>OY776677.1:53600449-54800449 GCA_963675555.1 Leptura quadrifasciata
TCAGCAATGGTTAGGTACTTCACCTTCTTTGGTATACTCTGGATCTGCACTTACTTTTATCTTCACAACTCTATTTACTACTTTAGTAATTACTTTTATTATATCTGAGTGTTCAGGCAATTTCAATAAACCTCCAAAGTCATCAGTGTTACTCTTACTGCCAGATGGTTGTGGTTGCAGTGGTTATGGATTATGGAGGTATGATAAAACTCCAGATAAAACAGTCCTTTGAGAAATTCTGTGTTTTAGTGACAATTCCATTGATTGATGATGATTGATTGTATGAGTTTATGTTTAGTGTTTTTATTAAATAACTTTTTACGGGTATTGGTATTATAAGAATGTAGGTATTTGACATTTACATTTGTTGTTGATTATATATTATAATAACATAAAGCACACAAATCAGTGAAGCGGCTTATATTAAATTATGCTTGAAAACAACAATATTTGCGAAAATTCTGAGCATATCTCCAGTCCTCAGATTCTTTTTTGAAATGCCGGGATTTTCGGGACCATAAATTCATCCGGGATCCCGGGATTGGTGATACCGGGATTGACAACACTAGATAACAACTATAGATGGTTGCATTCAATTACATTCTATCGTACATTTTATACGGGAAATTTTAATTTTAGAACCTAATGATAGATGACAATCGGTCGACATCATCGTAAGATGGAAAATTTGCATTTTTTTTTAAATAAAAAAGGTAGAAAAGAACAAAAAAGACAATCTTGATTGGATTTGGGAAAATTCTAATATACCAGAAATTTCACCAGGGTCTTCCAGTGACCCAGATGAAGACGTACCAATATCAAAGGTTGATGTAAAACAAAAAGGTCAATAATTTATTTTTGTTGGAATTTTTATATTTTTTAATATTCATATTATTATATTACTCATGCGAATGATTTGTTTCATTTTTTAAATTTATTTTATTGTTTTTAGAATCATAATTTAATTTGTACTTGTATTTGCTACTTACTTTGTAATAAAAATGTTTAAAATGTTTACAGTTAAATGAGTTTATTTGGCTAAAAAGTTAATATTTAAACAATAAATATCAAAATTTGATATACAATGTGTCCACGGCAAAGCAGTATTATTATAGGTGTAAATTACAACTTTTTTTTATTACAAATAAGTAGTTTTGTGCTCTTGCTTCATCCAAAAACTATTTTTAGTATGTTAGACTTAAAAAATGTATAGAAGGCGCTGGTAACAGCTTAAAAATAAAAATCGCATCAGGTAAAGTGCCTTTTCTGTGCGAAATGTTGAAAAATTTTATTAGAAAAACTTGCTCAGAATAAAAAAAATTATTAAAACAAAATACAAAACTAAATATATATATTTAATTATTTATAAAATTTTAATTCTTAATCTTTATCTATTTTATGGAAAAACACCTATGTTGCAAAAAAAGTAACAACAGGGCATATTTATAAAAGCATTACTTACGTTAAGCGACCACATACTAAGACTCTATGTTTAGTTCTGGACATCTGAGCATCAAACGGAACTTCATGAAATTGGTTAATAGAATTTGCAGCAGCAGAGAGTAGTCCTGTTCCGAAGATGCATAATGTGAAAGTACTCCATTCAAATGGTGCCGGTGCCACTGCATATCCTGCCATTGATGTCACAACAACAAGAGCTACAAATTAAAACACCTATTTGTATAAATATTTTAGAAGTAGGTACCTTTAAATGCTTACTAGTTAGGCGTATTTTTGATAATTTCAAGTAGTGCTGAAGTAAATTTGTTCCATCCGTAGATGGTGTAGGTCTCCATGCAGGAATATTTTTTGGTTTGTGAGGTAGAACTTTTATTTCATCTGATAGTAAATCTATGGTGGGCGCTGAGGATTGAGCTTTCGTTTTATTAACATAGTAAGAGGCTGGCACAAGAAAATTTACATATTTCTAAAATACTCACTTCAGTTACAATATAAAGCGTTTTATAAATCTAGCTTTACCTTAGAAAATAAAGGAGTGGATAATTTTGATTGTCTACATAACCTTAATTGAAGTTGAATTATTGTAGACATTATAAATCAGATTAATTACATTAAGGTTACATAATACAAATAAGTTTTAAAATAACGATGCTTATATAAGTACGTATATATTACGTATATTTCAGAATATTTCTCATAATGCAGATATATTCAAACTGCAATGAAATTTTAAGGTTAACGTAATTAATTATGTCATTTCTTGGTCACAGAACACCCCTTCTGTCTGTGTCTTAGTTGTATCTTCTTCTTCTTCCAAAGTGCAAGTTTAACACCAAATTCAAACTTAGGTATAGAAAACTGTAAATGGCTCAGCCGTTCATCTTTAAGTATACTCCATTCATAGATGGCACAACATCGCAGCTAATTGAAGAGCGGGTAAGATACAGGGGATTCAGAATGCAAGGATTGTTAAAACAGTCCTTCAGAATGGACCAATTTAGTGTGGCGTCAAGATTAGTTAAAAGCGCTTGAATATATGCCATCCGATCACACAAACTATTACGAGACATGAATGTATACTGCGGTGGAAAAACTAAACAAATTGAACATGGACCTTATGACGCATGTAGTTTAGGTCGAATTTAGGACCATTGCGAACTTACACAAAATATTTAAATATTTCTACGTATTATATGATATTCTAAACAGATGTAGAATTCATTATATTATATGAGTAAACATTTTCAAATATCCAATATGAATACAAATTTATATGAAATATGGAACGACTGTTTATGCGATTTAATTTTGGTCATTATGTATAATGCACATAACGTTCACAATAATACATGATAAATTTTCATTGAACGCACTTTGACTCTTTGTACTATAAGCAGTGTCGGATTTTGTAATTCTCTGCCCCTAGGCAAATTTGAATCTGATGCCCTTTTTAAGACAAAAATCTAAGAAGGTATGTATCTAGGATGTAATTTAAGCACGTTAAAATATTTCCTGGGGGTTATCCCTAAGTTAATTAAAAAAAAAAAAAAATTCATATACAAACAGTTGTCCAAAAACGTTTCTGTTTTTGGGATGTTGAAATTTCCAAATATCTATTTTTATTTATATTGTCGTTATTATCACAGCTATTTAAATCGAATTTAGTAGGTACGCAGTAAACTTAAGGACACTTTTAATGTGTAATTATTATATCATGGTCTACAATTAACCAGCAAAGCGTTTTTAGACACCTGTTTATATGAAACTTTTTTCTTAAAATTAACTAAGGAATACCCCTAAAATATTTTAAGGTACTTAAGTCGCTTCATTATTTTTATTGCTTTCGAAAGATTCAACATATACAATTTTTGATGATTCAAAAGCTATTTCAATTTTTGTAGTTTTGTCCGTAACCGATTAGTATGTTTATTAAGAAAGCGGTACCTACAATAAGAAAACTGTAATTTTGATTGCTCATTTTTCCTAAATATGCTGCTGAAAGCATTTTTACGAAGTTAGTTTAGTAGTTGTCAGTTGTAATCAAAAATATTACGATCACTGTGCTACTGGTTAATTTCCCCCTCTTGACTATGAGGTAATAGGGGTTGAAAGATAATACAAAAACACATGGGCTGCTGTGAGTAGCAGATCGCAGACACTACCTAGCCCGGATAAAGTGATGTAACGTGCCCACGAAAAAAATTTCACTAGCTCAGAAATTTCAGGGCGTTAAACCTACGTTTAACATAAATCTATAACATAAATATAAACCAGATGTGGTCATTAATTGTTTAAACAGAACTTTTTAAACAAATTAGAAAAATTGATTTTTTCGTTTCGGAAAAAATATTTTCGTATTTTTTATACCAAAACAAACAAAATATGTTCTTAGATATTTTTCTCTAAAGTTAATAGATTTCGAGGAAAAATTCTTGAAATTTCAAAAAACGCGAAATTTGCGATTTTCAGGGCTCAAAAACTATGAAAATTAATGTTTTTTAATGTAAGAAAAATTTGCATCTATTCTTTGAAGCTTATAGGTACTACAATGTGCTGTAGATATATTTTGTAACTCTTTATGCGTATTTGTATAGAACATACGCTTGCATTAGCTCGTCGTGTATCCACTTAAGTATAAAGCAATTTGTATAAAATACGAAACGTTACAAATATTTAATATAAGTAGAATAATTGTAAGTAGAGTAATATAATATTTAAAATGTATGTTGAACTTTATTATTTATTTAATTTATTTTAAAATACAATTAAAGTGATTATATAACTTACACATTTTTACAATAGTCAAGATCACAGCCGCATATATATATATATATATATATATATATATATATATGGTGTTATTATACATGATTTGCAGGAAACAACTACTCAGCGGGCAAATACCCCGACCTGCATTGAATTACACCTTACAAATCATGAAAAATTGGTAGCCAATGTCATTTGTCTATTTCCTGACCAGACATAGACCGGTTTCGAACTTATTAGTTCTCCTCAGTATGCCATAGGTCATGGAGCAGACAAATGACAGTGGCCAACCTGCTAGTCTTATACAGACTAATGTAAATGGTGTAGTGGTGAGAGGTAAGTGAATCCTCTCATGCGGTCTAATGCTACTATACACCAGACATCATAGATGTCTCCATGGTGCATAGCGACTTGCCATTTTGCAAGTACCGAGAGCGGCGACCTTCAGCCCTTGGTGGACTTAACCTATATACTGTTATTATACATGATTTGCAGGAAACAACTACTCAGCGGGCAAATACCCCGACCTGCATTGAATTACACCTTACAAATCATGAAAAATTGGTAGCCAATGTCATTTGTCTATTTCCTGACCAGACATAGACCGGTTTCGAACTTATTAGTTCTCCTCAGTATGCCATAGGTCATGGAGCAGACAAATGACAGTGGCCAACCTGCTAGTCTTATACAGACTAATGTAAATGGTGTAGTGGTGAGAGGTAAGTGAATCCTCTCATGCGGTCTAATGCTACTATACACCAGACATCATAGATGTCTCCATGGTGCATAGCGACTTGCCATTTTGCAAGTACCGAGAGCGGCGACCTTCAGCCCTTGGTGGACTTAACCTATATACTGTTATTATACATGATTTGCAGGAAACAACTACTCAGCGGGCAAATACCCCGACCTGCATATATATATATATACATATATATATATATGAAGTGTTGTTGTACTTCCGGGTGCTCTCCCGCGTCGATGATCGACTCCTCCAGGAGTCACGGTTGTCTAAACGACGTTTCGGCAGAATCTCATCTGCCATCTTCAGGTTCTCACTGAAAGCTGCCTACTGCTGCTTCTCGTTGCTCGAACTGAACTCCGAACCTAAAAAAACAACATATATATATATATATATATATATATATATATAACAATAGAATATATGAACATCGTCTTGCAGTTAGAAAATCCGATCCCACATCATCACTTGCCCAACACCGCCTTCTAACAGGCCATAATATAGACTTCGATAACACCAAAACCATAGCACCATCATTTTTCCAAAAACCACGAATCATCCGCGAAGCAATTGAGATTGAGAAACGTCCCAATCGTCTAAACAAAAGGGATGATGGTCTTCGTCTTCCAGTCGCTTGGAAATCATTGATCTCCAGGCTAGCCCCACAATATTCGTCCACACCTCATAATCCTGATAGCAGCCGTTCTGCTCTGGTGCCTCCATCAACAGACCCTCAACCCCCCACCACTCTCCCACCCACAGACAGCTTTCGTATAAATAACACTTCGTCCGATACTGCCAGCGAGTTCGCTCTAAGGAGTAGGCAGGTTGAGGCCTTAGAGACGGATCGTGGTGAGATCTGAGGAGTAGGCAGATTGGACCCCGGAATCGAACCAGTTCCACGAACTCCTAGCATTATTTTCTTTGACAATTTTTACTTGACCCACTTTTTCTCTTGAAAATGGCTCCAAAACGGGAGCCGAAACGTCGAGGCATTAACAATCTCAGACGCGGTTCAACCTGAGAACCTAGTATTTTTCATATATATATATATATATATATATATATATATATATTTTAGAAAGGTAGTCTTGACTGACTAGTTAAGGTACAAACATAAAATTTATTGAGGTTGCAGTCAGTGATAAGGTATTTTGGCCAATACAAAAAGAAAACTCTTTGTTATTGTCAAGCTTTCGCTAATGTTTATTAGCTTTCTCAAGACATCTACAAAAGAATACAAAAGTTGTCAGTAAACAAAATCAGTTAAAACAATTTATTTTTATTTTTACTACTTACTAACTTGAGGTTAATTTGATAAACCTGCGTCGAAACATATGGCAGGAAAATTTCTTAAAACGTAACTAGTGGTCGATCCCACACACATAGCTACAC
The DNA here is from genome assembly GCA_963675555.1 of Leptura quadrifasciata. NCBI lineage: Eukaryota > Metazoa > Arthropoda > Insecta > Coleoptera > Cerambycidae > Leptura > Leptura quadrifasciata. The sequence continues at coordinate 53,606,814 of OY776677.1, forward strand.
TCCCACTGTTATAAATAAAACATTTAACTTAAGTTTAGTTACACATGTTAATAAAATCTGATTAAAATTTCATTAACAAAATGGACTCCATTTTGTTAATTATTTTAAATTAAATTTTAATCAGATATATATAAAATATAATATATATATATAAAAATTTCATTTAAAATAATTAACAAAATGGAGTCCATTTTGTTAATGAAATTTTAATCAGATTTTATTAATATGTGTAACTAAACTTAAGTTAAATGTTTTATTTATAACAGTGGGAGTGTAGCTATGTGTGTGGGATCGACCACTAGTTACGTTTTAAGAAATTTTCCTGCCATGTGTTTCGACGCAGGTTTATCAAATTAACCTCAAGTTAGTAACTAGTAAAAATAAATTGTTTTAACTGATTTTGTTTACTGACAACTTTTGTATTCTTTTGTAGATGTCTTGAGAAAGCTAATAAACATTAGCGAAAGCTTGACAATAACAAAGAGTTTTCTTTTTGTATTGGTCAAAATACCTTATCACTGACTGCAACCTCAAATAAATTTTATGTTTGTATATATATATATAATATTATGATATCCTAAATGTTTAAATTGTTATTTTTGTTATTTCAATATGAAGATGTTTTTTGCGTGAAATGTTTGGTGTTTTGTATGCAACCAGCATTATATCACCAATTTGCACGTTTCAATAAATAAAGAAATGTTATATGGGTTATATTGTTTTAGATTTATTTTATTGTTTATAGTTTGGTGTCATCATTTATAAATTTGATTAAGCATGTTGTTTGAATAGGTGGAGGAAATTTTATATAGTTTAGGTAATTTTAAGAAATTTTGTTGAATTGAAAATTTTCATATGCGCTAAAATATTTTAAATCAGTGAAGGCATTGCCGGTATGAAAGGTGATTTGTCAAGATTTTTTTGGAATGACAGAAAAATAATTTAATTTGAAAGAGATTGAAATAGAGTAAATAATTGGGAAGAAGAAAACGAGAAGGTAGTAAGGGAGTTTTAAAATAGGATATATAAGACAGCAGAGGAAGATAGAGAAAAAGAAAAGAATATAATTTGAAAAAAAGATTGTACGTCAGAAATAATTGAGAAGAAGAAAATGAGAAGGTAGAAAGGGAGTTTTAAAATAAAATCAAAGGATATATAAGATAGCAGAAGAAGATTGAGAAATAGAAGAGAGAAGTATTAACTAAAAGAAGATAAAAGTAAGAGTTGGATATAAGAGAAAGGAAGGAGAATAGAAGAGAGAATTTAGTAATAAGAAAGAAGACAAAAGGAAGTTGTACAATAACGTATCTCACGTTTTTAAAAGGACATACAAGTAAGCTTACTTAGTGAATAAGTTTCGAGCAAATCATAAAACTAAAAAAAATAGGTAAATTTTCAATTCTTAGAATAAATAGGTATTTCATTTGTCAAATTTTCTCCACAATATCAAAATATATCGTTATCATAAAACTATCTTCAACATTTCTTTATTTATTTAAACCCCATACTTGAAGCTGCTCTTGAGGTTAGGAGAACTGGTTGCAGGCAATGCACAGTCTGCTCATGCTTTTAAATTAGGTATATCGAAAGATATTGGCGCCCTGGGTTTGTATTTCAATAAAAGAATAATTAAAACTAAATCTATAAATTTTATAAAAAAAATCAAAAATTTTATATATTCAATTAAACAGAATAATTGGCGTCCACAACGTGGGGCGTATTGATAAAAGGGGTTTAAATATAATAAAATATAAGTAAGGCAGGTATTGTTTTCATGTTTTTAATATTAGCATATGAAACTACGCACGGGTAAGGTAACAAAAATGGCTGAGAAAAACGAACAAACGCACATTACTACACCGAATATATTACAACAATCAGAAAACACTATCACGCAAGACATTAATTCACCAGCCGACATTGATACAATACAACATGCTGGGGACATGACACCTGCAAATCTAGATGATAACATACTCACACAAATATTACAAATGATGTCAGGATTAAAGCAAGATATACAAGTAAATAATAAAAAAATAGAAAAACAAATAGAAGAAACGAACATGGATATAAAGGCAAAATTAGATGAAAACAATGCGAAAATTGAAACAAAATTGGACACGTTTAGGCAAGAGGTGAGGGATGAAATACAAGGAAAATTGGTTCAAGTTCAGGAAAATATTAGTACAGAGGTGAGACAGGAAGTAAGTGTTTTGTTGGAGCAAGGTTTTACTGTGTTGAATGAGCAAGTGGAACAGCAAAACAAGGAAACCAATGAATGTTTAAAAGAACAGGAAGGGAAGATAAAACAGAACACGCAGATGTTACAGGAGGTTACACAAAAAGTAAGAGTACAAAGGGAGAGAATTGAACAGAACACGATGATTTTAAAAGATGTTCAAAGCGACAAGAATGAAAAGAAGAAAATAGAAATATTTGAAAAAAAGAAGCGAATTCGACAGACACAAAAATGGGCGAGTAATAAAACAATTAAAGAAAAGAAATTTAAGTCAGACAGAATATTTAAAAAATACAAGAGTATAAGAGTAAGTAAACAAAGCCAAATACCTACGAAAGAAAATAGGGAAAGGAAAAAGAAGGTTATGAAACATAAAACAATAAGACAATTTTGCAGATATAAACAAAGACATAAAAAGGTGTTTAGAAAAGGAATAGTTTACTTAAAGGTTAAATTGAAGGGAAAAAAGAAAAATAGAAACTTTCGGACGAGGAAGAAATTTTACAAGGAGAATAAGAGGGACACTGGAAACAATTTGCGCAGAATAAAAAAGAAAAATATGAACAGAACTATGAATAGGACTATGAATTGGATATACTATGTGGAGACGGTAGAGCATTATTTGAACAATATCCCAAGCACTGTGACAAAAATATCACCAATAACACTTATGTTAGGGGAACATCCAAGTCGTCCTTGGATAAACGAGTCTAATGTAGATTTAGACAGGGTAAATGGAATGGTTAAAAAACTCATTACAAAAAATTCACAAAGATATTTAAAACGAGAACAAGAAAAAATTAAAAAAAGAGTCAAATTTAAAGAAGGTGACCTAGTCATAGTTAAAAGTTTAAGGTACACAAATAGAAAGCTGGGACAGTGTGCTAAACTCATGTATCCTTTTGAAGGGCCCTACATAATTGATAAAGTATTAAACTCGAACACATATGAACTAAAACACTTAACGGAAAATATTAGTAGAGGAAAGTTTCACATAGAGATGCTTTACCCGTATACGCCAGGTTCAGATAGTAAATTAACATTGTGAATATCATACCTGACTTACAAAAATTAAATACATTTTTCAAATTTTAAAGATTTATTTAACTTGGGAGGGGAATATTATGATATCCTAAATGTTTAAATTGTTATTTTTGTTATTTCAATATGAAGATGTTTTTTGCGTGAAATGTTTGGTGTTTTGTGTGCAACCAGCATTATATCACCAATTTGCACGTTTCAATAAATAAAGAAATGTTATATGGGTTATATTGTTTTAGATTTATTTTATTGTTTATAGTTTGGTGTCATCATTTATAAATTTGATTAAGCATGTTGTTTGAATAGGTGGAGGAAATTTTATATAGTTTAGGTAATTTTAAGAAATTTTGTTGAATTGAAAATTTTCATATGCGCTAAAATATTTTAAATCAGTGAAGGCATTGCCGGTATGAAAGGTGATTTGTCAAGATTTTTTTGGAATGACAGAAAAATAATTTAATTTGAAAGAGATTGAAATAGAGTAAATAATTGGGAAGAAGAAAACGAGAAGGTAGTAAGGGAGTTTTAAAATAGGATATATAAGACAGCAGAGGAAGATAGAGAAAAAGAAAAGAATATAATTTGAAAAAAAGATTGTACGTCAGAAATAATTGAGAAGAAGAAAATGAGAAGGTAGAAAGGGAGTTTTAAAATAAAATCAAAGGATATATAAGATAGCAGAAGAAGATTGAGAAATAGAAGAGAGAAGTATTAACTAAAAGAAGATAAAAGTAAGAGTTGGATATAAGAGAAAGGAAGGAGAATAGAAGAGAGAATTTAGTAATAAGAAAGAAGACAAAAGGAAGTTGTACAATAACGTATCTCACGTTTTTAAAAGGACATACAAGTAAGCTTACTTAGTGAATAAGTTTCGAGCAAATCATAAAACTAAAAAAAAATAGGTAAATTTTCAATTCTTAGAATAAATAGGTATTTCATTTGTCAAATTTTCTCCACAATATCAAAATATATCGTTATCATAAAACTATCTTCAACATTTCTTTATTTATTTAAACCCCATACTTGAAGCTGCTCTTGAGGTTAGGAGAACTGGTTGCAGGCAATGCACAGTCTGCTCATGCTTTTAAATTAGGTATATCGAAAGATATTGGCGCCCTGGGTTTGTATTTCAATAAAAGAATAATTAAAACTAAATCTATAAATTTTATAAAAAAAATCAAAAATTTTATATATTCTATTAAACAGAATAATATATATATATATAATTTACGTTACAAGTCGGGAAGTGATGTGTTACGGTACGAGGAGACGCAGGAGCCGGGTCCGGAATTTCTAAACGAGTATTGTAACATCACTTAACGGATGTGTAACGTACAACATTTTATTTCATACTGTTCTTTTGATATTCAGCGGTTTAACTAAAGTTGCATATATTGAAGATTCCATCGAAGGAAAAGTCAAAGTAGCCCGAATGATACAAAAATTTTGTGGAGGTGCTGCAACAGCAAACTAAAATTGCTACTACTACAACAGTTGACGCTGGCGGTATACCAAAAATTCAAAAATTTCAGAAAATTGAAATTGTACTATTACCATTAATATTAATAATAGTTAGGTTAGATCATTCTGTTTTGCTTTAATTAAATATGCCAAAAAAAAGTTGCGTTTTGACATTTTATTTTGTTAATAAGAAAACAGTCCGGAAAGTTGCGTAGCAACCTTTTTCTGGCTCTGATCCCGTAATAACCCATTTTCCGGACTCAAATTAATGACGTAATCAAACAATTACATGACAGTATGAAATAAAAGGATTTTTTGTCATAAATAAAGGTATAAGTATTATCCTCATATTTGTACCAAAATGTGTTGGATCTAATTCAATGTAAGGGAAAATATTCCATTTTTCCAAATATATGTTTGCGCAAATGCTCTCAAGATATGCAAGTATAGGCCACTTGTCATGTATGGGATATAAATAAATAAATAACACCATAGGTAATTACAACCCCCTTTAACAAGCCTAACAATTGTAATACAGTTTTTCTATTGCACCAAATTGATCACTATTTAACTGTAGTAAGCCACTACCTAATGGCTTGGGAGTATCAACAGCTCTTTGTAACTTCACTTCACTAGATCTAATTTTTTTTCGAGCTTATCTTGCTCGTACTATCACAGCCAGTCAAGGCATGCAATCCTGGTAAAATATCACATACCAGGGTACGTTAAAGTATTAGCAGCTACGTGACAAGCTACGCTGACAGACCACATTTGATAATGTGGGTTCATAATCATTATCACCCTACTGTCGATGCCCCAAAGCATGTTTGTCCCTTAAGAATAACTGAAGGGCTAATAAATTTGGTTTTATTGTTAGGAATAGTTTCACAGACTTTGTTAATAATGAAGAGACAGTGCAGTGGCAAGATGCACGTACATCGAGAATTTCTAGCGAGAAATAAAAGATGTTACTTAAATGATATGACGTCTTGTTTAATTAGCTAGTGGGAAATGTATTTTTATGTTAAATGTTTTGTTTGCTACATTTGGCTAAATTGAAATAATACTTAAATAAAATATATATTTCTAACTACTTACCATTTCTTCCAACTTTTTTGACAATCTGGGACCAAATGTTAGCCTTTATGTAAGAATCCTTGTAATCCTTATCTTCGCATGGTCATAAATAACCTTAAATTCGCGAATACTTTTAAGCAGAAAATCATCCTCCTCTGTTGTAAATTTTGGTGCTATTTTTCTTAAACTAAACTGATGCCCTTACGCTTCAATCGTTGCGATTTGATTGCTTGCTGAGCGTTTGGGTCGCAGTCGCTTGCCATCGGCCGTTTGAGACGCCGCGATAGTTAGCGTGAAAGAAAACACTCTCATCTAATTGCATATATAGCAGTCGAAGCGGTCAGTCGCAGCCGCCAACGGCAACCGAAAATCGCGTGAGAAAAACCATACCTTTAGCAATTAAAAAACAAGCACTTAAGCTACAAAATAATAAAATATATCTACCGTTATCACAATATACTGTAGATATATTTAAAGAATAGATACTATTTTTTTTGCATTAAAAAACATCAATTTTCATATGGGTTTTGACCTCTGAAAATCGCAAATTTCAAGTTCTTGAGATTTCAAGTATTTTTATCTCAAAATCTATCAACTTGAGACAAAAACGTCTAAGAACATTATTTATTTGTCTTGGTGTTAAAAATACGATAATATTTTTTCGAAACGAAAAAATAAATTTTTCTAATTTGTTTGAAAAAAACTTTGTTTAAACAATTTCTGACCACATTTCCATCTGGAAAATTGCACTGTCTTCTAAAGGAGCACATTTTGAGCAAGATAGCACAAAAATATTCCATCCTAATAAATTTTCCCAGTCGATGACTGATTTCTCCCGGACTATTCAGAGTTTGTGGTTAACATTGCTACTGATAAATTACATACAACTAATTGAATGTGAAAAAACATTTGTTTAGAAAAATTCTTAGAAATGAATGTTATTTCAATTCCTGAACTTTTTAAACTTAGATCCCAGAAGTTTTCCCAGATTATTTATTTCAAAAAGAATTGATCAGGTATCGATATTAGGTAATAACGTACAATTAATCGGACGACTGTGTGAAAAATTATTTCACAATCTTTAATAATTTTTTTATCCTCGTTCAATTCTCTGTAAAAAATGTAATTTTGATAAACTTTTTGAAAGTGGTTCAAGGTTTGTAAAAATTTTTTTCAGCTGTATTTAGTGGCCTCTTATTTATCTTCTACATAGTTAAAGGGAAAATATGCAATGGTACATAAAGTACACAAAATTATCCCTAGCGCATTCGCCAGTTTTTCGAAAACAACAAAATTTGTGCATTCATGGTTATCTAAAAGAAATTTGCATGGGACCATTGTTAAAGCAACACGATTTGTCAATATTGCTTTGAACAACTAGCCTAGCCTAAAACATTTGTTCGCTCCACAAAATTTAGAATGCGGTAATAAAAACAATGATGCTCGATTTGTTTTTGTTTACAATAGACGCACACGCACAAGTGCGTTGCAGAAGCGTTGGTCATTCCACGAAATTTAGAAAGCGCAAAATAACTGCATTGACTTTTTTTTATGATAATGTACTTAAATTACCAGGAAAAAAATGGAATTAAATTACTAATTATTTGGTAATGGTATTTGAATAAATAAATTACTTTTATATTTACTCTACAGCTTCTAAGTTTGTTATAATGGAAATGGGAGATATTTAGTAAATCATAAGATCATTTGTTAGTGTACTACAAATAATTATAAACATATACAAATACTGAAAAATACAAAAGGAAGATATGTGTAATTTTTTTTATTAATCAGTAAAGACAGTAATCACAAAGGAATAAAAATCTATAACTAAAAACAAATGTAATATTGATACAAACTATGAAATATGAATAATCAGAATAATATTATATATTTATGTTTCCTTTTAATAGGACTAATTTTTCAAACAATTTGTCTGACAGAGCGTGGCGTCTAGGAGAGTTTATATAATTGGGGAAAGAAAATAGCCTTTCAACAGGGGCAGAGGACGTAAACTGGTGTTGTATCTTATAAATATTGTTTTAATAAAAGGATAATCTTTCAGAATTTCAATACTCTCGAATCTTCTAAATATTTTATTAACTCTAGTTCTATTTTATTGTTAATTAATTCTTGTGTATTTTCAGCTTCGGGAACTGGAAGTTGTGGTTATTTTAGTGTTAATGGACCTTTTTTGAAATCAAAAAAAATGTTGTGTTGTTTCATTCTCCAAATTTGGCTGTGGTTCAAATTATTCTAGAGATTTGAAATTATTAGTGAAGTAATTTAAATTACGTAAAATAATTTCTGTCCGTAATTAATTACAAATGTATTTTCAGAGTATCGCTTCACGAATTAATAATTTTTAAGTACAATTACTGCTACGAAAAATGTAATTCAATTACAATAACTTTTTAAAGAACAGTATTTAAATTAGCAATTTAATTACTTTAGTAATTAATTACTCCCAGCTCTGGTGCGGGTCTTGATAGCCTGCGCGTAAATACCGCCCTGCTTCCTCTTTCAAAGAAGAAGAGACTTGTCTAAAATCGCCAAAAAATTATATATATTGAAACGCCCCACTTCCCTGCAACGTACTTAGGGGGTAAAGTTGAGTTTACAGTCCAGTCTTGTATTTCAGTGAGATCGACGTATTATTTATTTAAACAATTAAACCCTAGGCATCTAACCCTTGTAGGAGGTGAAAAATTAATATTTGTTTTTGTGCGAAAAAATTGATATTTTATAACAGGTGTTTCTTTGAGGAAGGCGGTAGGTAACCAGGGTTATGTAACCACCCTCGGGGGTTGTTCTCACCCTTCAAGGAGGTGAAAAATTGTTTTCTTTCTGGGGAAACAATTAATATTTTGTAAGTGGAGTTTCTTTGAGGAAGGTGGCAGGTGACCAAGGTTGTGCAATCGGCCCCGGGGGTTGTTTTTGCCCTTCAAAAGGATTGGAAAATCAATTCATAAAAGCATAAACATATTTTTTATACTATTTTTCAATTATAGATGAAAAAAATTTCTACCCAAGAGGACTTTGGGGGCGGTTGCCAAGATGGAAAAATTGGTTTGACCCCGGGAATCGATTCAGCAACCTCGAAAAGGGGGGCGGGGGAACATTGTCTACTCCGAGGCGCAAACATTTCGTAATTTCGTCATATATCTCTCTAAATGAAAAGAAGAAAAATCGAAAAAAGTGGACAATAACGCGGATTCAGGAGAGAAAAAAAAATGGACGTATGCGTTTAATTCCAGAACTAAGGGCGAATGAGCAGGATGATTTACAAAAATTATTTACGAATGCCAGGTCAAGTTTTTCAAAAAATTAACCAAGTTGAATTGATATCTCCGTGTATGTGCACCGACAGGACTGAACTTACAACGAACGATCTGCCCTATCACACATTGGATGTTTTACCGATCGAATCCGTCGCACGCCACTAACGTAAACATCGATCGAAACATCGACAACAGATCTGGTCCGTGGCGGGACAAATCGTTTAAAATTCCCTTCCGTATATGGGGGCCTAATGAAACTTATAAGGGGAAATATGATTTCTATTTTCAATTAAAATTTCAAATCAGAATAGGCACTGAAACAGTTGAAAACCGTAATTGTTGCTAAAACTTTACAACCTTGTGAAATCTTGACATCAAAACTGAGAACTATAGCATTTTAAGAGTACTTAAGTGATTTTTTTATTATGTCAACTTTTGACCATTCCTTTACATTCCAAAAAAATTGATAATAAACAAATTAAATTTTGACACGCAAAGAAAATTGAAATATAAAATATTCTTATACGGTTTAAAAGTATATGAAAAAGCGAAAATAATGGTTTTTCTGCGATGCGCATTTGCCAAGATATTTTAACTTTTGCGTTCTATCATTTTGTTAATAAACAAATCAATGTATTAACTTGAAATTTGCAATGATTGTTTACAAATCTCCATATTTTCATTTACACATGAGAAAACTATTGAAAAATTGTTAGAAGTTAAAAAAATAATTATTTTTTGTTTAATATTTCAGGAACTTTTTATGTCACAGCAATGAGATATGGTGCGCTGTTTAATATTAATAAGAATTATTATTTCGTGGTATTAACCAAAATAAAATTCAACACGTGGCATAAAGAGGAGGGGGTTGCATTGCATTACGAGATTGACCGAGACCTTAAAACGTTCACGAATTACGAAGTTTCCTTGGTTTCTGTACTTACTATACACGTTTTGTGGAAGGATGTGCGAATATAGTGAAACCGTTTATACCAGCTAGCGGAGGAAAAGTTAAGGTGAGAATATCCAAGAGAGAGAGAGAGGTTCGATAGGGAAATATTTACTGTTTTTGGCTATAACTTCTTATTCTGAAACACATATTGCAAACAAACTATTAGTCCCTAAGTAGAAGTATAACAAGAGTAATGTTATAAATTTGCACTCAATAATTTCAAATATATGCGAAATAAGTAGATTTAAATTTAGGAAATACGAAAATTTACATAATTTATAAAATTAAATCTAATTGTTTTGCAAACAACCGAAATTATTGAGTGAAAATTCATATCACTGTCATAGGTAGTCTTATACTTTTTTTAAACCAATATATGTATTAAAAAAAAAGTTATGGCCAAAAATAATAAATATTCCCTTATCGGAACTCTCTCTCTCTTGGATATGCCCACCTTAAATATCAGTGGACACCGGAGTGCGAAGCATTTTGGAGGAAGCTGAAGGTAGCTGAAGTAGATTTAAATTTCGGAAATACGAAAATTGACATAATTTATAAAATTAAATCTAATTATTTTGCAAACAACCTAAATTATTGAGTGAAAATTCATATCACTACACCTGTCATAGTTCTACTTAGGTAGTTTTATACTTTTCTTTACCAATATATGTATTAAAAAAAAGTTATTGCCAAAAATAATAAATATTTCCTTATCGGTACTTTCCCTCTTGGGTATGTCCACCTTAAATATCAGTGGACACCGGAGTGCGAAGCATTTTCGAGGAAGCTGAAGGTAGCGTTTGCATATTCCTAACAAATGGGAAGCAGCGCGGATACAGCAAAAGTGAAAAAGTTTTTTGAGACGTTTCGTTCTTGTACACACACTAAATCATATTTTATTTTTTTTACTCCTTTTCACAATTGTGTGGGGGTGGTATTGGGAGTGCTAGGGGGAAGTGGCTGATGTAAAAAAAAATTTGAGACCTTGACTTTTCGTACATACCCTAAATTGCAATTTTATGGACTCTTACTTGCTTGCTTTGCCTATTTATCCTTATTTACCCCATTTACCCCCCGAACCCCTCAATGGAATTAGATCAAAATATAGTCTAGTTCCAGATCTCGTTATAATACATAAGTGTACCAAATTTCAAGTCAATATCATAAACGGTTCCAGAGTAAACGTGCGCACAAAAAAGTTACAGACAGGAATTTTTTTTCGCTCAAATTTAAAATCTCGACAATTCATGACATTTTAAACCTATTTCAACAAAAAATAAAAAAAAATTTTTGCGTTACTATACTTCCACTGGACGTGGAAGTAATTATTGTTTGGGTGCAACAATAGAACATTTTGAATTTGGTCAAAATAATGTCCATCGGTCGTGAGTCGGGGGGGGGGGGGGGGGATTGCACTCATTGAACTCCCCCCTTTACCTGCGCCTGCAAGGCACGAGCTACTGGCCATTGTTAAATTCGCGGATTATTTTCACAATACATATTTTAAAATCAGGACCGATTATGCTGCATTAAAATGGCTAAAATGGAGATGTTCTATCTAGAAATCTAGAATGACGTGGAAATATAACTGTAAAAGGAAAAACACGATTCTGGTGTTGAAAAAGTGCAAGATATTGTATCAGTAAATCACGGTTAAGGTAGATATTCCCGATGACTGGACAAAAGAAGTTTTAAGAAAGGAACAATTAAACAACAGTGTAATTGGTCCTATATTAAGGGCGAAGCAAGAAGGAAGGACATTTCAGACAAAATCTTGAACTAAAGGCTTTATGGGCGTAATGGGACTCATGCCATAGGGCCAATGTCATAGATGGGCTATTAGAAAGAACGTGAGAGAGCTCAGGTGAGAAGGAAGTTACTATGCGTCTGGTGATGTCCAGGTGCTGGGTAACAAAAGTAGTTCAGAAAGTACATTATGGATTGTCCGGTGGGCATTTTGGCGTAAATGAGATCCTGTTTAAGGTACGGGAACGGTTTTATGGACAAGCAACAGTCAAGGTGTAAAGGCATGGTGCCACAAATGCAAGGGTTGTATGGTCACCAAAAGGCTACAGACAAGAACTAGGGGTTAAATGAAGCAATATAATATCGGAGAGCGTTTTAAGAGGATTGATATTGACACAGCGGGCTCATTCCCAGTGACAGATGATGGCAACAAATATATTTTCGTTGCCATGGACTATTTTAGCCAGTGGCTGGAAGTGTTTGTCATTCCAAATCAGAGAGCAGTTACATTCGCTCGAGTTTTGGTGGATAATCTGATGTATCGGTTCGATGTATCCCTGAAACTACATTTAGATCAAGAGAGAAGCTTCGAGTCAGGAGTATTTCAGCAAGTTTGCGAAATATTGAGAATTCACAAGATACGAACAACTGCTCTTTATCCGCAGTTAGATGGAATGGTGGGACGACATGACAAGTCCACGAAGGAATATCTTTCTAAGGTAGTTCATAAGAACCAGAGAGATTGAGATAGATACTTATCATTCATGAAATTACCGAACAGACACCAGATTGAGTGATATTTGGGCACGAGATCGAACTGTCACGCAACTTGATGTCTGGCACACCAGAACCACTCTCTGTGGATAACTGCGCTGATGAAGTTAGTCAACGGCTAAGGCATGAGTTGGTTCGACACCAAGTTGCCATAGCTAATGACAGAATGAAGGCTCGATACGACCGGAAGGGGACCTCGAAAGGATTCAAGGAGGGAGATCTGGTTTAGCTGTATAACCCACAGAGAAAGAAAGGAAGATCTCCGAAATTTCACCTGCCATGGGAATGGCTGTATTCTGTCACCACTAGAATTAATGACGTTGTCTATTGTCTATTGGATCCAACGTAGTAAGTCGAAGATGAATATCGCGTAGCTGGACAGACTGGTGAAATGTATTAGGACATTGAATTGCCTGACGACGTTCAGGCAGTGTTATGTGTTTACTCTCTTATGAACACAGGTCTCTGCATAGTTAGTCCCTCTTAGTAAATAGAAAGAAACCTATAGTCAGTCGTCCCAGAGATGGCATTACTGGGTTAATAACTAGGGTTTTCAAGAGAGCTACAGGTTTTGTACTACAAGCATAAACCAGAACAATAGAGTAAGATCTGGAATAAGGGTCACGGTGTATGAAAGAAGCGGAACCAAGACACTAGAGTTGTTCAATATTGGATAGCAAAGTGAGCAGATCAGAAAAGTAAAAGTGATCAAATTGGTGAAAAGAACTATGTTCAGCAGTGAATTACAGTGGTAAAAATTGTAATTAGTATTGTAATTATAAAGACTAATTACTGTAAGTTAGATAAATCAGCGGTTAGTGTTACTCGCGTTACACTTATTGAATTCACTTTTGCATTGTTTACTAACACAATTACGGTTATCATAAACTTCGGATACCAACAATAAGATGAATTACGAAAACTCCCGATACAAAAACATTGACTAAACAACTAATGAAAAGAATAGATAAACAAATTTTAATTAAAAAATATGAAATAATATGCAATATAATATTCTCCAGAATTGCCTTCTTATATACGTGCATATGTTGGGGATAATAAGGTATTTAAAAAAAACAGCAGGTTTTTTTTAAATACCTTATTATTTATAGATTTCATGTGATTTTCTCTGACTCCCCATTAATTGCCTATGATTTCCACCTTTACACAGTAAGTGCATTGAGAAGGAAAGTTATGGGTAAGAATAATAAATATTTCCTTATCGTATCTTTCCCTCTCTTGGCTTTGGCCCACCTAATTCGGAACGTAGCAAAAACACAAATTCGATTATAAAAAAACAAATGCAATTCTAACAATGAAAATGTATAATAGAAATAGAAATTAGTTAGCTGTTAAACATCGTATTTTTAGAAAATAATTAACTTTGGCTTAATTGTACTTGTGGACTGTATGGAAATTAATATTTAAAAACAAAAACTACTTACAATTCGTTGGCGATCACTTTACTTTATTTTATGTGCACCACTTGAATGAAAGGAAGCTGGGGAAAGGGATGAGAATTGGATAGAACTGGGAATACATACTTTTTTATATTTAATCTTATTTTAATAACTGATCAAAATATTTATGCATTGATATACGGAGGTATAGTTGGGAAGAAACATATACGAGACTGTTTACATTTCCATAATTAGCACAAAAATGTAAACTGAAGCGTGCCGCTCAAAGTACCGCGTCTTTTGCTTTAGGAGTCCTGTCGACTTGTGGGTATTGCAAAAAACGCAGCACTTTGAGCGGCACGCTTCAGTTTAACTTTTTGTGCTAATTATGGAAATGTACGTGACAGTCTCGTATATGTTTCTTCCCAACTATAACACTCGAATTCCGCTTGTCCATCCTGCGTCGCGCTCCTTGCCACCTAACAAAAAAGAACAACGTTTTTGTGGCAAAAACCCTCGTGTTTAATATAGTGTCTACCATTAATTAGGATACAAATTAACCATACAATATAAATGGCCAAAACATCCACCCCGCGAAAATGAATGTTAATTCAATGCGAAAAGAAGAAACAAAAATTATGTACACTTTTATTACTAGCTTGCTACTAATATAAAATTTGCAAATTATGGAAAAAGAGAAAAAAAAACAAAAGTAGGTAAATAGAAACAAAAAATAGATATACTACAAGTTAGTATTATGACTAATTAGGAAGTGGGCATAATTTTGCTACTGGCCGAGTGTAAGAACTATTCTTAGTTCTTACCAATGCTACTCTGGATACTCCATCTTTACCCGGATATAATTTTTCAATAATAGCTAATGGCCACTGTAGTTGTGCAATATTATTCTGCATAATTACCACTATCATACCTATTTGGGCGATGTTGTTTCATCGAATCAACAATTTATATCTGGTTAAACGATTAGGAAGCTCTGTGGATAAATCTTCCGCTGGAATTGAAGTTAGCGGAGATCCATATAACAAAGTTGTCGGATCCATGGGATCAGAGCTCAGCGGACATAAAGGTCTAGAATTAAG
This sequence comes from Leptura quadrifasciata, assembly GCA_963675555.1. Classification (NCBI taxonomy): domain Eukaryota; kingdom Metazoa; phylum Arthropoda; class Insecta; order Coleoptera; family Cerambycidae; genus Leptura; species Leptura quadrifasciata. Next base: position 53,621,888 of record OY776677.1, read on the forward strand.
TAAGGCTTCGATTTGGGTAAGTACGGTATTAAAATTCTTCGTAATTCAAAATTTTCCAATTACTCTAGAGAGGTGAGATTTAACGCTTTTTATGTTTGCTTCCCAAATTCCTCCGAAGTGGGGGGGGGGGGGGGTTCTGACGGAGGGTTAAATTTTCTAAATTTCTAAAAGAATAATGGCGCTGTTGTACAGCTCGAACTAACGCGTGCTCAGCTTGGTCATGGTCAGATTTACATATTTTATCATTACGAGGTAGTATTTTAATAAAGCTCAACACATATACGTACAATGAAGGAGCTTGGTCCAAGAGGAGAAATATTCTATCAGATAATAGAACGGGGCTTGGCTTAACTGCAAGATAAACTAAACTTTCTTCTTCGGGAATAGTGAATTCATTATCACTGAACGACTTAACTGGCCATTGAGAGGAGTTTAAAAGCACCCATTCGAGGCCGGGAAACCAACTGTGCCGATTTATCAAAGAAGCGGGAGAAAGGTCCCTAGAGGCGCAGTCAGAAGCATTATATTTACCAACTATAAAATACCAATGAGAACTAGGTACATAGTTTTGGATTTTAGCGACTCTATTTGGTATAAAATTTTTCCATCTTTTTGGAGAAGAATGGATCAAATTCAGTGTAATCATAGAGTCAGACAAAGCAAATACTTGATTGATACCTTTTCGAGGAGAATATAAGGTGATATAAGTTTGGACAATTGTACTGCTGCACAAAGTTCTAACCGAGGTAGGGTGATTTTAGACATTGGAGTGACTTTGGATTGTGCACATAGGAATTTTACACTGACGTGACCAGTAATAACGGTGGATCGAATATAAATTACGCTAGCATATGCACTTAAACTAGCATCCGCAAATCCAATCATATCTATATTGGAATTTTAGAAAACCAACAAATGGCGAGGAATTTGTAAATTATTCAATAGTTTAAGCTCATCTTGAAATTTCGTCCACAAATGAACAACTTCTTTAGGGGCTTCTTTGTCCCAGTCGAATTTTAATTCCCATAATTTTTTTTATCAACAATTTGACAAAAAGAGTAATTGGTGCCAAGAAGCCTAAAGGACCAAAGATACATGCTACTAACGATAACATATTTCTTTTGGTGCAAGTCAAGGTAGGTATGGATGGAAATTTTAAAGCTAAAATTATCAGACGATGGGTTCCATTCTAAACCTTTAGACTTTCTTCGTCAAATGCAATAGGCTGATTTAATTGTAAAAAGACAGGAATTTGTGATAATAGTTCACTAGACATCCATTTTACCATTTGAAATCTGCCATTTTGAAATAATTTTACTAACTGCGTATGAGTGGTAATACCGGTTTTTATATTGGGTAAACTACAAATTAAGTCATCCATATACAAGTCACGATGAACGTAAGTCACGGCCTGGGGATATCGCGAGAATTGTCATCTGCCATCTGCCAATTGCTGTATGGTACGTAAACTTAAATATGGGGACGACATTATGCCAAAGGTGACAGTGTTTAATTGATAAATCGAAATAGGATCACTGGTATCAAACCTCCACAAGATTCTTTGGTATTGTCGATGTGCTTCGACAATATTAATTTGTCGATACATTTGCTTGACATCAGAAACCATGGCTATGAGAAATAATCGAAAATTTAACAATATTGTGACTACGTTATTTTGTAATTTTGGTCCTGTGTACAAAATGTCATTTAAAGAAAAGCCAGAATCTGTTTTCATGCTAGCGTTGAACACTATTCTACAGAGCGTGGAAATACTTTGTTTGAAAATACAATGGTGAGGAATATAATAGCACGAAAGCACATTAATTTCTGAGTTTGGCACTAAAGACATATGACCTTGTTCAAGATAATCTTGGATAATAAAACAATAAGTGTTTCGAAGCTCCAAACTTATTTCTAATCGTTTTTCTAACGAAAATAACCGAGTTTGAGCTAAAGCAAACGAATATCCTAAATGAATTGGATCATCTCTAAAGGAAAGAGCCATTTTCGCAAATGAAATTCTCCGATGTAGAAACAGGTAGAGTGAAGTCATCTACCACCCACATTTCTTCAACCAGGGATTCTAAATTTAAAAAAGAACAATATGATTGTACGGAAATATATGCTCGAATAGGGGGAACAGGACCTATAATTATGTATCCCAATGTAGTTTGAATGGCAGCAGTTGTTCAGCAATTCTTGTTACTTTGTGTAAACCTAGAATTTTTGTGAACATCGACGCTCCCAAAATTCCGTCAATTTTTCTTGGTATGTGAAAGTAGGATCGGCCAGGGGCAAGCCATTCAAATGATTTAATAGGTTTGTATTTATGAGAACTTCGGGTAAGAAATTAGTGACTTTGTAGACTAACAAAACTTCAATATTGTATTTAATGTTTTAATCAAAATTGGACTGAATTATAAGGCTAGTTCGACCATTGAGTGGTTTTATTGTATCGCCAATTCCTAGAATATTCGAGAATATTTTATAATATAGTAAACCCAATTTTTTACGACAGTCAAATGTTAAAATATTAGACATAGACCCGTTGTCAATTAAAAACCTAAGATTTTGTTTATTATTCCATTTATTAGAAACTTCGACAAAAGCTGTATGTACTCAATAATACTACTTGGGGTTTATCGATTTCACCATTTATTTTGGCACAAAATGCATGAACTACGTCACTTTGACTGGTAGATGGGACATTACGTTATGGATTATTATTGACGTATAGATTACCACTAATAGTAGGTTTTATGTCAATGTTACGATTAATTTGATCATTTCTATGTAACAGAGTATGGTGCTTAGACTTGCATTTAATACAACTAAATTTAGAAGGGCATAAAGAAACTTTATGTTTATTCGAAAAACAATTGATACACAAATTATTTTCTTTTATTAATTTCAATTTTTGTTCGTGAGGGCTAACTTTAAAAATTTTGCAGTCTTTCAATAAATGCGTATCCTTATGACAAGCAAGGCATTTACGACCAGGTTGGTGAGAAAAGTTTTGGAGTTAGTATTTTTTAAAGTGTTACTATAATTTGAGTTTTATTGTACTGGACGAATTTTATCATGTCTAACCGTTACCTAACCTTGCTAATTCGAAATAATGGACAATTTCGGGGGGTAACAATAGGGGTTAAAATATGACCATCTAAATTCTCTAACTTTAATTGTCTTGTATCAAATTTTTCAAGAAAAGTTTGTAAGTTTCCAGGGTTATTATTGTTTAAACTACGAAAATTTAACAATCGGTGCAAATATAAATTTAATAAAAATTTCTCATCGTGGTATGTATCTTCCAAAAGTTTCCAAATAGTTTCATAGTTTTCTGGAATCGCTTCAATAGCATTACATGTTTTTAGAGCTTTACCCTCTAAACTACCCAACAAAAAATGCAATTTTTCGGCTTTAGATTTAACATGAACCAATTGGTTAAAATTTTCACAAAACAGAGGCCATAACGTTAAATTTTCCCATTAAATTTTACTAATTGAATATGAGGCATTTTTGGTTTTGGTGACTATTACTAGAATTAGGTAAGGAGTTGGGGTTCATAAATTGTTTAGCGAAATATTCAATAGGGCTACATAAATCTTCAAAGGCGTCAAGGATTCCATAATTCGGTGGCTCTTCGGGGTTAAGTTCTTGTTTAACTTCAACTATTTGTTGAACAATTTCTCGATATTCTAACATTGTCTCGGATAAGTTCATGTGTAATAAATGTTAAAACTTTCTAATTTGGTCACATTTTGCCTATCGGTTTTTAAAGCCTATCCAGCATCGAAACAACGCTGAACTCGCCTAAATAGATTTTTACGTTTAGCAGATAATCTCTCCAATTTTAATTCTGCAGCCTTTTTTGACATATTGCCAATAGTTTTACAAAATTGGCCAACAAAAATGGAATACTGATTTAAATAACTAGATTAAACCTGTCAAATTATGTTTTGATTGTAATAATGGTAGGTTAAATAATATTCTAAAAGGCAATACACAATAGGCAGGTAAGTATTTATCCTCTATAGAGGTGACGTATTGCTATTTATTTAGAAAACGGACGACCCGTATGCAAACAAAATGGTTATGTTACTTTTATTAGCAAACCAGTTGAATTCTGTACAGTTTCAAATTTACATGTAACCAAATAATGCTATTTTAAAAAAAAACTTAATTGTGAATTTGTAAACCAAATAAGAGACCAGAGGGTAAAGCAGGAGGTTAGATTTATATGCGATAAAATTTATATATATATATATATATATATATATATATATATATATTGTTATTATACATGATTTGCAGGAAACAACTACTCAGCGGGCAAATACCCCGACCTGCATTGAATTACACCTTACAAATCATGAAAAATTGGTAGCCAATGTCATTTGTCAACTCCCTGACCAGACATAGACCGGTTTCGAACTTATTAGTTCTCCTCAGTATGCCATAGGTCATGGAGCAGACAAATGACAGTGGCCAACCTGCTAGTCTTATACAGACTAATGTAAATGGTATAGTGGTGAGAGGTAATTGAATCCTCTCATGTGGTCTAATGCTACTATACACCAGACATCATAGATGTTTCCGTGGTGCATAGCGACTTGCCATTTTGCAAGTACCGAGAGCGGCGACCTTCAGCCCTTGGTGGACTTAACCTATATACTGTTATTATACATGATTTGCAGGAAACAACTACTCAGCGGGCAAATACCCCGACCTGCATTGAATTACACCTTACAAATCATGAAAATATATATATATATATATATATATATATATATATATATATATATATATATATATATGTTAGATAATCGATTGTTGAAATCACTTTTTAAAAACTTTATTTATTTATTAATGGAGTCAACGTTGACTCTTTATAAATTAGAACAATAATAATTTTGACTTGTTTATTCCAACATGAGTTTAAGACTGCCGTCTGAAAGTACACTACTCCCATTTATAACCTTTGGGAACAAAGGAACTGCAATTATGCAGTTTTGCAAGAATACAATCTTATCTAATTCTCGGGAGAGCGGATGCTGAGAGGAGTCGTTATTTGATATCTATGTAATATAATACCGCTGAGAGTGGTGAGGCCAATGTCTCAGAGATACAGGGTATATTTTCATATAACAACTTCCCCCTTATAAAAAAGTTGTTGTTTATACAGCAACTTTTAAGTTGAATAAAATTTGTGATTTAACAAGAATTCAAAAATATAAAGTAATGTAAAATGGTAAAATTGTAAGGTTGAAAAATATAAAAATATAAAATGTAAAATATAAAATGTAAAAATACAAAAAGCGTAAAATGTAAAAGCATAAAATGTAAAAATGCTAGGCGTAAGACGCAAGCGTATTAGCTTGTTTGTGTTACGAAAAGCATGTTAAAATGTTAGTCATTTGAAACTAACAAAAAAATAGGAATAATAAAATACACTAAATAAACAATGAAATGAAGTAAAAATTCACTGAAGAGTCTTGGTACAAAAAGTCAGTAAAAGGCACAAACAGTCTGGTTTAATTAAGTTCGATGTCTTCACCTTCTTCGTCCTCTCTTCTTAGTGGGGGTCGTCTTCGTTGATGAAATAGGCTAGTAAATGTCCTGAGGGGTTCACTAGGCCTTGGTGGAGATGAAGGAGTCGTGGAAACGTTGATGGCTAGTCTTCGTCTTCTTGCTTTACACTTACAGAATAGATACAAGAATAAGAGTCCGAAAATTAGCACTATGGTAAGGTAGGTAAACCAAGAAATGTGTCTCGCGATGAAGGGTTCCTTGATTAGGTCGTCTAAGTCTTTTGAATACTGGTCTAATTGGTGTCTGGCGATATCGAGGTCTTCGGTGTTCAGATCACTTAGTTTTAGTGGTTTCAGATTGGGCACTCGAACTTTGTCCGGAACCTGGTTGCAACACTCGAAAGGGATTTGTATGGGGTGAGCGTCGTTCTTCACGTCTGTCGTTTCGTCTGTGCTAGCTTGGATCTTCGTGATGCCTATAAAGGCGTAGCAATTTGGTTGTAATTTAATTATAGAGTTTTTGAAGATGGTGTCGGTTTTTGAAGTCTCCTTCGGGCAATTGATATTCATTTGTAGTGGCTCTGTATTGATGATCATCCACACGTTTTCATCTAGTTTTTGGATGTTGTATCCTTGGCCGATGATAGTTGACGTTTGACAGTTTTCTGGTAGGGTTTGTAGATCCTTGAAAAGGCGGGCTTCGCATATGGCGTTGTTGTCAATTGGATATGCAAACAAATTTGGACATAATTTAGTATTGGTATAGAGTGGCTTGCATTCTCTGAGGTCAGCAACGGGTATGTACATCAAAGAATCATCATCTCTCGCGATATATTTTTGAGAAGTTGACAAAATATGATACAGACCAGTTCTACTATCTAAGATAGGAATGGGCTATAATTGGAAAACAGAGTACGTTTGAGGGTTTACTAGGGGTATATCTAATACAAATACTAATTGTGAGTTCATTTGGAAAGCTTTTAATTCAATAATATCTAAATACTGTGCAATATTTGAAAGTTTAATTGGGAGTGGCAAATTGTCCTTTTGTAGGTTTTGTGAAATTTCCTGCAATGAGTTTACCAAATCCTGGGGATTAATTATAGACGTATGAATTACTTTGAGTCTCGCGAAAGTGATCGAATTTAAAATATCGTTGAGGTTGTCCTCTATAAATAGGTAGCTCGCCATGAGTTGTTCACAAATTTCCAAGAATTTTAATTTTGTTTCGACTGCTCGTACGTTATACGTAATGTTTAAGATTGCGTATTCGATTTCTTTTATGTCTTTGTTGAATGTCTCCTCGTCTATTAGTAGTTTTTGAATTGTCGTGTTAAAATTTTTAATAACTGAATTTGTAACTGATATTTGATTTTTCATCAAATTTTCTATCTGACGTTCGTCTTGGTTTAGTTTATTGATACAGTCAGAGTAGTATTTACCGTCTTCTGCGTCTAAATTTCCGGTAATTGCTTTGAATATTGAACCAATTCCGTTTATGATTCCGCGTTTGTAGCGTTTCGTGTCGAGATGTATTTCGTCAAATTTAGTTTGTATGGATTTTGAGATTTGTCCTAGGAGGCTTAAATGCGTTTTAACCTCACTCGCGAATTCGTTCATGTTTTTGTATGCTGGGTCAAAGGTGGTAAGGATTGTCTGTAAAATTTTGTCGTTTCTGTCAAGAGCTGTCTTAAAGGTCGATATATTTTTATGTACGAGTAACGTCCATTTCTTGTGTGAGATGACAATGTCCGTGTCTTTGTGATAGTAAACACCGATAGTATTGTTTATTGGTGTTATTTCGTATTGAGAAAATGCTGATCCGAACAGCAGTAGAAACCTGAAAATAAATTTTAATCTTCAGTATATGGTTTCATTCTATCAAAATTTACTTTACTTGTTTGATTTGTCTCGGGATTTAACAAAGTGGCAGAATTTTGGAAAATTTCTTTGATCTCGAAAGGGCCGTTGAATTTATTTTGTGACTTACTTTTGATTTGGGATTCCTTTACATATACTTCGTCTCCAACGTTATACGTGGGGCGATTTTCTGGGATATTTCTGTCGAATCTGACTTTAGCTTTTTGTTTTTGCGCTTCAGTCCGACTGCGTGCAATTTGGTAATAGTGAGATATCCTATTATTTAAGTCCCTAACATATTTAGTTATTAGGTCTTTTTGGTTGTACAGGGTCTCTGGTGGTCTATTAGCTGTGTGTCCAAAAACCAGTTCGTATGGTGTAAAACCATGCGTTTTATTAACCGAATTGTTATAGCATATTACTGCATATGGTAATATGGTAAAAGGGTGTTCATTTGGGTTTTCAGTTTTGTGAATTCGGATCATTTCGGCTAAGGTAGCGTGAAAGCGTTCTATAGAACCGTTAGATTGGGGGTGTCCTACGCTAGAATATGTCAGTTTTATATCGTAGAGGGTACAGAGGTCTTTTAGTAAGTTGTTGTCGAATTCACCGCCGTAATCACAGTGAATCCTTAGTGGGGTACCGTAATGTTGAAAATATAACAATAGGGTGTTTACCACAGATTTTGCGCTTTTATCCGGTACTGCATAGGCTTGTGTGAATTTTGTAAGTTCGTCGCGGATAGTTAGAGCGTAATTTCGTGTAGGAAATTCGAATAGATCAATGTTAATTCTTTCGAAAGGTGTTCTCGGGGTTTCAGTGATTACTAGAGGGTTGTTAAGATTTTTACGGCAAACTTTAGTCCGTTGACAAATTTCGCAATTTTTAATGAAATTTTCAACATCTTTGGTTAGTCCTTGCCAATTGTATTTGTTTTTGATCCTACGCATCGTCTCGTTTATTCCGCGATGTAGGTTGTTCTTGCCGGTATGGTTTTGGTCAAGAATTATCGGTCTTTGGTCTTCGTCAGGTGTTTGTACTAGGTTTTGACAGATAATGAGCTTTAGGTCCTTTTCTGAGAAGATAAATGACAGAATTTCGAGTATGGGGAGGTCTAAGTTATTTTCGACATGATAAGTATTAGAAAGATCTAATTCATTTTGATTTTTGTATATTGCTAAGAACAAATGTTCTACTACAGATTCAGGGTCAAAGGGTAGAGGAATGATATAGTATTTCCTATGTCTAACCGATCTACTAGAGAGGATATTTATTTTGTCGTCGTAAAATTCAGGGTTTTCCTCGAAAATGTCGTCGATAATTTGGTGATGAAAATCTCTTAGGTTATTTTGTTGAAAGAAAGTTATGATGTGTTTGTTTTCTCGGTCCAGGAGTTGTTTATTCGAAGTTTAAATTTTAGAGTAGTCAATTAAAGATTTGGTCTTGTATAGTCGGGAGAAAGTATTAAATTCTTGAATTATTTGTTCGTTTGTGATTTCATCGTCATTGTCTGGATTTCCGTCATCGTCTGTGTCTTCGTTCGCGGCAAAGATTTTGGAATGGAATTTAGAACATTTGGAAAAATGGTTTATTTTGATTCTAGAGAGGGCATCGGCATTTTTATTGATTTTTCCGGGCTTGTAAACGATTTCGTAGTCGTATTCCTCTAGTTTGAGTCGCCAGCGGACAAGTCTACTTCCTGGGTCTTTTATTGAGAATAACCAGGTAAGTGGTCGGTGGTCGGTGACTAGTTTGAATTTTCTACCGAATAAATATGGTCTAAAGTGTTTTACTGACCATACTATGGCCAATAATTCCCTTTCAATGGTGGAATACTTTGTTTCCGCACCGCATAAAGTTCGGGAAGCGTATGCAATTGGTAGATCTTTGCCTATATTTCCCTGAGAGAGTACCGATCCGATGGCGAATGCGCTCGCGTCGGTAGTTAGGATGAAAGGCTCATCAAAATTAGGATATATTAATATCGGAGTCGTCGTCAATGTTTGCTTTAAGTTGTCGAACGAATTCATACAATCATTGTCAAAGTTAAAGGGAGTGTCTTTTTGTAGTAGCTTGGTCAGGGGCTTTGAAATCTTAGAGAAATTTGGAATAAAGCGTCTATAATAGCCCGCTAAACCTAAGAAAGATTTAATGTCCTTTTGATTTTTGGGATGAGGAAAGTTTAAAATGGCTTCTACTTTACTGGGATTTGGCTTGACACCGTCTTTTGTTATAAGATGTCCTAGATAAGCGACTTCTTTGCGTAGAAACTCGCACTTGTCGGGTTGAATTTTGAGGTTAGCTTTCCTTAGGCGTTTGAATACTTCTGTCAGTCGGGAAATATGATCGTGAATAGTAGGGGAGTAAATGATAATGTCGTCCATGTAAACAAGGCAGCGTTCATTCTGGATTCCTAACAAGATATTATCCATCACTCTTTGAAACGTTGATGGAGCATTCTTTAAACCGAATGGCATTCTAACGAATTCGAAATGACCGCTTTCGACTGTGAAAGCAGTCTTTTGAATATCTTTCGCGTCAATTTCTATTTGGTGGAATCCGGAAGCTAAGTCTAGTGTGGTAAAATATTGGCATTTGCCTAGTTGGTCTAAAAGGTCAGAAATATTTGGGAGATGGTATTTATCGTCAATAGTCAATTCGTTTAATTTCCTGTAATCTACTACGACTCGCCATTTTTGTTTGCCAGAGGCATCGAGTTTTTTGGGTACAACCCAAACGGGAGATGACCAGGGAGAAATTGAAGGTCTGATTATGCTTTGGTCCAGCATTTTAGAAACTTGTGTTTTGACTTCTTGTTTATGGCATTGAGGGTAGCGATACGATTTTGTAAATACAGGTTTAGAATTGTTAGTGTCGATTGAATGTTTAATCTCGTTAGTGAAAGTCAAGTTGTCTCCTTCCAGGTAAAATATTTCAGAAAAGTCTAGGCAAGGTTGTGTAATTAGTTCACTTTCCTCGTAGTTTAGATGATCTAAACGTAACTGATTAATAATTTCAGATGATCGGTCGGTCTGTATGTGTGAGTCGGAATTTTGAACATTTAAATTAAAAATCGATTTAAATTTTTGTAATGGTTCTAGTTTTAGATTAGAAAAATTTATAATTTTCGGAATGGCGTTTGCATTAATTACGGTTGTCAAAAATTCTCCATTTTCGTTTACCCTAACAAGAGCATTAGACAAACGAACTTTTTCGTTTTCCTGCGCTGACAGTACAGCGTCAGTGTTTCTAAGATTGCATTTTAGTTTGTAAACCTTTTCCGTGCGACCGTCAATTTGGATAGTATTTTGGCTAGAATTATGATTTTGTCGGATTTTGTTGATTTCGGGTGTTGGAGAATCGTCAGTTACTTTGAAGATGGGCAATGTTTTAAAATTTGTAATTAGTTGCCTGGTTTTGAAATCTATTCTACATTCGTAGTGCTCCATGAAATCGGCACCTAATAATCCGTCAAAGTCTATGTCCAAGTCGTGAATATAGACTCTGTGTGGGTCGCGTGCGTTAAATGGTATAAGAACAGATTCGCTAATTTTAATTTTTTCGTCGGTTATGCCTTGTATAATCGCGTTTTCTGGAGATCTATTTTTAAAATTTTCCGCCGTCTTATGCTTAAAAATCGAAATACCTGCGCTAGTATCAATTAAGAGTTTAAATTTGTTCGAAATGTCATTTATGAAATAAAGATTACTAGAATTCACGGTCAATAGTGTGTGTGTAGGCCAATTTAAGCGAAGTTCTGGTCTGAGAAATTCAGTAGGGGGTTGTAATTGTCGTTCAGGTTTAATGTTTGGATTTGGTTGGACATTTGGTCCACTTCGAAATTTATTTCTCGGGTTGGAGTATTCATTGAATACTCCGGGCCTAATGGAAAATCCTGAGGATTAGCAGTATAATCCTGCGACATCTGAGAATTAGCTGTATAATTCTCATTTTGGTATGGCATGTTGTCGTCGTTATTTTGCGGGAAATGGGGGTAATCTTCATAATTTATTTGTGGCATGTTTGCCATATTATCAAGGCTAGAATTAGTTTGATAGTTTCCGAAGTTATGGAATTGCGGGTCACTGAAATTATCAGTTTCATGGTAAAAATTAGTATCATAATTTTGAGAGTCGAAATGATTGTCAAAATTAACGTGATGTGTTCTCTGCGGGTTTTGTCTGTTAAAGTTAGGATTGAAATTTGAATTTTGTTGATTTGGGGATCTCTGAAAGTTCGGATTAGGTCTTATTACAGAAGGCCTATTCTGTTGAAAATCTTGTTGCGGCGTGAAATTTCTTTGATATTGCTGGTTGGGAGAATTTTGGAAATTCGGTCTAGAAAATTGTGGAGGACTGGCAAAATTGTTTTGTCTAAAGTTCTGATTTTGTTGTGAGAATTGTAGTCTTGTACGGCACTCATTAAAATTGTGCCCGTTACGTTTGCAAAAATTACAGAATTGTTGGGAGTTGGGACGCCTCTGTTGATTCTGGATGGGGTTTTTGTTGATAGTTTGTTTTGGGAATTTTTGTGACTCGAAGTAGGACAGTTGGAGTTCGCGTTTGATTCTATTAATTGCTTCTAGCATGTCGCTGGGATTTCCGGCACGGATTATTTGTCCAAGTTTGGGTTCTAGTCCGGTAAGTAGTGTTGTTAGAGTCATGGTTTCAATTAAGGATGATTGGGCTGTCTTTTCTTCCAGCGTCAAAGTCTGTTTTTGCACAGCAGCGTGCATTTTGGCATTATGTGTTTGTAAACGAGATACGAATGTCAGGGCAGTTTCATTAGGTAGTTGGTGAATCCGTTGTAAGTCTTGTATAAGGGCTGTCAAGTCGCGTGAATCACCGAAATGCGCCTCAAGTAGGCTTTTAATTTCTGCCCAAGTGGCAGGGTTCCTCGAATTTATTAATTCGGCAGCTTTTCCGCGAAGTTTGTTTTTAATATGCAGGGTGAGTAAAATACGCTGGTCTTCTATGGACATACCGTATGCGTAAACACACGCGGAAATAAAAGTTTGTAAGAAAATGGGGTTCCCGTCGAACTCTGGAACTATTGAGAAAATCTCACTTAACCTGTAGGGTTCGATGGTAAGGGTTTCATCAGCGTTATTTGAACTATTGGTATTATTTGCTGTAGTATTATTTACTGTAGTATTTGGTTGGTTCGTCATTTTGTATTATTAGGATTTGTATATAAATTTCAGATAAACAAACAAAAATTAATTTGGTACACACAAAAAATAATAAAAATTAATTGTAAAAGGTGCAAGAGTACGCCACTGGCAATAATAATGAATAAAAGGAAATGAGATTGTATTCTTTTCTTTATAAAGTATGTAACAAATTATTTTTGCAATGGTATTTGCACTTATTCAGATATTATAGTCATATGGTATAAAGGTTGATGTATAGTAGTATTAAATTCCAATAAAAAAAAAAAAAAAACGTTACAAGATAAAGATTAAACTTGATATAGAACTAAACTTTATATAGAAGTTAACTTGACCTATATTAAGTTGCAATGAAAATATTTATGTGTTAAAATAAAATAAAATATCGGTTAAAGTAATACGATATTTAGATAATATATTCAACTAAATTAGATTGCAGAACTGTCGTGGGTTTAATGCAAATGTGAATGCAATGTACGAATGATAAAATATAAATGTTTAGTGCAGTTTGAAATAGAAAATAAATCGAGATGATTCTTAAATTACTTACATTACTATCTTCATGCCTGGGGTCCAGATGGAAGGTCGAATGCGGTTTCGTAAGCGTTGCTACACTGGGATGTACCGTCAGGGGTATCACTAGGTGTTCCTATCCACGGTGACGTGTTCCAAGTGCCGAAGACACCGACTTTCAGGGGCCAGGAATGTTTCTTACTTGCTAATTATTTCTCGATGTGTATATGATGCTTCTTGTGAGCTTGTTGAGACGTTGCTTGTCTGTTTGAAATTGTATTTTTCTTGTTTCTCGTAGATTCTTTGCTGATTGAAGGATTGAAATCCACCACCTCTGGGTTACAGGGTGTCTTTCAGATCCTACCGACTGCGCCAATGTTAGATAATCGATTGTTGAAATCACTTTTTAAAAACTTTATTTATTTATTAATGGAGTCAACGTTGACTCTTTATAAATTAGAACAATAATAATTTTGACTTGTTTATTCCAACATGAGTTTAAGACTGCCGTCTGAAAGTACACTACTCCCATTTATAACCTTTGGGAACAAAGGAACTGCAATTATGCAGTTTTGCAAGAATACAATCTTATCTAATTCTCGGGAGAGCGGATGCTGAGAGGAGTCGTTATTTGATATCTATGTAATATAATACCGCTGAGAGTGGTGAGGCCAATGTCTCAGAGATACAGGGTATATTTTCATATAACATATATATATATATAAAAGGAAAGGTGTTATCGCGGGAACAGGACAATAAGTCAAAAAAAAAAAAAAAAAATTCGTGGGCAAGCCCGCAGAAATTATAGTGCAACCGTGTACACGTGTTTCGGACTTTTTGGTCCTCATCTGCGGGCTTGCCCACGAATTTTTTTTTTTTTTTTTCTTGACTTATTGTCCTGTTCCCGCGATAACACCTTTCCTTTTGTATTTTACCTTGGGCTATGGAACTCCACGCAGGCGGCTTACAGTTTGCCTCCGTGGCAATGTTGGTTGTTGCCTTGAAACCTCAAGGTCTTCCGACTGCAGCCACAAATGTGCAACTGGCTCCCTGTCAGTGGTTTCCATTTGTGTCGTTTTTTCCTAAGTTGTGCCTATCCTTTCAACTTAGCTACACCGTGCTGATGAGGACCAAAAAGTCCGAAACACGTGTACACGGTTGCACTATAATTTCTGCGGGCTTGCCCACGAATTTTTTTTTTTTTTTCTTGACTTATTGTCCTGTTCCCGCGATAACACCTTTCCTTTTGTATTTTACCTTGGGCTATGGAACTCCACGCAGGCGGCTTACAGTTTGCCTCCGTGGCAATGTTGGTTGTTGCCTTGAAACCTCAAGGTCTTCCGACTGCAGCCACAAATGTGCAACTGGCTCCCTGTCAGTGGTTTCCATTTGTGTCGTTTTTTCCTAAGTTGTGCCTATCCTTTCAACTTAGCTACACCGTGCTGATGAGGACCAAAAAGTCCGAAACACGTGTACACGGTTGCACTATAATTTCTGCGGGCTTGCCCACGAATTTTTTTATTTTTTTTATATATATATATATATATATATATATATATATATATATATACAATTAAACATAAATAGATTTATGTCTCTCGCCTTTAAATTAACATTTTGCATGTCTTTACTTTTGATTTTAGTAAAACATGTAGAAAGTAATGTTGATTTATTTATAACAAAAAGATTGAAACTTGAAAAAAAAACTATCTTAAAAGAGTTTTTATTAAAGAAAATTGTTTTGATAATTATTACCGAAAAATATATCTAAAAATTAAATATCCGACACAAAAACATTGGCAGATCTGTCTACCGTCAAATCCATTTATACGGCGGGCTATTATGTGTAGGAAACGTGTATAGAAAAAAATGTGTGGAATTAAAATATGTAAGACAAAAATGTGTAGGATAAATTTAGGTGTGTCTATATTTTGAAGCGTGTGTAGGAAAATTTAAGGCGTGTGTAGGTAAATAATGTGTACGAATAAAATTTTTGAAATATTGTATAAAGAGGATTATTGGCTATTGAGCCAGTTTCGAATAATTTGATTTTTACTTCCGACACAAAAAGGAGGGGATGTCTTCATAAATTATCTAAACTTCCCACAAAATTGGACAGACCCTAAAAGTAACAAGTTGTTGCTGCAAATTCAAAAATAACTGTTTGCTGAGGGTACTGAAGAAGTATTTCTTTGACATTAGTGTTCCGCAAGTGCTTTATATGCATTCTTTTTCCACCCTTGAACGGTTAACTTATAGTTTCACAACCGGCAAGTAACGACGTATTTTGCTAAGGGCGTAGAGGGAGATCGTCTGGGGCGGCCGATCCGAGAGGGCGGCCGGAGGACCGTTCTTCTCGGTTTTGGCGAGCACTCCCAATCGTCTCCTTCAGCAGCCCCTCTATCGTATAAAAAATATTTTGGTTTAATAAAATTGGGTATGGTACTGAAACGGCCAAAGACCTTTCAGTGTGAGGTTGGATGAGCACAAGAACTACATTAGAAAGAATGAAATTCAGAAATCAAAGATTTGTGAACATGCTTGGGAAAACGGACATAGAATAAACTGGGACTCGGCAAAAATTTTAACAAAAGAAACAGATACCAAAAAAAGAAAAATTAAAGAATCAGCAATAATCTTATTAAATGAAGATAAGTGCGTATCGAATTGTTCTGTAGATATTTGTACAACCTGGCTACCAATGTTAAAAGAAGAACTTAACAAACTCAACATTATCTAAAAAATATCATCAGTTCTATGTTCTGTGTAAGTAGTAAGTATCTATGGAAATAACATAAACAGAATCTTAAAGCTGTGTATTTGACATACACAGCAAAATAAGAGTTCTTCAAAAAATAGCTTTGAAAACGGAAAGAGATTACTTTCCGAAACGTCAGCAAAATACATTATTTTTGTGTTTATTCCGATTTATATTATTTGCAAAACATAACCTCTGACTTTTCCTTTGGCGTAAACGTCACGGGCGCAGAGGCTCTTTTTTCCAATAATTCTATTATTTTGTAGATTCGGTGATTTGTTTCGAAGAGGATAATAGTACATGTGGTAGAAAACCCAAATAATAGGAAAGAATATTCGTAGAATGCCACAAATAACTTTCAGACAATACGGCCAATCATATTCGGCCAGAGAGCGCAAAATTTAGAAATGCGTCCCTGCCGTCATGTAAAAAGCTGCTAGAAGTTGATTTGCAATATACTAGGATAATTTTGCACTAAGTTTTATTAATTATTTATACTATCTAAAAAAGAGAACATGAATAAAATAAAATAATAAACAGTATATGTAAAAAGTTTAATAAAAATCAAGTGAATTTTCAAAAAAAAAAAAATTGTCACCTTCGAGAGTTTTCTTTTCTTGTCTAAATATTTAAAACCTGCTCACAATCACTTTTTATTACCAATATTGAAATTTTTATAATGAATAATTACGTGTATACTTGTGCGCGCATACGTATAATATCGAAAATGACGGGGAATGACAAAAAATCGGCTAAATCAAAGAAAAGTTATTTTTAGTTACATCACGTAAAAGTACATAAAAAACCTTAATTTTGGTAAAAAAAATTCGTACGCCCATTTGGACAAATTGGGGCACGTTTTGAAAATTTTGTGGAATTTGGACTAAAAATGAAATTACGGCCAAATTATTGAATATTTTTGCTAAAACTTGAGAGGCCATTTCTTGGTTATATAGGTTACTTTCATCTAAGATTTCATCAAATTCGGTTTAATTTTGGCCAAGTTAGTCGTAATTCAATTGTTTACTTTTTTTCAGTAGGTATAGTATATTCAAATTGAAGAATTTTTTATTCCCAATCGACTAAGTCTTACATTGCACAGATCTGAGGGTCGGGAGGGGGGAGGAGAGGGACCATTTAAAAATACGGGAAACCGGTTTTTCGTCAATAAGTCGAAGGGCGTTGATTCTACAAAAAATATGTGCCTTCCAAAAATCAAGAACTTGACAAAACACGTAATTTTGGTTTTCGGTCTCATAGACGTCGGGCCATTATTTAGCGAGATATCGCGAATTAAAGTTACAGGAAAGAAAATTTTTCAATTAATTTTTTTCGGCTCGACATGCACGTAGGACTTTTATTATATTTTTCATAGAAGGGTAAGGTCACCCATTTTAAGAGGCCGGAGGCTAGGTGGGATAATTAGTAGGGGAGGGAGTGAGGTAGGGCAATTTTCTTTTAAACCCCGATAACTCGTGGCTGGAGAGGTGGATCGCAAAAAATCAAAGTGCCATTTCTTCAGTTTTCACGTAGAACTCAACAAAATTGGCAGAAATTGACTTTTGCGAAAAACACGCGGTGGCGTGAAAGAAGTTTTGACCTTTTTTTTCAAAAAATATTTTTGTCATGAAGGGAAGGGGTGGGGGAATAATTTTTATGTCAATCGATAGCTTTATATTTTATCTTCAATTTCCGCCCAATTAGGCCGCGATCCGATAATTATTAAGGGAGAGTGCAAAGTTTTTGCTGTATAGCGGGAGAACGGAAAGGAGTGGGGGGTTCTAACAGGGCTCAAAACAGAGAGCAAACAGTTTTCTTTTTATTCATCCACATTTTAATTTTATCCTGCCCGTATCTTGCCCGCCCGCGCGAGTTACAATTAAAAAAAGAATGGAAACGGGCGATCGAGTCAGTCGACGGAGCGACGAGCGGCCGGGGGCGTGGTTTACTCTCTCTACTTCTCTCTCTCCTGTCTGACTCACACATGCGTGCACTTACTCCGATTGACATAATTCTCTTGTTATTAATTGAGAGTCACTTGAGGACCAGATATAATTGCTTTTTCCTAATATTCTAACAACTACCAATCTGGCACGCTCTTTTTGCAGAATTACTGGTATATGGTTAAGCATCCATTTACAGTTTTGGAATGTAAAGGGAAAGAAATGTGTCAAAGTGCTGGTCTTTCCATTGCCGTGTTTGTTGGTAGTTACAGTCCGGCACTTGAAACTGAAATATGAGAATACCATTTATTATGAATCGTCAACTCTACTGTGGTAGAGTGGGTAACTAATGCCAAAATAAATTTCGCAAAAGTCGAATTCTGCGAATTTTATTGAGTTCTACGTGAAAAACTGAAGAAATGTCACTTTGATTTTTTGCGATCCACCTCTCCGGTCACGAGTTATCGGGGTTTAAAAGAAATTTGCCCTACCTCCCACTAGCCCCAGCCTCCGGTCTCTTAAAATTGGTGATCTTACCCTTCTATAAAAAATATAATAAAAGTCCTACGCGCATGTCGAGCCGAAAAAAATTTGATTGAAAAATTTTCTTTCCTATAACGTTAATTCGCGATATCTCGCTAAATAATGGTCCGACGTCGATGAGGCCGAGAACCAAAATTACATGTTTTGTCAAGTTCTTCATTTTTGGGAAGTATATATTTTTTTGTGGAATCAACACTTATTGACGAAAAACCGGTTTCCCGTATTCTTAAATGGTCTCCTCCCCCTCTCTCGACCCTCAGATCTATGGAACGTAAGTTGGGAAACCATGCCAAGACCCGACTTAGTCGATTGGGGAAAAAATTCTTCAATTTGAGGACTATGAATTGAGGAAAGCGAAGGGATTCATATACAGCAAGATGTTGCTTTCTTATGGGTATACTTAAATGAATGTACAACAACAGATGCTTATGATTTTAAATGAATAACACACGCCCGACACAGCTAAAATAATCGGATCATAACGGTTAAATTCATTCATTCATTGATTACTTGTTTTTGAAAGATAACTAATTAAAACGCTTTCACTTTCTAAACTTTGATACTTGTAGCCTTTTTTACTGTTCGAGGTTTGGTGAGATATATTTGAAAAAGTAGGTATAGAGGAATGACAATTTCTGTAGGAAATGAAGACAAGTTACAATCATTTTGTGCCCTATGGAAATGGATTAAACAGACAACGTTACATAATATGAACCTAATTTTAAAATTATGTCCATGAGATGCATATCAATACGCCTCTACGATTAATATGCAGTGTTGTTCTCCGATATTAAATCTATTGTCAATAATTAGCTTTCAAAATTTTTCTCAAGACAATTTAATTTGAAATGTCTACTACAATTATACTGCTCCTATAATTCAAACAATATTTCCTCGATACTGCATTTTACTTTACAATTAGTACTATTTTAACATCAGCATGGCAATCACCAAACATTATACAATCTCCGTCTAAAATTTGATTTTTACAGCATTTTTAGTTTTTGAAATATCACGAATTATATTCTAAGAAGTAAAAGTATCTTTTCACCCCAGTCAATAAACTATGAATTCCACTATACAGGGTGGGGTAATAGTGCGTCGGATATCAATATCTCGAGTAGCAAACGAGCAAACTAAAAATATGATAACTGAACATGTTATTGCTCAAGCAAACAATAATCTATATTCTAAATATAGAAATATACATATATTATACTATCATACTTTTTCTTATTACTAATTTATAAAAGATATATTAGGGATTATTTAAAACGATGAAATAAATACAATAACTTTGGGAATCAACAAATTAAACATTAAAACACATTACACGTATGTAGTTAGAATAAATGTTATTATTTAATATTTCGCTGGCTTGTATATCAGTGTATGCGCGATAGCTATACAACCTTAGGCGAGGGTTGTATTAGGGATATACCATTCTTCGGAGGAGATGTAAAGCCGTCGGTCCCTTGTCTATTAAATGTTAGGCAAGTAAAAGATCCCTACTCTTCTTAAGGGAAGAGGTTCGGCAAAATTCATGGTTGGGGGTAGCTCGTCTACAGGCGTCGGTGTTAGGCCTCAGTAGCGGAAATAGGCCGACGTTAAATAAAAAACCACTATTTTTTTTTTTGGTAGGTCGTCACTTCGTTTTTGTTTTTTTAGCGTGCCTTTCAGTCAGAATCGGAATCCAAATCTGTTTCAACATCTGAAAATAGAAAACGGTTTTTAAAGCACGTTAATAACTATTGTAACTGTGTTATTTGGTTATATGTGACATCTTGTTATGATTTTTTATCATAAAAAATGAGGGTGGTTATCAAAAAAACTAATTGAGGAAGGTAAAGAAATTATATATTATGAAATGAAAAGATCTAATTATTGCCCTAACACAATATCAATTTACAAATAAAGTGAGAATGCATATAAGAAAAACATAAAAAGTGCCAAGCAAATATTTATATTACAATAATAAGATAATAAATGCTGAAAACAAATCAAAAGAAACGTGGATTTTTGTAAATAATAAATTGGGTAAATCGAAGGCCGCCCCAGAGCACATAACCCTCAATGTACAAAATATAGTTTAATATCTGAAGGAAACCAAGTATCAAACTGGTTTGCATCGCTCTTCTCTACTATAGCACCCAATCAAATCAATGAACATTTTGGAGACAACCTATCACTGCCATGTACACTATCAGAATATAGAACAAATCTTTATCCTGTGACCGAAAGTGAACTTGTAAATTCTATAAGAAACCTCAGAAATAAAAAATAATCTGGCCTGGATGGCTTGGCTGCTCAGGTAATAAAAAGTGTCAATATCATTTCCCCTTTTTTATATCTCATAAATTTGACATTTTCAAATGGGAAATTTCTGGATATATTTAAAATAGCTTCAGTAACACCTATTTACAAAAAAGGTTGCAAAAGCGATGTAGATAATTACCGCCAGATATCTGTATTGAGCTCTTTATCTAAAATAATATAAAAATATCTATGATCGTGTCATGTCATTTGCACTAAAATACAAACTACTGTCCGAGTGTCAACATGGTTCTACACCAACTAAATTCACGGAAACAGCAACTGCATCCAAAGCTTTCGATAGTGTGGATAAGAATATCCTTTCATAAAAATTAGAAAATATCGGTATAAGGGGATGCCTCCTAGACTGCATTAACTCCTAGATGGAAAATCGAAAGCTAGTAGTAAACTGTAACGATTGCCAATCGGATATACATGACGTGACTCTGGGTGTTCCACAAGGCTCGATTTTGAGGCCTCTGTCGTTTCTGTTATACATAAATAAATTACCAGATCACACCAAATACGGGTTTACCAACCACAATGTATGCAGACGATACCACTGTTTTGGTGTCAGCTGCTACACACGAGGAACTAAGTCTGAAAGTTTATACGACACTTGAATGTATGATGCCAGAGAAACAAGCTCATCTTAAATGATGATAAAACGGCTTTTGTAAACTTTAACTACAGAGGAGCCTTAATTTTAGCCTAAATCTTTCCAAATCAACCAAGTTTCTAGGTACATTCATTGACAGTAGTTTAACAATGGGAACCACACATTGGTTATGTATGTAAACTGCTTAATAAGGCCTATTTTGCAATTTTACAGTTAAAAGACACAATTGCTGAGACTGGTCTGGATCGTCTACACTAACCAGGAAAAAGCCGAGGCGTTCGCCGACAGCTTAGAACTGCAGTGCAGAGAGAACGAGCTCAATGACGAGGACGAGGACGAGGACTGGGTGGACGACATCGAACGCTGAGTACGAAGGATCCGCCGCCTGGCAGATGACAACCACAACCGTCCGACTCCCTCGAGGAAGTCAAGGAAATCCTGAGGAGCTTAAAGCCGAGAAAAGCTCCGGCATGTGACAAGATAGGAAACATCGCTCTCAAAAAGCTGCCCAGGAAAGGAGTAGCGGCGCTAGTCAACATCGTAAACGCGATGTTAAGGTTACGGCACTTTCCAGCCAGGTGGAAAAAGGCCGACGTCATTATGATCCCTAAACCAGGGAAAGAACTAATTTTCCCGTCTTCTTACAGGCCCATCAGCCTCCTTCCAGCCATAAGCAAGGTTGCAGAACGGGTCATCTTGAAGAGGCTAACAGAGAAGATGGAAGAGCTGAACATCATCCTGGATGAACAGTTCGCGTAACGAACAGGACATTCCACGGAACTCCAAGTGCTTCGCCTCACCGAGGAGATTACCAAGGGGTTCAACCAGCGTCAAGTCACCTCGGCGCTGTTCCTAGACGTCGCCAAAGCGTTCGATAGGGTCTGGCACGACGGTCTCCTAACTAAAATGATGAGTATGGGTTACCCCATCGAATTCGTCAAACTAGTGAGATCCTACCTACACTGCAGACAGCTAAGGGTGAAAATCTCGGACCAACTCTCCACCTACAGGACCGTGGAGGCGGGAGTTCCACAGGGATCGGTGCTGTCACCGCACCTGTTCGCCATCTATACCTCGGACCTCCCCCGGACCGACCACACAGCCCTAGCCCTGTATGCAGACGACACCGCCCTGATTGCCAGATTCTGAAAGGCCAGAAACGCAACCAGAAAACTCCAGGAAGCGGCCACACTCCTGGAAGAATGGTGCACGAAGTGGAAAGTCGCAGTCAACGCCGACAAGAGCCAAGCCATCCTCTTCATACGAGTGCGGAAAGAAATTCCCACAGGACACGTCTCCATGAACGGCGAGGACATCCAATGGTACGACACCGTCAAATACCTTGGCGTGGTCATGGACAGAAGCCTAACGTGGAGACAAAACACGGACGCTATCACAGCCAAGGCCCGACGTACGAGAGTCCTCATCTGCCCAATGACGGGAAATGGGAGCCGACTCAACTTGAGGAACAAGCTCACGCTTATCAAGACCCTCATCAGGCCGCAGCTGACGTACGCCTCGGTAGCGTGGGGCTGCCAGGCGAAGTCCTACATGAAGAGAATCCAGGCAGTGGAGAACATCGCCCTCAGGACGGTAGTTGACGCCCCATGGTACGTGAGAACCGCAGACATCGTTAGAGACCTGGAGTACACCACGGTCACTGAAGTCATCCGGGATCGAGCGAAGAAGCTGTACGGTCAAGCCGAGGAGCATGGGAACCTGCTGATCAGACAGGCCACTGATTACGACCCCGCCGACGCCCCGAGGCACAAGCGACCGATGATTCAGCTACTGGACAACGGGTAAGTATAACCTTTATTTCCCGCTAACAGATCTATTTCAGATACGCCAGGACGGACCACCACTACCAGAGACATGACGTTTTCCCTAACCCAACCTCCTTGCGGGCGTCGGACAACATACCGTCCGACGCCCGTTGTCCTACCTGCTCCGTGGGGACCGAAAGTGCTAAAAGAAGCACTTATGTCTCCACACTCCCGAGCTACACAGCTCATCCTTACCTTTCCGACTATCCGGAGTAGGATATCAATTAATGTCCTACGTACCGGCAGTCAGTCCCAGCCAAAACTTCCTAAACCCAACTCGACCGATGACTACCCCCGGGGGTGATAAGCTGGCGAAGAAAGAAAACATCAAGACAAGAAGAGCGCCAGAAGAGACCTCAGCCAGCGAGGTTCAACAGCCAGGACCAGGGGAGGTCCGCAGAAAATACCACGACACATCTCACATTTGTGAGCTGGGTTTGGTAGAAGTACGCGGGCCCACCTATCACGAAGGCCGGTCCAGGTCTACAGAGATAATTTAGGTGCAAAGAGTAATAGTTCTACTCGGCCCTAGTTATCGAGACCGACATCCAGCCAATGGATATTGGCGCGCTAAGTGTTTATTATGCTTTGGCTTACTCGCATCTTTCCTTGAATATACTAGCCTGGGGGAGATTTGCAGCGAGTCTTTGTTTCCCAGAAAAGGTTACTCAGATTAATTTATAATTTAAAGAAACGAGAAAGTTATAGAGGCATTTATATATAAACAAAAATATTTTTACTGTTCCTAGTGTTTACATATACAAGTGCCTAATTTTTGCAAAAAATAATTTACATACCTTCCCTACCTCAGCCGATAATCATATGTATAATACAAGAAATAAAAAATTATTTTCTATTCCGGCTCATAAAATAGCCAATTTCAAAAACTCTTTACTCTTGTCTTATTTAATGCTTTGCTTCAATCAATTAAAAATATTAATCTACCATCGTATAAAAATGAAGTAAATAACTTACTGCTACGAAATACCTTTTATAATGTTGACGAGTTTTTGAATAGGAAGGTGTAGTTTTCTCATGATGCTATTTGTTTTGAAAATGGAAAACTTTGGGTCGATTAGTGAATATATATGTATGAAATAATAATGGTATGTATAGGTATATGTTTATGCATGTTATAATATATGTTGTTCATTTAAGTGTTCTATATTTTGTATGACTAGTGGTCGAGAGGTGACCGCACTTGCCTCTCACCCAAAAGTTCCGGGTTCGATCCTCGGTCGTGGCAGTGGAAAATACTGTGAGAGGGATTTTTTCACTATACACGGATATTGGGTGTGTGTCCCTTGTCTCTAAATGTGTAGCCCCCTCCCACACAAGATTCTTCTACAACCTTCCGGGATAAAGGGGGTCGTAGTTACCTGTGGTGTTATTTATTTATTATTTACAATTAATGTTTAATATGTTTGTTTACACTTTATTTTATTTTGTATAAAATATCTTGTATTATGTTATCTACACCTGTTAAACATGCCTAGTAATTAATGTTGTAATACTATATTTGTGAAATATCTATCCTGACGTGCCAAATGTACATAAATATGTATCAGAAAAATTGGTAAAATAAATTCTATTTTATTCTATTCTATTGTAGTCTATTGTATTCTATTGTATTCTATTCTATCCTATCCTATCCTATTCTACTCTATTCCATTCCATTCCATTCTATCCTATAGCATAGGATATAGCTGTAAGTAATATAATGATGATATGTCCTAATTTTACGAGGAATTATTTAAAAATTTAAGAGAATAGTGAAGATTTTATACTTTAACGGTTTTTACAAATGTAACAGAATTATTAACAATAAATGCAGTTACCTGTAGATGTGTCGGTCTCGTCATTATTACTAATGTTGGTTAGTTTATCTGGTAGGTGGTCACCACCATACCAATGTAGAATGTACCTATTTTCTTCTAAACGCCAACCATTCTTAAGAGTACTCAAAGATGTTTGAGAAGCTTTAAATGCACTAGTCCATATATATTCAATATATCGAGTTTATAGTACGTAGCTCCTTTATTTTTAATTTTTTTAAGAAATACTAAGATGTATTTTTCATTTATTGTAAACTTCTGAATTTAATTTAACACGAAAGTCATTTAAATTGGTTTAGGCGCTACAGCGAATTTAAAAATATGTTGATCTGCCATTCTGAAACAGTTGTCGTGCTGATACCCTCAACAGATACGCAGCCTTTTAGTGATTACTAAGACCTAATTGATAATATTCCTTCAAAATATTGTTTTGTCCTCCTAAATTATATCAATTATATATTTTATCGATATGAATAGGAAAATAATAAAAAAAAATATCTTTAACTGATTCTCTCTTTAGTTTGAAATATTCATGTTGTAATTTATGGATAATATTAGAGTTTTAGTCATGCAATTCAGCCTGGTGTGGTATATTTTCCAGCTCAGTTCACTAAATATTATTTTTTATTTTCTTACTATTACTTATTTCTTATTCTTATTCTATTACTTATTATACTTACTTCCAAAGCTTTTCCAAATTAAAAATAATCAGAAATTATTTAAGGTCGATTGGTTGTAACTGGTACAGAACACGGGTTATGTGAAAAAATAAAAGAGTTTGCCGACAAAAAATTAAGTATATACATATATTTTTTAATTTGAAAATATTTTAAAATTTTTTTGGTTAATTTTGCATATACGTCGTTTTTCTTGAGTTTTACCCTACCTCCTACCTGGACAATTTATTTTGTTATTTACTGTTTTTTATAAATATTAAGTTTTTATAAAACAATAAGCTTTTATTACTCAACAAATACCTGCATATAATTTCATCCACTATCAAAAATCATATTTTAAAACAATTTACAATTAAATATAAAGGGCGGTAAAAAAATTTTTTGCCTAGAGCGGCAGAAGGTCTAGATCGAGTCCAATTCAATTCAATTCAAAACAAATTTACTGAAATTAAAGGGGGGTAAACATGTAAAAATGTATAAGCTGCCTCCCCGGCACCCATCCCGGGACCGACTCTGCGACCCCCGCGTTAACGCAGCGGTGCGTCACAAGGCCGGGCCGAGACGGGACCGGTTTGGCGTTAGCAACAATTGTATAAAAATTAGAACGAACTAAAAAACACCTAAACTCCTTTTTAACAATACTAAAATAAAAATAGGTAATCTGACAAAACATTGCTTAAAAAAGAAAGCTTAACATTAAAAATGGAAATACGAACACTTTGGCTTTCGCCGTTTATGCGCGCTTTCACTGTTTTTAATTTTGGCACTGACGCTGACACCATAACTTGCACGAAGTGCCATCCGCGAATTGCTTCAACTACGGGTTGCGCAAGGCAGGCCTAAACTGTGATTCTAAAAATTTTGATTGTTCTAAGATAAAATTTGGATTCTGTTACAATATTAGTGACGGAAGAATGAATTTACAGACAGAAATGTACAAACAGAAACGAAGGAACAACAAACGCGACACAAAAATACACAAAAACAAAAGAAGAAGGGGACAGGAAAGAATTAAAGTTGATGAAAGGTATGAAATATGAGTGAAAGGTGGATAGTATTAGAGAAGGTATAGTAGGTGACTAGATCGAGTCCTGGAAGACTCACCCAAGCACTATATATATGGTGCTTGTGTTGTGTCGTTTTTTTTTATTTCGTTTAGGAAATTTTAACTAATGCAGTATTTCATGATTTTGTTTAATGAACTTTTTTATACTTACTTACTTTTGTTATTTTTTAGGTTAGAAAGTAACTAATTGTATAGTTTAGGAGAGAAAAAGAAGACATATCCGTGTGTATGAGTTTTCTAAATATAGGTAAATTAATGGACAAATTCCCAACAAACCTACTTTTCCTAGTTTCTGGTGAATTGTTATAGTTTTATTTAAAAACACCCATATAAAAGGCATTGATAAATATAGATACTTCTCATAGTAAATAGATAGGCAGCTTTCTTTGTCTGAGAGTTTTTCAATTCACGAATATGTTCATTCAGTCTAATTTTTTGTTCCACTTAGCAATTTTGAAGCGGCCAGTTTTGAAAACGCAGCAGCTGCGCCACGGCAGACCGACGGAATTCACACATTAGTGATCAATACTCTATCTACCATATAAATTTCCGTATGTTCGTTCAGCCAAAATCATGTTCCAACCATCAAATTTGCCAGGCGTTGGTACCCAAACGCAGCAGCTTTGCTCTGGCAGACCATAACCATTCGGATTGCCGAGCCCTTCTCTAGAGATGATGCAAGTTTCAGCTGTATGTTTTTTCGGTCATGAAATTAGTTGTGACCTCATATACCATAAGTACCTAAAACCGAAAGCATTTTATCATTCAAGTCTCGAATCAGTGATATGTTATGGTATCATTTGTTGAGAAGATATATTTGAAGCAAACATAATCTTCATTTTACAAATAAGGGAACAATAATAAGGAACATATGTTTCGGTTGAAATCTAGAGAAATTTGTAAGCTTATTTTCATAAAAGAGAAAATTCTTACTATTCCAAGTATTCATTCTAGAATCCAGAAAAATTGTAAAAAATAATATTAGCCGTTTTAATTTTCTAAATATTTTTCATGAATATAATACAAGACGCAATTTACAGTATGACAATGACTTGCACAGGATGAATGAATTATATCAATCAAATCCATATTACATATAGGTGCAGTACATCATACAGTACGTTACCGGATAGAATTAAACAATAGAGTTAAATTTAAAAAAAAACATTTAAAAAATGCGCTTTATTCTGTTAATGAATTCATGCTGTATAGGTAATTTTGGAATGCATGTTCTTTAATTACCTAAATTTGTCATTTTCCTTTTTGTATTGACGTTCAAAATATTTTGTGATTTATTGGATTAATAAAGGTATTCTTATTCCGTCGCAGACGATTATTAAAACATAATATATAATTTATTATTGAAAAATGCTGGCGCTAAGCGCTAATCTTCTGGTTTGGCCTATGTTTATTATATTTTATAAATTATATTCTTGGTGGGATGATAATATGTAAACAGTATTTAACGATATGCCCTATTGCCATTATATTATCATAAATATAGGAAATTAGAACAAGTTGCTTACATTTCCTATAATAAAAAATATGATTTTTATGAAAATGAATATTATTTGAAATTAACGTATTATGTAAATATTCCCTTTAGTGTTCAAATAATATTTTAACTCCTAATAAATTTAATCGGTAAGTATATCAAATTAGAAATAAATACATCAATGTTTAGTATTATTATTGATAACATTGCATTCAAATCATTCTAAATTAAAGTATAGAAAAAAACGACGAATAATTTACATGTTTATAATCCTCCTATTTTAAAGAGCGACCGGTATTATATTATTAAAGCCTATAGGGTATAAAACGATTTCTTCTAATATATCTTTTAATACACGACATGGTTCAGTAATGCCTTTAATTTAAATAACTAAATACAGCCAGATTACTAATAAACACGTCCTCCCCGATTTACAAGAATGCCGGACATAACAATAAAGCAGGCTGCACACAAAACACCCCTAATACATATCAGATTTCACTGTGACAGCTCTATTTGTACCATTTAGCACAACATACACTGAAATTCACCCCTTGTTGAGCAGTCAAACGCTTTACATTGACAGGGGTAAGCCAGAACACGACACCATTGGCGAGAGGCGCTCCCTGGGTACCAATGAAAGCTAGAGGGGCGTTCCGAGCCTCTCATCATTGCCGACGGTTATCACTCAGCTTCATTCCATATTTTACAAGATCCAGTGATGGTTTAAGATAAATTGTGATTGAGAATTTCTTGAAAAGCCGCACGCTGGCTTCTCTTAAACGTGAGAGTGATTTGGACTGGTGCGATACCAGTACAACTGATTACGCCGAAGATTACAGTGAGGAAGATTTAAAAATGGTAGAAACGTCGTCACAACCATCGTCTAGAAATGCAGCAACTTTGGTTCCTCAACATTTTTTAGGAAATATGTTCTTAGGAGAGGGTTTCAAACCGGTTTATAAACATCGGGGCCCGGCGACGTCTTCGTCTGCTAGTGGTAGTTCTTTGTTTACAATTGATAGTATTTTAGCACCTCGGCCGAAACCGGCGTCTCCTCAACGACCCATGCTGCAGCATCCATCGATACACCTAGGGCACATAGCAGCAGCAGCTGGAGGTTTTGGTACTTCTTCAGCGGATTTCTTGGGTAAGCAGTATAAAATATGAATAAAATAAATCTGATTAAACATCAATTTGTTAAGGTAATGAAAATTAAAATTTAGCAAAGTACTTAATTCAATAATATAATTATACAAAAATTTGTTGATAATTTTATATTTTTTACAACCAGTTTCTTTGACTAAAATAATAAATTTCTTTATAGTAAAAATCATTAAACGTTTTATTCTGTTGTCTATTTCGTCAGATTTCCTGATTTATTAATTTTGTAAATTTTTTTGAAACTAAAGACGAATATTATAATTCAGGAATTAATGGACACATTGTGTTTTTAGAGTACCTATATCTATATAATGTAAACGAACGAATATTTTTTAAGAATCGATTAAGAATAGATGAAATGAAACTTTTATTTATCATAGTCATTGGGCTGGCAAGACGGTCAAAATATTCCAAATTTTTTTCAATAAGAAAATGTCACTTTAATATAAGTATTCATCTTATTTATATTTGATTATAATAGGCATGTGTGGCAAATCTTTATTTCATTGAGGAGTTGTTTTTTATTTTCGGCCAATTTTTCATCCCTGGGTGGTTAGCAGTAACATTTTTATAGTTTCCATTTCTTTACTTTACTTGAATCTATAGGTATATATGACTGTGCAAAATTATAGGCTTTTCAAGTAGGTATCTATGTTGGTCCAGTACTTTTGGTAATACAAAAATTTACGCATTAATTTTATATATAGGTAGAATAGATTAACAATAAACCAACATGTAGGGAAGAGAGGAGGAACATAATGTATAGTTATTTGTAAAATTGCTAATCTACATTATTTAAGAACTACATCAACGATAATAAATATTGCACAAAAAAATAAGAAAATAAGTTGAAATTAAGATATAATTATCATCATTTATTATTTCAAATATGTTGTTTTTAATTTTTGCTAATAATTAAATTACAAAGCAATATGCGCGTATCTTATATGCTGCGTACAGAGTAATATGTATTTGCTTCGTAAAACCTGTCCATTCTATTGAAATTTAGTGGAAAATTAGTATAAAAAAGGGGCGATTAAAATTTTAATCGAAAAGTGCAAAATTTTATCATGGGAATTAGATATAAACAACAAAAAGTAGATTGATTTAAAGGCCTTAATTAAAGTGGTAATACAGGGATTATTCAGCGATAAAGACTTCATAAATAGGTAGAATCCTAAAAAATGTCAATGATAAAATCGAGGATAACCTAAAGCCATGGAGATATCGATAAAAAAAATGTAAACAAACTAGAAGAATTGGCATATAAGCCTATTATTAATTAACATTGCTATCGCCACCGACTGGTTTATGTCCCTAATGAATTTAAGAAATCTGTTACAATTCTAGTTTATAAGTCAGGTAATAAAAAAGACGCAACTAACCACAGAACTATAACAATTATTAATAACTTCGCCAGATTATTTGACCAATGTATATGAATTATAAGATTAATGAATTATATAATATAATAAACAAAAATTAACTTGGTTTTCAAAAAAATATTGGTACCGAGATAGCTATTCATGAGCTAATTACAAATATTATAAATAATAAATAATAAGAACAAAAAATGACTTTCTGTATTGCTGGATTTAGCAAAGGCGTTCGACACTGTCAGTATACTATTAAAAACGTTTAGAGGACAGTGGCGGTCTCGTTTGCTTTGCACGTTTTCGAGATCTTAACTAACAGACCGCACACAAGTAAAAATTAAGACTGCTTAAGAGACCCTTTAAGAATATCCATGGGCGTCCCTTAGGGGATAGTGTTAGGTCCCATTCTGTTTTTAATATACATTAATTCACTAAGTAACCTTGATATATATTAAAAGTAAAATTATATGCTATGCAGATGATACCGTAATAAACTTGGTTGGGGATTCCTGGAATAAAGTATATACAAATGCAGAATTTGGAATACAAAAAATTCAAGACTGGTTGAATTTTAGCCTCCTAAGTTTAAATTTACCAAAAACAAAGCTTCTAACTTTCTCCACTACTTCTGCAGATCAACTACAAAATGGTACTCTCAATCATTATACACAATTCAATGAGATAACATCTAGAACTGTAATTGTTCATTTATTGGCAGAATTAATTCATTAAAACATCTTGGGATCGTGGTTGATTGTCATTTGAAATGGAATGAACATATAGAATTTATTACAAAAAACTTAGAAACATAATACACAAATTTTATCAGTTGAGGGATATTTTAAGCAAAAAGAAATGATTACGGTGATGATTCCTTTGTCGAATTCGTATTGAGATATTGCATCTTTGCATAGGGTGATCGGTATAAACATCATTAAATATTAAATCTAGAAGTTACACAAAATATAATACTAAAAATTATTTTTAAAAAGCAACATCGATATTCTGCTAATTTTTATACCAGGAAGTTGAATTATTTAACATTAGACAGATTTATACTTACCAATGTATCCCATAGATGTGGAAAAATAACAATATCAATATTACTAGAAGTATTGTCTGAAAGTTATTTGTGGCATTCTACGAATATTCTTTCCTATTATTTGGGTTTTCTACCACATATATTATTATCCTCTTCAAAACAAATCACCGAATCTACAAAATAATAGAATTATTGGAAAAAAACCTCTGCGCCCGTGACGTTTACGCCAAAGGAAAAGTCAGAGGTTATGTTTTGCAAATAATATAAATCGGAATAAACACAGAAATAATGTATTTTGCTGACGTTTCGGAAAGTAATCTCTTTCCGTTTTCAAAGATATTTTTTGGAAGAACTCTTATTTTGCTATGTATGTCAAATAAGATTCTCTATGTTATTTCCATAGATACTTACTACTTACACAGAACATAGAACTGATTATATTTTCTTTTAGATAATGTTGAGTTTGTTAAGTTCTTCTTTTAACATTGGTAGCCAGGTTGTACAAATATCTACAGAACAATTCGATACGCACTTATTTATCTTCATTTAATAAGATTATTGCTGATTTTTTTATTTTTCTTTTTTTGGTATCTGTTTCTTTTGTTAAAATTTTTGCCGAGTCCCAGTTTATTCTATGTCCGTTTTCCCAAGCATGTTCACAAATCTTTGATTTCTGAATTTCATTCTTTCTAATGTAATTCTTGTGCTCATCCAACCTCACACTGAAAGGTCTGGATGACTCACCCACATAACATTTATCACAATCGCACGGGAAGTAATTTCAATTATGGTACCAGATCTATTTCATCACAAAACATTGTTACTCCGCTGTGTAAAAATCCATTCTCAAAGATTTAAATGTTATTTAAGCCCTAAATTACTTTTATTATCATCTGAAATTAAGAGTATAGTAAAGTATAATAAAAGAGAGCGTAAAGAAATACATTAGTTCACATTTTGTGAACTTTCCAGCTATATTATTTAATTAACAAATTTTATATAGTAGACATATTAATGTGTATATTAATTTTATAATATAATTTTATTTTATTATTATACTCTTTTTCATCAAATTTAAATAATTCAACTTAATCTGCTGGGCACTATAATCAATTTCAGTATTTTTATACTTTATGTTATTATTTGTTTGTTACATTATTCTTTCTATTTTCTCAATAGAAAAAAATTAAAAATATAAAAGTTCTAATTAAGACAGGTAACATATTAATATAGAATAATAAATTGCAATACTACATGCAGATTTGATAGATATGTATTGAGGTACATAAGTAACAGATAAATTCAGTATCTACGTAATTAACAATTTATGAGTAAAATCCTAAAACACGTCAATTTTTAATTATAAAATGAGATTTTTTGAGAATAATTTTATACCTCCCCCTTCAACCCCCTTGGAGTGAAGGCTACCCCTTTAAACATTTTAAAGGGAACGAGGGTGCGTGTGATAGCTCATTTGAAAGGGTTTTTTTCTCTATCTCGCAATATAAGATTTTTTGAATTTCTCTAATTTTTTTTATTGAAAAATATTACATTTTTAATGTTACTAAGTAAACAAAAGAACATAACACAGTTTAAATCAAATGTTCAAACTGATGGGCGCCCGCAAATTTTTGACAATAATGGAGGCGTTACTGAAATTGTTCTAAAACATTTTGTATCGTTTCCAGGGTGATTTGATTAATTTCTTGCCTAATTCAGTCTTTTAAATCATCGACGTTATTTGGTCTGCTGAAGTAGACTTTCGATTTTAAGTAATCCCATAAAAAATGGTCAAGCGGGGTCAAATCGGGAGAACGGACATGCCACTCAATTTTGCCCTGTCTACCGATCCACCTATTGGGAAAAACCTGATTGAGATAGGCTCTTATTTCCAATGCAAAATGTGGTGTAGCTTTGTCCTGCTGACCAAATATATATATAATATTTCATAGCAAGAAATCCAAGTAACGCACACCAGTTTAGTTTAGGATACATTTGATTGTATACATTTCAAAATTTTCAAATTTAATTTTCTTAAGGAAGAATATACAAAATTCAAAATTCTTATATTGCTGGATAGAGACTAAAAACCCTTTCAAATGAACTATCATATGCACCCTCGTTCCATTGAAACATTTTAAAGGGGGGTTGAAGGGGGAGGTGTAAAGTTATGCTCAAAAAATGTTATTTTAGAATTAAAAATTGACGTGTTTTAGTGTTTTATTAATAAATTGTTAATTACGTAGATGATGAATGAATTCATTCGTTGCTTATGGTTATATGCGTATAATGTATACTTGGTCTATTTCACAATGCAGGCATTTCATGCCTAAGTGATCGAATCAGGTTGTTGTTATGTTTATTTACAATTTATGTTGTTGAAATAAATTGATTTGATTCATATTATGTTTGTAATTATTTATTTTTAACTCAAAATTGGTTGTTTCGGGTTTAATGTATAAGATTTTCAAACAAAATTAAACAAACATCTATCCCTACGAAGTTCAAGTCGTACAAAAGCTGCATCAAGTTTATGGAACACGCGTTGATTTTTGCGAACGTTTTGAAGGCTATTTGCTGAAAACCGAATATCGTCAATTACTTGCTGATGTCAGATGAAGTTCATTTTCATCTTTCTATATCCGGAAAGATGAAAATGAACTAACAAACAGAACATTCCTTACTGGGCGACGGAGAATTCTCTGCAATTGCACGAAGTACTGCTTCTGTGGTGTGCAGTATCCTCCTTTTGAATTTTTGGGCTGTTCTTGACCGCTACTGTTACATATATCACGACGTTATCTCACAGATATCGCGTAATTTTGAACCACAACTTCGTAATGTTTGTGTGGATATTCGGAGAATATAGTTTCAGCAGGACGGAGCTACTTTCCACACTGTTAGGGATTCTATGATAATTTTACGAAGAAAGTTTCTTGATCATGTCATTTCGAAATTTGGGGACATCAACTGGCTGGTACGGTTACCCGATCTCCCAGCTTGTGATTTGCTTTTATAAAGTCAAAAGTGTTTTCTAATCAACCGTAAACTCTGGAAACATCTTTGACACATGTACGATTTAACGTACAGACGCTATTATTTCTAGCAGTATGTATTATATAACGGTCAGCTAGGTATATTGGGAAATGGTTTCTAAAATAAAACTTACTAACACCAAACCATATTAGGGTAGATGCTATCGATTTATTAAATTCTATCTAGTGAAAAAAAACAACTTATATTTGCTAAAATTGGTATTTTCAAGGGACGCGCGAATTTTAAGAACAATTCACAGTGAACTTAGCGTCGTTGAAAAATTTAGTCCACAATGAAGGAGTCCCAATGCTTCGTTATTTTATCCATAAGCAGAATCGTTTTCACTTATCAAATTTATGCCCGTTTTATATTTATACATGTCGTCCACATACAGGGTGTTGCATCATGAGAGGGACATAGCTTAATAGGAGGTAGAGAACATCAGTGGTAACCGGAACCTCCCATAGAAATGTCTCATTGGGCCTTCATTACGAGGTTGCTGGGTGTTAAATAATTTTTGGCCAAACCTGTTTTTTGTCATAACTTTGACAGGGAATGAAATAACGGATTCATATTTGGTACGGCTAATGTACTAACGAGCCCCAAGAGGTACATGTATAAAAAAAATATGTCCAGGTCCGGACTCACTATAATTTATGTTTCTTCTTTGCATCAATAAAACATCACCCTGTATATATTTTTTTGAAATTTCGATACGATATTCGAAAAGAGCAAGAAAAAACAAACAAAATGGCCTATTTCATTTTTTTGTTACACCTTCGTGGTTATTTAAATACGTTGTTAAATGTGCAAGAAAATGGATTACAGAACCCTA
Organism: Leptura quadrifasciata; assembly: GCA_963675555.1. Classification (NCBI taxonomy): domain Eukaryota; kingdom Metazoa; phylum Arthropoda; class Insecta; order Coleoptera; family Cerambycidae; genus Leptura; species Leptura quadrifasciata. The sequence goes on from OY776677.1 coordinate 53,657,490, forward strand.
TTAAATGAGAGGCACGTGAAATAAATAGTTTTATAACTAAAATTTGCAAAAATTCTATTGAGCCTAGGTGGTCTGGGTGAATCCTAATTCCGGCACGTTTTAAAGGTCCATTTTGGTAAAAAACTGTGGTCCTAATAAGTAATCGGGTATGAAATAACAAAATTTTTAATTAATCACAGTAGGCTTGTTCAAAGTGACAGATAATAAAAAGAAATCTCCTAAACAGTTGAATAATTGTTTGTTAGTAATTTAATGTGTCAATAATCCGCATTTAGTTAGTGAAAACTTGTGAAAATATTTTAACTATGCCAGTAAAATTTACAAACGTGGAATATGCTGACATAATATTCATCTATTGTTTCTGTAATGGAAATGGTAGGTCGGCGGAAAGAGAATATCGGCTGCGTTTTCCTGGTCGTCGATGCCCTAATCATAAAACCTTTAGTACGGTGTTTCAGTATGCAAGACAACACGGAAAGTTTCCTAATTCTGCAGTTGTGGAGCGTGTTTTACAACAAGGTGTGCAGGAACAAAACAATATTATAAACGTAGTTCAAGAAAACCCAAATATGAGCACTAGACGAATCAGTTTGGCAACTGGTATTCCTCATTGGCGAGTATGGAGAACCCTAAAAAGAGAACGTTACCATCCATATCATATCCAGCAGGTACAGCGTCTTCAACAAGGCGACGATATCCCCCGCCTGGCATTTTGTCATTGGTTGTCTAACCATCGCCCAGTCATTTACAGAACCTTATTTACGGATGAGGCACAATTTACAAGGGATGGAGTAAACAATTCACGAAATAATCATAAATGGGCACAGGAAAACCCACATGCGGTACGCCAACGCCGTTCGCAACACAGGTTTTCTGTAAATGTTTGGGTCGGACTTGTGAATAGACATTTGATAGGGCCACATTTTTTTGAAGAAAGATTGAATGGTGAAATTTACTTTGATTTTCTTCAAAACATTTTACCGAATATGTTAGAAAATATCGGTATAAGAGGCATGTTGTTTCAGCATGATGGGGCCCCACCACATTTTAACCTTCAAATAAGAGAACACTTAACCAATGTGTATCCTAATAGATGGATTGGACGCGGGGGTCCACATGAATGGCCACCAAGATCTCCTGATTGTAACCCTTGTGATTACTTTTTATGGGGCCACTTAAAAAACGAGGTTTATAGCATTGAAATTGAAAGTAGACAACATTTAATTCAGCGCATCGTTACAACCTGCGACGAAATACGGGATAATCCAGAAATGATACGTCGAGCAATTGGTGACCTTTCTAAACGCGCAAGAAAATGCACAGAATGTGGGGGAGGACATTTTGAAAATTTACTTTAGTGTCAATTACGTTTTATTTTTAAACACATTTAGTTATTGTTTTGTTATTTATTGTTAATTGAATGGAAAATATTTTATTTATTTAGATTTTAGTTTGTTCTCTTTTCCAATTTTTATTAAGTATAAAATGTTGATGATTTTCTTGATCAAAGTAACTGGTTGCTTAGGCCTAAATGGTTTAAATTATCTGTCACTTTTATTCTTTGAACAAGCCTACTGTGATTGATTAAAAATTTTGTTATTTCATACCCGATTACTTATTAGGACCACAGTTTTTTACCAAAATGGACCTTTAAAACGTGCCGGAATTAGGATTCACCCAGACCACCTAGGCTCAATAGAATTTTTGCAAATTTTAGTTATAAAGCTATTTATTTCACGTGCCTCTCATTTAATAGGGTTCTGTAATCCATTTTCTTGCACATTTAACAACGTATTTAAATAACCACGAAGGTGTAACAAAAAAATGAAATAGGCCATTTTGTTTGTTTTTTCTTGCTCTTTTCGAATATCGTATCGAAATTTCAAAAAATATATACAGGGTGATGTTTTATTGATGCAAAGAAGAAACATAAATTATAGTGAGTCCGGACCTGGATATATTTTTTTTTTACATGTACCTCTTGGGGCTCGTTAGTACATTAGCCGTACCAAATATGAATCCGTTATTTCATTCCCTGTCAAAGTTATGACAAAAAACAGGTTTGGCCAAAAATTATTTAACACCCAGCAACCTCGTAATGAAGGCCCAATGAGACATTTCTATGGGAGGTTCCGGTTACCACTGATGTTCTCTACCTCCTATTAAGCTATGTCCCTCTCATGATGCAACACCCTGTATATCGTGTGAATCAAGGGAAGTATTAAAATGTCCCCTAAAAGCATTTGCATTTACGTTCTAAGTTTTAATATGGTGCTCATCTTAAACTAAGTATGGTTTTATAACACTCTTCTCATACTACACTAAATATCTGGATAATTTATTAAAACTTGGTAGTTTTAATAGTGTCTTTGAAAATAGTCAAGTAGGTTTTTCTCTAGGCGGACACCTGTACTCTCACACGAGTTTTAAATCAGTTTTATAGAGTTCTTCCAGACTATTATTTACATTTATTCTTAGAAATAACTATTGAGGATATCATAGGGAACATTTTAAAACAAACATTGTTACTTGGGCCATCCACTACGAAATAATTATATAGTATATAAAGATAAAGTATAAATTGTACACAATTAGTCCGCTATACAGGGTAACCAGTAATAACGTGCAAAAAATGCAACTATAGATTCTCTGTTGAAAATTAAGACGGGTTCTTCGTATAATATTTTTCAAAATAACCCTTTCCTGTCCAGCTACACCCCCTTAAAGGGGTGTGCCAAAAAACTGTTTTTAATTTCTATCTCAAAATAACGTAATCGAAGAAAGACAAAGTTTGACACATCTCGGTTACTCATCAAAAGCATCTCACGAAATCACTTCATCCACCTAACATGCACACAAATGGGTGAAATGAACTATTCTTCTTGAAATTTTATAAATATCTTTCTGCCTGCTATTTTTTTCAATTAAAAGAAATACCTAAACATTATAATACATTTAGAAACATTTTTATTTCTTGAAAAAATTTCGTAAAATCGACCATTTTTGAGATCAATCAAAAGCGAAGAGCACAATAATTATATTAGTGTAAAATATTAAAAGTAGGTTGGTGTCAAATTATAATTTGACAATATTACGTACTGATCTGATCATTTGTTTCTTATAAATTGCACGAGACATTACAAATTAAAGACGAAAGTATTGAAAAGTAAATTTATTAGTAAACTTAAAAAAAAACTAACACAAAATACACAAAAGATGAATTTAAACAGCAAAAAAATTTAAACATGAATACAACGATTGTTGTTTTTAGATATTAAAGCATTTGAAAATGACAACCTCCAACTTGAATACACGTTTGTAATCGCTTCCTAAAATTGCCATACAAGCTATTTGGAACATGTGGAGAGTTTCGAACTTCATTGATAGCATTAAAAATTCTCTCCTTTAAAACTACTTTTTTGACAGATGTCGAGTAAACAACATTTTTCAAGTGGCCACAAAAGTGAAAGTCCAATGGATTCATATCTGGGGTCCGAGAAGGCCATTTAATTGTGGATTCTCGCCCCCTTCCAATCCATAGATTTCTAAATGTTGAATGTAGCCATTCTCGAACATCTTAAGAATAATGAGGTGGCGCACTATCCTGCATAAACCACAGTGTTTGACGTAATTCAAAAGGTAAATCGTCTATAAGTTGATACAGGTCATTTTGTAAAAAGTTTAAATAAACTGGACCTTTTAATCTGTTTGGTAATTCAAAAGGCCCTATTAATTTATTGCCTATAATTCCGGCCCAAATATTTATTGAAAAGTTGTATTTATATCTTCCGTTTACAACAGCGTGAGGATTGTCGTCGTTCCATAAATGCTGGTTACGAAAATTGAAAATTCCATGTCGGGTAAAGCAGCATTCATCTTGTAAAATTTAACGGCTTCCTAAGTATAATTCTACAAAAATCAAGTCTCACTGGAAAGTCACGAGGGAACAGCTCTTGTATTATCTGTAAATGATTAATAGGGGTAAAGTCTTTGCCTCTTCAAAATCCTCCACACTGATGTTCTTGTTATGTGGAATTGAAGAGTAGCCTGTGTAATACTACATTCAGTATGTTCACCAAAATAATGTAATATTTGTGCCTCCATTGCATCTCCTATTTGTCTCCGACGACCACAATCATGACTTATTTTTTAACCTCAAGTGAATATTAGAAAAAGTACGAACATTTGGCACAGTTCGAGTAGGGAACTTACGACGATATCGTTCTTTTGCCGCTGAAGCATTCACCATAAATTAAATGTATGTCTGCGTATTCCTTATTATTAAAACTATGCATTTTAAAATCTGGTTGGAAAACTACTAGTATTAAGTAGTAAGGAATCTTATTCTTAAGGGATCTTATTATTTCAAAGGCAAGAAACAACGTAATATTGTCGAATTATAATTTGACACCAGCCTACTTTTAGTATTTTACACTAATATAATTGTGCTCATCGCTTTTGATTGATCACTTAGGCAGATGTAATTTAATTTTTTTCTGAAAAACGGTCGATTTTACGAAATATTTTTCAAGAGATAAAAAAGTTTCTAAATATTTTTTTTATATTATTTATATATTTAATTGAATTGAATATATTTAATTGAAAAAAAACAGTTAGAAAGATATTTATAAAATTTCAAGAAGGGTAGTTAATTTCATCCCTTTGTGTACACGCTAGGTGGATGAAATAATTTCGATATATGCCTTTTGATGAGTAACCGAGATGTGCTAAATTTCGTCCTTTTCCGATTATATTATTTTGAGATAGAAATTAAATACCGTTTTTTGGCACACCCCTTTAAGGAAAAGGACAGAAAAGGGTTATTTTGAAAACTTTTATACTAAGAACCTGTCTCAATTTTCGACAGGGAATCTACAGTTAAATTTTTTGCACGTTATTGCGGGACTGTAGGGCTCTTGTCTCCTTTATTTAGATGAATTTAGTTAGAACTTTTAGGCTTAGAGGGTTACTGAGATGACCTGGAAGGTGGTAAAATATAGTTTCAGAAAATGTTCAATTAATAAAATAGACTTAGGGCCTCTAAAAAGATACAGGGGCAATTAAAATTATACTTTAAAAATTTTAAAAATAGAAAATATCAGATTATTTGAGAATAGGTTTTATAAAAAAATGTATTTTTACAAAATTATATACCATTTGATACCCTATCGTGTATAATATGTTTCAATGTATAGAGCTACCGAAAAATAATTTTGCACTTCAGCGCCATCTTTGTAAGAAATTTGAAAATTTGCGGATCACCTAAAAAGCTACCTATTATATGTAGTGATTATCTATTAGCGAATTTTATTTTCCATGCTAATTGTCAAATACTCGACTGCGAAATTTTCTTTTTTTCTTCTTTATCTCGAAAACCACTGGTTTTAATGGAAAAGTGTGTACTACAAGCAGAATTAAACAGAATTTAATAACGGTTCCTGTCATCAAAAAATTTATCTCTAGCGTCGTGACGGCGCAGATGTCACTGTCACTTGGAAACATTTGAAAGCCAAAATAAAGTAACCGAGAATATGTAACGACCGGCCTTTAAATAATTTGGATATCTGTTTTCGTTACCACGGAAACCGCCTGGGGATTTTTATATGAATCACCCTGTATATACTTAACATTCTTGCTGCAAGACTTTAAGTTTGTTGATTGGTGATTCTTTTGTTTTATAACTACATGTGCTCGTTCGCTGTTCATCGGAGTACGAAGAACCGCGCTCTTCCATTCAACCGCAACGCCCACCGACAGTGAATGGTACAGAACAATTAAAATCTTTTAAAAATTTATGAAAAATAAAACAAATTCGATACCATTCACCAGGGTGGGCAATAAAACTTAATATACACACAATATACAAGATAGGGAAGTTATTAGATTCAGAACGAAGACAGAGTTGTAAGGCAGGATATCAAAATACTGTTTATGCTATTCTACTATACTATTATACTATTTATCTAAATTTAGAAGCACCTGCAATGAGCAAATCTCTAAGTTTGTTCTTGAAGGAATATATGGGTAGACTTTTCATGTTATCTGGTAACTTGTTGTATAGTTTAGCAATGTTATATGAATATGACGCTTGGTAAAGAGCTGTGTTATGCTGGGGGATTGTAAGGTGACTTTTACGACGTACGTTTATGTTATGGACGTCCGTCCAAAACTTGATTTTGTTATATAGATAGGATGGTTTTTGTTGAGTTACAACGTTATGGAAGAAGACACTGCTATGCAGTAGTCTTCTGTTTTTGATATTGAGCCATCCAATCTGTTTTACGTGTTTCGTAACATGGTCACGTCTCCATAAACCACAGATTAATCAGACACATGCATTTCGTATTAATTGAAGCCGTTGAGAGTCAGCTTCAGCATAGTGGAGATGTGACAATACTAATGAATCACATAAGACTGTGTTAGATTTTTTACTGAGAATACCCCTATTACTGTAAATTAATTTGAGATTACAAAATGCCCTTTTTGTAACCATTGTAACATGCTGAGAAAACTTAAGTCGATTGTCTAGAACTAATCCCAAATTTTTTTCATGGACTGATTGTGATAGTACTTCATTGTTTACCCTGATATCAATCAAATCTCAACATCTTTTCCGAGCAGCGTCTCTTCGAAATAGAATCACCTTAGATTTAGAAGGGTTTATTGAGAGACAGAATTTATTAGAAATTAATACTAATGAATCAATATCATTATTTAGATTACTACATGCAATTTGTATATTCCTCTCGGGGAAGGACAGATATATTTGTGTGTCGTCCGCATAGAAATGAGCACTAGAATATTTTAGATGTTGATAAAATTGGAAAGTATACAAAGTAAACATTAGGGGCCCAAAATAGAGCCTTGTGGGACTCCATTTTCAATAGTGACAAGTTCTGACTCCAATCCTCCCAAAATAACAGATTGAGAACGTTGAATTAGATAATTCTCAATCAGAAACATGGCTTTCTCTGTGAAAAAGCAACCGATGTTTTATTCTATCGAAGGCTTTGGAGTAGTAAATATTACCAGAATTCAAATAATTATTCTGTTTTTTTCAAATAAATTTCGAATAATCTATCAAAGAATTAACTTAAATCTCCTTTGCTTAGTTTTTTAGTTCAAAATGAGGAATAGTAATTAGTGGAACTGTAGAATAATAATGATTAAATTTATTCTAAATGTATAACAACATAAGAAATAGATCAATGCCGATCACTATTAAACACAAACATTATAGAAACAAGTTTAAATTAACACACAATAATTATTCTATTGATGGGAATACAGATAAGTATATATTGTTTTTACTTTTTGCTTATAATTTAATTACTAACGCAGTACCCTTATCTTACACTATGTTTTTAATTATTTATTTTTAAATAATTAAATGTAAACTGAACATTTTGTTATTGTAGGTTCAAGTAATACATGCTTTTTAAAAATTAAGCCAACATATTTTTCATATTATTATATTCCAAACCGAATGTATAAAATACATAAAGAACACGTACCTGCGTTTACAGATCTAAGTCGGCGTGAATTCACAGTTGATCAGGTCCCAATCCTCGCCACATTACTTTAGAATCTCCATATTCTTACCGGATTTGCACAACACTTATCGATTCTCTACTTAGTTTATTCTCTCCTGTCTCCAGGCGTCAATGCAGATTCAAGGATCAATTGTAACATTCCACCTAAAGAAACACTTAAAATAGGTGCAAAATTCTTTCTTATCACTCTTATTGTACTAGTGTTACATTTACCGTTTATAATGTCTTCTGTGTCGTTAACTTACTCGAATATTGGTTGTAAGAAATGGGCACGGCTGCATGGTATCACAAATATACAAAATATTTTAGGTAAAAATAAATAAAATGATATTTGCGTATCAAAAAAATGAGAAGAACCCCTTCCTTACGTATAAATATAATTAACATTTTACAAGTATTTCAGGAGAGAGCAAATACTAAAGTTGTTAGTATTGAAATAACTAACATTGTCGTGGTTAAATAGCACATAATTTCAGAGAATAATTTCTAGTTTTGGTATTTTCTTACTTGTTACTGGATAGGACGAAACCGAATACTTAATAATAATAATAATAATAAAAATAATAATAATAAGTGAATATTTGTTTATTCGTGTGATTATTTTTAAAATGTATTATTAGTGGATTAAAGATAGGTTTCAAAGAATATTTTATAAGGAGCAACGCGACATAGAAAAATAAGTTTGTTTTCGTGGAACTAAGAATAAGATGGTAAATTGGTCATCTTTAAGGATGGGTTTTCAGTTTTCAGTTTTAATTTATTTTGGGCCCCTTAAAATGCTAGTTAAGAAACGAGAATGGCACCCTCTTATTTTAGATGTTCAGGGATCCTTCTGTTCAAATTTTGTGAAAATCGGTTCACCGCCTCCCACGATATATATACTGAAAAAACGTAAAAACTGAATTAAGGCTAACTTGGCCAAAATTAAACCGAATTTGATGAAATTTTAGACGAAAGTAACTTATGTAACAAAGAAATGGTCTGCTACATTTTAGCAAAAAATATTCAATAATGTGGCCTCAATTCCATTTTTAGTCCAAATTCCCCAAAATTTTCAAAACGTTCCCCAATTTGTCCAAATGGTCGAACGAAACTTTTTTTAACAAAATGAAGGTATTTTATGTACTTGCACGTGATATAACTAATTGTTTTTAAAATTTTGCCGATTTTTTGCTATTTATGGTATATACATGAGCGCGGCGATTTCTCGTTATTTTCGATGTTATACGCATGCGCGCACAGGTATACGTCTAATTATTCATTATAAAAATTTCAATATTAACAATAAAAAGGGATTGTGAGCAGGTCTTAAAAATTATCGGAGGTAAGATATAATTCTTTTCGAAAATTCACTTGATTTTTATTAAACTTTTTACATATATTTATTATTATTATTTTATTTCATTCATGTTTTCTTTTTCTAGTAGTTGTACTAGATGTGCTACAGCAAGAAGTGTCTACTTCCGAAACGGTAACTGGAGTTTTGAATATTTCTTCATCCTCGTCATCGGCTAAAATCGTATACATCTGAGATATTCTCTGAAGTACCAAAATTGACAGAGTTTTGGATGGCAGCAAACAGGAAATAATGGACTGATGCCGACAAGGACTGATAAAGCTCTTCTTCCTAATAAATTACTCAATGTAATTGCTTGTGATTGTAGTTGCAATCGCCTTCCGCAACCGAGCTGGTCAGTTGCATACCTGCTCCAGCTAAAACTTCAAATGCAGCTTCGTTTTCAGTCGATTAAGGCTTTAAAAAATGATGGAGCGTTCAAGTGGGACAAAATCGTCCGGAGGTAAAATACCCTCCCGATCGGATCTCCGGGGGAGGGTGCCCACAGGGACACCTCATCGAATGTCTAAAAAACACCGACAAGTTAAATCCAATAAAACTAATTCTTTCATCTACGGCGCTTGGAATGTTCGTACTTTGAACGACAGCACTCGCACCGATCGGCCTGAAAGAAGAACTGCTCTAATAGATAGAGAACTTCACCGACTCAATGTTGACGTTGCAGCTCTCAGCGAAACTCGATTTTTGGAGGAAGGTTCTCTCAGAGAAAAGTACTACACCTTCTATTGGAAAGGTCTTCCCACCAATTCAAGAAGACAACATGGAGTAGGATTTGCCGTTCGGAATCAACTTGTATCCAACTTAACACAAGTACCACAAGGCATATCCGAGCGACTAATGCTGCTACGCTATGAGCTATCAGATGGCAACGCGGTAAATCTAATAAGCGCCTACGCTCCCACTCTGGATGCAAGTCACGAAACCAAGGAAAGCTTCTATCAACAGCTGGAAGAAACCCTCTGTAGAATACCTATAACGGAACGACTCGTTATTCTTGGCGATTTTAACGCTAGAGTAGGGAGAGATGCAGACACCTGGCCAGGCATCATAGGCAAGAACGGTTTGGGCAACATGAACGCTAACGGTCAACTACTCCTAACTAAATGCGCCGAACATGATCTAGTTATAACAAACACCATTTTCCGACAAAAGGATAAATTTAAAGGCACCTGGCGTCACCCCAGATCAGGTCACTGGCATCTACTGGACTATGTTATCGTACGTAGGAAGCATCTCAAGGACGTCCAAATTACAAAGGCGCGCATTGATAGCGAATGTTGGACCGATCATCGTCCTGTTGTCTCTAAAATGAAAATTGTTATGAGACCCAAACACCGAAGAACTCAAGTAAAACGTAGACTCCGTCTCTGTATTAGTAAATTGCGTGATCAACAAACCGCCGAACAGCTAAAGCAAAAAGTTCAAGAGAATTTGAGTGCACTAGAAGAAACCAATTCTGTAGATGTCGCTGCTACCTGGACACAAATTAAAGACAGTTTAAAAAGTGCGAGTGAGGAAATTCTTGGCACTGCAGCAAGTAAAAAACAGGAGGACTGGTTCAATGATAATGAAGCGTTTATACAAGAACTTCTTGACCGCAAACATATTGCCTTCCAAAATGCTATCAACCACCCCAACGACTCATCAAAAGCAGAAGCTTTTACCCAATCTAAGTATGAAACGCAACGCGAAATCAGAAGAATAAAGAACGAGTGGTGGGCAAGCAAGGCCAGAGAAATTCAAAGGTACGCCGATTCACACGACTACAGGAATTTCTTTCAAGGAGTAAAAGCAGTGTACGGCCCCAGTCGGAAAAATATGTGCCCTATTAAAGATTTAAATGGAAATCTCCTCAAAGAAGACCAGGAAATAAGAGCCCGATGGAAAGAACACTACTCTAACATTCTTAACCAGCAAAGTCAAGCCGATCACGATATTATAAATCTTATCCCTCAGTATGACACCTTCGAAGACTTAGATAAACCACTAACAACGGAAGAGATCTTAACCGCCATTGGGCAGCTAAAAAATAACAAATCTCCCGGCGCCGACTCACTCCCAGCTGAGATCTTTAAAGCTGTGTCGTCAGAGGTCATACCCTACCTCAAAAAACTGTTTGATGTCGTGTGGGAAAGTGGTCAAGCTCCGCAGGAGTTTCGTGATACACTTTTAATCAACCTCTTCAAAAACAAAGGGAGCGCTGCAGACTGTGGAAATTACAGGGGTATAGCTCTCCTGGCTGTTGGAGGGAAGATACTCACTAAAGCGATGGCAAATAGGCTAACACCTGTTATGGAAAAGCTACTTCCTGAAACACAGAGTGGCTTTAGACCAAACCGAGGCACATCGGATTTAATCTTCACACTTAAACAGCTTCAAGAAAAAGCACTCGAACATCAAGGAGAAATTCACATGGCCTTCATTGATTTAACCAAGGCGTTTGACTCGGTGGACAGGGAAGTGCTCTGGAAAATTATGTTCCGCTTAGGTATCCCTAGAAAATTTGTGGAAGTATGTCGCAGTCTACATACAAACAACAACGCCCAGGTTATGTATAATAATGAGGCAACCGAACCTTTCCAAACCCTCACTGGAGTTAGGCAGGGATGTGTCCTGGCACCCCTACTTTTTAATTTGTTTACCACTGCTCTAACAATTATTGTTGACAACAAACTGACAGTCAGAGGAATAGGTCTCAGATACCGTTTTGATGGCGGTCTCTTTAACATAGGGCGCTTTAGAGCTTTCACGAAGACACGCACACGATTCATTTGTGATCTCCAGTATGCGGATGACTGTGCACTTTTAGCCTCTACGCCGGAAGAGCTTCAAGAACTTTTAGATGTGTATGCCCAGAGCTATGATTCCTTGGGACTTAAAATCAACATTGGAAAGACTAAGATTATGTCAACTCCTCATCAAGTGAACCAAATAGACATTACACTTAACGGAAATTCTCTTGAAGTGGTGGATCAGTTCAATTACTTAGGCAACGTTGTTAATGACAAAGCAAACATGGACAGCGAGATTCGCAATAGAATTAACGCTGCATCTAGAGCACTCTGGGGACTTAGAGAGAGAGTATTTGACAACCACGACCTTGCTTTGTCAACGAAAATGGCTGTCTACAGAGCAGTTGTCATTCCAACACTGCTATATGGATGTGAAAGCTGGGTCACTTACCGTCGTCATGTGAAAGAATTAGAACGTTTTCGGCAAAGACACCTCAGAAGTATGATGAAAATCCGTTGGTTCCATCACATATCAAACGTGGAAGTACTCAGGAGGGCAAACAGCCTTCCAATTGAGGTGCTTATTTCAAGAGCACGCCTAAGATGGGCAGGTCACGTTCATCGTATGCATGATAACAGCCTTCCTAAATGTACACTTTATGGTGAATTGCTAAGCGGTAGAAGAAGGCGTGGCGGTCAACGAAAGAGGTTCAAAGACGCTCTCCATGAAAATCTAAAATCCTGCCGTGTTGCAGACGAGCAATGGGAACAACTTGCAGCGGACAGAACCGAATGGCGAGGGGTTGTGGCCAGCTATCAAGGAAATGTTGCTGCAAGAAGGCCAGATCCAAGACCTAACCAGGTCTATGTTTGTCCTGACTGCGGTCGACATGTGCTCTCCCGAATTGGCCTCTATAGCCATAGTCGTGTGCACCGTAGATGAATGGGAATTACAATAGACTACACCTTTTACTTGTTTTTTATTGCACAATTTATCGACTGTAACATTTTTATACTCGGACTCGAGTAACGGCTAATAATAATAATAGTTGCAAAACTAAACGTTGCTCATGCAACACCATTGGCGTCAGATGCAGTAATTTATGCCACAATACAAGGAATACTTTCGGTCAAAATGATGATAATATCGTTGACGAAGCTGTGGTTGATGTAGAAGATGATAATTATGAAGAAGACGTTTGTACTACAGAGAATATCTCAGATGTATAAGACTTTAGCGATAGAGTGAAGAAATATTCCAAACTTCAGTTACCGATTCGGAAGTAGCACATCTAGTACAACAACTAGAAAAAAATGTGAATAAAATAAAATAATAATCAATAAATGTAAAACGTTTAATAAAAATCAAGTGAATTTCTGAAAAAAAAACTATATCTTACCTTCGAGAATTTCTTTTATCTAAATATTTAAAATCTGCTCATAATCAATTTTTAATATTAATATAGAAATTTTTACAATGAATAATTCAAAAATATATTTTTTAGTTACATCGCGTGAAAGTACATAAAAAACTCTTCATTATGGTACAAAAAAAATCGTACGACCATTTGGACAAATTGGGGAACGTTTTGAAAATTTTGTGGAATTTGGACTAAAAAAGGAATTGCGGCCAAACCACTGGATATTTTTTCCTAAAATTTTGCAGGATATTTCTTGGTTGTATAGGTTGCTTCTTTCATCTAACGTTTCATCAATTTCGATTTAATTTTGGCCAAGTTAGCCGTAATTCAATTTCTTACGATTTTTCAGTATATATCGTGGTAGGCGGTGAACCGATTTTCACAAAATTTGAACTGAAGGTTCCTTGGACATCTGCAATAAAAGGGTACCATTCTCGTTTTTTAACAAGCATTTTAAAGAGTCCGAAATAAATTAGAACTGAAAAACCACCCTTAAAAATGACCAATTTACGCATTTTTCGCGAAAAAAATTGGTCCTCCACCTAGTCGATGTAGAGAACTCAGGTTATTCTTAGTTTCACCAAAACAAACTTATTTTGCTATGTCGCGATGCTCCATGTAAAATTTTCTCTATCGCCTTGTTTTGGCAATTTTTACTCCACTACATGGCATTGGTCATCTATAGGGATTATATTATATATCATAATACATAAAAATTGTATTGTGCACAGTACTAAATTTTTATATTTTTTGTATAATTTTTTGGGTCCTCTCGTTGAAACAGATACAAGTATTATTACCTCTTAAACACTTCAGGGCAATAGAGTCGTATTCACTCTAGAGATCACCGTTTTAAAAAAATATCATCGTTCTTTGTTTATCATAATTCCTATAATATCAGACCATTTCAGATTTTTGTCACTTTCGGATTGTACTCAGTATGTCTATCAATTGAGAAAGCCATGGATTTAGTCCAACCGGGAAAAACCTGAAGAAAGGCGAGAATTTCGGAAAGTAACCGGGAAATGTAAATAGTAGGATAAGTAGAGAAAATTACCAATTTTATTAAATATTCGAGTATTTAATTATTTCCAGTCAACCACGATACGCTGAATAGAGTTCATTTTTACTTGCTTTTCTTTAACTCACAATGTAGTATTTTTCAGTTTTCAGTTTTCACGTTTGTCTTCAAATCTTGCATCCTTTATTTAACATACTTCCTGACATAATCAATTGATGACATTTTGCACAGTTACTAAGATCGGATGACAATACACCACCGTTACTTTTGCAAATATCTGCATGTAGGGGGCGCGGGGGTGAAAATTGATTAAATATACTATTCAACCGGCGCCATCGGCAAAACGTAGAATACAAAAGGTTTTCACCTGATCAGAGACATCTACATCCGTTTTTTCCCTACAAATGGTACGATATTAGTTCCGGTGACATAATTATACCTCCTATCCTAACTCCAATGAATTGTGTAAATTGGTTCTATACATTGTAAATAATTAAATTATGACTAAAAAGTAGAAAATAAAAAAATAATAATTTGTTTAAAAACTTGTTTTTCTTAAAGTCGTACTAAAATGTAAAGAATAATTGCAAGAAATGCAAGGCGTGCGCATCATGCGTACAATCACACAAAGTGCGCACGCCTTGCTTTTATTGCAATTATTTCTTACTTTTTAGTACGACTTTAAAAAAAGAAAATTTAAAAATTTTATTATTTTTTAAATTTTGTACAGTCACAAATTTAGTCCAAAGAACGTAGCAAGTAAAGTTCAATAATTAACTTGGAAGTTGTAACTTTAAATACACAATAAAGGTTCTAACTCGAAAAATCGAAAACCGAAACAATTGCATGACCTAGGAATTACGTAGCGGCTAGAATGTGTATAAAAATGAACGTTTATTATATGACTATTCCGTAAGTAGATTAAAGTTTAAGTGCAATATAAATTAAGAGAATAATTTACTGAATTAAACAAACCAGATTAGAATAAAATAATAACAACAACTTATGTAATATAAGAGAAAACGAACCAGATTAAAAAAAAATAACAAATAGGTAACTTATATAATACAAGAAAAAAACTTGTATATCATAATATACGTTTATTATATATTAAACGTTTACGTTCATTATATACTTATTATAAACGTATATAAGTCATTAATTAGTATCCGTTTAATTGACTTTATTATTTATATAAGGTAATACAGTTTAGTAATATTTAAATTTGAATTCTTATATTTAAATTAAAGAAATAGACCTAAGTTAATCGAAAATAATAATAGTCTAAAAATAAACATTTATTCCACGTGTTATTAGTACGTGAATAATGATTTATATATAAACGTATATTATTGGTGGCAATATAAATTGAATCGAAAAATATATCAAATATGCGATATATAAACGTTTATTAAACGAGCTAGTGTTATATGATTATAAGTAAGTAAATTTGGCTGTCAAGGAAAAATGACAGTAAGTAATAGTGTATTATATAAAAATGGTGGTAGCTAGGTTTTTACTATTTTACTGCATGCGAGTGAAATTTATAAATCGAGCCATTGGCGAGGTTTGCAATCACTCAGGGCGGTGAAATAATTCATAAAAATATCAAACATATTTTTTAAATAATGCTTAACTTCACTAACAATTATCGTCAACTTTCTTGTATTAGTCACTATAGAAATCAACCAGTCAGTGTGGTAAAATCACTTTACTGCACTACGTGTGGTAATACATATTTACAACACAAAGTGGAATATGAGGCTTATTACTGTACGTATATTAATAACGCATAATCTCACGTATATCTATAATATTTTATCTACGTCTAATCAAAATCAGAAATTATAACGATGAGAAATATTTTGACGCTTAAAATAATTTTTTTGACAAGCAGGAAATTGAAGCTAACCGTCTAGGCAGCAGTTCACAAAATTTATTGCAACTTCTTAAACCGATGGCGCCCGCAAGGTTACTTTAACAACAGTCTTTTTTTTCGCGAATTTGTTGCATTTTTGCAGCTGTAATTCACTTTTGAAAACCATATAAAATGCTAGTGCGATAAAGAGCTTCTTATCCTTTATCTCACTGAACAGATATATAGGCGGTCTTCTTATGTCACGGGCCTACATAAAATTTTTTTATTTATTCGCAAAAAGTTACATTTATCTTTATTTGTGACAAAACTGAGTTGTAGTTGCTATAAGAATAAAATTGTCAACTGCAATTACATAAAATTTTTCTATTTTGCCGGATACTTTGCGTCATTCCAGGAAGCTTTTACCTAGTGATTTTATAAGAAAAACTATCATAAACCAGCATAGCGAGGCCTAAATTCGAGCGACATTTTAAAAATTAAATTGTTCCAAGGAAACATCTGTAGTGCAAATTGAACTGTATTCTTTTCGGTGTTTTCTTAGATATTCATAGTACGTAGATTTTATAAAAAAATATTCGAATGGAAGATCATAACTCCACAAATTGTACATTATCATCGGAACTACATTGTGCAAAATTTCAAACTGATCCAGTACATGGAAGTGGATCAAATTTGAATTGCAAGATTTGGCACTAATAAACTAACAAGTAAAACTATATAAAAGTTTGTATAAAAGAGCTTCGTAAATTGTTTTCTCCACGACTCAATTTTCATTTGTAAATAAATAAATTTCGGATTTAATATATGTAAACATCAAATTTGACGTTTCTAAAGTTAAGACCGTGTGATAACTTGAGTTGTTATAAAGCACCCTTATATAATTCGGTTATCATCGGAGTGAAATAATGACACTTTTTTTCATGCTTTCTACTTTTTTCACTATTATCATAAACACATGTTTGACTACAATTTTACGCCCAAAAAATTAGAAACAGTAGTTTTTTTGTAGTAGCAGAAGAAAAATCAAATTTAAATTAAATAAGAAATGAAAATATATGCAATTATAATTAGCGGAATAATTATGGCAATTCCTGAAATGGAAAAAAATTATATCATTTAGATTTTAGTCCATTTATGTAATGTTATATCCACATAAAGTCGTATAATGATTTTAAACAGATAAAAGCAAAAATAAAGAACTATATTAATACCTCCTATAGAAATTATATCAATGGCTTTTAAAATAAATGCTAATCGGTTTTCGTCCTATGTCAATTGTAAAAGAGACATGGCCTCTATACCCAATCATTTAAAATGTAATGACACTGAATACAGCATTCCTCTAAACATTGATAATGCTTTTGCGGCATTTTTTCAAACGGCATATACCCCTAAAAACGATAATGTGTACCCCGTCAATATACATACATGGTGCAACAAATTTTCTGTATATAAATATACTAAGTGAAACGGGTGTGTTAAAAGACCTACTAAAGCTGAAGCCAAAACTTACTGATGTATCTGCCTTCATAGTTAGGGATTGCGCGTACGCTTTTGTCCACCCTCTGACGATCATTTTTAATTTAAAAATGTGTTCAATTTTTAAGAAAATTGATATGGTCCAGGGTCCAACGTCCCTTTTTAAAGTGACTGGCTGAAGGACTGGAAAACCCTGTCAGAAATTTGTAGGAAAATTTGACCATTCGATCTCAAAAATAATAATTAAACAATAGCGAAAAAAAAAAATAGGAAGCTGCACTTGTCCTACAAAAGCGATGGCTTGGACCTCGTTTTTAACTGGCAGGAATCAATATGTTGAAGTTCCACATATTTGAACACAGTGGCTTTAAGTCTAATCAATTTCTAACTACATCTGGAGTGTCTCAAGGCTCAATTCTGGATCCTCTATTATTTATCTTATTTATCAACGATATAGTTAGTTTTGTTGATGTCAACTGTTTGCTATATGCTGATGACATGAAATTATTTTGTGCTACCAATGAGGACTGCGCGCTACTTCAAGGAAATCTAAATGATGTAAATGGTTGGTGCCATGGGAATAACCTACCTTTAAATATCATCAAATGTAACGTCTTGTCCTTCAGTCGGAAAATGAATTCGTTAATATTCGACTATCAGTTGAATGGTACTGTTTTAAATAGATCTGAAGAATATAAGGACTTGGGCGTTCTTTTTGATCCTTAATTACTCTTTGTGGTTAGAAATTCAAGTGACTTTAGTGATATTGATACGCTGTACTTGCTTTATACTGCACATGTTAAATCTAGGCTCGAATATGTCACACTCATTTGGAATCCGGCTATTATTAATATTGTAACAACATCGAGAATATTCAATGTTGATACCTGAAATTTTGATAATACAAAATAGACAATGTATACCCCCTACCAGTTTTGTATACGAACAATGCGTAAATAGATTTGGTTTTCTGTGCCTTGAAACACGTAATCACAAAACCTTTTATCTTCCTACCCCACGAGCAAACGGACTGAAATTCTCATCTTTATATTTCATGTGCAACAGTTATATGTCTATTGAGAATTCACTTAATATATCTCATTCAAACATTGCAAATATTAAACGTACTTTTTCATAGCTATCACTGAATTTGTTGTTTAGCCTATATTTATTTGTTCCTTCATTGTTTATTGTTCGTTGTTTATTGTATCTACGCATGTAAATTTTTATTTCTCTACCATATCTGTTTATCTATTGTATTTTCCCACTCCATAATTGGTTTTTACTGCGGAGTGGTGCACCTAAATAAATAAATAAATAAAAATTAATAAATGATACATACATGTCCTCGTAACATTTGTCGTCCCTTTTATGCACAAATTAGATCCATAATCTGAAAATAAAATAATGTTTTGTAATAGGTATGAATGTTTTGAGGAGATTGTTGTCAAATATACAGTGTGGTGACTTAGTTCCCCAAGTTCCCCAAATATTCATAATATTGTTATTAAATTATTTTCTGGAAAATACTGAAACACATCAGTCTCATTAAGGCACTGGCAGACGTAAATTTCTTTCAGATATTGTTTTTGAGCTGTGACGTCATCATAATTTTTTTAAATTGTTATTCCCTCTATTTTCTGGGTACCTACAATGTTATCCAATTAGAGGTTTCCTGTTTGCAGTTTAAAATATTAAATTTTATTGATTATCTATGAATTTCCTAACGAAATACTATATAGTGGACTGCGGATAAATGTATGATCATAAGCAACTATTTTGATGTTTGATGTACAAGACATTAGTTTTGCATATTTGAGAATGTGTATTGTATATGTATTGTATGTAAAAATGGATTGATAAAAAACATTTTAATTCATGGATTTAAAAGCTCTAAAATTTATTTGCCATTACTGTATTTCTTTATTTTGCATTTTATTTGACACATATTATAATTTATAAATAATAATAATTTTACGACACATTACGTTCTCAGCATTAGTACATTAATATTACCGATATATTACATAACATTAGTAATAATATCAAAAGGAAAACTTCTCGGAAACCTACTTATACAATGTAAACGGAAAGTTATTCGTAAAAAAGTTTTCAAATTAAAAATACCATAAAAGTAAGCTTTTAAACACAATTCCCGCAAGATTAAAATCGCCTTATTTAAAAATCCTGCAGTTTTTAAGTTACTTTCTCTTAGTTCTTTCATGCATGGTTAAAAAGGGGGTAGGGAATATTCAGCCTGCTGCCTGCTATATACCCACCTTTAAACCCTGCGGGTCATTAGGTACAAAAATATTATTATTTTATAATTTTTAAATTACCTCAAGCTATAAGCTCATCGATTGATTTTATATGCTCGTATTCTTATACATATATATGATACCTTTTGATAAATTTGGGATTACATTGATTTTAACTTAATAACTATATG
Source organism: Leptura quadrifasciata (assembly GCA_963675555.1). Lineage (NCBI taxonomy): Eukaryota > Metazoa > Arthropoda > Insecta > Coleoptera > Cerambycidae > Leptura > Leptura quadrifasciata. The sequence continues at coordinate 53,677,381 of OY776677.1, forward strand.
CCGATTTATTCCAGTGTGGATGATGACTGAATCAAATATCTAAGAAATATAAACTACCATTCATTATTTATCTATCTCAAAAAGTAGCGCGCAATAAGTATATAAAAAATTGTTTGTAAAATCAAAAACTTATTAATAATTTGATTTGATTAAAGAATACATAGTTGCATCTGTGTTATACGTAATGGGTAAAGATAAAAATTTAATATGTGTGTATGTGATGTCCTGAGTAGTACAGAACAAACCAAATCGCCTCTATGCGAATTCAAGTAAACAGACTTGATTTCAGGAAGTTCCCACTATTTAACGACCGAGTTGATTTCTTTGTCATTTGCGGGAGGTAAGTAGCAACTCTTTAGCTATCATTTGAGGTTATTTTCATGTTGATGTTATTATGCATTATGCATTTTTCTATTGGGTATATAAATTCGACTACCGAAGTATGCCTGCGTCGTATCTTAGACCAGGATAGGCGCTAGTTGAACCAACAACAATTCTAACGGTACATAATACCGAGAAATCTTTTGTGCCCCGAATAATAATTTTCCCGATCCACCGATGGTCTACAAATAGCTCGTGCTGGGCCAACGATGAACCCCCAACAATTTTTTAATGGAGCCTCTTTGTTTGCAATGGTCCGAAAATTTACAAATTCAGCATGTTCAAAATGATGTGCGTAAAGGAACATGTTAAAATTGTATGCTATAGTTGCAAAGTTTACTTTCAAGTATTACCTGTGTATATAGCCGTAGCCCATTGTAATTTAGCCATCTGAAATTAGATAAATTGCTTAAAAGATGACTGTAGTGTTATCATGGATGGAATTCATAACACTGTGTTTGAAATATCTGATAAGACTTGTCCTGTTAATCCAAACTACTACACCAAATCAGACAATCTGTTAGGATATGCCATGCGACGAAGGTATATGCATAAAACGTCTGAAATTATAAAATATAATCAATATTTTGCGTGAAATTTGAAAACTTTATTATTCTTACCACTCGCTATATGTCTATTATCAGTTTCAATTATATTAGGAATTCTTAGCGCAATAGTTAATCTTATTAAGTTTCTTTCAGCAGCGCACTTTCTCTGCAATACATTATTTAAAATGATATCTTCTAATTCTTCATTATTAATGCCACCCAGTGAACCAACCATCAAAATTTTAGGGCCAGTTTATCCTTCTGTTAAACTTATCTAGTAGATAAATCTTATGGAAATAATTATTGATAAAATTGTATCCAAGGAAATTACCAATTATGTCAAGGACTTCGCACATTTCTTATGGGAAATGGCCCCCGGTGAAGCACGCTGGAATCGATATATGTTATTACTCTTGAGATCCTAATCAAAAGTCCTCATGGCCACGAGGTCGGAAAATGTACGGTTTACCAGATGTGGGGGGGGGGGGGGGATTTTCTCACTAATAGTATGAAGCCATGGCCATTTCAATGCGGTTAGTATTCTGCGGGGGTTTTTCGGGTCGCTGATTTAAAATCCGATGCTAAAAGCAGCATTTGACAGCTGTCAGTGGCACTATCAACTCGCCTTATTTTCCGGAAAAGATTTAAGTTTGGCTTCAGAAAAGGCAGGGCAGGAGCACGGTGCAGCAAGTCGTTAGGATAGTTAACAATGTCAAAGTACAATACAACCTCGGGAAGAGCGCCACCATCGTGCTATCGTGAGAAGGCGTTTGACACCGTCTGGATCCCGGTGTTATTATACAAAATGCATGACTACAACTTCCCGATTTATTTCATCAAACTCATTCACTCATTCTTGATGGGCAGATCCCTTCAGATCCGAGTGAATAACAAACTATCGACACGGCGGGACATTCGCGCCGGAGTCCAGCAAGGATCGTGCCTGTCACCAAAGTTGTACAACCTGTAGTTCTCCGACTTCTCAGAGTTCCTGAATACGAAAATGGTCAAGTATGCCGACGACACAGCCATGCATGCGCATTCCCATAACGCTCAAGCAGCGAATATGCTACTCAAAGCGCACATGGCCTGTGCCACGGCATATTACGACCTGTGGAAGATTCGGGAAAACGCTAAGAAATCGGAGGCTATAGTCTTCACGCGCCGATTTACTGAAAATAGAATCCTAACATCAATCTCGATCCGGAGAAACCAAATTCCAACCAAAAGGTGCGTGAAGTACTTGGAGATCAGACTGGACCAGCGACTGGCGTTCAATACGCACATTAATGAGACAATACAAACAGTTTACTTTCTGTCCAGGAGTCTGTATCCGTTCATGGTCAGGGGTAGCAGACTTAACCGACAAAATAAAAAATTGTTGTACACGATGGTGGTCAGGCCGTCCATCATATACGCGGCGCCGCGCCGGTGCGGTGCAGCATGCCGACCACGACAATGAGAAAACTAAAAGTGCTCGAGCACAAATGTATGCGCCTCATTTCAAATTCTGGAAGGTACACCTCTCTCAGAGACCTTTAGGCACTCTGCAACGACATTGCACCGATAGCGGACTACGTCCAGCATATCTCTCAAAACTTCTACTCGTTAAAGCTGAGCGATAGTCCGTTAACAAGACACATCCAAATTAGACAGCATAATGCCCCATTTCGGATCAAACGCCCCTTACCGTACCAGACGTTACCGATCTTCCGGCAACCCCTGTAGTCAAACTTTCACCAACTATAACTTCTGCTTGCCCTATCTACCTTTACTGATATTTCGTACCTTTGAATCTTTAAATCTTTCCTGTCTCTTTCTTTCGGTTTATTTCTTTTTGTTCCGTTTATTTTCTGTTTTCTTTTTGTACATTTTTGTCTCTAAATTCATTTTCCACCAAAATTCTAACAAAAATCAAAATTTTCGGTAAACCAAAATTACTGAAATCAAAGTTTAGGCTAGCCTATGCGGCTCCTCGTTTAGGTTGAGGTGTCTGCGTCAGTACCAACATTTGAAAAATTTGAAGTAAAAGTTTTAAAAATGTGTAGTTTTAAGTTTTAAAAAATCTGTTCTTTTAGATATAGGAATGTTGCCGCCTTTTTTAATCTGTTTGTTAACAGAAGGGGTTTAGGTTTAAGTTTTAATTGTTTTTAGCCAAACCAGATCTAATCCGCCCGACCCTACAATCCGCAATGCGATGGTTGTACGGTCGGTCCCGGAGTGAGTTCTGGGGAGGTAATTGTTCAAATTTAACTTGCATAAAGACTTGTCGATTGATTGATTGGAAGACATTTATCAGAATATATACAAGGGATTTTTTGGGTCGCTGATTTCAAATCCGATGTCGAAGGTGGCATTTGACAGTTGACAGCTGTCAGTAGCAGTTGTATTAATTGGATTGTTTGCATCTACTTTTAGCGTGACCCGGAAACACTGTGGTAAATTTACAGCTAACATTGCTACTGACAGCTGTCAACTGTTAAATGCCACCTTCGACATCGGATTTGAAATCAGCGACCCAAAAAACCCCTTGTACATTCTTATAAATCTTTTCCGGAAAATAAGGCGAGTTGACAGTGCCACTGATAGCTGTCAACTGTCAAATACTACTTTTGACATCGGATTTGAAATCAGCGACCCGAAAAACCCCCGTAGAATACTAGCGAAGCCGCATTGAAAGGACCAAGGCTCCATACTATTAGTGAAAAAAAATCCCAAAAAATCTACTTTCCCCCCTCCCCCATATTTTGAAAACTACATTTTCCGACCTTGTGGCCATGAGGATTTTTGATCAGGAGCTCAAGAGGAATAACATATTATATCGATTCCAGCGAGTTTCACCGGGGGTGGATATACCGACGCTATAATTTTATAACTTTAATATATTAACCGATAGAAACAATGACGTCAGGGGCGAGCGTAGGTGCGTCTTTACTATGTACATACTTTGATATGCGATGTAAAGCAACGTCAGGTGCAGTTAGTAGTTGGATGGGTGACCGTTCCAACGAAGACCGCGTCCTCGCCTCATACATCTTCCAGCGGCTTGTATATCAGTGTATGCGCGGAAGCTATACAACCTTAGGCGAGGGTTGTATAGGGGATATACCATCCTTCGGAGGGGATGTGAAATCGTCGGTCCCTTGTCTATTAAATGTTAGGCAAGTAAAAGATCCCTACTCTTCTTAAGGGAAGAGGTTCGGCAAAATTCCTGGTTGGGGGTAGCTCGTCTACAGGCGTCGGTGATAGGCCTCAGTAGCGGAAATAGGCCGACGTTAAATAAATGTATTAAAAAAAAAATGACGTCAAATATAGCGTATCTGTTAATTTTACGGAATGAATCCGATGCGATAACTCACTTTTGTCATCATCTTTAAACTGAAATGACTTAGTGGATGAGGTCAAATATAGCATATCGGTTATTTTTACGGAATGGCAGCAATAATTCTCTATTATAATAAAGTGTTCAGTATAATAGCACAATTTATCCATTTTTTCTCACTGATGGTATGAAGATTTCTAAATTAACTATTTCTAAATTAACCATTGTTCACTATGTTCCTCCACCTACATTAATCGCGTAATTCTTGTGATTCGTTGCCTGTTAACTTCACATTTACATAAAACTGTCTCCATATTCTAGCAATGGCGTATCCTGGATTATATCCTGGATATGTGCATGCCTTGGCAGCTGCATCGCAAGCTGCTTCCCTTGCCGGTGGCCCACACCATCATTCTCAACATCAGCCACCAAAAAGAAAACGAAGGCATCGTACAATTTTCAGTGAAGAACAACTAGAACAATTAGAGGCGACATTTGAACAGACGCATTATCCTGACGTTGTTCTTAGAGAACAATTAGCTTTAAAAGTAGATCTGAAAGAGGAAAGAGTGGAGGTAAGCAATTTTTACATTTATTTTATAAATATTAGATAATTTTTATAATTTAAAAAAGTTTTAACCTATTTAATCTAATCTAAAAATGCAATTAGCTTTAAAAGTAGATATGAAAGAGTGGAGGTAAGCAATTTTTACCTTTATTCTATAAAAATTAGATAATTCTGATAATTTAAAAAAGTTTTAACTTATTTAATCTGATCTAAAAAATGCTTTTAATAATTATTTGACATAATATAGTTACGCTTAATCTTACTTTAAATATTAAAGTACTTTTGGATAATATCAGTAATTTTTAAACTTACTTTTCTCATTATTATTATTATTTTATTTCCTCAAATCGTTATCACAAAAACACATAATAACATTAATAATTAGTTACTGAATGGCTTCACTGCGAAATATAAATATTTATTCATGAACATAATTAGATTTCTTTCACTAATTCACAAATAGGATATATGGGTTCAGGGATCGATTTTCATATTAAAGTGAAAATAGCTGTTTACTTATTTTGATCTTAATTTGCGTACAAGGAGAAGGGCTTCAACAGCATAAAGCGTGATAATAGGGAGGCTTTTATAGGCCTGAGGTTTTATTAGCTTCCCCTGACCTCAACAACCCCTGTTCCCTTATGTAAATAAAACGATTTACTTGTACGGTATCCCATCATATATCTCCCCAGTTAAAAGTACCATATTCACAAAATGTGTGCTTTAACTTCTTTTTATATAGAATTATTTTCTTTAAGATAGCCAATTTTAATGTTAGACCAACCATAAAGGTGCGACATTATATATGTATCGAAAAACTGACTCAATAAACACTTTTAGGAAACAGAAATTACTTTATTTAAAATTAAAATATAGAAAAAGGAGACATATTTGCATTTCTTAAGTTGTGAATTTTGAAGTCTTAGAGGATAATATATGATTCTTTAAATGTACCTAGTATTAATCAGAAATTGTCAACATATTTCTATGGAATTATTATTTGTATGTATTATTACTGCAACAATTAATTTTATTCGAAGAGAAAAAAATGTAATTTATCTCGTTAAGGAATATTTTGCAAAAACAGTTATTTTTTGGTTACATATTGAAACTTTTTTGATTGTATGTATAGCGTTAACTTTTTGTTTAAGTGATTTTTCTAATTGAATAGCGGACATTTTAGGAATATTGGAAACTCAAAAAAATATGAAAAATAATGTATTCCAGAAAATTTTCCCTCTTTAAATAAAATAAAATTTAAAAGAGTCCACAGTAAAAGTTAGTGGATAAATAGTCGTGAAAATGACAATCAAGCATTTTATCAATTTACGTTGTCAGTAATAAGAAAGGAGATACAATTATATTGTTGAGATAATTATTACAAATGCATACTAAACAGAAAACAGAGTATATGTGTAATTTCGTGGTTAAATGAGTGTTATTAGTGTATCTGATCGATAGTCGCTATTTAGCATATGCTAAGCTATTTCTTTTTCGATTGCAACAAACACTGGATCGCTAGATGGCGCCTGCTGATTGATTTGCATGTCGCTATCCTATGAATACCGAGATATACCAAATAGTCCAGGGATCCTCGTGTCGGTTGTCACATGCCTACCTTCCACTGACGAGAGCCAACGGCTCGAAATTGCAGTCTGCAAGTGGTGTGGGACGAACGAAAGCTCCTTTAAGTAGAATCAGTCTTTCGGCTGGTGTTTGTTAGAATCGAAGCATCAACATTCTGTTGGTAATATGCAATTATTACACTTAACGCGCCAGGCTTGTAACTTGTAATTCAACGCTCGGCGGGACACATAGTCAGGAGAGTAGCTGTCGGTTGCAGCCTAGTTACAATCCCTATAGCACTGTATAATCAATATTAAGGTAATCAGATAGAATTGAATGACTAAAGACGTTCGTGTAAAAAATGGTCCGCATAAATCTGCTCCAATATTTTCATATATATTTTTGTTTACTGTACAATTTTATAGTGACAATTTGATATATCGTTTTAACTATACAATAACCATTCATAGATTAATTTACATACAGTAAGTATTGCTGTCACCTACGAAACACATATCGCCGCACTGGCTACATCTGCGCTAGGTTGGACTAAGGTCATATTTGTTGTTAACAGTAAGACCCATATGGAGCATGGTACAGGAATATAAAATGGGACATGTAGATATTTGTGAGATGCGTTGCCTCATCGTGTTGGTATATGGAGTATTTATATATGCTCCTCTTTTTTTCTAGAGTTGTTCTTCTGAATCATTCGTTTCCACCACACCGGTCCGATTCTAACAGAAAATATATCATCACGATTTCGTCTTTCTTGCTGTTTGTTTCCAGTATGCTTGGTTTTTTCCTGGTTTGTTCATAATCCATTAAATTATTATCCGCGCATCACATTGTCTCCCTATTTTTAATTTGTTCGGTATTAAGGCTTTCTCCAATAGATGTGTCCTTCTTTAGACATGTCCCCAGTACTTCACTACTTGCTTTTCTATCCTCTGCTTGTTCCTTGCTTGTCTATTGCATTTCTGGCTATTACATTTGTCCGAATCAGTAAATTGCTGTGCTTCTGAAGGCCAACTTTCATTATTCTGTTTATTAGACAGTACCGTGCTCTTTTATTGAGCAGTACGTTGACTAAGACTTCGTAACTGATAGTACCAAATGCCTTCTGGTGACTGGATGCGGTTAGGTATAGTTTTGTTCTCTCCTTATATTTGACTTCTAGGATGCTGCGGATGCTGTACACAAGGTTTGGTGAATGCTGCCTGGTAGTTTGGTGGTTTTCCGTGGATGTGTTTCTCTAGTTGTTTGAGAAATTATTTTACGTAGTACGTATGGATTTTATTATAATTTCATCGTTATTCAAATCGAGACTATCTTCTTAGGCGGCCAACTCAAGATCTTACAATGGTGAAAATGCGTACACCACATTAATCTAGATTATCCATAACAACAATAAATGACCTGGAAAATGTGTTAAAACAAAATTCTGGATATTTACTATTAATTTTTCATAAAATTAAATTAATTTGACGGAGAAATTAAACTTTGATTCTTTCTATTTTGAGTTAATTTGTTTAATTCATGAAATTTATATATTTTCACATTGAGTATAGTGAGTTTCAGAAATTTTGATAAATTCGTGACATAAAACAATAGTATAAAAGAAAGACAAACAATAGTTTGTTTATAAAATACACTAAACTTTAAGGAAAAAAAAATTAAAAACGTAAATTTGGGATTTATACAATGAATTTCAAGTCTTTATAACCACCAAGAGACCATTGTTTTAAAGATTTTAATAGTCTATAAAGTAACCAGAAAGTTGCAGAATATTAAACAAAATGATTTATTTCAATCAGTTAAATCATCCTTAAGTTATACGAAGGCAAACGGTCAAACAGAAAATATACAGATTGGGTTGACAATGTTCTGCTTTGTGAGGCCGTTTACGCAAAAAATTTCACTTGAAATACTGCAATTATGCACGGGCGTAAAAGATACGTACGTAAAATTAGATAACGTGTCGTTACCTACTAAAAAACACTAAAAAATTTCGAAAATATTCTTGTTTAAATAAAAGAATTCGAGTGTAAACAGGCTACTGATTTTATTTAAATAACAATTGAGGTTTATTTACTAACAATTATGAAGATTAGTAATTTTAGGCGATACTTTGCCCTTAAGCTTCTGCAATATTGTTTGTATTGAAACGGTGTTGGGTGCTGAAGTATGCTTTCTGGGTGGTTCCAACATGTCTCAGCACCTTTTCTGTTGACACAGACATTCAAGATCTCTTGAATATTGTACCTACGTATTGAATAAACATTTTCTGTCCGTTGTCGTTCATTACTGACAATAATCTTAGTATTTAAACAACTTCTTAAACCTTTAAGAAGATAATGATGGCTTGGAGCAGTTATTATTGTGCAAATTACACAATAAATTTAGCAATTAATGAAAAAAATGTAAATAAAACTTTTGCTTAAATAATTTATTCATGTCCATTATTTATTTATTTTTAACGAATTGAAATTCATTAATATACATGGGTTGATTTTGTTAATAAATAATTGTAATATGTTTTAACTGCATAATAATAAATATTCAGTTAGTTTTAAAAAATAATTTCCAAAGAAACTATACCTAGTGACCACGGAAGTATTGCCTACGAAATAACTCGGTTATAACGAAAAATGAGTTTCTGAAATTTGAATTATGGATAATAGGTCATTGAAATCAGAATCTGGCACAATTGTACACAAAGTAATACTTGCAGCTTAGCCGGAAGTGACACTAACTTTCTTAATAAATTTGAATAATAAAAATACTTCAACAATGCGCAATACAAAAAGGTTTATTCATTAAAAAACTCAGCAGAACAATCTATACATTCTAAGTGACTTTTCTCTACATTTCGTTGCCGGATTGATGAGTATTAGAGAAATATATTTTTATTATACTTCTTTGAAAACACCTTATTTTCATCTGTATTAGTAATAATGTAAGATGGGTTTTTTAGACTAGCGCAGGGAAACAGCGCACGGAAAGAGTTTTCCCGATCTCCAATTTTTTCCATGCGCTGAATAAAAATACCGAATATATGGTTTGAAAATAGAAATGTACAGCAAAGTAAACTAAATATAAGAAAGTCTATATGCTATCTGATATTAACGTGCACCTATTTGTATTTTAATTCGTAAATATTTGAATATTTGAATGGATTTCTATAAAAATTTTTGACGTTTTGTCAACATTATCTGACATAGACTAATTTAAAACAAATGACCTTCCAAATAATTTGAGAGTAACCATTGAAACGGATCATATATACTACCAAACACTGCATTGTCAGCGTTGTTTATTTTCTGTCAATTAAATATATGCCGATAAAATGTACTCAGAAGATAATCCCGAAATTCTCAATAACTTCCTAGAGCAAGCGGCTCAAGCGAGTGCGATATCCAGGTCAAGATATGAACACGAATATCAACTTTTTACTGAATGGCGAAATGTGCACAAAATGAAAACTGTAAGTGATGATATTCTTTTAGTTTACTTTGTCGCAAAAGCAAAGTCTATGAAATCTTCCACGTTATGGGGTCGACTCTCAATGCTAAAAAGTTGTTTGACCATAAAAGAAAATGGTGACATCAACAAATATCCAAAAACTATTGCTTTCTTGAAGCGTCAAGCTGTAGGATATATACCGAAAAAGTCCAGAGTTTTAACAGCAAAACAAGTAACCAGATGAACAATATCTAATAGCAAAAACAATTTTAGTGTTTGTGATCTTTGATGCGTGTCGAAGAGATGATTTAATACGTTTAAATTTAGACGATGTGGTACATAATGAGCGCTTTCTTGTCGCATTTTTACGAGATGGAAAAACTCATACATCAAGAAGGAATGAAGGATGTACATTTGAACCCTGAACACTTTATCGTAAATATGCAGCTCTACGACCTAAAAATATGAACACCAGAAGATTATTTGTTGCACATCGAGACGGCAGGTGTTGCTCAACATGCTGGATGCCATACTATCAGTGATATTCCGAAAATTGTTGCAGAATACCTAAAACTAGAAAATCCCAGAGAATATACCGGGCACGGGTATACTCTATTTTAATTTATGTAGTACAGATACCAACCTAGGTACATTTTAATCTCTCTATGACAATTCCTATACTTATTGTTGTAAGTCCTATGGAAATAAATATTATTATTATTATTATTATTATAAGGCGTTTTTTCGGCAAGTACGCTGGTGGAAAGCGGCTGTGATTTACTTAGTCTGAAAAGGCACGGAGGAGGGCATTCTTCCAATGTAGCAGAAGGATATGGATATATAGAAGAATCCACACAAAGAAAAATTGAGGTATCACGAAAACTGTTTAACCCTACTAACTCGCAAAATACAAGTGTATCATTCGTTCAAGAAAATCAAAACATTTGCGAAGAGTCTGCTTCAATAATTGCAGTTTCACAAAATGAAACTCCAAAAGGACTTTAACCTGTGCAATAATATCAATTGCACAATAAACGTAATTATTAATAATAGCAATTCAAACTAAAAACATTATTAGTTGGTTATTATTAATAGTTAGTTAATTTTCAATAATCTTACTCTAGTAGTTACAAGTTTTTTAATTTCTATAACTTATGAAAATAAAAATGTTCCAAGTTTCTTTCGTATGTGATATCAACAAATAAATAATGTCTTTCTTCAACGTATGCATGCAATTTTTACATAAAAGTGACATAACAATTTTATTTATAATTTATGAAATAGTTTTATGTCAATAATATAATAACTTATATTATGATCTCATTTGGAATTAAAAATGAGAGAAATATTTTTTTTATTGAATAATAGGGTTTTCCCATTAATTTTATTTTAACAATTTGTGTCGTGAAAATGATATAATAAAATATTTTATTAATTTACAACAATCTCCTTTTCTAATAAGAATTATTTCTAAGAAAATATCGTTAAAACAACTTACTGATAATTTCACTGCTTTTTAAAACGGGCATTTTTACACGCCAGAATTACGTATCTACCCGGAAAACCAATGAGATTATGGATATAATTAGTTTGTAATAGATTCTAGCTGTGTGTTAAAGAAAGCTTTCATCTAAAACTTCTCTCAGAACTTCACTTTATAATGCTTGTACTGTGATTGGTCTAAAGCAGTGGACGTGTAAATATTGGCCAATCAGAATCCAGATAAATGCCGCACAAGTTATTCGTGAAAGCGTTGGACGTGAATATTTTGTACTGTAGTTTAGGTTTAACCTTCACCGACATTACACATCAGATGACTAACCTAAAACGTTAAATTTATATTTTTATGTTTGTATTGTTTGGAGTGAAAATATTATTTTATCAGTTTCTGGTATATGTTTTATTAATTCTACAATCAAAATGGCATCAAGTGGAAGAGGGATATGTTAAAGGTACCGCTGATAATTTACCTAAAGTAGAAAAGTGCTGAGTGCTGTCAATAAATAGAGGTTATGTTATGTTAACAGAGACCAAGATTAATAAGCAATCTTGAACAGAGACAACCTCTGTGATTGGATTTCAGGGTGTTGACGTCACAATGCGCCAATTTATGGCTGTTTGAATGTTTTTTTTTGATACTATTAGTAAAATTAATAAGATAATAAATATGCCATAAATAATTTTTTTTACGTGAGTTAAGTATTTCACCAATAATTTTTTTTCTGGGAAAACCCTATTAAGGGTACTTATGAGAAAATGTTTTTTACGAGTTTTAGAAAAAACTATTGATTTTAGAAAAAAAGTTCTTAAAAGTTGTGCGGTTTGAAAAAACCTACAAAATGAGGTCTATTTCATCAAAATCTGTTAATTTGTGTAATTTGAAGCACCCGAGACCCGTTTTCGGCCGTGCGTCCGCCACTATCACTCCCACACTATCGGAACAACGGCAACTTTAAACAATTGCTACATCAACAATTTTTAAATAATCGAGCCGAAAACTCTTGCATTGGATTTTTTAAATATTCTCCTGTAGATTCCAATTAAAATCATTCCTTAATATTGATAAACAACGCCACAGCAATTTTATAAAAACTTTATCTCAGCTTCTATTGGTCTTTTTCTTAAATAGTGAAAAAATATCAGCTATCAGATGCTTTTGTCAGCATTTCGATACCATGCATCACCGAAGAGATATTCTAGTTGTTTATAACGAAAAAATTAACTTTGATAATTGTTTTCAACAATTTAAAACCAATACTTTATTTGGTTCTTTTTTGATATTGATAGTATGAATCATGAACTTTAATTTGCGCACCGGCAGATTGCTGTAGAACCGCCATATCGGTGAGAAATAAGCGTTAAAAAAGTCACAATTTATTAACAAATTGATTGTAAAAAACTATACGACTATATGGCTCCCGATTTCACGTGCCTTTTCTATGCTACAAGAGCCTTCTTTTCCTGTGGTAGAACTTTTTTTTTCTAAAATCAATAGTTTTTTCTAAAACTCGAAAAAAACATTTTCTCAGACCTTAATTAATGATGATTTATTGACATAAAACTATTACATAAATTATAAATAAAATTGTTATGTCACTTTTATGTAAAAATGGCATGCACACGTTGAAGAAGGACATTATTTCTTGATGTCACATATAAATAAATGAACAGAGGTCACATCTAATATAACATGTTATATAAGAAATAATTTAAGAACCTAATACCTACTTACGTAAGCAAACAGAATTTACTGAGTACTTTTGGCATAATACCGGAGGAAAAAGTTGAGCGATGTAAGGTTTGGCGATCGCTCTGGCCGTGCAACGGGACCTTCTCTTGGAATCTATTTACCTGGAAAATTTGTGTCTAACTAATTACAGTGCTGGAACATATTCACCTGTAAATAGTACATGTTCTAGTAATTCTGATAGTATCTGATCTAAAAGCTGTTATAAATACCCTTGCATTTAAGTGTCTCTAGAAATATAAAACTGTTTAATAATTTCTTTGCTCGAATATCGAATTCCAGCTATGTATTTGAGTTTGACATTTTACATGCTAATAAGAATATTTTTATTGTAAAGATTCTTATAAACGGAAATTATAATTTAAAATAAAAAAAGACAACTTAAGCGATATTCTATGGTACTTTCTCTAGCACAGACATTAAAACTAGGAACTTGAATGTATTTTTTAAAAGCTTTTATTAAACTTGCAATGTTTGTTAGTTAGTTAGTTTTGCACATGTTATAAGTCCGGTGACAATACAGGTTAACATTTTCATAGAAGAAAAAAAAACAAGATGATGGCGGACGACTTTATCGTTTATGATCCGATTCGACTCAAATTCGGTATCTGGGGGTTTTCGAGATCACCAATTATGAATTATTGGTCAAAACTTAGAAATTCAAAATGGCGCCGCCAATAAGGAGGACGACTTTTGTCACTTATGGTCCAAATCAATCAAAATCGATATCTGGCGTTTTCGGGTTCGCCGATTACGAATCTCTAGTCAAAAATTTAGTTCAGGATGGCGACATCAAGATGGCGGACGACTTTATCGTTCATGATCCAATCAATCAATCAATACAACTTTATTAAAAATTAAAATTTACACCTGCCTCCCCAGAACCCACCCCGGGACCGACCGTGCAACCAACACGTTGCTCTTGATGGCGGATTGCAATGTCGGTCGGAATGGGCCTGGTTCAGCTAAAGGCAATTAAAAAAAACAGCTTAAACCTAAACACCTTCCATCGCAGATGGATAAAATTAGGTCATAAAATGGGACATATCTAAAAAATAGACTTAACTAAACTTATAAACTACACACTGTTAAGAAACTTTTGTACTAAACACTTTTTTTTTAAATTTTGGTACTGACGCAGACACCTCAGCATAAACGAGGAGCCTTCCGCGAGGTGTGAAAACGCCGGGCTGCGCATAGGCTAGCCTAAACTGTGGTTTTAAAAATTTTGATTTCGAAAAATTTTGATTTTTGAAAAATTTGAATGAAAATGAATTTAGGGACAAAAATGTACAAAAATAAAACAAGAAACAAACGCGACAAAAAGATTACAAACAAAAAGGAAGAGACAGGAAAGATTTAAAGATATAACAGGTATGAAATGTCAGCAAAGGTGGATAGAGTAAGCGGAAGTTATAGTTGGTGAAGTTTGGCTACAGAGGTTGCCGGAAGACCGGTAACGTCTGGTATGGTAGGGTGTGTTTTATCCGAAATGGGGCATTATGCTGTCTAATTTGTGTTATATTTCTTGTTAGCGGGCTATCGCCCAGTTTGAAAGAATAGAATTTTTGAGAGATGTCCTGGACGTAGTCCGCTATTGGGGTTATGTCGTGGCAAAGTGCGTATAGGTCTCTGAGGGAGGTGTATCTTCCAGAATTAGAGATGAGGCGCATAAATTTGTGTTCGAGCACTTTTAGTTTCCTCATTGTCGTGGCCGAAATGCTGCACCACACCGGCGCCGCGTATGTGATAGACGGCCTGACCACCATTGTGTACAGCAATTTTTTATTTTGTCGGTTAAGTCTGCTACCCCTGACCATGAGCGGATACAGACTCCTGGAAAGAGAGTAGACCGTCCGTACTGTCTCATTTATGTGCGTGTTAAACGTCAGTCGCTGGTCCAGTCTGACCCCCAAGTACTTCACGCACCTCTTAGTTGGAATTTTGTTGCCCCGGATCGAGATTGGTGTTATGATTCTATTTTCAGTGAATCGGCGCGTGAAAACTATCGCCTCCGACTTCTCAGCGTTTACCCGAATCTTCCACTGGTCGTAATAAGCCGTGGCACGAGCCATGTGCGCCTTGAGCAGCATATTCGCTGCTTGAGCATTGTGTGAATGCGCATACATGGCTGTGTCATCGGCGTACTTAGCCAGCTTTGTATTTGGGAACTCTGGGAAGTCGGAGACGTACAGATTGTACAACTTTCGTGACAGGCACGATCCTTGCGGGACTCCCGCGCAAATGTCCCGCCGTGTTGATAGTTTGTTATTCACTCGAACCTGCAGGGATCTGCCCGTCAAGAACGAGTGAATGAGTTTGATGAAATAAGTCGGGAAGTTGTAGTCGTGTAGTTTGTATAGTAACCCCGGGATCCAGACGGTGTCGAACGCCTTCTCAATATCGAGGAGCACCATGGCAGTGTTCTTCCCGAGGTTGTATTGCACTTTGACGTCGTTAACTATCCTAACGTTCATGATCCGATTATCTGGGGGTTTTCGAGACCGCTAATTATGAATTCTTGGTCGAAATTCAGAAATTCAAAATGGCTGACGACTTTTGTCATTTAGATCCAAATCGATCAAAATCTATATCCGGGGTTTTCGGGTTCGTCGATTACGAATTTCTAGTCAAAAATTTAGTTCAGGATGGCGGGCTTCAAGATGGCGGACGACTTTGTCGTTTATGATCCCATCCGACTCAAAATTGATATCTGGAGGTTTTCGAGATCATAAATTATGAATTCTTGGTCAAAAATTCAGAAATTCAAAATGGCGGCGCCAATATGGCTGACGGCTTTTGTCATTTAGGTCAAAATCGATATCTGAGGATTTTCGGAGTTGCGGATTACGAATTTCTAGTCAAAAATTTAGTTCAAGATGGCGGACGACTTTACTGTTTACGATCCGATTCGTCTCAAAATCGATATCTGGGGATTACAGCATATCAAAAGACTAAAATGTAAAAAATAAAATTATATGAGAAAATGTTTAAAAAAAGCTTTTATTTAAATGCTCTAAAAAGTAGAAAATAAACTTTGAAGTAAATCAAACCCATCATTTTGTTACGTTATATAATTTATGATATAAAAGCTTGTCGCGAGCAATCTCCTTTACACAGGAAAATCTCGCGACAAACTAGTATATCATAAGAAAATTATATAATGTAACAAACTGATGGGTTTGATTTACTTTAAAGTTTATTTTATACTTTTTAGATCGTTTAAATAAAAGCTTTTTTTTAAAATATTTTATGCTGAATAATTTTCTTTATGTATCTAATTTACAGTGTTGTTGAATAATGTTAAGACAATATGAAATACATAAAATACCAAAACCAAAATCATTGATTCCGATAGCTTCAAACATATCTTAAGATACTCACAAATATAATTTTTGTATTTATTTGATTGGAAATGATATTTTATCCCATAGTAATCGAGCTGTGATATCCACGTCTAGCGAAGGAAGACTGTGAAAACATTCGCTCCATTTGCTAAACTAACTAAACTGCTTTGCCTGTTATTTATATTACAGGGACGTTCCCGCCACCCATTTATCTCATCGCTGAATCTGCTATTTCTCATATTTAAATATACCCTGGAAAGAATAAAGAGAGCATTTGTCTTTGCTATTTAATTTTCTCGAATAAAAAAGTTTATTCCATGTCGCGTTGAATTTAAGTGAATTAAACACGGGAGTTGTTAGGATTTGTGGTGATTATTGTCTCTGGCAAAGATCAAAAGTTACAACCCCGTCTCATTACATTGATTATGAGCTGCTCATCGCGTCACCTACCCTCTCTTTTACACACCTCCCTGATTCATATCATGCAGCTTTAAAGTAAATTAGTATAATTGAGTTTGTAAGGTGCTTTAAACATGCAATAATTTAGAAATTGAATATCAACTAATTTGGAATGTAGCATTTTATTTTTAAAACCTCCTGAGAATTCACCAAAAGCGATTAGTAGATAAATATGTATATGTTCAGTTGGCATTAACCTTATTATTTCAGCGTTTATATCAAATTTAAATTTGTTATATACGAATGAATGGTAACCAAAGCGTTATATTTAATTTTATTTACGTAGAATTAATATCGCCGGGTAATCTATATTTGTAAACGTAAACAATCTCATTGACTATTTGATTCGATCAATATTGTTTGTTTGAGTGAAAGTAAAAAGCTCTTTGGCGTAGCTATTGATTGTGGGACACTTATAAAAAGTATGAGGGATACATTTTTATAGACCTCCTCAATGGAGTCCAAGAAGGTTAAATTCAGTTTCAATATCATGAATCTTATATTTATAAAAATAAATAGGCATGGTAGTTCAGTCGGCTAGAGCGCATTGTATGGCGAATACACTTGGTCAGACTCTGCTGTGTTCGATCCCCAGCATTTGCACTGGTAAGGGGTAGGTTGTTGTCTGCGTTTTTTCAAACCGCGTAATCCTCTTTCAGACGCATTGAAGCTTGTGTGCTATATGTGGTATGTTTAAATTTATGAATGTGAAGTACATTGTCATCTAACGCTCTTTATAGAACTGTACACTGAAAATGAAGATTTGGCACAGTTGTTGCTGTGGGATATTTAAAAAGATAAACGGAATAGGGTTTATATTATGCTTAAGATCTCGACAGTTTCTTACAAGAAAAAAGATGTTAACACAGGAGAGAAATTTCGGAAAGAAAATTCATGGGCAAACCCGCAAAGGAAAAAGTGCAACCGTGAACACGTGTTTCGGACTTTTTGGTCATCATCAACATGGTGTAGCTAAGTTGAAAGTATGGGATCAACTTAGAAAAATACGACACATATGGAACACAGGCAGGAAACTCATTGTGGCGCCGCTGGAAGACCATGCATCCCAGAGTAAGAACATAGCATTACCACGGAGGCAAACTAAAGCCACCTGCGTGAAATTCCACAGCCCCAGGATTATCACAAGATAAAAAGAGATGTTAATGCTGATTAAAAATTATCGGAAAGAAAATTCACGGGCAAGCTCTCAAAGGAAAAAGTGCAACCGTGAACTATTTCTTTTGCGGGAAAATCTAAATAATTCATCATAGAAATATACAGGTAGAGAAGATAAATGAAATATTCTGAACAGATTATCATAAAAAAGTATGGTCATAAAGCCAATGATTCAAGATTTACGCAAAGATATTTAATTTTGGTATCTTTTGTTTTTGAAATATATGAATAAATAAGAAAGCCAAAATGTACTGAAAAGAAAATATGTGTATTTATTTTTATAACTACAAATGCTCAAATTGTGCACCATGCATTCTAATACACAAACGTGCTCTACGAGACACGTCACGCATTACAGTTTGGAGCATTTCAGAAGTAATTGCCTCACATGCGTTTCTAAGTCTGGATTTGATATCCTCAATATTTTCAGGAGCAGTTTGAAATACCTTTTCTTTAATATAACCCCAGACGAAAAAATCAAAGGGAGTAATATCTGGTGATCGAGCTGGCCATAGAATGCTTCCATAGGTGCCTATCCAGCTACCTGGCATAACTTGATTTAAATAATTTGTACATATTATAGCAGTGTGAGGTGGAGCCCCATCTTGTTGAAAATATGAATAATTTAATCTTTCTGCCGCTGTAATTCATGAAGAAAATCTTGTAATTCGTTTTGCAGGAAATTAAGATATCTACGAGCGGTTAATTTGCCATAATAAAAATAAGGTCCAATTACTTTAGTCCCTGAAACACCCACCCAAACATTCGTAGAAAATCATTCTTGGAAAGCAATCTCTCTGCACTAATGTGTATTTTCTCATGTCCACTCATAAAGCATATTTCTATTGAAAAATCCATTATTAGAAAAATTTGATTCGTCCGACCAAAGAATTTTGCTACATATCAGCAGGTCATTTATGTTTTTATTTAACAATGATCTACAAAATCTTACTCTCCTCGTCTTATCTCCCTCATTTAAATGTTGAACTTTCCTCATTTTATAGCATCGAAATCCGTTTTTCTTTTAAATATTGTTTTGCACTGTCTTTTTTATGCGACAGTTTCTCTGAATTTGTCTCAAAGAGGTTTCTGCATTTTGGTTAAAATAATTCAATATTCTATTCACTTTTCTTACATTATCCGCAACATGCCCTCGCCTTACTACTTTTTTTGAAAATAAACCGCGTGTTTTTAGATTTTGAAGTAACTTCCTAAATATAATTCGATTTGGTTACGGAGCATCTGGAAATCTATCACCATAAACCGTGACTGCCACTCAGCGTCAAAATTGCCCTGACAATAAAAGCCAATCATATCAAATTTGTTATTATTGGTGTACACCATAATTCCTGATATAAAACTTGTCTTAGAACTCGACAACGCAAGACACAACATACAACAGTGACAATCTGTCAAGTTTGTTAATAATTGTATATATTATTTTTCACTAATCATGGCATAGCTGATTTATACGATTCAATGATATGAAATGTGGTTTTCGTAAAATATTAAATATTGAGACTATCAATTAAAATTTTTGTGACATGTTTTATATCGTTGGAAAGAGAGAAAATACGAAATGAATGGTGTCATGGCCTACTTTGAAATTTGTTCTTTTCATTTTCTCACAAGAGCGCATTAGTATTCTTATTGTCTTTGCCGTCAACTTTCATCTCTTTAACTTTTTTGTATCTTCACAAATAAGGAAGCTGTAACTGTTTGCGGTTTTCCTATTTTTCAGGTTTTTGTAATATATCTCACAAAGTAGGCTATGGATTTCCAATTTCTTTTTACTGAAATATAGCTCACAAAAAATTGGATAACTGTTTCCTAAAATTTTATTCTTCTTAAATAAATATTAAGCGAGATATTTGGTGTGGCCCTCGTAAATTAGACAGACTGTATATAAGACTTGAGTCATTGTTGATGTAAAATTCTGTCATTTGAAATTCGGAAGGAGAAAACTATATTCATCAGAGTACATATGTATAGTCTTGGATATAGCGGAAGTTTCGAGATATCTGCAATAAATATATTAAAAAGAAGTAGTCCAAGAACAGTTCTTTGTGGAACATATGATACAACTGATCTATTTTGTGATATAATTATCAAGCTCTAGTAAAGTCTGCCATTGATATAATTTTTAAACCAGGAAAATTACTTCGAAATATGCCATAATAACTTAATTTTAGGACTAGACGATTATTACCTAAGAAGTTAAAAGTTTTAATCATATCAAGTAATTTTTAGAACACCCTGTACAATTTATCTTAAGTTTCACAACTGTTTATGATTTCGTAAGACAAACAAAACTTTTTATAAAGAATGACGAAAAATGTTGCAGTTGGTGTTTTGTGCTGCAAGCGTACCTAATCTCTGCTTATTGTGTTCAAGTTTCAATTTTAAGTTATGACAGATCGGTTGCGTATTTACGTTGTCCTCCCTTTTCATTTTACATATTATGGTTTGATTCATGAATGTATATGACAAATCTGTGAAAAGTATTTTGGTTTGTAAGTAAATTTTAATAGTTTGGTGCAAACTTAGTGAAACTATTTAACTAGCAAATAAAGTAAGTACCACCTGTTTATTAAATTATTTATGGAAAATATGATTTCATTCGTATACTATTTATAAATAAAGGAACATTAAATATGTCAGACAGAAAGCTTAAAATTGAAATATATTATTTGAGAAGATAGTTATTTGATAAAGTTAGAATCCATAGCCAAAAGGTATGTCGTCTCAAAGTATATTTGATGCTTTAGATTGAATCTTTTTCTTTGTGTAAGATCTACGAGGCGTAGCTTTATTTGATTATATTATACATTCAGCAATAAGCATTTCTGAAGCTTCCCCCGTTATTTCTTTATTTTGAACGTATCAAGTTATATATTCTTTGGATCAATTAGCATTATCTCTAAACTCAGATTGTTATGTTTAAGTATTTTGATTTAACTTATTTACAAATATAAAATAATAAATAAATATCTTTTGAACATAGCAGAACCGAACTTGTAAAATTACTTATACTTCCTAATATAAATTCAATGTAATATTGATTTTATTGAATGGTGCATATAAACAGTAAATTTATATTATAGCAATAGATAGAGATGTTATGAAAAATTCTTATGAACCAAGAGCTACTGAATGAGTGTCTGAGAACCTTCTTCAACTTTTATTTATAGTCCTATTTAAGAGGGCAAACCTACGCTGGGTCCGTGATCTGGCGGTTGGTGCGTTTTCGTATGAGTTCAATTTTCTTTGGTGTCTAAAAACTACTTTTACAAAACTCCAAAACATTTGAATACTACATTCAAATATACTACTCGACGTGCGTAGCATCATCAGGAGATAAACCCGAAAACCAGTTTTATTCGTCATCCGATAATGTCGACATGGTTAGGGAAATGTGTGTCGAGTAGTGTAATTCGATTATAGATTTGAATATTTATTATACATTTTGAGGTATTGTAAAGTAGATTTTAAACATCAAAGATATTGATTTGTGAAGAGTACTCCACATATGGAAACGCCCCCATCACCAGGATGCGGAACCGGCGTAAGGTTGTCTCTTTGAACAGGACTACGCACCATAAAAGTTGAAGGAGGTTTTCAGACTTTCACTGAAAAATTCAGTAGCTGTTAGTTTTTTAGGCTTTGATTTTGTGACAGTCCTTGGTCCTGATTTGAACAATAATATTTTGGATTAAAAAATTCCGTCTTCCTTACGCCCCTAGTTGAATTTCATTTCAGTTAATACCATGAAATAGTAATCCTTATTGATATAAGTAACATACCAAATCTGTGAAACAAAAGGTTCCGGAAATAGTAAACCTTCAGAAAGCTCTAGCTCTCTTAGGAAGCTCTCTTCATTAATAATTACATTTTTAACTTCTAGTAATAACATTTTAACAAATTTGACTTAACAAAAATAAAAATATAATTTTTTATAAACAACTAGTTCAAATTTCAAGTCAAAAGGTTAATTTGTTTATTAAGAAAATGCAAAAACTCAAAAATATCTCGGCAAGTATACATCATTCGTTATTTTACTAGTCTTTAATGTTTGCAATGATATTTTTATATTTTAAGCCTGTTTGCATGCTAAAGTTTAATATAAAATTTCTTTGAAAATCAAAATAATTCCGCAATATTTCATTTTCTAAAAATAATAATAATTATGTTTAATTAATTGGATGGAATCTGCGGTAGGTTCTTGATGAAACATATTCAATAGAATAATTATAAATATTCAAAAGAATAGTTACAATACGCACTTGGTTTATTGTTTCATTAGTTTTGTTCAGATTTCTCTGACATATGTTTCGGCCTTGCGACCATTATCAAAGAGCCATAAAAAGTTTTGGTTGAGATCGGATTACGCTTAGTGCCGTTTTGGCACAATAAGTTGTTTATTTTATAATTACTAATAATTTGCAATCGAACCATTGAAAATCAATTAAAAGTCGATTCGGTAAGAAAATTTTGGACCAAAATTACTTCACAAAAGAAACCCTCATGCAAAGTTTCATCCAAGTCCGTTCAGTAGTTTCGGCGCTATCGTGCTAACACACATACACACTTACATACAGAGACATTTTTGAAAAAACACTTTTTTGAGTTCCTGGGACCTCAAAACGTAAAGAATTGATGTTATCTCAATTTTAGATTTTGGACCAATTTTAGTAACTCTCACAATTCTATCGTGGTGAGGTTAATTATAGGTCCAAATTTTAAACATCTGACGTTGACAATTTAAACTGTCAGCGTTACCAAATCGCTGAGTATTGCTTAGCACCATGGTGCTCCTCGATATTGAGAAGGCGTTTGATACCGTCTGGATCCCGGGGTTACTCTACAAACTACACCACTATAACTTCCCTACTTACTTCATCAAGCTCATTCACTTGTTCTTGACAGGCAGATCCCTGTAGGTTCGAGTGAATAACAAACTCTCAACACGGCGGGACAATCGCGCGGGAGTCCCGCAAGGATCGCGTCTGTCGCCAAAGTTGTACAACCTGTATGTCTCCGACTTCCCAGAGTTCCCGAATACGAAGCTGGCCAAGTACGCCGATGACACGGCCATGTATGCGCATTCCCACAATGCAAAAGCGGTGAATATGCTGCTAAAGGTGCACATGGCTCCTGCCACGGCTTATTACGACTGGTGGAAGATTCGGGTGAACGCTGAAAAATCGGAGGCGATAGGCTTCATGCGCCGATTCACAGAAAATAAAATTCTAACACCGATCTCGATCCGGGGAAACAAAATTCCTACCAAGAGGTGCGTGAAGTACTTGGGGGTGAGACTTGAGCACTTGAAAAAGTGCTTGAGCACAAATTTATACGCCTCATCTCTAATTCTGGAAGGTACACCTCCCTCAGAGACCTGTACGCACTTTGCAGCGACATAACCCCGATAGCGGATTACGTCCAGCAGATCTCTCAAAACTTCTACTCTTTCAAGCTGGGCGATAGTCCGTTAACAAGACACATAACACAAATTAGATAGTATCATGCCCCATTTCGGATTAAACACCCCTTACCGTACCAGACGTTACCGTTTTTCCGGCAAACCCTGTAGCCAAACTTCACCAACTATAACCTCAACTTACCCTATCCACCTTTACTAATATTTCATACCTTTTATATCTTTAAATCTTTCCTGTCCCCCTCTTCCTTTCTGTTTGTAATCTTTTTGTCGCGTTTGATCTTATTGCTTTCTTCTTGTACATTTTTGTCTCTAAATTCATTTCTCATCGCACATTTTTATAAAATCAAAACCTTGTAAAATCAAAATTTTTAAAATCAAAGTTTAGGCCCGCTTTTGCACAGCCCGGCATTTATATACCTCGCGGAAGGCTCCTCGTTTGGATTGAGGTGCCTGCGTCAGCTACAAAATTTTTAAAAAGTGATAAGTGAATAAGTTTTCTAAAAAATGTGTAGTCTTAAGCGTTGTTAAATCTTTTATGTTAGATGTAAGTAATTTTAATACCTTTTTAATCTGTTTGTCTCAGAAGGAGTTTAGGTTTAAGTTTTTAATTGTTTTTTAACCGAACCAAACCCGTTCCGCCCGACCCTGCAATCCGCCATCGTGTAGCGCGGTGGTTGCACGGTAGGTCCCGGGATGGGTTCCGGGGAGGTACGTATTATATTATAAATGTTAATAAAGTCATGTTGAATTGAATTGAGTATTGCTTAGCAACGTCAGTTTAAAGCCAATTGAAATATAACTAACTGATTATTTTTGCAAATAATTTCTTATTCAAACAAGTCACGTGGTCGTGGTACAACTTTATGTGTTTATTATTAGTTAAATTTATAATGAGGAAATAATCAATCATATTATGTTAGAGTTATTTTTTTGAGAATAGAAGACACTTTACTGGATTAATAGATCTAAATCTTTTATGCTGTTTATATTTCATCTGTTAGGAAAATGTTCCATTTAGTTAGGTGCATAGTAAATGGGAGCGAAATTAAAATAAGGCACTAAAAAGTTTGTCTTTTTAAATTTAAAATGCACATTATATGTAGAAATGTAAAAATAACATGGAATATAGAGTCGATGTAGATAAAACAGTAGAGATACTTTTATATGTTGGCTTTCCACCTTCTGATAGAAAGCCTGAAGATATGGACACATACGATTATGGCAGAGAGATATTCTTTCTCTCAAAAGTCTTTGCCTTCTTTATCATTCTCCAGACTTCCACTAGAGATCCATTAACTATGTACCTTCGGCCCGAAGTCCCTTAAGTGGATTACGCGCTTTTAAATTTTGCAGTAATTGCTTTACTGTGTTGGGAAGCCGATTTCTTTGCAGGTTTACAGAGACAATGCCGACCGACTGGTTGATGGAATTAAATATAGATAGGAAAACAGATGACTTTAAGTTAAGGGCTTTTATAAAATACTGTCGGTCAATATAATGCATTTCACAGTAGTTAGTTTTGAGTTTCATCTCTTTTAAAATTTTTTCGTCCGAAAATGAAGTTCTTATTATATATTTTTCAGTTTTCTGTATATAAAATTGATATTCGTGATAAAGTTATGTTTATCGACATTTTATTAAAATTAAGAAGATTGTTCGAATTTATAGAAAAAGAGTTTTTTACATATTCACTTATTTTACGTGTAGAAAAGCACAAGAATGGTTTTAGATTTAGTATATCCCTGTTATTGTATGCAAATAAGACAATGAAACTAGGGGAAAGCTCTTGGTGTGAACGGGCACTTAAAATTGTGAAAATTGCCTCAGGACACTTTAAATAATTAAGAATATTCATATTCAATTGAGGAACAAAAACAACGTCGTCATAATTTAAATGCATCTATACAATTGATACCGGTTGTATTTTATGTTATGTGAATTGAAAAAAATAACATTTGGTTATTATTTTTATTTGGTAAATATTTAATTTTTGATGTAGATACAAGGTGACTGAGCTAAAACTCCCTAGACAGATTACTGGGAACTAAAAGGGACATTTAATTTCTGTGAATATCAATGAATAGACTTCTAGAGATTACATTTTGAAGTTCAAGTGATTGTTGATTATTACGGCATGAGTGTCGCGATGCCTAGAATAATCTTGAAATCACAGGAAGTTCACAATTCACTGACCAACTATATGTGGGTCACTTCGGCGTAAAGCATTACAGTTGTGCCAAAATTCGTTGCAAATTTGAGAAAATTTGATCTTGAAATCTTCAACTTTCTTGATCAAATTAGCTCCAGGTACTTTTTTGAAGAACCACAAACCCATCCTCGCCTCGTAACAGACTCTTTATGTAATTTCTGGCAGTTCTACATAATCTTATGAAGAAAATTTATTTTGGAGGCTCAACATGAGCCTTTGGGGTGGTTCTGAAATCTAAATTTCCTTATAGTTCCTAAAGGGAACGACGGAAATTCGATTTATTGTAGTTCTTATATATCGCACACGATCGTAAAGTATATGCTTAAGTCAGATTTCGTTGCAGTTCCTTAAAATCCCCTTGATAAAAGCATATAATAAAAATATAAAAAAAAATATATAAAATATAACATAAATTTAATATGTTACATAGTTTTAAACTTGTTATGACAGTTGTTAGTGAACGTTCTTTAGGTGCTAATAAATTATTATAAAATAGGTCTAAGTGAGATTGCTATGGTTACGTTTAAATTTTTGTCACCAACGGAGTGGTAGATATTTATCTGACTTAATTGGGTGACATTGGCTAATGGTAAAACCACTAAAAATACCTCCTTCGTGGAAAATTCTCATGACATTTGGACCGATCGGTTTTTATTAATAATTGGTTCCACAGCATCTGTACTAGGCCTTACAGATGATGCCGTCATACTCGGCACAGCACGAAATATAGAGCTACTATATATATTATTACCGACACAAACCACAAAATTCACAATAGTCTTCAAATTCTCCTCGCTGAATTATATCTGCAACTCCTAAGTATAATACTCTTACCCTCCTGCCTTCGCCGCTCATCACATACATATATACAACATTCCTTTGCTACCATTAGTTCCCAACATCAAACATTTCCATCACAACATAATTACCTCTATGTCCTGGAAGAAAAGGGAAGAAAATTGACCATCACAATACAAGAAAAACAAAATGCCTGGTAAAAAACACAAGAAATACTGCCAGAATTGACACCAAAACTAAACCAAACCACCACAACTGCTAACAGCAATCACAAAACCACTCTGCAAACTAACATGTACGAAAACGTAGATTGTAATCCCAGGATCATTACAACACCCCCCTGATACAAAAAACAATACAACAAAACAATTAATGTCCCAGAGAAACGGACCAGTAGGCTAGCTAGGACTGTTTGCAGCTAACGCACGATACTAGTAGAGGAGGAATCATGTACCTGTATTTCGTAATGTGTGACAATTGGAATTAAATAATAGTAATTTAATATGGGTTAGAGTGCATCTTAACAATAACCAATTATTGCCAGTATATCAATCGGGATTTAAACAAAATTATAGTTGCGTATCTGCTCTACTAATATAACAGATGATATTATTGAGGAAGTGGATAAACGAAAAGTAACAGCACTTGTTCTCTTAGACTTCAATAAGGTATTTGATACCCTAGACTACCATATATTGCTTGCAATCTTGCATTACACAGGCCTTACAAATCATTCTACATTATTATTTAAACATTCTTTATATGATCAAGTTCAACGGGTTGTTAGTAATAAAAAATATTCACTGAAAATGGTAGTGACTTTGTAAAATATTCACTGAAAACAGTAGTGACTTTTCTGGAGTTCCGCAAGGCTGAACTTTAGGTCAACTTCTATACTATTTACACAATACATTTTGAAACCTTTATCTCACATTGTAAATATCATTATTGCAAAAAAAATCATTATTATGAGAATGACATCCAACTATATCTCTTTTTTTCACCATCTGATGTTACTGCTGCTTGTCGTATAATTAATGAAGATTTATCAGCTCTAGCCAATATAACCGCGAACCGCGGACCACTCCTTAAAACTTACTAAATAGTACTAAGTCATTAGTCTTGATGATTGGCCGAAATCACTCCCTTGATGATGTAGTTTCACCTAATACAAATAGATATTAATAATTGCAAGTTTGCAGTTGCTGGAGAGATCAAGAATCTGGGTGTAACCTTATTCCATTTAAGGTACAAAATATTTGTAACTTGTATGTTAAAAAAGTCATATTGTAACTTGAAATTTTTATATTGTATTATTGTATTTTATATTTGTTATCCAAATAACTTAAAAATATGTTATGTGAGACTCTAGTTTTGTCACAATTTGATTACTGCGATACTGTTTATAATTATTGTATTGACAGTGTTGACTCTCACAGACTATAAAGAATGCAGAACGCATGTGTTCGGTTTATTTGTGGCATAAAAACTTTCGACCATATTTCTCATGAATTTAAAATGGTTGTCAATGAAAGATAAACGAAATTATCATGCATTTTGTTTTTATCACAAACCGATTATCAGCAAGACTCTTTCATATCTATATAATAAAACTAAGCTTTAGGACTGACGTACACAACATTAATATACGTAGTAAAGGTCTACTTTCTATGCCTATGCACAAAACTGCATTTTTCGAGTGATCATTCTCTTATAATTTAGTAAAACAGTACAACGAGCTGAGTACTTCTTTAAAGTCAATGTCAATTGGCAAGCTTAAGATTTCCCTTAAGTCTAAGCTGCTAAATATTTAGTTAATACATTTTTTTTATTTCTTATTTTCCCCCCTCGCACATTTAGGTACACAGTATTACTGCATGAAATCATCTATCTTATTTAGGATTCGCGGAAGAACAGAAGCTACTTTGGCAGTAAATAAGTGTTCTCCTTTTTATCAATTTTTTTCTCTTTTGATCGCACTAATGTAACATTATTGGTTGTAAGTTATATGGATAAATAAATTTCTTTATTATAATTATTATTATAACTTTGATCATGGTGCATCACATGCTAATGTGGCCTCATATGTCTTTTAACTTCGTTATAAAAAAAATTTTCGATGTCTGATTCATCATTAAAGTCACCTTGTGTTAA
The DNA here is from genome assembly GCA_963675555.1 of Leptura quadrifasciata. NCBI lineage: Eukaryota > Metazoa > Arthropoda > Insecta > Coleoptera > Cerambycidae > Leptura > Leptura quadrifasciata. Next base: position 53,706,064 of record OY776677.1, read on the forward strand.
ATTAACATCTTAATATTTATTACCAAACATTACTGAATAGTGCTAGCTTTTTTTGTCCGAAAATGAGGTCCTTATTATATATTTTTCAGTTTTCTGTATATAAAATTTGATATTCGTGATAAAGTTGAAATTTGTGTTTATCGAAAATTTTATTAGAATTTATTCTTGCATTAAGAACATTATTCGAATTTATAGAAAAAGAGTTCCTCACATATTCACTTATTTCATGTGTAAAAAAGCACAATAATGGTTTTAGACAATCTTAATTTTTATTAGCATGTATTATTGAATAATGCTACATAAATATAAACCAATTTTTTTCAATAATGCATTATAAGCCCAATGAAAGCATTCATACTTGATAAAATTATAAATCATTATTGTGGGCCCTAGTAATAAATTATTGCCCCTCTTTTATTTACATTCATGTTGCAGTGTACTTTTCAATTAATTGTTCAAATTAAGTACCATATTTAGTTGTGGTTAGTTAAGAGTAGAACTAATATAATACATTAGTTAGGTACACAGTAAATTCTAATGTGAAACCTAGCGCAACCCTTTGTGTCGAAAATTTTAAATTACAAATTTAATTAAATATGAATGATAAATTTCTTATACTTTAACCTTTTGATAAAGTTTTGGTATAAAGTAATAAATGCACAATTTCAAATTTATGATTTTATGTTATTAAATTTCTATTTAGTGAAATATTCAGTAGAACTCCTTAATTGGTGTAATTAACAACGTAATAAAATATCTTAAAGAAGGGGCTACAGAAATAAGTTCTCTGGAAAATCTAAATTTGTAATTAACTAACCATTCGGAAAATAATCAAAGTTAAGCGAGAATTAATGAGGCAAAAGTTAAAGCGCAGTATTAATAAGAAACATGCAAATCGCGAAACAACTTCATTAATATTCTTTGGGTTCTCTTATAAGCTAATTTGATACAAAAATGAGCGTAAGAATCTTCAAAATTACTAAGAAATTACCGCATTAAAAGTTCTTTCTTCATTGTTGCCAAAAAATAGGCGACTTACAGAATAGTTTACATAATTTAATACAAATAGTGTAATATTATATTGCATCATTATATTACTTACTGATTTATAAACTTAACAGAATTGTCGAATAGTTCAAATTATTTAATTATACGGAATTCGAACTTTATATATAGTTAGTCTACCGCTATTAAATAGTAATAATCAATAATGTAATGTAAGTAATGTTCAGTTATAGTTATATAACTGTTTAATTTTAATAAGGTTTTTTATGTGGCAGTATGATATCCTATTTCCTTAGAAGTTATCCCGCTGAAGTGAAATTTAAAATGCACTAATACGTTTGAAATATTGCATTTACCATATTAGAGATATTCTTAACATTTATCTGTTTAATGTTCATTTCCATCAACATATATAGGGGTATCCTAACGCCAAAGAAGATTTGAGGTTAGGTAACCATTTCGGTTTTCTCCAAAGTTTACTCATTCCTTAAGACTTCCTAATTCTAGAAGGTAAAATCCTACCGAAGTGCTACCTACATATGTGGGAAAATTGCTATTGTAAAATTCAAAATAACGTTGGTAATATTGTCAATAAATAAAAGAGGAAGCTTTGCGCTGTTTCCAGATTTTTTATTTCTTAGCTAGGAACTCCCTAGCTTTGATTGGCAGAAACAATGTAGGCATTTTTGAAGTAGCTAAATTAAGCAATACCCATCTATTTTATTTGACGAATCCGAAAGAGAAAATGAGAAATGAGTATGGAAATACAAAGAGAGAATGACGGTTAGATAGTACAAGTCTTTGTCTAATTGGCGAATTAGTAGGGTGAAGAGTTTGTGAGGTTATAGTATATTACAAAACGACCACGTAAAGTAAAACTTGACACACGAGTGTGTAAGACACTTTCCAGCGAGTTGTGTACAATATTTTTTCCACGACGAAAACAAACAGCTGTCTTTCATTTGATAATTTAAAATACGACATGTTGTTTATTCTGACAGTTTTGGCAGTTGACGTTTTCCTAACACAAGAATATTAGGAAAATAACGCACAGGTCGTGATATATTGATATATTACGCGGTCCACTATGTTGACATATTCATATGTGTGTGTTAGGATTATAACGCACACCCGTATGATATTGTTAACTGTCATGCCTATAACGTTAAGTAAAATGGATACTTTCCTAGGGTGTCGTAGAAAAAATATATATCGAAACGCAGTGGCGGTCCTAAGGGGGGGGGCATAGAGCCCCCCCATGGACACATGAACTTTGTAAATCCATCGATTATGAATTATTAAGATCTCTCTACCCTATCTTTATTTTCAACAGATCACAATAAAACACACCCAGTAGTGCTAGTCCTGTCGGAGACAGGACAATGAAAAAGAAACACACTATTTTGCCGAATTTCGGTTATTTGGCACATACTTCTTCAGGGTTTAATAGATATAATTAAGGTGACCGTATGTACTTACTTTAGCTAGACAGTACTTTCTTTTCGGGTAATGTCCTACTGTCCTTAAAAGGTTCATTAAGTACACCTAAATGTAATTCTTTTTCTTGAGATACAAAAAATTCGAAATTAAAATTTTTATTTACTTTTTGCAAAACTGGAATTCGAACTTAAATGAACTGAACGTTTTTAAACGTGTGAAATTGAGAAGATAAGTTTCATGAAATCAAGTTTTTTTTGGTCATGTGAAGCTTCTAAGGACTACATAGGTTTGGTTTTGAATGAAGACAAACTGTTCGGCGAAATTAGTCTAATGCATGCCAATGTTGCAGAAGATAAAATTGCTGGCTGGAATTCCGAAAATATTTGCACTATCGCACTGAAGATCGCTGGCCTGACTCGAGAGTCTGGATAAAGTCAAAATAAATTTTAAAATTTTGAGATTTTATGGGAATTTGTTTTTTGTTTTCATGTAAGTGCGTGGATTAAGCGACTGTTCTCCAATATTAATGACTATTGGAGTTTAAAAAAATCGTAAATGGAGATATTCACACTAGAGGCTGTGATGCAAGTTCGCACGAACATCAATGGGAGTTGCAGCGAAATGTTCCAGTTTCCAAAGCCAGACCGCAAATTTTGAAAGCAATCCTAACTTCCCAAAAGTGGACTGGTACCAACGCGATGATTCAAGTGCTGTAGTTGCAGGCACGTTGAGGGTAATTTGAAGAGCATATTTGTTATTTCATTATATTTTGTATTAGAATATAGAATACTTGGCCTTTTTACCTGATACAAATATATTTGGTATTTTATATTTTTAATCCTTGTGTCCACGAGGCCTATATTCCAAAGACAATATTATTTTAAATAAAATTTCTAACTTTTAATTTAAGGCCATTTGACTTTGAAAAATCTGAAATTTTCGTTTGCGGCGCATTTGTAGGTCCTACAACCTCAACTTTCATAAAAAACTACTTTCATCATTGTACTTCTTTTCTTGGAAAAAATATGGAATAACAATTTTGTCATCACCAATATTCAACATTAATAATGATGAAATTGGTGTGTCGGAAGATGTTGCATTATAACTATTAAACCTCAAAGAAGTGTGTATCAAATACACGAAACGTCGACAAAATAGTTTTTTTGTATTGTCCTGTCTCCCACTATTTAAGTGTTAATCATTAAACCCCTGGTAGCTGAGCTGACGCTACGTGTACACAGTTGTGCTGCCCATCTTCGATGCCCCCCCCCCCCATGTCGAAATTCTGGGACCGCCACTGTCGAAACTCTATCTCACCGTTAAGCAACAAAGAGAGAAAACACCCCTACACTCCCCTCTGTTCAGTGTCATTGTCAATCGTGTCATAAGAATACAAAGTTTAATCTTTGTCCCGTGAAATTAAAAAGGTACTAATAACTTTGAAAGCAAGACGCGATTCTGTAGTTATATTATATTAGGTATTAATTTAAATTTTCAGCCATATCAATTTTTTTAAGTTTAAAATAGAAATAAGCTGTAAACCTGTAGGTATATTTGAGTAGGTGGTACGTACATAATTTATAGGACTGAATTGGAAATACCTACCTAAACAATAGAAAAAGTTTTTCAATACAAATGCTAATTTTAATAAGCCATAAGTAGGTATCTACCTACTCTATTGCTAAATATTACGCGATATTTTGACTAGATATTTTAAGGTCATAGGTATAAGCTATAGGTTACGGATTCTAGGTTTATGTTAAGGTTAAAATTGGGCAAAATTTTATCTATTGCATTATATTTCGAAGAAAGAGTAGCCAAAATTGAGAATTAGAAATGACGGACACGGCTTGTGTTCAGATTCCAGGCAATAAGAAAATGTAGTAGGGTGATGGTCATAGACTGTGGTTATATATATTTGGGGTATAGAACCAATGAATCATATTAACGATTTCTTTTTCAAAAAACTGATTATATATTTTTCTTCAGTATCCATTAAATTGCTTTCGTCTGACCCTTTGGGTGTCCTAGTTCAATGTGGAACAAACATTTATTTTTTGGCCTACTTCAATAATTTTTTCAAAAGTTATAGAAAATATAAAATACATTTTTGCAATTCACACAAAATTTAGTCTTCGGTATAAGGAACCTTAACTGTTCACATTTTTTAAGGTGTAATTATGTATTATAAAATTTATTACCACTTCCATGTAGCAATTTGTTATGTATTAATTTTGTCGTTTTCTTGTTGCAATTAATAACTTTATTGAATGTTATGGTATGTTAAAATATTTAGTTTTAGTTGATAAAAAGATTACAAAATATATATTTTTTATAGATTACACATTTTCGCCGTTAAAGAATACATTAAAAGATACTATATTTTAAAATATAAAACATAATTAAGATCACCTACAGATATAATTTTTACCGCTCTACTTCTTCAGAAATACATTTAAATCGATAAAAAAATTAAAAACTTATAGACTGCTTCCACATTTAAGCGAGATACCCTGTATACTATTTAGTACTGTATATTAGCAATCTTATGATCTTTCCGCGATGCTCAAAATGTTTTATGGCTAATGAGGTGGGACTAAAATTAGTCAAATCTATACAGAAGGTGTTTTCTGAAGTTCATTTTTGAAATCAAAATATAATCAAATCTTTGGTATTGTGAACAATCCATCTTTTCACGTTTGAGGGACTTTTATTATACTTTCCAAAATAGATATTAAACGTTCACAAAGAAGGGTTCAAAATGACTGTTTCAGACGGAGAATACAAAAATCTATACTTACTGTTCGTTTTTGCTTAACTGCTTCACTGATGGTACCAATTGAACGTCGTAACACTATAAATCTAACACAGTAAATACTAACACTTTCTTAAATTTAAACCTAAAAAGGAATTTTGAAACACAAGAAAAAGACAATATAAAGTTCAAAAATATATATATCAAACTTTTAAAAATTCATGTTTTTACAAAACGTTCAAGAAAATGAGTAACAACTTTAGTCTGGCCCATGTACAACATATGGTGAGGAAGGGAACGACTTATAATGTAACCAACTACCATCCAATATGTGGTTTACGCTAACGATTACACAAAAAGATTCAAGAAAAGTTCATTGTTTATAATTTTGGTGGGCTTTATGTATTTTTAGTTCAATATCAATTTTGATCGCTCCTCGGAGTTTAAAAATGCTTGAATCGCAATGATTTTGAATTATATTCTGGCAATTATAAATTCATACGTTCAGGCAAGGCGGTCCCATGCACGTTCTGAGTACACGATAACTATAATTTCCTGACACCGAATCACTGTGGAACCGGTTTAAGTATTTGCCATACGCTTAAAACTCATTATTTTTCCCTCGACGCTAAGGACTATTTTCGCTAAAACTCTAGAAATACTTTGACTAGAGGCTGGATAACTTGTCCTCATATTTAACATAACGCATAAGTTGCAGTGCTGCACAACGTGAATTCGTAAAAGGGTTTTTATTATACTTTCTAAAATTTTGTGGTCGGGGCGACATTACGTCCCGGTGCAGCGACATTTACTAAACTTTCTAAAATTACACTCCTTGATGAGTTTCCAAGATTTTGGCATAAAAAACGCCCCGTAGAGCGAAAATGTGATTTAATGTATAAAAACCTCTTCCAACGGCGTCGGATTTTGTTACAGTTTCGAAAAGTTCATCGAAGGTTTTGGCGTATTCTTTAACAGTATCGGTAACTACGACCGTGGCTGTTCGAAATGACACCACGCTTGTAAGCGCGCAGCAGCCAGTTAATAAACATAAACACATCGCATATAGTAGACAACCTCCAAATCCAAAGCTAAGATTGTATGGAAGGGGGTTTCACATTTGAAAAAATGGGGATAGCATCCATTACCCACCGATATTACCAGTGTCAGTGATGAGGATCGATCGAACCCAGAACATAGCAGAGTCGTCTGATCAAGTGCATTCACCACTCAATGTGCTCTAGGCGAATAAAGATCGGGATATTAAAAACCATTTTTGTTATGAACTGACAGCTTTAGAATCCACTTAAATTTACAATTGTTGAGTCTAAGTTCACAATTGTGAATTCCGACTTACAGTTGTGAATTTCAAAATATAATTGTGAATTCCGATTTAGAAAAAAAAATATGAATAGCATGGCCTTTCTACGCTTTCGTAATATACCCATTTCTATTTGTATTATATTTTAATACTAAATGAAGCTTATTGTTATCTCTAGAAATTAGAATTGAAATTATTCTCAATTTAGCACTTGTAATTTAAATTTTTGGAGGTATTGTGATTCTCATGTTCAGGTAACACACATTTATGAGTTGAGATGTATACCGTCTGTCTATTGTACGAGGACCACACCAAGTATCTCGCTTAATATCTATTGCAGAAGATTAAAGTTTTAGAAACAGTTATACCATTTTTTGTGAGCTATATTTCAGTAAAAAGAAATTTGAAATCCATAGTCTACTTTCTGAGATATGTTACAAGAACCTAAAAAATAGAAATACCACAAAAGGTTATAGCTTCTTTGTTTGAGGAGATACGAAGAAAGTTGAAGGGATGAAAGTTGACGGCAAAGACAATAAAGATAATAATGTGTATCAAAAAGTTCGAAAAATGCAGTTGGTTTTGACATACGCTCTTGTACAAAAATGAAAAGACCAAATCTCAAAGTAGACCATGACACCATTAATTCTGTTTATTTTTTCTCTTTCCAACTATATAAAACATGTTATAAACATTTTAACTGATAGTGTCAATATTTAATATTTTACGAAAACCAGAATTCATATCATTGAATCGTAAAAATCAGCTATGCCATAATAAGTAAAAATTCACTTTATAATAATTATAGTTCAGTAATTATTTATAAACAAATATCTCATAAATAAAAATACAAGTGCAAAATGAACATCCAAAAAAACGAAAAACTATGTATAACAATACTACCTACTATCACTGAAAAGAAAATGTGTGTATTTATTTATTTTCTTGCTCTATGGGACCCCTCACGCAATACATTTTTGAGCAGTTCAGGCGTAATAGCTTCATATGCGTTTCTAATTCTGGTTTTGATGTCCTCAATATTTTCAGGGGCAGTTTGAAATACCTTGTCTTTATATTGTCTGAAAGTTATTTGTGGCATTCTACTAATATTCTTTCCTATTATTTGGGTTTTCTACCACATGTATTATTATCCTGTTCAAAACAAATCACCGAATCTACAAAATAATAGAATTATTGGAAAAAGAGCCTCTGCGCCCGTTTACGCCAAACGAATAGTCAGAGGTTATGTTTTGCAAATACTATAAATCGGAATAAACACAGAAATTTAATGTTGGACAAGGCAAGCAAGTCCATGGTTAGGGAAAGAATTCAATATCATAGATACCAAAAAGAACGAACTATTGGTGACATTATTTACACAGAGAATGAACTAAGCAGGAACATTAGAGAACAAGATTATCAGTTTATAATCCGGAATGTCAGGTTGAGTTACGAAAAATATTTTAATCTGCAAAAAGATACGCATTTACATAAATTTAGAAACTTAATATGGGAAAAACAGATTAGGCAATTACAAAATATAAATAATAATCCTTTAATTGATAGGACTGTCATTAATATGTCAAAAAGACTCTTGTCCATTTCAGACAGGCTTGTCTTATCAAAAGGTTTAAATTTTGCAATAAACCTGAAAACTGTTCCAAAATTTGATATAGTAGCGGCAATAGAAAAAACGGCTCAAAATTTACCAACAGATAATGGTAATGAATATCGCATATGGGCAAAAATTGCTTTAGAGAAGCAATACAAAATTAAAGATAATTTAACTCCCGAAGAAAAGTTATCGATAAATTCTTTAAAACGCGATGAAAGTATAAAAATATTGTCAGCAGACAAAGGTAATGCCACAGTCATTATAGATAAAGATATATATATACATAACACAAAAATCATGACTCTTGTAAATGAGGGACCCTATTCAAAACTAAACAAAGATCCAACAAAATCAATAGAGAGCAAAATTTACAGAACTTTGTTTAAATACAAACATGAATTTAATGATTTTGAACGAAGGAAACTTACACCACATCATAGTAAGCCTCCTCATTTTTATGGCTTACCAAAGACACATAAACAAAATATTCCTTTAAGACCAATTGTTAGTTCTATTAATTCACCATGTCATAATTTGGCAAAATTTTTACTTAAAATTATTGATCCATTATCTGAAAATACCGATTCATAAATTAAAAATAGTAAACATTTTATAGAAAAAATGTATGAAAACGATATTCGTGAATCACACCTGATGGTTAGTTTTGATGTAGTTAGCCTTTTTACCAATGTTCCGGTAGATGAAACCTTAAAAATAGTTAAAGACAGGTTGCTAAATGATAATAATTTGGAAACTAGAACTAAATTAAGTGTAAATAGCATAATGGAACTCTTAACACTGTGTATAAAAACAACCTATTTTCAATTGGACAATGAGTTCTATCAGCAGGATTTTGGTATGGCTATGGGGTCTGCGTTATCACCAATTTTAAGCAACATATTTATGGAGAACATTGAGAACACACATGTTCAAAATTGTATAAATAAACCGGTTGTCTGATGGAGATATGTTGACGACATCTTTGCAATTTGGCCTCATGGTGTCGATTTACTAGATAGTTTTTTTAGAAAATATAAATAGTAAGGAACCGTCTATTAAATTCACATTAGAAGTAGAAAGTAGGAATGAAGTACCATTGTTAGATGTTTTAATTAGAAGGGTAAATAATACAATTGAAACAAGCGTTTATAGAAAACCAACACATACTAATAGATATCTAAATTTTAACTCAAATCAGTCAATAAATGTTAAAAGAGGTGTTGTAAAATGTTTATACGATAGGGCCAAAATAATTTCATCTAATAATGAAATATTAAATAACGAGAAAAAATTTATCAAAGAGGTTCTAGTACAAAATCAATATCCTGAAGCCTTTGCTGATAGAGTTTTCATAAATGTTGAAAAGAGGGACAATCAGGTACGACAAAAACTTGAACGTCATTATACAGCAATAATTCCTTATGTATACGGACTATCGGAATAGCTACGCCGTATAAGTGACAAATTTGATGTTAGGACGATATTTCAAACGGGGAACACTTTAAGATCTATTTTAACAAAAAGAAAACCGATAAATAGGAAGCAGAATTCAAAAAACTGTATTTACAATATCCCGTGCGAATGTGATAAATGTTATGTGGGTGAGTCATTCAGACCTTTCAGTGTGAGGTTGGATGAGCACAAAAATTACATTAGAAAGAATGAAATTCAGAAATCAAAGATTTGTGAACATGCTTGGGAAAACGGACATAGAATAAACTGGGACTCGGCAAAAATTTTAACAAAAGAAACAGATACCAAGAAAAGAAAAATTAAAGAACCAGCAATAATCTTATTAAATGAAGATAAGTGCGTATCGAATTGTTCTGTAGATATTTTACAACCTGGCTACCAATGTTAAAAGAAGAACTTAACAAACTCAACATTATCTAAAAGAAAATATCATCAGTTCTGTGTTCTGTGTAAGTAGTAAGTATCTATGGAAATAACATAAACAGAATCTTAAAGCTGTGTATTTGACATACACAGCAAAATAAGAGTTCTTCCAAAAAAAGCTTCGAAAACGGAAAGAGATTACTTTCCGAAACGTCAGCAAAATACATTATTTCTGTGTTTATTCCGATTCATATTATTTGCAAAACATAACCTCTGACTATTCCTTTGGCGTAAACGTCACGGGCGCAGAGGCTTTTTTTTCAATAATTCTATTATTTTGTAGATTCGGTGATTTGTTTTGAAGAGGATAATAATACATGTGGTAGAAAACCCAAATAATAGGAAAGAATACCTTGTCTTTAATGTAACCCCAGATGATTCAAGGGAGTAATATCTGGTGATCGAGCTGACCATAGAATGGGTCCATAGGTGCTTATCCAGCTATCTGGCATAACTTGATTTAAATAATTTGTATATATTACAGAAGTGTGAGGTGGAGCCTCATCTTGTTGAAAATATGAATAATTTAGTCTTTCCGCCACTGTTAATTCATAAAGAAAATCTTGAGATTCGTTTTGTAGGAATCTATCTATCTACGAGCGGTTAATTTGCCATCATAAAAATAAGCTCCAATTACTTTAGCCCCCGAAAGACCAACTCAAACATTTGTAGAAAATCTTTCTTAGAAAGCAGTCTCTCTGCACCAATGTGTATTTTCTTGTGTCAACTTATAATGCATATTTCTATTTGAAAAATCCATCATTAGATTCGTCCGACCAAATAATTATGCTACATATCAGCGAGTCATTCCTTTCTTTATTTAACAACCATCTACAAAATCTTACTCTCCTTGGGTTATCCCTCATTTAAATGTTGATTTTTACACATTTTGTAGCATCGAAATTTGTTATTTTTAAATATTTTTTTTTGCATTGTCTTTTTTTATGCGACAGTTTCTCTGAATTCAAAGAGGTTTTTTCATTTTGGTTAACATAATTCAATACTTTATTCACTTTTCTTACATTATCCGCAAGATTACTACTACTTACCTTACTACTTTTTTTGAAAATGAACCGTGCGTTTTTAGATTTTGAACTAACTTCCTAAACATACCTTTAGTTCGATTTGACTGCTTCTGGAAATCAGTCTCCGTAAACCGTGACTGCCACCTCAGAGTCAAAATTGCAATAAATGCTAATCATATCGAATTTGTTATTGTTGGTGTATACCATAGTCTTAGAACGCAACAACGCAACATACAACAGTAACATAGTGACAATCTGTCAAATTTGTTAATAACTACATACATTGTTTTTCACTAATCATGGCATAGCTGATTTTTACGACTCAATGATACGAATTGTGGTTTTCGTAATTGACACTATTAGTTAAAATTTAAGTGACATGCTTTATATCGTTGGAAAGAGACAAGGAGAATAAGCTACAACCGTTTGTGTTTTTCCTATTTTTCAAGTTTTTGTAAAATATCTCACAAATTAGGCTATGGATTTCAAATTTCTTTTTACTGAAATATAGCTTACAAAAATGGGATAACTGTTTCTAAAATTTTATTCTTCTACAATAGATATTAATCGAGATATTTGGTGTAGCCTTCGTATGATAGACAGACAGTATAAAGACATTACAAAACTGTACATTGTTCTTATGTATTAAAACGTTAAACATTTAATTTCCGTGATATCGTAAATGTCATATTTTTCGAAGAAGACTTAACATTTAACTTTATTATAAATATACTATTTACAGAAATAAAAGACTATTTGTTATAAATATTCTTATATTGTGTGGTCGGTAATAACGAAAAATACACTTTTTAGCTTAAAATAATCCATCAAAGCTCACAATGCGTTTTATTATTTAGTATTTCCCAGCATCGCTATAATTCAATTAAGTTGGCTGTTTTCCCATTCGTTGTTTAGCTAGCACGGCTTGCTGTGAGCGTATTCGCTGCTATATTTTAACGTCGTTCTGCAGCCAGATTATTCTATTACCGCGTATCAACATCGGGGAGGGCTAATTTTGTTTAGTCTCAAAACATTTCATTGTTTCAAGTGGATCAAAAATTCAACGGAAGGTTAATTACAGTTACATTGATCGTATCCCACAGGCATAGAGACAAGGCAGCGCCTATGAGATAAAGTAAATAACTAGGTACCTATTTGTGCTAAAAAAAATTTAGGTTCTAAAATATTAAAGAATATTATTTAATTTCACATATTCTCCTAGAAAAGTTTGTTCTTGATATGAACACAACATTTTTTCTGCAGATATGTATTTAACTTATATTCATTTGTTTGAAAATACATGGTGACATACCAAATCAATGTTTGGTGATTTTAAATTAAGGAAAACGTGTGACGTAATTAATCCCTGATTGATACAACGAGTTACAAGACAATTTTTTTAGGGCATTAGCAATAAGATATTTTTATTATACTTCTTTGAAAACAGCTTATTTTCATCTGTATTAGTAATAATGTAAGATCGGGTTTTTCAGACCCTGCAGCGTACGGAAAGCGCACGGAAAAACTTTTCCCGATATCCGATTTTTTCCGTGCGCTGAATAAAAATACCGAATATATGGCTTGAAAATAGAAATATATAGCAAAGTAAACTGAATTTAAGAAAGTCTATATGCCATCTGATGTTTAACGTGTACCTATTTTATATTTTAATTCGTAAATGTTTGAATATTTGGATGAACTTCTGTAATATTTTTGACATTTGCCAACATTATCTGACATAGACTAATTTACAACTAATCATCTTTGAAATAATTTGAGAGCAACCATGGAAACGCATCATATATACCAAGCACTGCATTGTCAGCATTGTTTATTTTCTGTCAATTAAATTTATGCCGATAAAATATATTTAGAAGAAAATCCTGAAATTCCCGATAACATCCTAGAGCAAGCGGCACAAACGAGCGCGAATTTATTACCAATAAAATCCAGGTCAAGATATGAACACGAATATCAACTTTTTGCGAATTGGCAAAATGTGAACAAAATCAAAACTGTATGTGACGATATTCTTTTAGTTTACTTTGTCGAAAAAGCAAAGTCTATGATATCTTCCACTTTATGGAATCGATTCTCAGTGCTAAAAAGTTGTTTGTCCATAAAAGAAAATGGTGACATCAACAAATATCCAAAAACTATTGCTTTCTTGAAGCGTCAAACTGTAGGATATATGCCGAAAAACTTCACAGTTTGAACAGCAGAACAAGTAACCAAATTTTTATGTGAACCTCCAGATGAACAATATCTACTAGCAAAAACAATGTTAGTGTTTGAGATCTTTGGTGCGTGTCGAAGAGATGATTTAATACGTTTAAATTTAGACGATGTGGTAGACAATGAGTTCCAATGTAGCAGAAGGATATATAGAAGAATCCATTCAAAGAAAAATTGAGGTATTACGAAAACTGTTTAACCCTTCTCACTCGCAAAATACAACAATTGTATCATTCGTTCAAGAGAATCAAAACATTTGCGAAGAGTCTGCTTCAATAATTGTAGTTTCAAACTCCAAAAGGACTTAACCTGTGCAATAATACCAATTGCACTATAAACATAAACATTGTCTGAAAGTTATTTATGGCATTCTACGAATATTATTTCCTATTATTTGGGTTTTCTATCACATGTATTATTATTCTCTTCAAAAACAAATCACCGAATCTACAAAATAATAATAATAATAACCATTAATAATAACAATTCAAACTAAAAACATTATTAGTTGGAGCTGTTATTATTAACAGTTAGTTATGAAAATAAAAGTGTTTCAAGTTTCTTTCGTATGTCTTTTTTTGTTATGTTTTGTTCTTATGTTATCATTTTCAAAGAAGTAGGTATAATAAAAATATGTGTCGTTCATTACACGTTCAGAAATAGATTTTTCCATGCTTGCATGACTTTCCGTGTTCGGCTTCGCCTCACATGAGAATTTGTCACACGCGCACGAAAAAATCCTTAATATTGTCTGAAAGTTATTTGTGGCATTCTACGAATATTCTTTCCTATTATTTGGGTTTTCTACCACATGTACTATTATCTTCTTCAAAACAAATCACCGAATCTACAAAATAATAGAATTATTGGAAAAAAAGCCTCTGCGCCCGTGACGTTTACGCCAAAGGAAAAGTCAGAGGTTATGTTTTGCAAATAATATAAATCGGAATAAACACAAAAATAATGTATTTTGCTGACGTTTCGGAAAGTAATCTCTTTCCGTTTTCAAAGCTATTTTTGAAGAACTCTTATTTTGCTGTGTATGTCAAATACACAGCTTTAAGATTCTGTTTATGTTATTTCCATAGATACTTACTACTTACACAGAACATAGAACTGATGATATTTTTTAGATAATGTTGAGTTTGTTAAGTTCTTCTTTTAACATTGGTAGCCAGGTTGTACAAATATCTACAGAACAATTCGATACGCACTTATCTTCATTTAATAAGATTATTGCTGATTCTTTAATTTTTCTTTTTTTGGTATCTGTTTCTTTTGTTAAAATTTTTGCCGAGTCCCAGTTTATTCTATGTCCGTTTTCCCAAGCATGTTCACAAATCTTTGATTTCTGGATTTCATTCTTTCTAATGTAGTTCTTGTGCTCATCCAACCTCACACTGAAAGGTCTGGATGACTCACCCACATAACATTTATCACATTCGCACGGGATATTGTAAATACAGTTTTTTGAATTCTGCTCCCTGTTTATCGGTTTTGTTTTTGTTAAAATAGATCTTAAAGTGTTCCCCGTTTGAAATATCGTCCTAACATCAAATTTGTCACCTATACGGCGTAGCTTTTCCGATAGTCCGTATACATAAGGAATTATTGCTGTATAATGACGTTCAGGTTTTTGTCGTACCTGATTGTCCCTATTTTCAACATTTATGAAAATTCTATCAACAAAGGCTTCAGGATATTGATTTTGTACTAGAACCTCTTTGATAAATTTTTTCTCGTTATTTAATATTTCATTATTAGATGATTAGGCAATTACAAAATATAAATAATAATCCTTTAATTGACAGGACTGTCATTAATATGTCAAAAAGACTTTTGTCCATTTCAGACAGGCTTGTACTATCAAAAGGTTTAAATTTTGCAGTAAACCCGAAAACTGTTCCAAAATTTGACATAGTAGCGGCAATAGAAAAAACGGCTCAAAATTTACCAACAGATAGTGGTAATGAATATCGCATACGGGCAAAAATTGCTTTAGAGAAGCAATACAAAATTAAAGATAATTTAACTCCAGAAGAAAAGTTATCGATAAATTCTTTAAAACGCGATGAAAGTATAAAAATATTGCCAGCAGACAAAGGTAATGCCACAGTCATTATAGATAAAGATATATATAACACAAAAATCATGACTCTTGTAAATGAGGGACCCTACTCAAAATTAAACAAAGATCCAACAAAATCAATAGAGAGCAAAATTTACAGAACTTTGTTTAAATACAAACATGAATTTAATGATTTTGAACGAAGGAAACTTACACCACATCATAGTAAGCCCCTCATTTTTATGGCTTACCAAAGACACATAAACAAAATATTCCTTTAAGACCAATTGTTAGTTCTATTAATTCACCATGTCATAATTTGGCAAAATTTTTACTTAAAATTATTGATCCATTATCTGGAAATACCGATTCATATATAAAAAAATAGTAAACATTTCATAGAAAAAATTTATGAAACCGATATTCATGAATCACACCTGATGGTTAGTTTTGATGTAGTTAGCCTCTTTACCAATGTTCCGGTAGATGAAACATTAAAAATAGTTAAAGACAGGTTGCTAAATGATAATAATTTGGAAACTAGAACTAAATTAAGTGTAAATAGCATAATGGAACTCTTAACACTGTGTATAAAAACAACCTATTTTCAATTGGACAATGAGTTCTATCAGCAGGATTTTGGTATGGCTATGGGGTCTGCATTATCACCAATTTTAAGCAACATATTTATGGAGAACTTTGAGAACACACATGTTCAAAATTGTATAAACAAACCGGTTGTCTGGTGGAGATATGTTGACGACATCTTTGCAATTTGGCCTCATGGTGTTGATTTACTAGATAGTTTTTTAGAAAATATAAATAGTAAGGAACCGTCTATTAAATTCACATTAGAAGTAGAAAGTAGGAATGAACTACCGTTTTTAGATGTTTTAATTAGAAGGATAAATAATACAATTGAAACAAGCGTTTATAGAAAACCAACACATACTAATAGATATCTAAATTTTAACTCAAATCAGTCAATAAATGTTAAAAGGGGTGTTGTAAAATGTTTATACGATAGGGCCAAAATAATTTCATCTAATAATGAAATATTAAATAACGAGAAAAAATTTATCAAAGAGGTTCTAGTACAAAATCAATATCCTGAAGCCTTTGTTGATAGAATTTTCATAAATGTTGAAAATAGGGACAATCAGGTACGACAAAAACCTGAACGTCATTATACAGCAATAATTCCTTATGTATACGGACTATCGGAAAAGCTACGCCGTATAGGTGACAAATTTGATGTTAGGACGATATTTCAAACGGGGAACACTTTAAGATCTATTTTAACAAAAACAAAACCGATAAACAGGGAGCAGAATTCAAAAAACTGTATTTACAATATCCCGTGCGAATGTGATAAATGTTATGTGGGTGAGTCATCCAGACCTTTCAGTGTGAGGTTGGATGAGCACAAGAACTACATTAGAAAGAATGAAATCCAGAAATCAAAGATTTGTGAACATGCTTGGGAAAACGGACATAGAATAAACTGGGACTCGGCAAAAATTTTAACAAAAGAAACAGATACCAAAAAAAGAAAAATTAAAGAATCAGCAATAATCTTATTAAATGAAGATAAGTGCGTATCGAATTGTTCTGTAGATATTTGTACAACCTGGCTACCAATGTTAAAAGAAGAACTTAACAAACTCAACATTATCTAAAAAATATCATCAGTTCTATGTTCTGTGTAAGTAGTAAGTATCTATGGAAATAACATAAACAGAATCTTAAAGCTGTGTATTTGACATACACAGCAAAATAAGAGTTCTTCAAAAATAGCTTTGAAAACGGAAAGAGATTACTTTCCGAAACGTCAGCAAAATACATTATTTTTGTGTTTATTCCGATTTATATTATTTGCAAAACATAACCTCTGACTTTTCCTTTGGCGTAAACGTCACGGGCGCAGAGGCTTTTTTTCCAATAATTCTATTATTTTGTAGATTCGGTGATTTGTTTTGAAGAGGATAATAGTACATGTGGTAGAAAACCCAAATAATAGGAAAGAATAAAAAATCCTTATTTCCAGACTCCTAATGAAATATACTATTTTAACCCCATATTTTGCCGTTTTGAGCTGATCTCAAGAAGATCGCCTAAAGAATGAGCCTCTATCAGAGATGAAGAGAATATATTGACGTGAGAGCCATTATGTTCGATGAAACAGATTGATGAGTAGAAAATATGGACATATAAAAAACTAGAATATATGACTTTAAAAAACCTTTAAAATCGGATTCCTCCAGTATACTTTCTATTGTATATTCCACAGTCAAAAATTCACTTATTTCTGAAATCGCTCCTATAACCCGTCTTTTTTTGAGAGTAGGTGAAACTTATGCCATCTTGTAGAAGACATTTTGGGGCATACGAGAATTTTTAACTTTTTTCTAAAAAAGGGCCGAAAATGCATCGAATTTTGAAAACAGCCATTAAATGTGAAATTCGAAAACTATGTTCCTCTTAACTTATATCGCTGTACTAATTCAACTGTACATTATATGATTTTGATTTTTTATATAATTATACGAAACATCTGACTGCTTCCAACGGTGAGCTGGAAATTACGAAAATGTTCAGTTTCCCAAAAAATTATAAATATTTAATCATAACAAAAGCGCATCGACTTTGCTATGCGGTTTTTATAAATTTAATTTTTATACACGTATTTCGGGGCAAATGTAGTCAGGACATTGCAAATGTTACCGGGTAGGATCAGACGCCGGCTCGTGGTCACCTGTAATAACCTTCCTTTTTGTGTGAGGCGCTGAAATTGTATCGGCGTTACTATTTTCTTTTTAATTTAATTAATGACCATAGATACTAGTACTAGTTATGACAGTTGAATGTGTTTATTGTGCAAAAGAAACAGGGTAGAAGAAAAGAGAAAATTAACTGCCATTTAAACTGATATAAAAATAAAAGGGAGTATTTTAATGGAAATGTTTTCGTCACTGGTTGCAAGAGTTTCTGGAAATCCGTGACTTATTCAGTAGATTTCAGTCTCTGAACGACGTACTAGCTTTTGAATTAGCTTCGATTTTATTGTGCCTATTTTATGAGGATGAACCGCTGGGGATTATTGAATAAGAAGCACTGCTAGTGGTGTGCAATTTGAAGTGCGAACGGGGAGGGCGGTTCCAATGTTCAATCGTCGTGCATAATGCATCCTTTAGGAGGTTCATTTCTGCCGCCCCTCAAATTTTACCACCTGGTGCTAATAGTTCCAAAGTACCTCTCTGGCACTGAAGATGAAAGTATGTATATAATTACATAGTTTTGTTTAGTATCAAAACTGGAACCATATGGAATAGTGCTCTGGCCTCAAAGCGTGAATTGGCTTATAGTAGACGCTACTCTTATTCAAAAACCGAATAAAAATGCGACCTCCACTTTTAATGAACTCGCATCAATTTTTCTGAAGCAAATTCTTACTTGGTCGAAAATATGAAGCACTGTAGCTAAAGCTGCGTACGCACTTGTAACAGAACTTCGTTGCGAACCTCATCGTGCAACCGTGTGGACAGGACCCTGTAACCTCATCGCGTAACATCAGAGCGAACATGGGTATTCGCACCGAAGTTTGCAGTTTTCTCATCACTTGCCAACATTCCCCATTTTGATTATAATAGGTCGAATATAATTTTGTCATACATTTTGGTGATTTGGTAATATCTTATTTAGTTTAGAAGATGCAAATGGCTGGTGTAGGTTTAAATTGATTCTAAGTTGTTCGCTTGCTATTATTTACTAGCAATGGTAATCAATTCTACTGGCATGAATTTGTGATAAATGTACTAAAAATTACGCAATATTCCTTTAAGTGGTTGTATATGTTCTTTCAATGACTTAATTAAAGCTGCACAAACTTCTGGCACGATAGAAATAATAGCCTATTCCGAAATTTTAAAAATATATTCCAAGAGGGTATAGGAATTACCAGTTGCCAAAAACGCAGCGTTATTGCAAGCTTTTCCTGAACACTTATAGTCTTGCTCATGTATGTATACTTTTTTGATACTTTTGGTTCAATGGAATAGATCAGTAACTCAAAATCACTTTGCGACATCCTTATAATTTTTTTTTTGCGTAATGAATACAAATATATACAGCAGCCGCAATTTGCTGTTTATTATTGTCCATGATTTCGATAAACGTTTGTCTTATCTCTTTTCCAAATACAACTGACGGACTGCTAACAACATGAAAATCACAATGTTCGCGATGCAACGGAGTTTTGTTTGAGGAGAATAAATACATTGAATCAGTTGACTACACCCATGAAGTTTGTAGAACTAGGAATGTTTTGAGAAATTGTTTACAGTTGTCAGAAAACAAATGATCCCTACTAAAGTTTGTGACCAGTTATCTCCTGAAATATTCAGTGGAAGCAGACATAATACTAATTTTGGTAGATACAGACATTGTGATATTGCTTCTTATTACTATTATGAATGACTATAATGCAAATGATCCGGAAGAAAAATTTCTCTTGGAATTATGACACAGAAATAAAAAAGAATCGAAATCGATATCTGAAATTGTGTAGACACTTGAAGATGCGATGCCACGAACGCATTGTTGAAGACTGGCAAAAAAGCACCAAATGAATACCCTCTTCAAACTGTGTATATGGTTGTGGACTTGTGCAGTCATAAATCGATTATACCCAGTCCTAATAATTTTGGCTGGATTAGGAATAAAGGAAATTTAGCGCCTATTTGAACCACGAGCGATTCTACACCAAAAGTAATATAAGGAAATTGATGAACATTTTTCTAGATATAGAGCCATACTAGAGCACACCTCGGTCTGCGCGTAGGGCATGTTTGTTTACATGGTTGGTATTCGTTGTTTCGATTTATTTAAATAGCAAGTATAAATAATGAACACCACAGAAACTAGACGATCCCCAATTCCAGAAGCCCGAGGCTTGTGCGGGAGGGGGTTACACATTGAAAAAACGCAGACATACAACCATTTTCTCCGACAGTGCTAGTGCCGGAGCCAGGATTCAAACCCGGTGGCACGATACCCGTGTGATTAATCGCGATTGCGACCTCGGACCTTAACCCACGCGGCTACCGGCCAGAAATGATATATTTTTATATTATAATGAAATTTTGCATAAGCTCAAATACAGAACAAGCAGTTGTTACATTAAAAAAAAGTGTTCCGTGAAGTATTTCATTTATACAACAAGTCTCGAGTTTGTAGATTATTTATATTTATTTTTTTGCAACGTAAAATAAAAAATATGTGTATGTTATAATTGTTAAATAAATAATTTATATACAATATTGCTTTTTCCCTTATAGTGAAGTAAATAAAATTGAAAAAAAAATGTGCAATCGGAAACCTAAGTGTGCCTCCTTAAATAGTTTTTATTATTTCTATAGGATATTTTTCGAGAAGTTATGCCCATTTCACGCACTATTTTATATCGGTGAAGTGTGGTATTATAATACCGAAGATAAACTACTCTGTACATGTATAGTTAATAATGTTGATGGATATCTGTTTTCTATGTGATATTACTTACATTTTATAAAAGAATTAAATATTATAGTTCTTGAATGCAATTATTTATGTTAGTGAAATACTTAAATTTATAACTATATAATGTACGGAGGATCAACAAAAGTAAAATGAATTTAGAACGAAAAGTATGACAAGCTGTAATTAGGTAAGACACTTGCAAGTAGATTCGTAATAAATAATACCAATTAGTTCGCTTATTTGGACGTCAAAGACTTATTTAAGTCAGTTTTATATAATAATAAGCCTTGTTGTCTACTTTGTTCGCGTCACCTATCCTTTGATCTGACGCTGCGAGGCGCGATTTTGCCAAACAGCTCGTCTAGAACTAATTCCAATTTATCCATTCTCGTTACCTGTGTCGTTATAAACGTATGATATGTTTGATGCAACTATTCTTCCGGAAATATTCCAATAAATGTCAAACATTTTGCTCCGCCTTTGCGTCAGTTCTGATAATATTTCAGTGAAATATTTAAAGCTTAGTAAAAACGTATTTTGTTTAAATATATTTTCTTTCTTTGCAAATGCCGAGTATCCAACACGGCTTCATTAAAAGACGGAATTATAGTTATCACTGGATGGCCATATTAAATTATTCTCGCAAGTGAAATGAAACTTTTTTTGTGCACATAACTTTTAATTGTTTTTTAGTCATGGTCTGCTGTGACCGTATGGGTAAGAGTATAGCATTTCTTTTCAAAGGGAAATACTGAGTAATTTTTAAAAATATTTTCAAAATGCGGTTACTGAATCGAAAAAGTATCGCTACAAGATTTAGAAAATATTCAATTCAATGTAAGGAACAAGTATTAAACTAAATTTTTTAAATTATGTAATCACTTGATCAGTGGGTGAGTTACTGGATAAGGAGTGCTAAGTGTCCAGTATATTTGTATTTAACCGCATACTAATATAGGAGGATTTAAAGAGACACACAATATAACAAAAAATAGCGATATCAAAACTATTTGATAATTTCCGTGTTGCATGAATACAATTTACGGGTGACTGGGATCTCAAAATTTACTTACGCAGGCTGTTTTACTGTAAACACAGTAGACAGCTCGAAAAACCAAGGGCTCTTTCACAAGAAGCATTAAAAATATTAAAAAATTTTACTAGATTACTTTTCGCTCTAATAAAAACATGGCGACATGTTGTACTAATCTTGAATATTTGTTATTTACATTAACGATACCTCTTTTCAGTTTCTTCAACTAATTTGCATTTAGTTCTCTGATACAGGCTTAAACAGACAACTCATAGACAACTGTTTTCTCTCTTATAGGGGACTCCTTCATTGTCATAATTTTCACATTCGTAAGCAAAAGTTATGTCGCAAACTGTTGCTATTTCATCATAATTATCTTGATAATCTATGTTCGTAGAATCAAAATTGTCCATTTTCCTTATAGTTAGTTATGAAAAAAAGAACTAGAGCTAATCTATTTATATTATATTATTTAATAGCGTAGATATTTGTATAATCAATCTAAAAAATGACGGAGGTTCTCATTATTATTAAAACCCGTAAGTATATTCGAGTTTAAAATATAAAATACAATTAAATTACGAATTTAAACCACGGTACAAGACATTTGCTAAATAATGAAAAAGAAGAAATGAGATTTAAAAAAATATATGAAATAGTATAGGATATAACCAGGGGCTGCTGTGAAATGTCAACAAACAAAAGTTAAGGAGACACATACGAGAATACACTAGTATTGAACTATTTATTAAAAGTAATATTTAAAAAAAGCAGTACTACAAAAACTACAATAATACTACAATTTGAACCTAATAATTGTTCAAACAAGTTACTTCACTGTAAAATACATATTCATCTTCCAAATCCCATTGTCTTTGATATTTAAATCTAAGGATTACTCCAATAAAATTGATGGTGGCAATTTTATTTCATTCAATTAGAAATCTAAAATGCCGTAAGTCATTCCACGACCGCCCCTGGAAAAAGCGGTCTGGATTCGGGGTTATTGTGTACTCTCGGTTCCCGCTAACCTAAAACAAACATTCAAATTATTTCAGAGAAATGATTGTATTTATTAATGCGATGATATGAGGTATTGAATGTGGATTTAGCGGGCATTTGTGGTTGAACAATAGAGGGATTATTTAACTATGTTATTGTTAGGTGAAAACCCTCTTCTATAAAGCTTCCCTTAACTACATTAGTCTGAGCCTTTATTTATTTATTTTAAAAAGTGAATCTACAAAATGAAGAATAAGAGTGTGTTATTAATGTAGTGACACTTAACCAAGAAAGAGTTTTCAATGACAATGTTATCAATACCTTTATTGCATGGATATGTAGTAAAATGGATATAATTTTAAAAACTATAATTGATATCCTGTTTATATTTTTACAATAGATATTTTTTATAAATAATGGTCATTATACTAAGAATTTCAAATAGTTTTAGTGATTACTTGCGACAAAATGAGATAAAAAGTTATATTCCAATTAAATATGTCATGACTTTTTAACATATTACTAAAAGTAAACTAATTTTTCCCCAGATTCCAAGATTTCTAATTGCCATATTAACAGCAATTTAAATTTGTAATAACATAGTAGAGGTATATTTTACGTTATAAAATGTGTTTTCGTCACTGTCAAAAAGGCGTCTATGTGGTAGCATATGCTGCCCTCTTACGGAGGTAGATTTAATTAGTCCCTGGTACAGAGTGAAGGGAGACCTGTTTAGTTGACGGACGGTAGGATGGCGCCATCTCTGGGCCAACTGGCGAACTGTCATTACCATGGAATATACGAGAATCGCGCCGCAAACAACGCTAGATGCTTCTAGAGAATTCGAGTAACTTCACCACGGTATATACGAGGTGAATCAGAGTACAGTTCTGATTTACTGGAGTTACATATTTGATTATTACAGTTCATTTCAGTTCTGATATGTAAGAGATCAGATAAGATAAAGAACAGTAACAAGTTGTGAATTATAATAGTGAGGCTATACTAGAATAAACTTGCAATTAGTGTATATTGATGTGTAATTGTAAGTACTTATTATTGTAATTAAGTGATTAATAAATCAGTGGTTTGTGAAAGTTGATGTTGCAATTTATTGAACCTATGCCCAGGGAGGGTGTTTACTGGAGGATGTAACCACATAACAATTCGACGAGGTTCCAGCGTGTTCCATTTGGAAAACACTGGAGATAATGTAGTGCTTTGAACTGGAAAGTGATATAGACATTAGACTAGCCTTATTTGTGCTAGTGTGAGGAAACTTCCAGATCATTCTATTTGGAGACTAGTGCAGTTGGCTAAGTTCTGCCAACTGAAAAGTGATATAGACATTAAATAAGACCTGTTGCGACATTTTGAGAAAATTTCCAGAACGTTCTAGTTAGAAATTAGTGCAGTTATTTAAATTATCTCAACTGAAAAGTTATAGGAATTAAATAAGACCTGTTTGTGACATTTGGAGAAATTTTCTAGAACACTCTATTCGGGACTTTGAGGAAATATTTTTGTTGTACCTAATATAGGCTTGTTAGTGTTGTTTCCAGAATTATTTTAATGGAAACAAGAATCGAAAAAACAAACACAGAACATACTCGTAGAACTAAAAAAAATGATGTTAGACCAGAAAAATAGACACCAAGGAGAAAAAGAAGAACAAGAAAGACGTGAACAAGAAAAATAAAGAAAACGTCAAGAAGAAGAAGAAAGGCGCCGTCAGGAAGAAAAGAAGAAGATGAGAGAAGTGAAGAAGCAAAAGAAAGGAAACGCCAAGAAAAAAGGAGAGCAAGAGCAACGACGCCAGGAAAATTATGCATGTAAAACAGGATACTATCCTTTCAGCTACTGAAGGAATAAAAAATGAAATAAAGGGGGATATAGGCGTCATAAAGGCTGAAGTTAGTGACATTAAGGGAAAGTGACTTTCGTCGAAGAACAGGAGGGAAAATTTCATACAGTCGAAGAGGAATTAAGTGAAGTCAAAGGAAGGGTAAATATGGTCGAAGAATATGCAGAGAGACTTAAACGATAGTTGAGGGAAAAAGGAGACCAGTTAGGAATATCATCAGGCCCTCGGTTACAACCTCCCTCCTTTGACGGACAGACTTCTTGTTTAACATACAAAAGGCAGTTTGGGGCAGCTGCTTGTGCTAACAATTTGAATAATGAAGAACAGGCTGTGGCATTAGTTTTAGCATTGATGGGCCAATCATCAAAAGTGCTTCAGACATTCCAGTGGTGCAGCAACAGGATTTTAAAGTTTTAGAAGATGCATTAAATCTAAGATATTGCGACCAACGTCTCTCCCAAATATATCGGATTCAACTGTAATAACGTATACAAAAAGCTGGGGAGAGTTTACGGAAATTTGAGGTTGCAGTAGAGAGACTGACACACTTGACTTACCCAGATGCACCAAGGCATTTCCAGGAGCAATTAAAACAGGAAAACCGACAAGGAGATATAAAGCCTAGCGGAGGTATCCGGTGTTACCAGTACAGCAAATCAGGTCATATGATGCGAGATTGTCGAAAATGGAACCTGTTCCGATAAGACAAACTTGATGGCTATGCTAAGACATACAGAAAATAATCGCGCAAGTATTGAATGAATTAAGTTCGCGACCGGAGCCGAAACAGGAACCGCAACCGCCGAAGCAGGAGCCGAAGCAGCACAGAAGTAGTGAAAGTCTGACAAAAGGAATCCCAATTGCGGCAAACTGGGACACGTCAAGATACAGACAGCAGGATGTAGCAGAAGTTAAGGCGGTTATAGAGGTTCCGAAGGACTGGACAAAGGAAGTTGTAAGGAAGGAACAACTGAATGACGACGAGATTGGACCACTACTGAAGGCAAAAAAAAAGGAATCCGCCCGGAATGGAAGGACGTTTCGGACAAAGGTGAATGGGATTCCTTATGAAGATGGACTATTACGGAGAGCTCGGATGGAAAGTAAGTTACCATGCGTTTGGTAATACCCAGGTGCCGGGTACCAAAAACTTGGGAAGTGCACGAGAGAATATCCGGAGAGTTGGCAAAAATAAGACCTTGGCTAATAAGACCTTGACAGAGGAGTGAAAAAGGATTCTCGAAGCCCCGCTCACCTTGAGAAGGGCCATATTTTGTCTTCACACGGATTAACGACGTTGTTTATTGGATCCAACGTAGAAAGAAGTCCAAGATGAAAATGTGCACCTAGACATACTTGCAAAATTTGTTGGGGAATCTGAATTGCCTGACCGGGACGTTCAGGCTTAAGGAGGGGGCACAGTTCTGATATAATGGAGTTATATATTAGATTAGTACAGTTCAGTTTAGTTCTGATATGGAAGATATCAGATAAAAAGAATAGTAACAAGTTGTGAATTATAATAATGAGACTCTATTCTACTATTAGAATAAACTTGTAATTAGTGTATACTGATGTGTAATTGTAAGCACTCATTACTGTAATTAAATTATTAATAAATCAGTGGTTTGTGAACGTTCCTGCTGCAATTTATTGAACCTACGTATACGGTGTTTACTGGAGGGTGTAAACACGTAACAATTTGAAAACTATCTTATCATACTTCTGCGTTCTTTCCGAATACACACGCATGTTATGAAAATATTAAAAGTAGTAAGGGTGTAAATTTGTGAAAGTTGGAGCGCTATAGAGGAATCTGGTAAGTTATACGCGACGGATCCTGTTACTGAGGCATGGGACATGACATTCTCTTGCAACTGTCCTTTTCCAGTATTTATCTGATTCAAATAAAGGCGCTTTCTGACAACTACAGCTGTGGCCAGATACAGAACGTTTAAGTCAAATTCTTGATTCAGATTGGTTGGTAGTAGCTGTAGTTCTCAGAAGACTCCCTAAAGGCAAATTTAGACTTCACACGTTGGATGCGCATCGCGGGTAGTTCATCTGCAGTGAAAGGTGTAACATTGTTTTTATCTGCGATTCATCTAAAGGAGCATTTTATATTTTATCTTTCATTTTGCACATTCATTGCAGATGAACCATCCGCGATACATATCCAAAGTGTATAGTCTAAATTCACCTTAAGGCAAGTAATGTTTGCAGCTAATTTAATTAGGATTATTTCCTTTTCTAAAATAAGCTTCAAAGTTATTTTATCTATTTACTATTATTACAAGACGGTGTGTGACCCATTATTCTAGTTGGCTACATGACAGTGTTTCACGCCACCTGTCAAAATAATATCTTAGTTGCATGGACTCACTTCACCAAGCTCTAACCCATTAGCTTAACCGGGTCTTTATCTAGACAAAATCTTTAGAAATATACTAATCGTACTGACAACGTTTCGTAATTTCGTATTGACAAGAAATACTAGCAACAATATAACACGCGAATCATCAGAGGTACATACATTAATGAATCCATGTTCATCACAATCTTTATCGAATTTGTGTAGTTGACACACTGAAATCTTGGGTAATTTAGAATCATTCATGTTAAATAATTTAACACCGCCGAAATAATATTTAATTTATTTTCATTGTCATCATATAAATAAAACCCGCTCTTAACTGGAATTATTCTGATGCAAATATCACAATTGTATTAGGGAAAGGCAATATACATTACACCCCTTATATTATATTTGTACTACGCTCGTTAGCCCTAACACTTAAATAAATGGGCGAGATTGTAGACTGAGAATGACATTAAGCACTTTGTGATTCGAATAAAAATAATTAATTCATTGTTCATTTATTTCAGGTCTGGTTCAAGAACAGGCGAGCAAAATGGAGAAAACAAAAGAGGGAGGAACAAGAGCGGATACGAAAAATACAAGAGGAAGATGTTTGTAGATCCGCAGTTGATCAAACACGTCTCATGCCGTCTCAAAATTTCACCGATGACGATTCGTCTGATTTGGAAGTTGCTTAATTTGTAAAATGAATTTTTTGATTTTTGTATCTAGTCAATTGTTATTTTGTATATAATCATTTTACTGTTTAAATGTATTGTGCGAATATCAAATAACAATCAGTTTCTTTTAAGTAACGACACTATTTGTAAATATCTGTCTACAATTCTCATTTTCCACTGACTTGTATAATAGGTAAAAATATCTCAAAACATTTTATATTTAAAATTTGTTATACTTATGTTATCTGTATATAGGTAGTTATTTACTGGTACTATATATGTAAGTGTATGTATTACAATATACTTAGAGTAAAGAGTAAGTACAGTATTATTTTTAAATTATTGCTTAGTATTAAACGTATTATTTCTTTATTAAATGAGTTTCTTTTGTTGGTTTCTTGATGATAGTAAAACAGCGAAATTTATACATATTTGTATGCATTACAGGTGTATTATATGTAAAATGAAATAAAAGCAATTTTAGAAACACATACTACAATAATTCATTAACAGTTACCCAGTTAATGTACAGTTTTTTTAGCGTCTAATGTTTACAAACTTTATATTTTCCAGTTAGTTCAACGCATATGGTATATTAAAATATTATATCGTTTGAATTGATTTAAGTAATTTGAATGGCGCTTTGATTAGAACAATTAAAAATCAGTCAATGCTCATGCATAATTTTAAGTCATATTTTAGTTTAACACTTATAGACCCTATTCCTTAAGAAATAGAAAAATACGACTCTCATTTAATGTATAGAGTGTATATCACATGAATATCATAAGCGTATATCTCCTCCAAATTTAAGAAAATTTTGTCACATAACGTTTGTCATTAGAACGTATATTTACAAGACTCAGTGCATTGAAGTTCTCAAAAATTACAATTATTTCCCGAATATCTTTTGAACAAATGTAAATGAAACTTTATGTGTAGAATAATACATGACAAGAACCATATTTAACGCATGGAACTGGACTTTACCAAATGAAAATTTTTACAGCTTATGCGTAAAAAATAAATAAATGTGAAAGTTGTATCGAGACCGATGGACGCCACTTCGAACATATTTTCTAAAGTTATGGCAATAATTCTAAAAAACGTTTTAAAACATTCTTGTCTCGGTTGTTGCCTAATTCTTATTTTAATTAAAAATTATAATTTGTGACGAGTTCATTTTTTTTCAATATGGAACTTTATTATTATTGTCTGGCCGATAGCCGTGTCGGTTAAGGCGCGATGTGGCAATCGCGATTAATCATAAGGGTTCGAATCCCGGCTCCGGCACTGTCGGAGGAAATGGTTGTATGTCCGCGTTTTTCAATGTGTAACCCCCTTCCGCACAAGCCTCTGGCTCCTGGAATTGGGGGTTGTCTAATTTCTGTGGTGTTTCTTTATTAGTTAAAATAAAATATTACCAATAATATTTTTAGTTACGCTACGGATATAACATTGGCCTCGGTGGGCGCGCTACTAGAAGAGAGAGTATACGGTAATAAAACTTTTTTGCCACCGAATCACTAAGAAACGGGTTTAGGGCAAATACGCGGAAAACACATAGTTTTTCCGCCAAAATCGATGGCAAAAAATGGAAATATACCTTAGAAAAATTTTATCTTTCGCGTCAAATTCCCCATAAAATTTTGAATAGAAACTTTTGAATCTCTCCTCATATTTAATAAAATGTATGAGTTGCAGTACAGCACAACGTCGGTTAATAAAAAAACGGATTTCATAATAGTTTCTAAAATGTTGGTGGCCGGTGCGACGGCGTTTTTACGTCGGATTCCGTTATAGTTTCGAAAAACTTCTCAAAGCAGGTCTGGCAGGGGATGGAAGCTGGGTCTGCTAGAGTCTTCAAAGGATCACTAGAAGAACAAGTTAGAGGTGGCATGGTGGCGACGGATGAAACCTTAATAAGGGTGCCTCCCCTAGAACCCATGACCAAGCAATTCCCAAAAGAACAACGGTGCAGATTAGAGGGGAGTGTATTGGTAGGCAGATGATATCAACAATTTCATATGGCAATGCATAGCAGTCAGGAGAGACGGTGCGATAAGAAAAACAGGAGGCAAGAAAGAGGGGGTAAATACTTAGCTCTTCTAAGATTACTAAGAAGCAAGGAACAGATTCAGTGATGCGATACAATTTTTTAAAAGGGGTAACGGATAAAGGGATGAGGTGACGGGTATAAGATTGCGACTTGAATTATTAAAGCCACCCCTCCTGCCATTCCAGGGAGCGGAGATAGTGGAAGCCTTATTTCTTGAGAAGAAGTCAGATGCAAAGCCACGGAAATTGTGGAAGTGCCTCCTTTTACAAAGGATGAGCTTAAGGCTGCTTGTGATAAGGTTAATCAGGCGCTGGAAAGGAGGGTTTCTCCGTGCAGATAGAGTGCTGCAACGTTGGTACTGTTAGCAAAATGGAATAAACCGTCCTCTTACAAGCCAGTGTGTCTGTTGGACGCATGGAGCAAACTGTTGGAATGAATACCTTGTACTAGGAAGACCAGATACTGAAGTAGAACAGAAAGGAGGATTAACAGATAATCAATATACAGTTTTAGGCAAATCAGCGGTAAATGCTGTACAGAGGTCGCGAGGTAGGCCATGAACACTAAAAGCATAGGTATGTGTAGTAGTGGCCCTAAATGTTAGAAATGTCTTTAATACGACGGGATGGGCTGAGATTGTCAGTAGCCTGATTAGGCCGGAAGTAGCTCCATACATGCTCAGAATCATTAAGAGTTAATTGGAGAATAAAAGAATTGGATGGGAGACGGAAATTGGTGGAGGAAGACGAACTACGGGGTTCCAAAGGGATCGGTTCTTGGTCCGATCCTATGGAATTTGATACTCAATTACATTCTACAGCTGTCAATAGCGGACAGGGTACGCTGATGACCTGGCCATAACAGCTACAGGAAACTGGGTGGCTGGGATAGAGGTAAATGGAATGGTTAGGAGAATAGAGCAGTAGTTAAGTGGGTTGCGAATAGAACTAGGAGGAGCTTAATATATCGGCTAACATATAGGCTAGATACATTGAAGATGACAAAAAAGGAGCGGAAAGCCGCCTCTGCTTTAGAAAAGACTTATACGCAACACAAATGGACCAAAGGCCAGTAAAGTAAAGTAAAAAAAATTTATTAATAATTCTGTGTGACTAAATATTTGAAGGTACATAAATGTTTTTACGTGTTTACAATCTCCAGTAAACACCCTGTACGTAGGTTCGATAAATTGCAACAAGAATCTTCACAAACCACTGATATATTAATCACTTAAAATTACAATAATTAATCCTTAAAATAACAACTAATTATATTTTAATCTAATAAAAATTCACTACTTTAAATCTCAACTTGATACTGTTCCTTATTTCATCTTATCACTTGCTTGTCTATTACAAAACTGTCCTCAGTGCTCCTGAATCCACTGTATATGTATACCTTCGTCGAATGTATTCGATTTCTCTAGAATCATCCAGGCCGTTGTTCGCGGCGCCTCCGGTCCTTTCTCGCACATTCCATGAGGCAGTGGAGTAGAAGTGTACATAACAATATTTATATTATATTTTCACAAGTTTCGTAGCAAGTGAGTTTGCCTCCGATGCTATAAAAATATTAATTGGTACTTAATTAATTTATCTACTTGTTTATGATCCCCATTATTTTTTATCATTAAAAAGTTTGAGCCATCAGGCGTCGCTAAGAAATGAGTTTTTGTAAGTTAATAAAATTCAATTTCACTACTTTAGATTTATTGCTTCCATCACGTTTTATTACTATTCTTTTCGTTTATTGTTAGTTATTTAATTTATTACATATTACAAAATTTGCTTCTATATATTTTCCTCTACATCTATGAGCAGAAGGCGGCAGTGATGCCATCTCAAAAATAGAAATAAAAAATGTGGACTTTATAAAATATCTACAACACGTCAATGATCTGAAAAGGGGGACCAGTAATATTCGTTTCGATATGTCATCTCAAACCGCTATAGACTTATAAGATCTTAACAAATTAGTGATTCAAGTTTCTCATAATCACCGCAAATTATACGATTTTATATAAAATATCGTATGTCGTTTGGGTAACATTGTTTATGCATCACAATTAACACGTTTAAAAAAATCCGTTTTTTCTTAGGAATTTTGGGAGCATCCTAATTTTCTACTTATCTGCGTAATATATCGCGTTGTAGTAATCAAATCGGAATAACAAACATACTGGCTTGTTGGAAATGAAATTATTAAGAAATCTAGACCTGTATGATATTCAAAGGTCCATCATCCGCCCAAAAAAATTAAAGAACATTAACACGGTCGAAAAATTCAAAATTGAATATCTATGCGATAAAAGGCAGTGATTTCATCTAAGGTGAAAATAAAGCGCATCTATAAGCAATTGGAATGCCCCCCACGGTGACGCTGTAAGTCAAATAGAACTAAAGACCCTATAAAGTAGAGACTGGCCACTCGAGTGGGAGGGCACTAATTGATCCGTATGAAAAGTGGATACATAATGGCGGCGCCAATAGGAGTTCCTTTTGTTTTGACGAGCATAGTGTCATTAGACTAAATGTAATAGGTTAAAATTAAAATAACAGTCTGTTATGACTGAGACGTTGTAAACACACTAATGCATACACACAGAAATTATCGCCGCCATTATGCGTCCACTTAGGCCGAGTGGCCAGACTATACTTTATAGAGTCTCTAAATAGAACGGTAAAAAATGGCTGATAATTTATAATTTTGTAACTTTTCAAAGATTCAATTTTTCTTTTTTTCTTAAAAAAGAACCTAGCCTTTTTTACCCTCCTTTATTTCGCCCCAGTACAAGACATGCTGAACCCGGCATTCTAATCTGGTAGTTACTTTACTGTCTCTGTTCTGTTGAATTCTGGTATTTCAATTTCACTACCAAACATCTTCCGAGTTGGGCCATAGGCTATGCTGAGTCCCACCACCGTTGGTGCAGCAATTAATTCAAAAGGGTCTTAGGGTCTCAGTCCATTAGCGAATTTGTTAGTTACACAGGGTGAATTCCATCCCTTTTTTTAAGGGTCGTGCACCAAAAAAAATGAATAATAATAGGACTAGATACGAAATCAAACTCTAAAAATGTTTTCAATAAAATACAATTTTTGATAAAAGTCAATAATATCGTGACTAGGAAATCGCAATATTTCCTACAAAAACAGGTACCTTTAAACGCCCTTCGGTTAATAAGCAGAAAAACACATTTAGCAAAAAAATTGTAATGGTCAAAAAGGCAATGGCAAAAGTTAAAGTTTATGAAATAAGATTTAAGATGAGTGTTACTTGTTCCTCTACAAATAAAGAATTCAAAATTTATGACCGAATATTTATTTACGTATATGCTATTATATTGTTACTGTAATTTGTTAATTATAAACAAAAATATCTTGAATATTGTTGTATCACTTAGGTGCATTTTTTTTCTTTCCCATATACTGTCGTGAGCAGAAAAAAATAGGACAACTTTTTTTTTCTAATGCAAATCTGTTTCTATTTGAATATGTAATGATTAGCCGAAATAAAACATATATCACTTTTATTTTTTTTTATTTTAATGTTGTAGTTATTGCTATAGTAAATGATGGATGGTTAATGAGACAAACTGCACTGCATTATAACATTAACAAAAATTTGGTGTGTAACATTTTAAGAAAGTGGAAAATAAACGGTACGATTAGTAGAAATCCTGGATCAAAGGATAAAGGATATCCTACTTAACAAGAAACTAACTATTAATATTTCGTTATTGCATCATTTCTATTTATAACTTCTATAAGTCTGTTTGGCATATAATTAAATAACCTATAATATATTCCCATGCATTATTTACTATTTCCAGTAATTATTCCTCATTCCGTGGTCTCACATTTCGTTTTTGGATACTTCTTACGAGTAGTCCCCATACTTCTTCCACGGGATTAAGATCTTGACTATGACTGGGCCAGTTAAGAACATTGATGTTGTTATCTTGAAACCAGTTAGTTACGGTATGAGCAGTATGAACAGAACAATTGTCTTGTTGAAATATGAACTCATTATTAGGAAATAATTGTAACACAGAAGGGAGCATAAAATATTGTTTAAAATCCTAATATACGTTTCCCTATTAAATCGTTCCTCAATATGCCACAAAATACCAGGACCACATCCGATATCCAAGCCCATATATTGACGGAAAATCTACTTTTATCATTTTTATCTAAAAATATATACATATATCTATATGTTTCTCATCGAGTCGAGTATTAGGGAGGGCGGTAAACACGAATACGACAGCTGTGTGTTGACTGGAAAGTTTTTTCGTCTGTAAAGATTACATTGTTCCAAAAATTTACATCATGCGCTAAAAATTCAAGCGCAAATCCTACTTGAGCTTCTTTATGTTCAGCTTTAAGTAATTCTGTGCTGCTGCATGACAGGTAGCTCCGATTCTCTTACTCGCCGGCGACCAGTACTACTCAATCCGGGAAAATTCGTTTCTTCGGCAGCCTGACTAACTGAGTAAAATTGATTTTCTACTAAAGTAGAGGAAGTTAGCCGTAGGTCGGTCTCCCCCCACCACTGACCTTGACCTTGACCGTGCACCTGTGGTCCGTTCCTTCAAGGCCACGGTGGCATCGTAGGTTCGCATAGCATATACCGTGACCTTGACCTTGGACAGCCGCAGTGCGTTTCGACTTCAAGGGCGCAGTGTTGCTGTTACCCAGAACGATCACTTGCGGTGACCTTGGCCTTGGCTAACACTATTAGAGAATGCAAGGACGGAGCTTCCTCCTTGCCACGCAACTCGTAATGTGCCGTGGTTTGATATTTTGTGACGTAGTATATCTTTTCTATAAAAGAGTGAAAGGAGTTAATATGGGATCATTCTTAACGTCAATTTCCTAGAGTAAAGAAGCAAATATGTATTCGTGCAGTTTTTGTGGTGCAAGCTTCACTCGCAGTGACAATATGCGACGTCATCAGAGGGAGGCGTGTAACAGTTTAAATGGTAATGGACCGCCAGCAAAGAAAGTGAAATTGGATTCGAATCCATCAACATCGGTAATTATGCAGACGTGTTATAGCTGTAATGTGACTTTAACAACTAACCAAATGAAGTCTCATAAAAGAACACTACAACACAGAACAAATTCATGTGTACGTTTGATGGATGGTACAGAAATTGTTCGCAGTGCTTTCAAATATAGAATCATAACATACCGAGTGCATAGTGATAATGAGAAACTGGACTATATAATATTTTTCAACGAAATTCGACATAAAATATTGAATTTACTAGAAGAAATCTTATTACTTCATAAAACTGTGAAAGTAAACATGGAGACATTTGCCAGCTATATATTACAAGCACAAGAAATAGCTGAAATTAAATCGTTTAATAAGTGTAATAAAATATTGGATCAAGGTGTGGATTTAAACATTGCACTCGACACTTTTATAGACATGATGGTTGCGCAAACTACTGAGTTCCAAGAGCGTGATTCTGGTATGTAAATATCTTCTGGTATGTGGAATAACAACGAACAAATAAAATTTGTTGAAATTAATATAAACAAGTACAGTCCAATGGGTGGTTCATCATATATCAAGTTACCAAAGTTCATCGCAAATAAGAAGGCCGTAGTGAATATAGAAAACCAGGACCAATACTGTTTTGCTTGGGCAGTCACTTCAGCATTGTATCCTGCAAATGGTGGTACATCTCAAATGTCATCTTATCCACATTATTCAAGAGTTCTAAATTTGACAGGTATGAATTTTCCAATGAAATTGAGAGACATTTCAAAATTTGAGGAATTGAATAATATATCTATTAATGTGTATGGGTTAGAAAAGAAATTCGAGAATAATAAAGTAAAATATGATGTTGTCGGACCTTTGCGTTATTCTCAGAAGAAACTACGTATTCATGTTAACTTATTATTAATTTCCGCGGAATGTGATCAGAATCATCATTGTAAATCGGATTGTGCTAAAACTCACTATTGTTGGATAAAAAATTTATCTGGATTAGTATCAAATCAAATATCCGCTCACGGACATAGAAAATATTTTTGTGATGGGTGTTTGCTGTATTTCTGTAACGAACGTCAGCTAATGTCTCACCAAACAAATGATTGTAATCATATTTACACTACAACACCATCGACACAATTTCGGGTTGATAAATATGGGAAACGTGTACCGGAAAATATATTAAAATTTGAGAATTTTGACAGACAAATGCAAGTACCATTTGTAGTATATGCAGACTTTGAATCCATTTTGAAACCGATAAATACTTGCGAGCCAAATCCTGAACGCTCTTATACCAACAAAACGTTTATTCATGAACCTTACTCTTTCGCGTATTACATAAAATGTTCCTTTGATAGTAGCATTTCTAAATTTGAACTATATCGCGGATCTGATGCAGCAAAAGTATTTGTATCATGTATAGAGGCTGATTTAAGGGAAATTTATAATAGATATATGAAAGATGTAATCCCCATGTCCCCGCTTACAGCGATAGAAAGAGAAAATTTTGACAATGCAACCATCTGTGGTATATGTGAGAAGCCTTTTGCAGAAGGTGATATAAAGGTGAAAGATCATTGCCACTTAACTGGTAAGGTACGATTCGGTGCCGCGCACTCGATCTGTAATTTAAATTATAAACTACCAAATTTTGTACCTATCATATTTCACAACATGAGTGGATACGATATTCACTTATTTGTAAAAGAGTTATGCGCTCATAAAGATAAAGTTGACGTAATACCACAAAACAAAGAAAAATATATATCTTTTACAAAACATCTTTACATGCATGATTACGTTACTGACAAGGGGGAAACAAAAAATAAATATTTGCGGTTACGTTTCATCGATAGTTTTAAATTTATGTCAGCATCACTACAAAATTTAGGGGAAAATTTAAATGAAGGTCAAAGAAGAAGAACTTTTTACCGATAATGCAAAATTTATTTTAATGCGACGGAAGGGTGTATTTCCATATAGTTTCGTAGATAACTTAGAGAAATTAAATAATCGTGTTCTACCCACCAAGCAGGAATTCTATGACAGCCTAAATGAAACACATATATCAGATGACGATTATGAAAGGGCTAAAAATGTGTGGGAATTGTTTGAGTGCCAGAATTTGGGTGACTATTCAGACCTGTATTTAAAATCAGATGTCCTTCTTTTGTGTGACGTATTTGAAAATTTTCGTAAAATTTGCGTGAATAAATATAAATTGGATCCAGCTCAATATTACACAGCTCCAGGTTTATCTTGGGACGCTATGTTGAAACTAACAGCGGTAGAACTTGAATTGTTAACAGATATCGATATGATACATTTTTTTAAAAAAGCTATACGCGGTGGTGTCAGCCAGTGTACAGAAAGGAAGCATATCGCAAATAATAAGTTTGTACCCAATTATGATCCCTCAGAACCGTCGTCATTTATCACATATCTTGATGCTACGAACTTATACGGTCATAGTATGTCCCAAGCATTACCAACAGGGGGATTTGAGTGGCTGTCCGAAAGAAAAATTATCGACTTAGATGTTACTAATATTTCAGACGAGAGTCCACACGGGTATGTTTTTGAAGTAGACATACATTATCCGCAAGAGTTACACGATTTACATTCAGATCTCCCTTTCTTAGTAGAAAATATTATACCCCCCCAATCAAAATCAAAATCACCAAAATTAATCCCAAATTTGAATGATAAGAGACGATATGTTGTGCATTATAGAAACTTGAAACAAGCCATTGAAAATGGTTTAATGGTGTTAAAAACCCATAGAGTACTTAAGTTCAAGCAGTCGCCCTGGTTAAAAAAATACATCGATTTAAATACGCAAATGAGAAATTCAGCGACCAATAAATTTGAAAAAGACCAATATAAATTAATGAATAATGCAGTATTTGGTAAAACCACGGAAAATGTTGATAATAGAAGAGATATAAAGTTGATTACTCATTGGGAAAATGTTAGAAGAACTATAGGTGCAAACGCATTAATCGCTCGTCCAAATTTCAAATCTTGCACAATTTTTTCTGAGGATTTTGTAGCGATTGAAATGAGCAAATTGCAAGTAGTCTATAACAAACCAATTTACGTAGGATTTTGTATTCTTGAATTATCGAAGACGGTACTGTATAATTTTTTTTATGGTGTTATTAAACGTCAATTCGGTGCTAATGCTTCTTTGTTGTACACCGACACCGATTCCTTAATTATGAAAGTTTATACAGATAACTTCTATGACTTTATTGTACAAAATTCAGAAAAATTTGATACTTCTAATTACAGGGAGGGAAATAAATTTAATATTCCAAAAGGCTCGTCTGTGCTTGGGAATATGAAAGACGAATTCCCCGAAGATCCTATTATCAGCTTTTATGGTACTGGAGCGAAAGCGTACTACGTGCAATCGGTCGGTAATGAGTTGAAAAAAGCCAAGGGAGTAAAGAAATCTGTGATTGAAAAACAACTTACAATAGATGACTACAGAAAAATTGTTGAGCAGGGCGGGTTAATATTTCGTAAAATGAATACTTTCAGAAGTCACTTGCATGATATCTATACAGAGATGCGGAATAAAGTTGCTCTTTCTTATTATGACGATAAACGTTTTGTGATTCCCAATACCACTAAAACTCTACCCTGGGGTCACTCAGACATAACATTTTTTCAGAGTGAACCAGAGCAGAATTTAAAGTGGTTAATATCAGCCTTAAATAGTGTCGTTGAACGAAATGTTTTAAAGGATGATGATAAACTAGATGTGTTACTCAAAGCAATGAATGAGTTGAGTGATTAATTGTTAATAATGTTTCTACTTGTTAACGCAAAGGTCGACAATTATAATATTCAATTGAAAAATTCATTGTGATATTTCATGTTATGTGTAAGTCGAAGTAAGAGATATTTGTATGAAATAAAATGTTAATTTATAAATAAAGATTTAAATTACTCAATGGTATTTTTATTGTATGAGTACTGTAGGCAATAAGATAGAAAGAGACGATAGGAAGAGTGGGGTGGGAAGTAGGGGGTTAGTTAGAGTGTGTAGGGAAATAATTTGAACCAATAGGAACAAGAGTGGTAGGGAGTGGAGGGGTTAGTTCAGCGTTATGGGCTTCAGAGATGCTACAAAGATTCTTTCCGTCTCCAGCTCTCGAGTTGTAAAGAAGTGTGCAAAATAGTGCTGTCTGCTCTATTCCTAGCATTCTTTGTGTTCTGTGTTTTGTGTTTCGTGCCCGTTTCTCGTGTCCGTTTTGTGTTTGTTGTGACAATGGTAGGACAAAAAAAGATTGGTGTTTCTGGTGGTAGCGGTAAGGGAGGCGCTTTGTTGAGTGCTGTGGCTGCATACTTAATTAATTATATGCCAGGGCAAGACGACAATGGCGACGCTTGTCCGGGTAATGGTGTGGCGAACAACCAGACAAGCCCTGGCGTGGGTTTAGTACCGGATATTGAAATCCCGACGGATTTGACCGATTTGAACGATTTGCTGGGTGATTTCGATTTCTCCGAATTGGACGCGCAGGCTTTGGCTTCAGATGAAGCCAGAGCTAGTACATCTAATGGAGAGGCCTACCCGAACGCCGCGTGGTCTAGGTTCCCTACGGTTACGGAGACAAATTCTGAGGACGAATTTCAACCTGCGCAACCAAAGATTTCTTCGCAGAAAGGCCAAAAGAAGATGACGACGCATCCTTCAACATCTACAAAGCAGACGCAGGTAGAGAATACCGAGAAAGATGATGACGTGTCGATTCTTAGAAGAATTTTATCGGCGCAAGCATCTGTACCTGCTCGCCTGAGCCCTATTCCCGATGTTGGCTCAGACGAGGGGCAGGTAGAGGTACCTGAAAAGCCTAAGAAAGCAGCAGCTAAAAATAAAAAGCCGTTATCGGGAAGGAAACCGGTGGTTAAAAAAGCTGCTGCAAAAAAGTCGGTAGCTAAGAAACCGAAAAAAGATGCTGCAAAAAAGCCGACGAAAGTGCAACCGGTATGTTCGAGCGCGCCGTTGCCAGGATGCTCTCATGCGGTGTTGCCAACGCAGGAACCCCGTAACCGTGCTCTGGTTGTGAATGAAAGTGATTCTGATTCACAATCGGAGTTATGCTCCCAAGAAGAGCAAAATGAAACTTTCAAAAATTTCTTGAACATGTATGAACAGTTGCAGCGGGAGGATAGGGAACTTAAAAGTGCAACTGATGATGATAGCAAATTAAAGGATCACGCGCAGTCCCTCAAAAGGAAGGCGGAGATGTTGAATTCTCGGGCCGATGAAATGCTCAGAGGCATTGCGAAGCGTCGCAAAGCCTCTGAGAGATGTACAAGGAAGCTAAATGCTATAAAGAAGAAACTGGGAATAAGGTAGTGCGTAAACACACTACAGAATGTTGCATTAAAAATGTTTGTACATAAATTTAGTATTAGGTTAGGGTTAAGAGAAAAAATGCAAAAAAAATATAAAAGTAAAAATGTAAAAGTGAAAAAAAAATGAGGTTAGATTAGGTTAGAAAAATGTAAAAAATTTAAATGTAAAAAAAAATTGGAAAATTTTTATTTAATTTTATAATTATAATTTTATAATTCTATAATTTTATAATTCTATAATTTTATAATTCTATAATTTTATAATTTACGTGTTGAAAAAAATCCCAGCAAGTGCTAGGGATTGAACTACCAAACCTTCGTTCACAAAGTTTACAAAGCAAGCCAACAACAACAACAACAACAAAGATTTATTAAAAATTGGAATGATACATTTGTCCTTCCCGGGCACTCATAGCCCATGTTAGTCAATCATACACGCGCGAAGCGCCGTGACAGTTGAAAAGCTAGATGGAACGAGACCGGGTCGGACATGAAAGAAATTTATATAGAATACAATCTCCTTTTGCAAGGAAGCAAATTAAAAAGTAAATAACATAAAACAGGTAAACAAGCGGAACTTAAGATAATTTGTAAATAATATAAATTAAAATGGTGTAAAAATAATCATGATTGATGGTATAAAAGGTTGTTAATTACGGGAAAATTGTTAGCTAAAAAACCCGTTTTAAATAATTCAGCCAGAGTGAGCGGGAATTTCAGACCGCTTTAAAAAGTTATCATTTATTAATGATGGTTTTAAATTAAAATTGTAATTAGTAAAAACGAATTTGGAAACAAACAAAAATAAATAAACAAATAAGTAACAAAAAGAAACGAAGAAAAAGACGAAAGAATTTAAAGATGGGAAATTGTGTTAGATAGTTTTTTTAGTTAAAGATATAAAGAGTATTGGCTATATATGTTGCCGGAAGATGGGCAACGCTTGGTATGGCAGTCTGTGTTTTATGCGAAATGGTGCATTATGCTCTCTAATTTGAGTAATGTTGTTTGTTAGCGGGCTATCACCAAGTTTGAATTGATAGAATTTTTGTGCTGTAACTTTGATGTAGTCCACCAATGGCGTTATGTCGTGACAACGTGCGTATAGGTCTCTTAAGGAGGTATAACGTGATGAATTTGAAATGAGGCGAAAAAATTTATGTTCTAAAACAGAAAGTTTTTTTATTGTCGTTGCCGATGCGCTGCACCACACCGGCGACGCGTATGTAAGAGCCGGCCTCACAATAACGGTATATATCAATTTTTTATTATGTCTGCTCAGTCTGCTATTCCTGGCTAAGAGCGGGTACAGACTCCTAGACATGGAATATACTGTCCGTATTGTTTCGTTAATATGTCGGTTGAACGTCAGTCGTTTGTCTAAACGTACACCCAAGTACTTCACGCACTCCCTTTCTGGAATTTTGTTGCCCCTTATCGAAATTGGTGTCATGATTTTATTTTCTGTGAATCTTCGCGTGAAGACTATAGATTCCGACTTCTCGACGTTTACCCGGATTTTCCACCGATCGTAGTACGTCATAGCATGGACCATGTGGGCCTTAAGTAACATATTTGCCGCTTGAGCATTGTGACTATGTGCATACATGGCCGTATCATCGGCGTACTTGGCCAGTTTAGTATTTGGGAACGTAGGGAAGTCGGAAATGTACAGGTTGTACAGCTTAGGAGCGAGGACCGACCCTTGCGGGACTCCCGCGCGAATGTCCCGTTGTGTAGACAGTTTGTTATTCACCCGCACCTGCAGCGTTCTATCAGACAGGTACGAGTGAATGAGTTTTGTGATGTAAAGCGGAAAATGATAGTTGTTCATTTTGTATATTAACCCCGGGATCCAGACGGTATCGAAGGCTTTCTCAATATCTAAGAGTACCATGGTGGTACTCTTACCGAGATTGTATTGCACTGCTACGTCATTCACGATTCTAACGACTTGCTGCACTGTACTTCTTCCCGCTCTGAAGCCGAACTGATGCTCGTCGTTAATGTGAAGTCTCTCCTGAGCAGAGTTTAACCTGTCCAAGATAACCTTCTCCACTAATTTTGAGATCGCTGACAGTAGCGAGATTGGTCGATAACTACCAGCGATCTTGGCATTCTTATTCGCCTTGAGAATGGGAACAACTATGGCGCACTTCCACTGGCTGGGCCAGTGCTGTAGTCGTAGAATAGCGTTAATGATATAGGTAAGTTGTACAATACCTTTTCTCGGTAAATATTTGAGTAGCTTATATTCGATATCATCCTCGCCCGGAGCTTTATTATTAGGTAGTGTCTTGATAAGCTTTGCTAATTCCGAGGGTTTGACCATGATGTTTAAAAATTCTCGTCTGGTTAATTGGATGTCATGGCCAATAACATCGTTAACGTCATTTTCAATGCGGTCATGATCTGGATTGTTTGGTGCATTAACGTTATGTATTCTTTCAAAGTTGTCAGCTAGTTCGTTTGCTTTTTGTAAGTCCGTTACAGCTGTTTGTCCATTCTGTTTGGTCAGTGCGGGCATGACTACCCGTGTAGTTTTCAATGACCTGGTTAATTTCCACAGTGAGTTGTCTTGAGGACTTAATGCTTCTAGCTTCTCGCTCCATTTCCTGTTTCTCCAGGTGGTTATGGCAGCTCGAATCCGCCGTTGCAATTCGATCATCTCGATCTTAACGTCGACATCACGATTTTGCTGCCAACGCCGTCTTAATCTGTTCTTTTCCCTAATGTCTCGTTTGACCGCCTCGTCGAGTTGGTCTTTGTAAGGATCTATAGTTATGGTTGTTGCAACACACTGTTTGGCATGCTGCAGTACCCTTGTAAACTCCCCGACTACACCCTCCAGTTGGGCGGTTGTGTCAATAGTGTTAGTGAGTGTTAGATATGTGTTGATGTTTGTCTTATAGAGACGCCAATCGGCGTCTCTATAAGAAATGAATTTCCGTGTATCGTTTTCCCTTGACATATTATTTATTTCAATCTGAATTGGGTTGTGGTCAGACGTGAGCTCCTCCAGCGCAATAGGTAGCGTAGAGTTGGTCACGCCCTTATTGACCACTATGTCAAGGGTTGTTGGTGTACCGCCGTTATTTGGAAAGTGAGTTGGTTGATCCGGATACTGCAAAATGACATTATGACTGTTTACATACTGGAACACTGTATTGCCGTTCGCGTTGTTGCGATGGCAGTTCCATGCGTCATGTCTAGCGTTAAGGTCGCCTATCACCAGACATCGCGGGCCAGCATTTATCAAGTTTTCTAGACAACCCACTGTGAAACCGTTCGCAGGACTATTATACACAGCTACGATGTTCATGCCATCTTTCAACGTCACACACACGTTCTCCACGGATGTGTTCCGCAGAGTACGATGGGTGTGCGCTATGTTCGACTTTATGAGCACGGCCACACACCCACCTCGGTTTTGTGCCACCCTATCTCGTCTAATTGTAATATACCCTCCGTTACCACTGGGCTACCTTGGTCCTAGGAAACTCTTATACTCTACTCTTATACTTACCTATAACGCGAGTTTATATATATATTTCATGGAATTTTTGGTAAATTGTGTATTTAAGTATATAATTAGATTAGAACTGTTGTATTCATCGTAGATGAAATAAAAAATAAATTTTAATACATTTATTTATACACAAATATTGGACAAAAAAAAAAATATATATATATATATAAACAACTGAAAAACTTCCTAAGTACACTCAGACACGCGTAAGGGGTCATTTTCGACTAAACTGACCACTGGGAATCGATTCCGATAATTTCCGAATCGATCCGAACACTACCGAATGCGTTATTCACTGTTTTATCAAGGATTGGGGGAATAAAAAAATCAAAACACGTTTCAGGGGAGTTCATGTGAACGATCCATGCTTTGATGGAAGTCTGAAGGACGTATTTTCTGCTCGAAAAACTTAGAAAAATTAAAAAAAAATAGGAAAAAGAAAAAAATTAATTTTCTTTTTCCTCAACCTTTTCTTAAATTCTAAAGAATAATATTACGTTCACAAAATTTTTTAGGGTTCAACGTGACTGTTTCAGACGGAGATTAATGGATAAATCATACTTACTGTCGTTTATGCTTAACTGCGGCTCTGATGGTATCAATTGGAAGACGTCGTAACACTATAAATCTAACACTGTCTGTTTCACACTCTCTTAAAATTAAATCTGAAAGGGAATTTTGTTAGAAAACACAAGTAAAAGACAATATAAAGTTCAAAATATATATATTAAATCTTTTAAAAAATTTATGTTTTTACAACAACTTCTTCAGAGAAAATGTTAACAAACAATGGTCTGACCCGTGTACAACACATGGTGAGGAACGGGACGATTCATACGGTACCAACTACCATGCAATATGCAGTTTGAAAA
This sequence comes from Leptura quadrifasciata, assembly GCA_963675555.1. NCBI lineage: Eukaryota > Metazoa > Arthropoda > Insecta > Coleoptera > Cerambycidae > Leptura > Leptura quadrifasciata. The sequence continues at coordinate 53,750,725 of OY776677.1, forward strand.
GCTAACGATGCACAAAAAGATTCAAGAAAAGTTTCATGTAACTGAAATTTTGGTGGGCTTATGCTTGCCTGTCTTATAAACGTATTTATTAATTCACATAAATTTTGGTCGCTCCTCGGAGCTTAAAATTGCTTGAAGCGTATCTACTTCGTTTGTATTATGCAATAACAAATTTTACGTTCAGGCAAGGCAGATCCCATGCACGTGTGAGTACATGGTAATAATACTTTTTTGACTCCGAATCACTGAGGAACCGGTTTAGGGCAAACCCCGTCAAAAGTCATCATTTCCCCGTCAAATCCGACTGCTAGGAAATGATGGGGGTCCCATGTCGCTAAGGGCTATTTTCGCTATAACTTCCGATATACTTTGAATAGTCGTTGGACTAACTTGTCCTCATATTCAACACTTCGTAAGAGTTGCAGTGCTTGACAACGTGGATTCGTAAAAGAGTTTTTAATCTTGGACCAATTTTAGTATACTTTCTAAAATTGGATGGTCGGGGCGACATTACGTCCCTGTGCAGCGACATTTACTACACTTACCAAATTAACGCTCCTCGAAGAGTTAGCGAAAATTTGGCATAAAAAACGCTCCGAAGAGCAAAAATATATTTCCAAGAATTAAAAACCTCCTCCACGGCGTTTTTACGTGAAGCACGCTTTTCTTACGAAGTATTTCCTAAGTCGGATTTTGTTACAACGTCGAAAAGTATATCGGGGTTATAGCGTTCTTTAACACTCCCCTCCTTTCCGTGAATCTTTTTGTGTAACGTTTGGTAAATTGGTTGTTTGAAAATAAAATGGATCATTGGATGTAGTCTCCCATGTGTTATAGTTCAGACCGGCCTATCTGAACAAAACATAGATGCAAATCTAAAAATGGTTATAAGTTTGAACATATATCGATGCATAGCATTCGATTGAATTATTGAACATTGGGTTTCCAAAATGGCATAAAAAAAAGAAAAAAATCGAAAATCCTCGGATTTTCGATGACACAACACAAACACTTTCGACGCACTTATCTTTCTTAGTGTTCTTCCACTAATGCGGGCTTGCGTCTGCTCCTCCTCGTGTCTATGTCTCGTCGATCACCTTCGGTGTCGAACTGCCTTCTGGAACAGCTTAGGTGGTCCTCGGACTGCTTGGCTCCAGCTATACTATGGCTCCGCTCAGTTTATATGAAACAATATAAAACAAAATTTTAGTAAAATGTTTGTTCACATCCCGTCTGGGGATCTGCGACCGATAACATATCGTCGTCTTTGAGAATAGGAACACTGAATTTTGTTGACTTATATTGATTGAAATGTTTTCCGTGTAGATAAAATTCTCTTCTTGGGAGAAATCTGCGACCGATATCACATCGTCGTCTTTGAGAATAGGAACATTGAATTTTGTTGACTTATATTGATTGAAATGGTTTTTATTAAAATCTCTTCTTGTGAGAAATCTGAGACAGAATCTGCATCCGTCGGATCGTTGCATCTGCCCCTCCAGCAGACGTGGCGGCATCTCGTCCTTGAGTTGCTAGACTCGTCTGAATCGCGCTCTTGCGTCAGAGTCGTCGTCTTTCCATGCCGTGCCAATGGAACATTTGTTGGACCCTTTGGGTCGGACTCTGCTTACAGATGTATATGTTTTGAACATATGAGGACTTAAAAAAATTATAAAAAATACCAACTCTGCCGGACACGGTCAGAGTTGCTGCAGTGAATTTTGAAGACTTGTATGGACGATACAATATCCTCAATAAAAATAACTTGTAAAAAATGCATAAAAAATACCAACTCTTGCCTGACACGACAAGAAGTTGGTATGGAAATTTTGATATAAAATAAACCTAGCACTAAGTTAAAACTTAGCCTAGGTTGAAAAATATTATAAAAATATAATTGAATCTCCAGAACTTGATTCTGAATCAGAAGTGGAAGCATCTCGTGGCGGTGCATGAATTTGTACAACCGTTTGCTCCGGCGGTGGAGGTTCTGTGGAATCGTCTGAGAACGGGGAATCATTTCCATCGAGTGATGTTCCGCCTGGACTAGCATTTTCTTCATCGGAAGATTCGATTTCCAAGTTGTGCTCCTCTGGCGGGGCTGGTCTCAAATCATTGACATGTACTCTTGTCGTTACATTTCCCTTTTGCACGAGATACACTTCGTCTGAAAACTTCTTCAGAATTCTGGTTGGGCCTGACCAAGACGGCGTGAAGGTATGTACCTTCCTTTTTCTCTTACTCATGACTCTGTCTCCTACTTTGAAAACGATCGGAGTGACGGCCTCTTTCGGCGCATATTTTTGTTTGTAATTTTGTTGGGCTTGACGGGCTTCCTTGACTCGCTCGTATCGTGGAAGCGTTTGTTGCTTGGCTCTTTCTTGCCTCCAGGCATACAAATCCCATTCGCCTCTTTCGGCTGGATCATATCCTAACACGATCATGCTAGGTGTTTGATTTGTAGCGGCGTTCCTACGATTTCTTAAGATGTATGTCATCTGATGCACGTAGCGATCCCAAGTGTCGTTTGGCTTTTTAAATAGGAGGGTGTTTAAAATTTTCTTGCACTCCTGAACCCGTCGTTCCACGGGGTTGGACTGTTGGTGATATGCCGGAATTAAGTATCGTTCGATACCATTCCTTTCGCAAAACGTGATGTACCATTCGGAATTGAAATGACCACCATTGTCGGAAATTATGACTCGAGGGACTCCGAATCTTGCTACTATTTCTTCGTCGATAAATTTGGCTATCGTTCTGCCATCGACCTGAATGTATGCCTTTGCCTCTATCCATTTACTGAAAACGTCTTCGACGATAATCATGTATCTGTTTTCGGCGTCTTTAGTCCTCTGCAGCGGGCCAATTACGTCGACGCTCAAGGTTTCAAATGCATTTTGTGGTGCATGACTTCTAAGTGGAGCATTGGGTTGGGCTTGTCTTGTCTTTACAGACTGGCATATCAGACAGTCGTTTATGTATCTGCCTACGATCCTGGCCATATTATTGAAATAGTAGCGTTTTGCTATTTTCCTGAGAGTCTCGTCTCTTCCTGGATGACATGCTTCATCTCGGTCATGATAATGGTAAATCAATTCCTTTATTTTCCTCTTTGGAACTATCAATTTAAAATTTCGATCGCAATCTTTAAAAAGTACATCGTCTTGGACGTGAAAATTTTTCATAAAAATAAGATCCGCATCGGAACGTTGTTCCTGTTGAAATAGATCATTCCAACGGCGGATCTTGTCTTGAATATCTCTTGAACTCAATTGAGCCTGTACGATATCTTCGTATATTTCTGAGTGCGTTAAAACAGAAATACGTTCTTGACACTTATAATTTGGTAGGAACATTCTTTCCTCTTCATCGTCTGTCTCGACATACTGGTTTTGTGGGTTACGACTTAGAAAATCTGCTAATAAATTCTCCTTTCCTGGACAGTGTTCAATTTTGAATGCATATTCTTGCAATAGTAATGACCATCGTGTAAATTTTGTTTTGTCGTCTTTATGTTTGTTTAACCAAAGTAACGCCCTGTTGTCCGTCTTCACCAAGAACGGTTTGTCTGCTAAGTACATCTTGTACTTTTTAATATAGTTCACCACCGCCAAGCATTCCAACTCGTTTATGTGGTAACGTCTCTCTGCTGGAGATAACGTGTTGCTTGCATACGAAATTATATATTTTTCGCCGTTGTCGCCTAATTGATATAATACGGCCGAAAGGCCTTGAAGAGATGCATCTGTTTGCAAAATGAATTGACGTGAAAAATCCGGCCGATGGAGTTCCAGCGGTCCGGATAATAATTCTTTTAATTTTCTAAATGCTTCATCGCATGTATGGTTCCAGTGAAAACGATTTTCCTTCGAAAGAAGTTTCGTTAGTGGCTTCGTGATCATCGCCACATTTGGTAGATATTCTCGTACCCAGTTGCAAAGTCCTAGGAAACTTTGTAGCTGCTTTTTGGTGACTGGAACGGGATAATTTTGAATTTGTAAGACATGTTTTTCTAATGGTTGGGAAGTATCAGTTCTAATGGTGTGGCCTAAATATTGAATTTCATTCGTCGCTATTACACACTTTTCCGGTGACATTTTTAGATTGTGCAGACGTAGTCTTTCAAAGACTAACCTCAAGTGGGACATATGCTCCTTCACGTTTACGCTGTAAACGATTATATCATCTAAATACACTTTACAGAAATGGTGCAGGTAACCCGTTAAAACGTCCTTTGCCATGAATTTCTGAAAGGTACAGGGAGGTCTTGAGGCCGAAAGGCATGACATTGAATTTTGACGGGGTTTGCCCTAAACCGGTTCCTCAGTGATTCGGAGTCAAAAAAGTATCTATACCATGTACTCACACGTGCATGGGATCTGCCTTGCCTGAACGTAAAATTTGTTATTGCATAATACAAACGAAGTAGATACGCTTCAAGCAATTTTAAGCTCCGAGGAGCGACCAAAATTTATGTGAATTAATAAATACGTTTATAAGACAGGCAAGCATAAGCCCACCAAAATTTCAGTTACATGAAACTTTTCTTGAATCTTTTTGTGCATCGTTAGCTTTTCAAACTGCATATTGGATGGTAGTTGGTACCGTATGAATCCGTCCCGTTCCTCACCATGTGTTGTACACGGGTCAGACCATTGTTTGTTAACATTTTCTCTGAAGAAGTTGTTGTAAAAACATAAATTTTTTAAAAGAATTAATATACATTTTTTGAACTTTATATTGTCTTTTACTTGTGTTTTCTAACAAAATTCCCTTTCAGATTTAATTTTAAGAGAGTGTGAAACAGACAGTGTTAGATTTATAGTGTTACGACGTCTTCCAATTGATACCATCAGAGCCGCAGTTAAGCATAAACGACAGTAAGTATAATTTATCCATTAATCTCCGTCTGAAACAGTCACGTTGAACCCTAAAAATTTTGTGAACGTAATATTATTATTTAGAATTTAAGAAAAAGTTTGAGGAAAAAGAAAATTAATTTTTTCTTTTTCCTATTTTTTTTTTTTTTTAATTTTTCTAAGTTTTTCGAGCAGAAAATACGTCCTTCAGACTTCCATCAAAGCATGGATCGTTCACATTCACACATGCAAAGGCTGCAATTTTAAGCGAAAAGTCGAACTCATGCCGAACACTCCCGAAGTTTTCCGAAGCCACCCGAAGACGCCCGAGGACACGCGAGGTATCGTTTTCGACTAAATCGATCACTGGGAAGCAATTGCAACCACTTTCGGAGCGATACGACTAGCCGTTCCGGGAAAAAGTCTGCTGCGGCAAAACTAAAGGTCGGAAGTGAGTAGAAACGGTACTGGAGGACAACTGTGACCTCGATACACCTTTTGCAACACTTTTGACCGACAGTCCAAATACGAATAACCAATTTACTTAAATAAGTACCCCGTTATTTCTTATATTAAAGCAATTTTTTATTCTTTACTTTACTACTGTTATTTATTGTATATGAAATGAAATAAAAAAAGAATAACTCTTAATACATTTATTTATAAATAACAAAAATATATATACATAAAATAAAACAGAATTATCCGTCCGAATCATGCTCCACCAGAATGACTGCATCCTCATCTTCATCGGCAGATTCCTCCACCAGAATGGCTGCATCCTCATGTTCATCGGTAGATTCCTCCACCAGAATGGCTGCATCATCTTCCGAGTCAGACGATTCCGCTGTGTCCGTCGATGATTCCTCCAGAATTACTCCATCCATCTCGTCTTCGGAATCATCATTGGGCACAGTGTCCATCGACCATGTGGACGGAGACCTCTCCAATGGTTGGTATTCTTCTGGTGAGGTGGTGCTATCTACTACACTACCCCTTGTCGCCTCTCTAACGCGCTGCAGGTAGGCACGATACCTTTCGCACAAAACGAACATGGTTGAAGTGGAAGATACAGTATTGTCTTGTACTTCAGACATGTTGGAGCGTAGAAAGTAAACTGAGGATGGTGAGGGCTTTCTTATGTATATATAGCCCCTACCACCACCCCCACCTCATCACTCCCCACCTCACTACTCACACAAATAAGAGTAGAAAGTGTCCTAATACTCATATTTTTAACACCATCAATATCAATAGCACTGTCAACATAAGCAATAATCGAAGTGAAACACAGATTTCTCTAGTAACATTGTGTTACTTACATTTAAATATTTAGTAAATAAAACAAAAAATAAGATTCAATTTAACGTTTATTTAACACTTAAACTAGTTATATAATATTTACAATAAACTAAAAATTAAATATATACATTTATTTATCACTAAAACTAATTACATAATTATTTACAATAAACTAAGAGATATATACATATTTACAAAAAAAACTACAAATTATCTGTCCATATTGCAAATATTGCAGATTTCCACTCGCCTAATCTGATAGAGTGGATCTCTGCAAGATTTGCAATATCCCCGCCTGCCTCTCATTATCCTTGTAGTGGCATGGTAGTCCACATGACGATGTCTCCCAGGATCCACCCTAGACTGGTATCCCAGAAAACATCCGTGGCAAAGATTGTATTCCATACCACCCACTACTTGGACCGCAACAAAGGTCATGGTGGTGCAGAAGATGCCATCCATTGGGTTCACCCTTGCTAAATATTCTGATGTTATCCACCGCTGCCCTCTTTGGTGGGGAACATCTACGACGATACCCTCATCATCACTCGAATCGTCTGCACCCTCTTCAGCGTCAAAAAATTCCTCATCGTCTTCCTCGTCGCTTTCCTCATCGCCTTCCTCATCGTCTTCAACTTCTACCTCGTCGTCTTCGGGAGCAGCCAAGTCGTCCTCTACCTCTTCAAGGTACCATATATTGTTGAGGACATCTAGGGATGCTAACCAGTCCAGGAATCTGAGGTTAGCCCAACCAGCAGGTACAGCAGCCATATTAATACTTGGAAAAGAATATATAAGACAGTAGACGGAATGATCAACGTTGAAGTTTGCAAAGCAACTGATCTAACGTGGAGTTACACCTCCTCTTTTAAACATGTTGCTGGTGACGTCACATCATCTCTAACGACATACCATGGCTCTAATATCGGCAATTCCAGCGACTACTTAAACAAACAAGGCCATGAGGAGGAACTCAGTTATTATTCAGCTGTCATACCGTACACTTGTTTTTAAAACAGCAATGTCTTGTCCAAGAGAGTGGCAATCGAAACCAACAATCGCCGTATATCCATATAGTATGGATGGTGCAATTCTGTGCTATAATTGTTCCCAATTCTGGGCAAAGCAGCAAATTAATCCATGTACTGGACTATGTTCAAATTGTATAAAAGAAAATCCAGTGCCAGTGAATACCGTCCGAAAAGCAGCATCACGTGAGCGTCTGGAGCAAGAGTGCTACAAGTGTCTACAACCCACGACTCGTACAAATTTTGGAATTATCCGAGATATTTGTGAGACATGCAAGGTGGAGCACTCATTGAGGCAGCGGTGTCTGGTTTGCAACAAGTACACTGGTGATTGTTGGAACAATATTTGCAGCAAATGCAGAGACGGAAGACATACAGTGTTTTACTTTGTGAATATGTTGGACATATTTATGGAGGTGTGATGAAACACAACAGAGAATGTTTCTATCAGGAAGCGTTACTGTCGAGACGGGGGATTTCATCTGATTAATTCCATAAATATGTATTTGTATTTTTTCTGTATTATATACGTTTTAAGTAAATATATTTAATCTATAATTCGTTGTAAATATTTTCTTCTCAATAAAATTTATTAAAATGATTTTCTTGATTTCATCTAATAATTTTTAGGAGTAAAAATTAATTCAAAAATTTTAACAAATTTGCATTTGTATATATTTTTTCGTTAATGTGTATATAATTACTAAGGCTTTGGAGTCTTATATGGGGAAAATAAATAAAACAAATATTAATGGAATACACACATTTTATTATGAAATTTCTAAACATAAGTAAAATATTAGTTGTTATAAATATACACATTTTATATAAAGAATGTGACAATATTAAATAAGAGCTGCGTCGTTAATCCAAGAGTTGTGGTCATTAGAGAATCCGAGCCACTTCACAAAAACCTTGTTCCCTCTCCTTCTTAAAACCTTTTCCACCAAGTAGACATCAGGGTATTTAGATTTTTGTAGCTCCATTTCATAAAAGCACCCCTTTATTGGTTGGCCATGAATGTCCTGGAGTGTATATGTTGTGGGATTTGTTATATTTATTTTAACGATCTTGAAAAGTTCAGTTGAAAAATTTGGTGTGAACCCCTTTTCAAATATACCTTTATATTTACTGATTCGAACTATATCGCCAATACGAAATTTAGGTTTCAAAGCAATTTTAATGTGATTATAAGCATTTAAACGTGTAGTTGGTTTAACATCAGCAGGTTTCATACCAGTCGTACGATGTATTTTATTATTGTACAATTTTGTAATGTCGGATAGAATGTCAACCCATTTGTATTTACCTCTAGCTGAGAATTCTTTATATAACCAGGTTTTTAATGTTCGTATTACTCTTTCTGCAATTGCTGCTTTTTTCGTACTATACGTGGAGTAATGATTAATGATGTACTGTTTCATTAAAGCAGAAAAGTTTTTGTTGTAAAATTCCGTACCCTGATCGCTTTGTAGATTTTTAGGAGAATAATTTGATTCTTGTAAAATACTTCTCATAGCCTTAGTAATTTCAACACCAGTTTTATTTTTTAGAGGTTTAGTCCACAAATATTTTGAGTAACAGTCGATCACTACGAGAATGTATCGATAACCATTGTTTTCATCAGCGTATGGTTGCATTTCAGCTAAATCCATTTGCCATAAATCACCATAACCTTTGATTATTGTTCTTCTTCTACGGAAATTTCTCCTACAAGCTTTATGCAATTCGTTAACAACTTGTAATTTCTCATTACTAATCACCATAATTGAAGTTTAAGTCAGGCGTTTATATAGATAATTTAGGTCTGTTTTTTCACTTTTTTCCTAATGTAGCAGCGTTGTCCGTGACTTCAGCCACTATTTCATCTATCACTTGTTGATTACAATCGTTCCTCCCAGCTTGTGCCACAATATTTCCAAGTGATTTCTGTCGCACTGTCATACCTTTCAGACGGGATTCATCGAGAATGCGGTGCACTTTGCTTATTGCATCATATAAAATAGTATAATTGTCCTCGGTTAATTTCTTAACTCCAGAAATTTCTTTATTAATGTGTTGCAGAGCGTCATTAATCATCTCGGTAATTTTGCTGTGTACAAACTTACTATATTCAGTCCACTGATTCTCCATAAAAGCAATGTGTGACTTTTTAATGTCTTTCATACATTTATCGATATTTTCGTCTACATAGTTACGAGTTACACCATCTTTTTGATTTATTGGTTCACCAATGTTCAGTAAACGCTTATTTTGCATATCAAATTGATTATCTGCGGTAAGCTTAAAACCAATACCTGGAGGTCCATGTACGATAATCGATTTATTATTATTACTTCTTCGTCTACCGAACTTGTCAATTGTGTTGTTTACAACAGCCATTTCTGTTTACGTCTGACCCCGTTTAAGCATTTCACAATATTTTATACTAATTAAATAAGTGTGAAATGAATTTTAACTTCACTAATAGATTATCCTTTCTTCCCTCATTTCTTCCAATAAACTGACTATTTCGTTATTGACACCATTGTTACCAACCATTTTTGAGCTATAGAGCAGGCGTAGGCGGTCCACCAGTTCTTTCGGTTTATTCCAATATACATAGTCAACACCTCTATTATTGTATAATTTATTAATAGGAACACCTAAGCCAGTTTTAGATCTCGTCACAACTGTAGAAGATACCAATGGTTCTATAATATTAGTGAATTTCTTCCATTTAGCTTTATTCAAACCCTGTTTCATATCATAATTTTTATATGGTGCTTTTGTCTGTTTTAAAATCCCCCCATATAATTGACACTCTTTGTCGCCAATAATAGCCTCATTACTACGCGAAATTTGTGGTTGTTTCATAAATATCATATCATATAACTTAGGACTGCCAGAATACGTCCCCACCTTCTTAGTTCCACGCCACAATGTGATATTTCCATTAGAAAAGCGTATTTCAGCATTACCCATTTGTAGTTTTTCTGTATGGGGGTCTAAACGTACACCGTATATAGTATCATACCTAGCATTGTCGAATTTCAGATTTTCTAAATGTGTTTGCACTATATCACATTTTCCTTCTGCGCCACTAATAGAACTTTCTGAACATGGAGTGCTCATTAACGACGATCCCGGTGGTGTTTCCAAAAAATATTGTTGACTTGCATTTTTGTCACCATCTTCATCACTAGTTTCAGGTGTTGCTTTAAATGTACTAGTACTAGCTCTTGCACTTTCTATCGGTTGTGTTGGTTTCTGAGGTTGTGTTAGCGATTGGTTATGTGAAGCAGATGATATAACCTTTAATGGTTTTGTTATGGGTTCATAAATTTTTTCGAGTGTTAACTGATTCTCAACGTTTCTTCTCTTCACAGAGTTGAATTTTTTGCGCACTGAATCGGTGGCCTCAATCAATTCACGTTTCAGTCTTATTTCTTCTCTCATGTTTCTACCTATAGCACTACTGAGTTTATTCTCACCATTGTCATTCATGTCTAATAAATGCAGCCTCACTGCTGAAGTTATCCCGATGCTATCTATAGACCAATTAAAATTTTAATTACAATACTTCATGGATATATGAAACTATCAAGTCCTTTGCGATATCTCCCTTCATTTACTTCTCTATCCTTGTCAATTACAAGAAACCCATATTTGTCTTTCCAGCACTCTGCACACATTTCTTGAAATTCTTTATAAGTCACATCCGGTGAGACATGGTCTGAGAAAATGTGGTGTAAATTCATATCATCCTGCTTAAAAATTGCTATGAAATTACTATTATCCCTTACCAACTGTTTAGGGACGCGGGAATACGTTTGTGCCAAATAGAAACAATCTACATGTTTATGACGCCCCATTGAGAAGTATGCTCGAATAACATCTTGCTTTTCACATATAACATCATCAAATATAAATATAGACTCAGGCTCAGCGTCGGATGGTTGCACTATTTCCGCGTTGTTACTGAAGGTGTAATATCCTAGCCCCGTAATCGGTGCTAATATATCGCGTAAATATTCATACTTGGGTTGATGTAAGGACTTTGAATATAAGTAAATGTTTGAAAAACGTAGCCCAAGTGGATGAGTAAGCAAAGTTATTAGTAAATTTGTTTTGCCACAACCACTTGGACCTATTAAGAGTCCGCGAATAGTTGAGGGAAGTAGCGGGCCATGGCGTGATTCGACTTGTAGTCCACACCCTACTTTTTCATCTAAATTATCTACAGCAAGTTTCTGTTTCTGCTTCACAATGCGCATCGTAGCACGGATGGATACTATATAAATAGATGTACGTATTGTGATTGTTATTTAAATGGTGTCAACCGAGAAGCACACACGTGAAAATCGTCGTGGTTTAAAGATTGGTAAGGGGGTAGTCAATTCTCTAATAAATAAGCTCCCATTTGAACTACACTTACCGGGAGGTTACCAGTATTGTGGTCCAGGCACCAAATTACAAAAAAGATTAACCCGAGGTGATCCAGGCATAAACAAACTCGATGCTGCATGCAAGCAGCACGATATTGCATACGATCAAAACACCAGTAATCTAGCAGCCCGACACAAAGCAGACTATCAACTTGAACAAGCTGCCTGGAAACGAGTTAAATCAAAAGACGTAAGTTTCAAAGAAAAGGCCGCCGCGTGGTTAGTTACAACTATAATGAAGGGAAAGCAACGTCTTGGTATGGGTTGTACGTCAACAACACCCCGTACTACAAAGAAACGTATAATTAAAAAGAAAAACAAGAAAAAACTAGAAATATAGCTTTTGGTGCTGGAATAGTACGTAAAGTACGTGATGACATACGTAAAGCCGGTGGTAAACGAAAAATCGCTAAGGACACAAAAAAAGTTACGCAAATTGCGCTTCAAGCAGCACGACGACACATGAGAGCAGCTGGTGGAAAACGTAATATTCGTACACCTAGGATAATACCAATACCGAAAGTGGGTGGAATTCTACCATTAATACCCATTTTTGCTGGATTATCAGCTTTGGGTAGTTTAGCTGGCACTGCTGCTGGTATAGCTAAAGCTGTAAATGATGTTAAAACGAGTAGAGAGGAATTAGCTGAAAAAAATCGCCATAATAGGCAGATGGAGGCGATTTCTATAGGAAAAAGTGGTAAAGGGCTATATTTAAAACCATATCGCAAAGGACTAGGACTTTATCTAAAACCACAAAGTTCAAAAAACTTCTAGATGCTCTACCCCGAAAACCTCTCACTAATATCGATCTTAAATATTATGCAGAGAAGATGAAAGTGCCCTATATTCGGGGGATATTTATGCGGGACACTCTACCATATTCTGGACCACATCATAATGAGTCGGCCATCATAAATCTAGACAGTATAAATGGCCCTGGAACACACTGGGTTGCATTTAAAAAACGTGGTAGTTTAGTCACATATTTCGATAGTTTTGGTGATTTACCCCCACCGACAGAATTAGTTTTATATCTGCGCAGAGGTTCAAAGTCGACCGACAAAATTTACTATAACTATGAACGCCAACAAAATTTTAACACAGTGTGGTGTGGTCATTTGTGTTTGAAGTTTCTCACTACAAAATAAATACAAACGCTTGTGAAATAACATCTGCAGACCTTGAAATGGATCGGGAAAGCATCAAGCAGATGGGTCAATCACTAATCGCATTCTCCCGTTTACGTAGTCTATTGAAGATGAGCAAACAACAACTGGCAAATATGCCTAAAGAAGTAATGATTGGATGTGCTGCACATGAAATTGCATTAGTATGGGACAAACTACCACAGCATCTCCAGAATGATATTGATATTTTAAAATATCAATACTGTCAGGAACATTATCATGATGATGATGATGATGGCGGTGGTAGCAGTGTTGATGTTAATGATGGGCCGCCGCCTCGAAGAATATTTTGCTGCTACTGTAAAGTGCGCGATGTCAATATTGCATCAAATAATGAGATACAAACGTCTCCGTCATCCAGCAAAAAACGAAGATTACACCACGATTATTGCTGTAGTTCACAATAAATTCATGAGAGAACACTAAATATCATCAGTCATGTCGTATACGTTCACTCTATCAAACCGATCTAGTGTGCTCAGTGCTGAGTTTTATCCTCCCATTGAATTAGATACTAATAGTCGATATGGGTTAGGATTAACAGGATTCTATTCTTACAATTCTATATTCAATGTGGACGAAACCAACAATCGTTTTTGTTATCGAATTGGACCAAAAGTAGCCCCCACACTTATCCACATACCTTGCGGAGCCTATGAAATTGAAGAGATATATCGTGCAATACTGAAAGCTATGCCCGGTGATAAGAAAGAGGAAAAAGAAAAACTATTTCGACTGCGAGCGAACAACAATACGCTAAAGTGTGAGATTTGGTCAAAATATGGAATTGACTTTACACAAGCAAACTCTATTGGTAATTTATTGGGATTTGAATCGACTTATTTGCATCCAAACACTAATCATGAATCAACATTATCTGTTGATATTATGAAAGTAAGGATGATACGTGTAGATTGCAACATTATCTCTGGAGCATATCTGAATACCCTTAAATCCCATACCCTTTTCGAGTTCGACATAGATGTTGAACCAGGTTACAAACTTACCAGAGAGCCAGCGAACATCATATATTTGCCTGTTAGACCTGAAGGACGTCAGTTTATCGACAACATTACACTACGCATATTGGATGATAATGGAGATTTAATCAATTTTCGTGGTGAGAAGATTATCGTAAAGCTAGAATTGAAACAGTTTTAAAATCGCAAACACAATGGGTTTCCGATATAATCAACAACGATTAGCACACAATCGTTTCAATGTGATTGACGATAAAAAGACTAATGACTGCGGAAATCGACTCATTCAACGTGTAGAGCTTAAACGGTTAAGACATAACCTGCCAGCTAAAGACCGTGCATTTCTTCGATCCATCGGATTGAAACTGAGAGAGAAATAGTTAATAATCGTGACTTTTACATCTAGTGAAAAACTTGAGGTTTTCGAGGAACCTGTATTCGATCAGTCACTCGTTAGCTTACATGAGCATACATATAAACCACACGGTTCACCATATTATAGAAACTCTGATGAAGTACGCATTCCTGTCAATTTTCAGGACTTAATACTTGACATTACAGAGAGTTACATTTATATAGAAGGAAAATTTACCCCTAGTGATGTTACCAAGAAGTGTTATCTATCTAACAATGCGCTAGCTTTTCTCTTCGAAGAAATAAGATATGAAATGGGTGGTGAACAGGTCGCTGTCGTTAGGAAGCCTGGCATCACTACTACAATGAAAACTAGGGTGTCATATGGACAAACATCCCTCCCATCGCTACTAACTATAGGTTGGGGTCTCACCGAGAAAAAACAGGATATTTTAGATACTACCAGCCACGTTTTCAGCGGTAAACTCCCTCTTAAGTACCTCATGGGTTTTGCAGAAGATTATACCAAAGGTATTTTAAATACAAAACAGGAATTAATTTTAATTATAGCACGTTCCTTTAAAGACTCTTACATTGGAGAAGTTGATGCACAGTTAGAAATTAACAAAATCGAATGGAAGATAAGACATATTGTGCCTGAAGTTAGACAAAAGGTTAAACTATTAAAGAAAATTGATACGAGCAGTAATAATGCTAAAGTTAAAATGGCTTACCGTATGTGGGATCTCTATGAGCTACCCACTCTACGTGATACTGCTTCTGATATATGGGCTGTTAAAACCACTAACAGTCTTGAGAGACCTCGATACATCATTATCGGATTTCAAAACAATGGCAACTCTAGTGACAGAACCAAGGACGCCGCAAGTTTTATACATGCAGATATAAATAATATTCGGCTATATTTAAATGCCGAAGTATTTCCATATGAACGTTGGAATTTAAATTTCGATAAGAAACTCGACTCTGCAGCCTACTACGCCTATGAAAATTTCCAACGTAGTTATTACGATAAAGATATGAGTGAACCTATGATGGACCTTGGCGAATTCAGAAAAAATCCATTGTTTGTTATTGATTGCTCACACCAACCAGATGCAATGAAATCATCCACCGTCGATATAAAAATTGAATTTGAGACACGGAAGACGAAGTTTCCCGAACAAACTCGAGTATATGCACTTATACTTCACGATGCGTATTTAAGTTATAGCGCATTAGATGGTTCAGTTCAGTGTGGCATTGCTGGTGCTAAGTAACGAATACCTATTACCATGACGTCATTAGGTAGCCAATTTCCTACTTTGATAGTTGACTTGCAGGGGGTTTCAATATAAAACAAATGATTTTACCGTTAAAGAATTAGCTGTTCTATGTTGTAACACTAATCAGCAAGCACACTATTTCTTCAAACCACCAAATCCTTTCTCATCACTAACCCAAGGTGAACAGACTCACTACCGATGGTTAGAAAACAACTACCATGGGGGCATAAAATGGAGTGATGGATATATTCAACTGTCAGAATTCCCACTAATACTTCATCGACTTTGTCAAAACGCAGTTAATAATTTTCGACGCAATGTATTGTCAGAGGATGTTATAATTGTATGCAAAGGCAAATTAAAGAAAAATGTTCTACAGCATCATCTAAAATGGAATAGAGTTATAGATCTAGATGACTTCTCACCCTGCATACCCAATCTAAAATCGTTAAAGGTACCAAGATGTATGGAACACACCCAACCAAAATATAGTCACTGCTCTCTTGCAAACGTTCACTTTCTTAACAAATGTATTATA
Organism: Leptura quadrifasciata; assembly: GCA_963675555.1. NCBI lineage: Eukaryota > Metazoa > Arthropoda > Insecta > Coleoptera > Cerambycidae > Leptura > Leptura quadrifasciata. The sequence goes on from OY776677.1 coordinate 53,766,689, forward strand.
GATTTAAATATAGAGTTAAAATAAATATCTTTAAATATGTTTATATTTAGGATTAATAATTAATATTTTTTAATTTGTCACCAAAAATAATTATAAATAAATTAATGTATAATGTAATAATGTGTTTCATTTATTTCAATTTTAATTTTAAAAATAAAAAACTATATTTCCATAATAATAATTTTATTACACCATTTACATATTAATATTATTAACAGAAGAATTACAATAAGTGATTAACTACTAATTGAGTTGTCTTCATCCTGTTCTTCATCAGATTGGTCGAGTTGATACTTTTCAATAATTTTCTTAGGTAAGTATTTTTCTATGTCACATAGGAAATGTTTTAAATTTATTTCCACTAGTTGCTCACAGAATTCTTCTAAATTCACAATACCACGAGAAAATTTACCACATAGTTGTGCACCTCTGTAATACCTCTCAGAATCCTCATTAAGCTGTTTAACTTTTTCAGCATCGAAGCAGTAATTCAGATCATAATTTATTGCATGGAGTCTATCCATACTTAAGTCGCCTAGTACAGAAGATAGTCTTTCAATTGGAATTAATGTCTTCTGCCCTTACCCAACGTTCTGCTGAATATTGCATCCACATTCTTGCCAGTTATAGTGAGGCTAGAAATTACATAAATAAAATTAGAACAAGTTATCAAATATGTGATAAAACTACTTACATCTCTACTACTATTGTAGTGTATTTGTAATATTTCAGTCTAAGTTATACTTTCACTATACCTTATTTATTGGTCTGATAATTTAAAGTATACAAATATTTTAAATAGTTTAAATCACGCAATAATTTCGAATTTTATTAGTGACCTTGATTTGGCACCGGTATAAATGGGTGAATTCTCTCCTAAATAAATCAACGCATATTTACCACTAGACGAATTTATTTCTTCTATAAAAGTTATATTTAATAGTTCAGCAATACGTTTAGGCAAAAATGATTTAAAGGTAGTACTTGTACTTTCATCAAATAAATGTACTAATATCGATTTTCCAAAACGTGTATTAAGCATTAACATTTTTTTAATGGCGTAAACCTTATTTAAAATTAACGATGAAATAGGTTTTTGGTCTAAAACTTCAGTATCTTTAATAATAAGTTCATTAAGGGCTAATAAATCGATATTGGTAGTCATATTTAAGTAGTTGAGTACAGTGAAAGAATTACTAACCAAGAAATATTACAGAACTTTGCTTACTTAAAATATTTCAGATCACAACACTATGCTCACTTATTAACTGTAGGTGAACCAGACTAAATATGATTTTGTTCTAATAGTCCGTGCTTTTTTTATAGAAAAAGTATACTACGTCACAAAATATAGAACCCCACCACATTTTACTGTGTACGTATTGAACTAATGTAATTTTAGAGGTCAAGTTGCGTGGCAAGGAGGAAGCTCCGTCCTTGCATTCTCTAATAGTGTTAGCCAAGGCCAAGGTCACCGCAAGTGATCGTTCTGGGTAACAGCAACACTGCGCCCTTGAAGTCGAAACGCACTGCGGCCGTCCAAGGTCAAGGTCACGGTATATGCTATGCGAACCTACGATGCCACCGTGGCCTTGAAGGAACGGACCACAGGTGCACGGTCAAGGTCAGTGGTGGGGGGAGACCGACCTACGGCTAACTTCCTCTACTTACTAAAGCATTTACCTATTGCAAATCTTGTTGTTGAGTTGATATCCTTCGTCGCCCTGATCCAGGATTTCTACTAATCGTACCGTTTATTCTCCATTTTCTTAAAATGTTACACACCAAATTTTTGTCAATATTATAAAGTAATGCAATTTGTCTCATTGATCATCCATCTTCTGCTTTAGCAATAACTCAAGATTTAACCAAATCGCTTATATGAGGGATATTAGTTTTTTGCACACTTGCAATAAATTATGACAACTAACTGACAATGTCACAAAAATTAAAGTTAGGTGTACACAACTAGATTTTAGCAAAATACTGCTATAAGACTTATCCTATTTTTCTTTTTGCTCACGACCGTACATAGCATATAAGAAAATGTTGTTATGGTGAAAAAAATCAATTTTGAGTTTTTGACGAATTTTTACATTTCTGGAGGATGTCTTGGAGTCAAAAAAGTGTTTTTAAAAAAATATCTGTCCGCTGTTTGCAGTCTGTTGTCTGTGGTCGCACCTATAACCCAAACTACTCGATAGATTTTGATCAAATTTTATATGCCCATTCAGATCGGCAACATCTCGAGGACAAAATCGATCCTAGCTTAAATGTGGGGTGAGTTAATTCCTAGAAACCGTTGAAAAATGTAAAATAACGTTTTCCTCAAAAACTGCTTTAACGACTTTGATCAAATTTAAACATGGATACTCACTTAGTATTAGTATAAGAGGACATTACTCATTACCCCAAAAAATGCAAGGACGGAGGCTATTGGGGGTAAGTAAAAATTTACTTTTTTGTAAAATTTGTATATAATTTAGAAGCCAAATTTTTTTCAAAGCGGGTTAAACATATTCAGCCACTAGGTGATAATATCAACAAAAACAATGTATGATATTTTCTGTTTCTGATTAACAAATTACGTTAACAAAATGGAGGAATTTAAAAACGAAATGATGAACTCGCACATTTTTTCTCCTATAATTTGGTAATTTTTATCGCAGAGGAACAACTAAAAACTCATCTTAACTTATTTTGTCATTATCAGTTCTACGAGACTACTAACCCTATAGAAGTACTTAAATGAAAAAGAAAATTTATCAACAGTATAATAGAGGAATATTAATCTCAAAGCATGTCAATATATTTACGCTTTATACGTCATGATGAATTATAAAATGTTATTGCACCAAAAACAATTGAAATGTAATTATTGGATATTAATAAAATTTACAGTTCGATGGTTTATCGACAGCATGTGCATTTACAAATACTAATTAAAATATGTATATTATATATTTATAATTCGTTAAACATTGTATTTTCTATTTCGATGTTTGTTTCTTGAACCGAATAACAAACTTAATAAAATAATAAATATTTAAAGATACTTGTCTGATGTTCAATTGCAACATTTTCAACAAATATATCTTTTATTACTGAATTTTTGGTTTAGTTAAATTTTTGACTTTCTTTTGTTTTTTCGCTTTATTTGCCTTGAAAACATACAACACTTCAAATCGACACCAGAATTTTTAACAATAAAGTGATTTTGAAATAGACAAAATCGTAGGGTTACCAAAAGTTGATATTTTAAGAAATTGCTGATAGTATTGATTGAAATACGTCAACAGTAATTCGAATTCGGAAAGCGTGAAATAAACAATAAAGGGATGTCGTTGAGGTTGTCAACGAACCAGTAAACTGGGGGAATGTGGACCTAAGGGACCTCTTAAATACAATCAAGATATAGCTGTCTTTCATAGCGGGCGATTACTGATTTCATCAATAGACCTTTAATGTTTACGATAAAAGCTTCAGACAGCTTGAAATAATATCTCAAAAAGACATATAGTCCATAGCAAGCCCCACAGTGTTGGAGGTTGTGTATGACTATGACTGTATGAAGGACCGGTATTAAATTTGATGTAGGATGTCATCGTAGATATCGTTTCTAATAGGGTGTTTGCATTCCATATCAATTTACATTTTGTCATGGTCAGACCAGTATAGATCAACATGTATGTCAAATACCTGGATTTTATTTGTTGGTATTGAATAGCTACAATAGTCGAAATACAGTACTGGTAGGTACAAAATTTGAATCGATACCTAAAGTCTAGCCGATAGCCGCGTTGGTTAAGGCGCCAGGTGGTAATCGAAATTAATCGAACGGATTTTGCGCTACCGGGTTCGAGCCCCGGCTCAGACACTATCGGAGGATTTAGTTGTATGTCCGTGTTTTTCGATCCGTAACCCCCTTCCGCGCATGCCTCTGACTTCTGGAATTGGAGGTTGGTTGTCTAATTTCTGTGGTGTTTATTTATTATTATTTATAAGATAGAAGGAAATATTAATAGCAAAATAATGTACGTGAGAGAAAGCAATATATTAACTTTGATACCAACAGTTAGGTGTGAGCGTAGGTACGTCCTTAATGTACATATACTATAGATTAAGATTAGGCAGGCATTTGCTCAGCCCGACATTTTTGCATCTTGTTGACGGATTCTGTCGTCTTGCTTGAGGTATTCGCACCAACTTCCGAATTTAAATTCAGCGAATTACGCAACAAGGGTCTGTTTTAGTTTTAATTGTTTTAAATCTCTTTTGATATTTTAAATTTTATTGCCTATGTTAATTTGTTCTTAACAGAAGGAGGTAGGCCTAGAAGAAGTTCGTTTCTGCAATGGCAAGTAAAAGATCCCTACTCTTAGAAAGAGAAGAGGTTCGGCAGAATTCCTGGTTGGGGGTAGATCATCTACAGGCGTCGGTGATAGGCTTCGTAGCGGAAATATGCTGACGTTAAACAAATGTATAAAAAACTACCAGCAGTTCAGCAAGTATGTTAGAGCTTCGCCCGGTAAAGAGAAAAATGACAACAGAGTAAGTTTATTTCCCATTTATTTTCACTCTATAATAATAATAATAATACTCCAGCTGGGGTGTAAAACCGAACCGGCAGCCCTAGTGCACCCGGGAGGGGAAAGCATCTTCCCCTCTGGTGTTGGTCGTGGGCTTGTTGGGCTAACCACCCACAAGTTCTACACTTCGGTTCCTATTAACCGAAGGCAGGGCCCCCACAATCGACCCCATCCGGATAGAGGTCACGGGCAAGGTGGTGGGGCCCAACCGGATCGATTGCCTAATGACGACGACCGCGAGCTACAAAGACGCTTTGAGTGGACCGATGATTTAAGGGACGACCTTCTGCTTTGCTATGAAAGCAGTGAGCCCGCGCGGAGGGGATACATGGCGCGGATGCATGCTCTGTGGGCTTTCAGAGCATAGCGCCTTCACGCCACAAAATTTGCGTGACTATGTATCTCACCTTCGTAGCAGGGGCTACGTGAGAGCTGCTCCTCAGCTGATGAATGAGGTGGCCGAAGGGCCGCCGCATTCACCGGTTGAGGACGTAGTTCTCCTCGTTCCGCCAAGACCAGAGGGCCTCAGTACCAGACGGGGTTTACACCACATAAAAACCCCCGGGCCACAAGACCTAGCCAGAGTGCTACCAGAACGGGCTGACCTCTGGTACATAAACTGTGCCGTGTATGCCGCTGCTCAACGCTTTTCTCAGGTGGAGAGGTGAAATACTGCTTCCCCACAGAAGAGGGCGGAGCGGCGCATACAAAAGATGGAAGCCAAGATCCGGTCGGCGAGGCAACACGCATCCCGTATCCAATGTGTGATGGACTATATGGCGGCCAATAGGCCGTTCACGCGTAAAGTGCGTCGATTAGCCGCCAACTTAAGACGCGCCCATCACACACTCAATGAGGCAGTGCTGCGAACCACCAAACAACACTCTCGACAGGATACGGATGCTTGTGATTTACAAAAACTTACTAGCCAGGCGGGCGACAGGGCTTGCGGATAATAAATTGTTCCGCGAAAAGCCCTCACGCCTTTTACAACCGTCACCGCTTGTTGTAGGCGTGTTGCTACAAATATGCTTGCCGTTCCGATCCTTCTCTACTCTTTCAGAGTAGTGAAATGGACTAGAGAAGAGCTGCGTCAATTCGATGTAGTAACCCGCAAGAAGATGCATCTCAATAGGAGCTTGCATCCTAAATCATCCGTTCCACGGTTATATCTCCCATGACATCGGGGAGGCCGTGGACTCTTGAGCTTGGAAAGTCTCCATAGCAGGATGGTTTTGGATGGAGCATGTAAGGTCATCAGGAGTTCGGATCCTCTCCTCTGCATGGTCCGAGATCATGAAAATGCAGAGGTAGGAGCTTTTCTCTTTAAGGCAGCACGGAGAGCAGCCGATGAACTTGGTCTCATCTTCGACATCGAGCGGGTAAACCCCGACTCTGTCACCGAGTTGGAAACCGTTCGACTAAAAGCCCATATTAGAGCTGCAGAACACAACATCCTTCTACAGCTCTATAAGGATAAGCCATTACACGGAGTCTTCTATAACAATATAGAAGACCTCGGCTTATCCGAAAGGCTGACCTTCGCCTTTTTTAAGATCAGCCGAGCTGAAGTCTGAGACCGAGGGATTCATAATGGCTTGCCAAGATGATGTATTTAACACCCTCGTCTATCGACGTCGTGTCATGGGTATAGAGATCTGCAGGGAGAGCCTGCCGCAGGGCGCCGGAGACTGTAATGCACTTACTGCCGGCTTGCCCGACATACGCAGTCTCGGCCTATATTCACAGACACGACGCAGCATTACGAGTGCTTTATTAGCATCTAAGGCACTCATATGGGATAGACGAAACACCAGTGCTGCCTTACGCTCCGGGGGATATTGAGTCCGTTGTATTTTCTTAAATACCTTCGTTACCTTTACACATTCTTTATACTTATAATTAGTTATTACTATGATATTGAGAAGTTTGATATTGGAGAAATACAATATTTTAGAATTTCTAATAATTAGTATGGTCGATTTAGATGCAAAAGTCGTTTTCTTTAAGAAATTTGTCATAATGAATGAATTTCTGTGGTGTCAATTCCGCAAAATTGGAAAATTTTTAGATAAGAAAATTACTGTTATTATCCCTTTTCGTAAAATTTCAAACCTCTGTATCTCGGAAAATACGAATCTTTTCAAAAATTTCATAAGAAGAAATTGTTGCGTTGTGTAATTTTTTGAAAAAATATATAAACATTTTTTTTCATTTAATTTTACTTGAATTTAATGAAAATGAACACATTATCAACAAAAGTTATGCCTTTTAATTGAGACCACAAAACAAACAAGTTGTAAAAAGTTTCAAGAAAATTATTTCATTATAACAAAAGTGTTCAAAGAAAATAAATCGATCGTACTAAATCGTAAATATTTTATTAAGTTAGGTAAGGTGTGCTGTTACTTATGGAATAACAGGTCTATATTTTTTCAATAGTAACATTAGTCGGCATACCTAAGTGGATACCTCGAGACAGTTCCTCCGCGATGATTTAATTGATTTACCTCACCTCTTGGTTATCGGCAATCACTTTATATGATGGCTGTCCAGCCCATTATTCTTATATTGTTGCTAACTGGCTAAATTTTGAAGAAAATGGATTGGCAGAAATAGTTTAGTTTTATGGCCGCCAAGGAGTTCAGACTTGAAAATGTCAGATTTTTATTTGTGTTACCGTTTACAACAAACTATTTATTAGTAGGGTTCCCGAATGCATAAAAGTGCTCTAGAAATGATTTCTGTTCTGAAGTTCAGTTCGAGCAACGAAGAGCAGCAGTAGGCAGCTTTTAGTGAGAACCTGAAGATGGCAGATGAGATTCTGCCGAAACGTCGTTTAGACAACCATGACTCCTGGAGGAGTCGACCATCGACGCGGGAGAGCACCCGGAAGTACAACAACACTTCGTATATATATACATTTTGCCGGTGATATAAAAAAAAAAGATTTTCACCACAGTCGGGGGTGTTCGTCAGCCGTTAAAGAGGTTGAAAGGGGTCAGAAGAAGTGTTGACTATCACCACTGTGTTCAGCATCCTCGAAAACAGGCGTTCATATATTCACCGGCAAAATTGCCGGTGATAAAAAAAAACGATTATCACCCCTTTCGGGGGTATTTATTAGCCGTTAGAGGGTTTGGAGGGGGTCAGAAAAAATATTGAGTATTACCACCGTGTTCGGCATCCTCCTAAGTTTTACCGGTGGAAAAGATGTGATAAGCGTTTAACCCCCCCTTTGGGGGTGATTTTTGGCCATTTGGGACGTTGCGCATCTCCAAAGAGAAATTCTATCAGCACCATTGCATTCAGCGCCTTCGAAAACGGGGGGGACTCTCGTTGCATAGCAAAATATTTACAAGTTCATTCGACTCGCACACTCCACTCTAAAAGTTCTTTGACAAATATTACTTACCAAATATTTCCTAAATATTTTCTAAAAATTCTTTTTTTTATTGTAATTTGCCAATTATAAACAAAAAATCTCAAATTCTGTTTTTCGTTAAAAATCACTATCTGTATGGAAAATTATTTTGGACCGTTTGAAACACCTGCTTTGCAGAAAATGTACTTACTATCTATACGGGAACTTTTAAAGAAACGCAAAAATCAACGTAAATATTGATTTTGGCGAGAGAATTCTAGTGATCAAAAATAAAGCTTGTCAACTGGCGATTAATTTGCGTCGATTTCTGTTAAATGTTTTATAAAAGATAAAAGCCTACTTTTACTTTCAATAAAAGATCTTTTAAAAAAGAAATATTTTATAAAATATAGTAGATTACACTATCACATTCCTCATAAAATTTTTATATAAAATACAATTTAAAAAAAACCTTTTATAGTATAATAAGCGCCCAATATGTTTAGAATATAAGTATTACTTAGTCATTTTTAACACGCATTTCACTCAGTGTATTTATTTATTCTCAAAATAATTAGTACTAGAAATTTCGACATAAAATAATGTAAGCTGATACAGGAATACAAACTTATTTATCTACCTTAGCGACACTTAAAATTTTCACGGCAACTTGATTCTAATTGGAGGTCCATCATTCGTATCGTCAGTCTACTATATAAACACTTGAAATAGGCAGCTGCTACCGTATATGGGCCCTACAGAAACATGTCTCACTTTAAAAGCACATTGACATTTTGTCAACATGACAAATTACAATTGCTGTAGTATTTAAGGAATTAGTCGGTCAATATTAGTTGTGTACAATGCTTTTAAAAATTGCAATATTGTCTAACTTTGTTGACAAGCTGAATGGGTCGATATGTGATTATGTATCCTAGCAAAACCAAAAATAGTTTATACTAATGGAAAAAGATGTAGTTAATTTTGCTTTCATATTTTAATATTTTATTTTGCGTAGGTACTTTATTTGTAGAACGGCTGAAATTGAAAATATACGATTTTTCATCCATGTTCTTTAAGTGTTAGTTACCATATTTTTAAAACTATGAAATTAGTGAAGAGTTCGGATATTACTAGATGACAACATATACTGTTTTCTTATGTACAATGTTGTTTCCGAGCTAAAGGAAGAACTCAATGAAATTAATGTATGTATTTTTCCATGTCACTTTTTACGGATCAGTTAATATTTGAGACAACAATACTCTAAACATTAACTCTAACAACAACCAGAATCTTGGTAAAATGTAAAAACATTAAATTGTTACACGATGCAAACACTTAGATTAGATCGAAATAAAACATCACAACATAGACTCCACAAAACTGAATAGAGACTCATAGTTTAGTAGGGAATACATTTGATGATGTTACAAACTAAGATTTAATGTAGTTATTTTATGTTTTTTCTTTAGGGAAATTTCTCTATGATTTTAATTTCAGAAGAAATTGAATCTGTGGCGTTTTACAATTTTTTGATTCATGAACATGGAAAATTGTTGCAAAAATGTAGGGAGTGGAATTTAAAAAATGCAAAGATCAATTGAACCTTGAAGTAGAAGTAAATAGTTGAGAATCAAATTTATATTAACGAGTTCAACACTGTGGGTTTAGTTAATCGAAATAATAATAATAAGTCGACTTAACTTTATGAAAAAAATAAATACAAAAATGTACGCAAAAATAACAGTTAGGCCCGTTTGTGCCGAAGTCTAACTTAAGCTACTCATACTTAACCACAAGATTAAACCCTTAAACATAATGTTAAATTATTGAATAAAGCGCATGTTAATAAGATAAAAAAATTGTTAATAAAATTCCCTGTTTGGTACACACATATATAAGTTAAAGATGAAGTACTTAAAGTTATTATTACAACTGCTTACTTAACAAATAACTTTTATACTTGAATTTGAATTTACTTGGTTCCATGTTTTTTTAAGTTTTCAGGTAATGAGTTGTAGAGATTTATAGAATTAAATCCTCTCTTATACATAGCTGTTTGATGATAAGGCATAGTTCATTTTAATTTATATCGAATATCCCTGAAGTGAACAGCTGATCTAGCTATAAATTTATTTTTAAGGGCAGAGGACTGAGGGATATTTAACAAATTTTATATGAATATATGAAGATGATGTAGTACTCTATTTGACATTCTTAACCACTTAAGATTATTAATTTTTTCAGTAACCGAATCAAGTCTTCGTAGTCCAAAAATTAGTCTACAGCAAGAGTTCTGAACTTTTTGTACCCGATATTTATCTAATATAGTTAGGCAAGGTCCGTATATAAAGTCAGCATAATTAAAGTGAGACAAAACCAATGTCTCACATAACAGTATTTTTGGATTAAAATTCAATATATGACGATTAGCATAAATGAGTTTTAAAGACGAATACGACTTTTGTATTAACTTTTTGATATGTCCGTCATAACGTAAATTACTCTCCAAAAGAATACCTAAGTTAACTAAAGGCAAAGGTACTGTCGTGAGCAGAAAAAAATAATACAACTTTTTTTTTCTAATGTAAATCTGTCTCTATTTGAATATGTAATAAGTAGCCGACTAAAACAGATATCACTTTTAATTTATTTTTTTATTTTAATGCTGTAGTTATTGTTATAGTAAATGATGGATGGTTAATGAGACAAATTGCAGTGCGTTATAACATTAACAAAAATTTTGTGTGTAATATTTCAAGAAAGTGGAGCATAAACGGTACGACTAGCAGAAATCCTGGATCAAAGGACAAAGGATATCCTACTTAAAAAGAAACTAACTATTAATATTTCGTTATTGCACCATTTTTATTTATAACTTCTATAAGTCCGTTTGGCATAGAATTAAATAACCTTATACAAAAATCACTAGTAATAATATTTTTCCGTGCATTATTTACTATTTCCAGTGATTCTTCGGCATTCCGTGGTCTCACATTTCGTTTTTGGATACTTCTTACGAGTAGTCCCCATACTTCTTCCACAGGGTTAAGATCTGGACTAAGACTGGGCCAGTTAAGAACATTGATGATGTTATCTTGAAACCAGTTAGTTACGGTATGAGCAGTATGAACGGAACAATTGTCTTGTTGAAATATGAGCCTCATTATTAGGAAATAATGTGACACAGAAGGGAACATAATATTGTTTCAAATCCTAATATACGTTTCACTATTAAATCGTTCCTCAATATGCCACAAAACACCAGGACCACGTGCCGATATCCAAGCCCACATATCGACTCAAAATCTACCACTTTTATCATTGTGAGATATATATTTCTCATCGAATCGAGTATTCGGAGGGCGGTAAACACGAATACGACCGCTGTGTGTTGACTGGAAAGTTTTTTCGTGTGTAAAGATTACATTGTTCCAAAAATTTACATCATGCGCTAAAAAAAAATTCAAGCGCAAATCCTACTCGAGCTTCTTTAGGTTCAGCTTTAAGTAAGTATTTCTGTGCTGCTGCATGGCAGCGTAGCTCCGATTCTCTTACTCGCCGGCGACCAGTACTACTCGATCCAGGAAAATTAGTTTTTTCAGCAGCCTGAATAACTGAGTAAAATGGATTTTCTACTAAAGCATTTACTAATTGTAAATCTTGTTGTTGAGTTGATATCCTTCGTCGCCCTGATCCAGGACCTCTACTAATCGTACCGTTTATTCTCCACTTTCTTAAAATGAATTTTTGTCAATATTATAACGCAGTGCAATTTGTCTCATTGACCATCTAAATCGCTTATATGAGGCATATTAGTTTTTTGCACACTTGCAATAAATTATGACAACTAACTGACAATGTCACAAAAATTAAAGTTAGATGTACACAACTAGATTTTAGCAAAATACCGTCATAAGACTTGTCCTATTTTTTTTTGCTCACGATCGTACACCCTCAATATTAATATTTAAGTTGCGTTTTATATTGTTAATACTATTTTTATTACCAAATAACATAATGAAAGATTTACTAGAATTAAATTTAAGGTTATCTTCTATAATACGATAAGTTATCCATTTCCAGGATATCTAAGGCGTGTTAATCATCGTTTAGCGTGATTACATGGTCATTTTTTATTTTGAAATTAAAAATCAGTAGAAATAAAAATTCTAAAAAAAGAGCTGATTGCGTTTGTAAGGCACATGCGTGAAGCGTTCTCTAAATTGAGACATGTTTAAGTCCCCATCTCCAATTATTCAAATCACCCCGGAAACGATACAAAATATTTTAATTTCAGCAACGCCTCCATTATTGACAAGAAACTACGGGCGCCCAGTTTGTACATTTAATTTAAACTGTTTCATGTTCTTTTGTTTACTTAGTAACATCAAAAATGTAATATTTTTTAATTGAAAAATTTGTTGGATAAAGAATCAAAAACCCTTTCAAATGAGCTATCACACGCACTCTCATTTCATTTAAAAGTTTTAGAGGGGTAGATGTCACTCCAAAGAGGTTGAAGGGGGAGGTAAGCAATCCCCCCCCTCATAACACTTCCAATGTATACTACAAGCTAATGTGGCTTCCCCGCACCCCCTCATCATCCATCATGCTTACCTTTTTGACTATATACTTCATGATGAGCAACATAACATTTGCTTAAACCAAGCTGGAAGGCAATAACAAAACGCGTTTTACTGTTATCGTAGTCCCTTGCACCTTCTGATCATCTTTAGTTTCTGATACAGTTTAAAAATTCATAAAATCGTGAAAGCTCACTTTATCCTTATTTCTTTCATTTTAACGGACTAAAATTTCTCCTATTTATGTGCATTGATAGTAGACATAAAATATAACAAAAATCGCTTTACTGTTGCCACAACAAAATACGGATTAGAAATTTATGAAATCGTGTAGAGTTAATTTTTACCCTTATTCATTTTAATAGACTAAGTATTTTTCTATTTTTACTATTAATATACACTGATAGATGATAAGGAATAAAATATTACCGATCAGAAATTTCTAAAATCGTGTAGAGCTTATTTTAAACCTTATTTATTGTGAAATACATATTATTAATACATAATGACAGCCAAAAGCAAAATATTGCAGGTTAAAAATTGTTGAAATCATATACAGTTAATGTTTCAACATTGTTTTCGTAAAAATACAACAAAAAATCTGAAGCTGGATTTCACAGTTGGAATCTAACACGGGACTTGTTGGAGAAATACTTTATTTTCCAAACGTATGTAAATAATTGATTACTTTACTTGAATTTCTATTTTGTCTTTACTTTCAGTAGTACTACCGTAAGCAAGGGTACCTTTTTCGCTGGCTGGGATACCCATTGAATTATGCAAGAAAAGCAGCAGCACAAAACACATTCCATATGTAATAGAAAAAAATAGCGTTACTCAGTTTTTCACTGTACTTGTTGACTGGATTAAAGTATTATTTTTATTTGTAATGTCGAGATGTCAATTTGCTTATTCGTAAAAAATCAAAACTTAAAATGTTATATATTTCTGTTGGGTATTAATATTTTGCAATTTCATTTTATATTGTAGATATCTCAAAGAAGCATTAAGCTATGTTTTCACTTTTCATTTAATAAAAAAGGCAAAGAGTAATATTAATTTACTTATATATTTCCTATTATTTTCTAAAAATATACGAGATAATTTTGTACTTGGCATCAAGAAATCTCCACTACCAGATTCAGCTACAGAATTTAAGAGTAGAATTTTCAATATATTTGTAAGAATTTATGTGTTCACTTCAAATTTGGCATGATATTTTGATTATATAAGAGGCACACTTTTACTAAATATAACAGAAGGAGCTTTTATAGTACTAGTTTTATTCGAAGAATTGTAAAGCAAGCTATATGTTTTTCTCGATATGACAAATACAGTTGGACACATCTGACGAAAATAGAGAAAAAACGTGGCCCAAAAAACAAATTGTTAAAAAAATGGTCAACTGTACAAAATATTTTTCCACAACTTTTACTACTCAAACCATTCATTGATTAATAAAATCCACATTTCCAGACAATTTCATTCAAAATATAGATTGATTCTACTTTGTGAAAGAAAAAAATATTATAATATTAGGAAGCAATTGTAACAAATTATAAAATTTAAATTTTTCACTTTCACCAGCGCGTTCACTTACGAGTTTTAAAACAGAAATCGATTTTTGCTCACGTTACACTATACGTAATTTGTTGAAAATGCAATATTATCTCATAGGGTAGTGCATACTCTTCGGGAAAATAACTATTCAAATCGGTCCAGCCTTTCCGGATAATCCGTGAAAATACGTAGGAAAGAAATATGCAGAGAATTGGGAACCTCCCACTTTTTAAAGTCTATTAAGGATTCTTCTTTAGGAAGAGAGTAATATCCACTCGAATATTAATTTATTTTTTTCATTAAAACAACGTAGAGTTTGCGGTTTTAATGAAAGCCGGTTATTTTGTTGCACATGAAAATAGGTTATTGACAATAAATACAGAAATTTATTGATGCAGTTACATATCTGTACTATAGTTACTGTCAAAATATGTTTGTATAACTTAGTAGCATAGTAGCTGACTCAATTTAAAAATTCAATTTATCAATCTCACACGTGTAGTCGTCGTTTTATTCCATTATATAGTAGGGATGTAATTTAATTTTTGTTTGTGTATCATTTTCACAGAATTTTAGATAATAATAGTTTGTAAATTTAACCCATAAAATTTATATAATGTTCAAGTTGTATGTTTGCAAAATGATTTTGAAGAATACAGGCATAATATAAATGTGTAGAATATTTATTATATTTATTTTCATAGAAACAAATATGTTATTTAATGAAGCCGCCTTTCAATTTTAACTGACATTCTTTGGTGGTATGCACTTGTTTGTATGACGTTATTAACATTTTTTTTAAACTTGCATTGATAACTCTTTGCAGCAATTTATTAATAGTGCTCGCTATGACCTTTCCGGCAAATCCATAATTGATATCTTGTTTATCTGAGTTTTTATGTTTAATCGATATGCTCACACGTTTGTAATAACGTTTAACCACTATTTTAGTTGTGATGGCAATATAATATAGTTCTACTTCAGATAATTTAACAAAAAGACGATTTGCGTTGTCCTTTTACTTTTCTCGCCTACTAGTCCAAGTAAGGGTTTTGACTAGCAAAAGGTCAGACAGAAATGAAATTTGGTAGGATGGTAAACATAGGCCTCCTAATAGTACACCTAAGTTTGCGACCCTGGAGAGTGCCGCTTGAGGGGTGGGGGGGTGGAAAACTGTGCATCGCCGCATTTTTTGAGGAATAGCGCCGTTATTTGGAGAGATAACGAAAAAATGTTCAAATGAAAAATGTAGACTATGCAACTTATTGTCATTTTTTTTTTCTGCGACCAATAGTTTCCGAGATACAGCAGAAAATGTGATTTAGTACGAAGATCGACTGCAAACAATCTCCAATATTTTTTTCATGAAAGAGCAATATTTTTGAGTCTGATGATGTCTAATTTGTAAGGTTTGGTTGTATTGTATACAACGAAATATAAGATTTTTTGAAGCGCGTCGCGATCTACGCAAATATGTAGATTTTTTAATTATCCATATCCATGTTGATATATGTTTATATATTTTTGTATAATCGACAAATATATTATGTTTTTGCATACGTGATTTAAAATATATTACTTTCAACTCGTTTCCACATCAGCCTTGAGGTATAGTCCATCTGTGCGTTTTTTTGTATGTTATCCCCCAATGGACCTAATTCACAATCGGAATTGAGGTTTAATTCATCCTGCGTCGCTTACGATGATGCAAATCAGACTGGCTTTCATCCTCATCATCTTAAAACTTTAATCCTGAAGTAGGGTTATCAATACCGTGCTGATCGAGATGTTCTTCAGCGTCGTTTCCGTCATTTTCGTCGTCCAAAAGTTGGTCGGAAATATTCTCACAGGACGTCCCATTGCAGTGCAAGCACAGAACCGAACATTTTAATCCTGCTTTATGGCAACCACAAGCTGCTCCACATCCTTTCTGGCATCTGCACGAAATGCTCTTAAGGAGGACCTCTGGAGCCGGTTTCCTTGTTATCGGTATTGCGTCTAGTCCTGTTCTTGCTTTCCGCCATCCGTGTTCTTCGGGACTCCTCTGCATACTCCACCAGCTCTGTACTTGATAATAAGAACACAGTGAATGTTGTCGGTAAGCATCTGATGTTTATGTCAACGCGGAGGTTGAATTAATTTCTCGAGACCGCCCGCATAAAGTTCTTATATGGCAGAGAAACTAAGTAATTATGTTCACTCCCTGCATTATACTGACTCAACAAAAATGATTCTCCAGCAGCAACTAATTCCGATAAATCTGCATTGGGGTCCTCAAATACCTAAACTGCGTCATTTAAGCTATGGTTCTTCACTAGGGTATTGAGAAATCGGATCTTTCCCGGATTAAACAGAGCCGAAGTAGTGTCGCAACTACTAAAGGCATGCACAAAGATGTTCTATGTCGGAAACTCTGAAATGATTGGAACACTTCATCCTTGTTTCCCCTAGCCGGTTTTTGCAAATAAACATTTGGAAGATCTCTGACCTCAGCGGTCAACAACACGAGCAAATCCACGTCTTTTCCAACAACGAACACTGAATAAAAAGAAGGCGACATTTCGAAGACAATCTGAACAATTAAAGAATCCACGTCTTTGATTGCCTGTTTAACCGTGTAATTATGTTCTTCCAACTTTAACTTCAGCAATGCAATGAGGTGCCTTTTGTTGGAGCTGTTGGATAAATAATAGCTAATAATTCTTACGACACGGTGGGAATCATGGATGATTCATCGAAGAGTAACTAGTGCCACAATATAGCTTCGGGCGGCGATCTCGTTCAGCAGATCTCGTAATCGCGTCTACAGTACTATCGGGATATCCCTCAAAAACAACAATTGTATTCGACCCATAATGCCTTTCGATGTAATGAGTGTAATTCACACATACTGTTGCATTTGCATTTTGGCGGCCTCACACAACACGATGCAATAAGAATCCACCATCAACAACGTGCATGGTCGTGTTGGCTTCTACGACTGGTGTCGGTGTCAAATAATATAAACAATCATAATTAGTTTATTTAGCTAATGAAAGCTATACAATTCCACATACATCATTCTTACTGCTTATTATAGTATAGATACAACAGATGAATAAACAAAATAGATGGCGCATAAGCTTTGTAGAGTGAAGATTTCGTCCTCTTATGTATGTCTTCCTCAGTAAACAATGATAATGGAAAGTTCGAACTGGAAGTAAATTTTCAATTCTTCGTCATCTTTCTTTTCGATACATATGCGTTGAAACAACAACAGCGGATTGATAATAACAGGGACCGACGCAAGCTTCACACTACATTTAGCAGTAGCTAATGAGAACTTTATCCTTACGTTTAGATTTCACCGAATCGAAATTATGACCGAGCATCTTTTCCATAGCAAAACATCTCAACTTCTGGAAAGAGATTGTATTATGATAGCACGAAATGGTACGTGTTGCGATAATAAATAATTAATTGTCGACGAAACATGCACATATACCTTAACGCTTTTTACGTTTATATCATGTATACTTTAAACGAGGATAATTGGAACTGGTCAGTGTTAAATCACAGGACCGTGCGCACTGAACTTGTTATTTTGTCCTATATATTTAGCAATGGTATCGAGATTTGAATGGTAGTTAAAACTGTGTAGGCGAGTTCGAGACTGGCAATGTAAACAGCCTGAATGAACCATCTACGACTGCACTGGTTTAAAGATAATAAAACGGACAGGCCTACTAGCATAAAAAAACTCGAAAATCGTTTCTCCTGTAGTCAACGGTGGACTTTTGCTGTGTTAATGTGCCAGTGCAGTGCGTAAATACCTGTTATAATATCAAGCGTAGGAGCTTAGTTATTGTTCATATTTATAAATATTTACTACTATATAAAAGGTAAAATATTTTAATTATTTACTAATTTACCATGGCTTTCTGGAGACCATTTGAAACAGAGGATAATATAATAACGCCCGAAAATCTTATTATTTTCTTATGACAAGCATTTCTATTTACCTCCGTCCATGTACAATAAAGAGATGCCGACTGTTTTTGCCGACTTTTAGTTTTTATACGGTTTCAATTAAGTTCGTTTACACTTTATAAAAAAATATATTTGTCGATCATACAAGAATATATAAACATGTATCGAATTTAGATATGGATAATAAAAAAACACCACATAATTGAGTAAGTCGCGGCACGCACGTAGTTGTATACAACCAAACCTTTATATATCAGGCATCATAAGACTCACAAAATATTGTTCTTTCATAAATAAAATATTGGGAAATTGTTTGCTGTCGATACTCGTACTAATCCGCGATGAACATGTGATTTTGTTGATAATTGCGAACCAACTCTCAACTTTGGCGCGCTGTATCTTGAAAACTATTTTACGCAGACAAAAATGATAAGAAAATTTTTTTAACGGCGTTATTCCTCCAAAAGCGCGGCAATACACAGTTTTCCACCCCCTACTCCTCGAGCGGCACCCCTCCGAGGTCGCAAACTTAGGTGTACCATCAGGAGGCCTATGTCTATTATCCTACCAAATTTAATTTCTGTCTGACCTTTTGCAAGTCCATCCCCAAAGGGGGCCTGGCACCCTAAGGGCGCTCCGCCAAAAACACAGAGCAAAGTAAGCATAGTACAGTGCAATTTGCAACACAGCAGGGCGGCGACGGCAGTACTGTGCCGGCACCTTGATGTGGAGCGGGACACACTGGCACTAATTCAGGAACCCTGGATAATTCAAACTAGGATAACAGGGTTATCAGGACTAAGTGGACTTATTTACAGCTCACCAACAACAGATAGGCCGAGGACAGCCATCTATGTTCCTCGGCATATCAAAACCCAGCCTCTTCAACACCTCTCAACGTCTGACCTAACGGCCGTGAAGGTGGAATGTTTGATGGCTGGCAAACCAATAAATGTTTTCTTGGCATCAGTGTACCTCCCTCAAGACTCGGCCACTCTACCACCAACAAGGTAGATGGAGGACCTGGTAGCACCTGCCGCAATCAAAACTGGGAATTAATCATGGGATGTGCCGCCAACGCACACATGTGACCAGGGGCAGTGAAGACAACAATGCAAGAGGTAAATCACTTTATGATTATATTACCGGTATCAACCTTAGCGGAAGTAATAGGGGCTGTACACCGACATTTATTATCAGTAGAAGTCAAACTATAATAGATATAACACTAACAACGTGGCGTATATCCAGCCTAACCCAGAATGGACATGTGTTTGAATGTGCAATATCATCAGACCACCAATGGATAAACTTTGAAATTAATCTCATCAAAGCACCCAAAAACCATTCCGAGATCCCCGGAGAACTGATAGAGAAAAATATCGATGTCGACGAGTGGCGAAATAGAGCAATTTGTCGCAGCAGCCCATTGAGGCCACCAAGTGGTGGTCTCAAGGGCAAAACTGACATGTCAAGAATCCGATTGGGAATCATACACAACCAATCTTAAAGAATTTAAGAAACTAATCAGACAAAGAGATGCGTAGAGAACCTACTGTGAGGAAATCGAAGATTACTCACAGACTGCTAGGTTATGCAAAGTCCTCGCCAAAGTCAAAGATCATGACTTCTGCTTATTTAAAAGGAATGATGGTACAAGGACCAACGACTTTCGTGAAAGCCTAGAGTTACTCATGGAGACTCACTTCCCGGGATCTGTGATAACAGAACGGAAGGAGTGGCCAAACGAAGTCGAGACCCAACCCTCGGATTTGGATTGGCAAATGGCCAACCAAATAGTGAGTGGGGACAGAATAAGATAGGCAATACAGAGTTTCCACCCTTTTAAGTCGCCAGGTATTGACGGTATCTATCCCGCCCTACTGCAATGGGGACTAGATGAATTACTGCCACTTTCGTGAAAGCCTGGAGAGTTATTCATGGAGACTCACTTCCCGGGATCTATGATAACAGAACGGAAGGAGTGACCAAACGAAGTCGACACTCAACCCTCGGATTTGGATTGGCAAATGGCCAACCAAATAGTGAGTGGGGACAGAATAAGATGGGCAATACAGAGTTTCTACCCTTTTAAGTCGCCAGGCATTGACGGTATCTATCCCGTCCTATTGCAATGGGGACTGGATGAATTACTGCCGCACCTGGTTGGAGTATTTAGGGAGTGCTTAGCACACCTTTATATTCCAGAGACATGGAGAGAAGTGAAAGTTGTGTTCATCCCAAAGGCAGGGCGGATGGACTATACCACCCCCAAAGTCTATAGACCTATTAGCTTAACCTTTTTCTTCCTCAAGACGATGGAGAAGCTATGTGAACGATACATAAGTGATGTTGTAGTAAAAGACAACCCCTTACATCCTAACCAGCACACATGCACCCTGGGAAGATCCACCGACACCGCCCTCCATGCAGTAGCGAGTTGGATTGAGAGATCCTTGGACAATGAAGAGTCCACCCTAGGTGTCTTCATAGAAATAGAAGGTGCGTTCGACAGAACCACCTTTCCAAAAATTACAACGGCCCTAGTGAAGAAGAAAGTCCCCACGATCATGGGAAGCTGGATATCCAACATGATCTCGACGAGAGCTGTACAATTCAGTGTGGGGGATGCTTCCATACGAGGAATGGTCGCGAGAGGCTTGTGCCGCCTCAATTCAGAACGATTCCATACAATTGCCTACGCAGATAATTCAACAATCATGCTGTACAATGGGGACTAAGTGCTGTGGTTTAATATTTTTTATTGAACACCCTCCCAACCAATTCCAGATTAATATAATCAATATTCAGAACGTTAAAGCGTCAAATATATCATGACATATTCATAACAGATTTTCAGATTTAGTTTAGTAAAATATATCCTCTTATATTAATAATAATATTTGGCAGATAGTTGATGCCATTACCAAGAAACCGGATGTCTTCTTAGTCAATAGTGTATAGGGTAGACATCATACAAAATTTGTAATACAAAATGTCAGTTGAAAAAGGTATTTTGCATATCATTAAGGCAATTTCCAAAAAAGAAATCTGCTACATTTTTAGTGAAAAATATACAAGATGGATTAGCTAAACAATAAATAACAATTTATGAAGAAATTTAACTGAGCACAATAATATTTGACAAGTATGTAACAAGATGTTACAAATAATATTTACACAGTCAATATAAGTGTATAATTTAATAGTTAACTATATAAATCGTTGCTCTATATTAATATGTTTGCTTAGTTTTCAAGTTTTCATTAATTTAATGACATATGCGAGTCCATTTGGGAACGTGTTACGAGTTTTTTATTGTTTGCTATATGTAAATCCATTAACACATTTACTTAGACGGATGTGATATTCGATATATACACATGCATTAAAATATGAATTATAAAGAGGAGTGCCGAACATCGCTCTATTAAAGGTTAAGGTTTAGAGAACATATTTTAATATTGGTGCCTTATATGTAAATTCAAGGAAATTTTACAACCGACTCATCCGATTTTGACAAAAGTTTGAATATAGAACTCCGTGCTACAATAGGACTAAAGGAAATTTGCAGATTAATTTTCGTTTAAATTTGTGTATGCTAATACCCCCATTTATAAATGTATATACGAAGGAACATAATATTACCAGAAAGTTTAAACTGTCGTACATATAACATACAAAAAAAATTTGTAAATAACAACAGAAAATTTTTGTTTGTTGTAAGTATAATTTTTGCTGTGTTGTAAGCTAAAGTTTTTATATGATTTAAAATATTACTAAATCTGTCCATTAACTTTCCCAAATTTTCCTTTATTCCTAACAGAGAGCTAGTGCCCTTTTTGTTGACTTGGCAAATTTTGGCAGTTTCTAGTTCAAAGGATGGCAGACATTTTTTTCTTACCACGAATGCTTGCTTGCGCCCTTTTTTTAACCTAAAAATTTCGAATTTCAGCAGGTCAACCCTGATGCCCTACCACGTCTGCCGACTAATTTTTGTGTAAAAAATTAAGGTGGCACTAATTCGTCCCGTAGTCAAGGACTAAGAAGACGTACTGAAGCGAAGAAGTGATTAAAATCTGGTGAGGAATTAGAATTCGGCTCAAATTTTCTTAAGCGCTATGTGGCTACGTTAGAAAGTGAAAATACGGATGGCAAATATTTTCACGGTCAGGAACTGATCTGCTGAAACCAGAAATATTTGAAGTTGAAAAAGTGAGTGAATAGCACGGCAGCCAATAATCATAATCAACTGTTATCACCTAATGCTAATATCCATCACCAGGCTATAGTTTATTACAATACAAAACCGATTTTCCTCTGACAAGAACTCCCATAACGCTGCAGTAGCCGGTAAAATGATTTTCCGTCCGTTAAAAAAAGACGTTATTTTTTTATCCCCTAATGTCCGTTCTCGATGAATTCTTGTTATAGATGTCGAATAAAACAAGAATTAATACAGAACGGAAATTTTATATGTTGCATAATTTCAATAATAAAAATCAAAATTGTATTAACAAATGGTATAAAAAAGTTCCTTCCTAATGGCTGAAACCTTTTTTAAATTTGTTATAAAATATTAAGTAATCGAAGAAAAAAGTGAACGGACATTTTCTATGCTGTGCTAGTGCGCTCGCATCTTGACGCGGTGGCGCGCGTATGCTGTATATGTGTATACTCTCAACCTGTAATTTCTCATTCCAATAAAAACAGGAGTACATAAAAGCGGCCGTTTTTGCATATACAACCGACAATCGCAGCCTCGGAGGTTCATGATAGTATATCATTACTCGTTTCTGATGGTGTTTTTTGGTTTTCTAACACGAGTAGAACCCCAAAAAAATTTTCCCGATCAAAAGTTCCCTTCACCAACCGATGACATCCCTATTGTCGAAAAAGTCTCATAACAGGGATTTTTATGAATATCATAGCGCGAATCGAAAAATCAGTTTGTACTTCGACATTAATGAAACTCTCGTTTCATGACTACTTTTTTGCCCATAGGGGTGCGTCCGGTAGGTGGGGGGTACTGAGACTACTCGCATTCAATTAAGCGCCCCAAGAAATATATATTGCCATATGAAATTTTGCGCTCTTATTACTGAATTGCGTCGGAAAATGATTTTTTTCAACATATCAAGTTGCAAATTGTCCGTTCATATTTTTCATACATATTTTTTGAAACAGAACATCATTTCAATTAGAGACCGGACATTAGGGAGTAAAAAAAATAGCCCAAAAAAATACGCACAATTAAAATACACGTACTGGAATATGCAACGATTAAAACGTCCGTTTTTATTTTCTGTCATAGAAAAACTTTAGAAATAGACGAGAATTGTCAGAACAGACATTAGGCGACAACAGGAATTTCAACTTGCTCCCATTTTTCAGTATTTAACCCGTTACATCTTGACGCAGCACTAAAAATTTCCGTTTTAATTTTTTTCCTCAAACTATGCATATTTATCAACACCAAGAAATAGTAAACGGACATTAGGTGATACTCAGATGACCCGTTATTATGTTGAAGGATACATTTCAACCCTTTTGCGATGCTATAAATTTCCATTGCCCTGAACTTTTTTATCGTTTTTCAAAGAAAAGAGCATTAGCGCGGGAATTTTCCATTAGGGAATAAGTCGAAAATTTTGGTTACGAGCTGCCGTACTAGAATATGTTTGCCATTCTTTGAATTAGATCCTGCTAAAGGAGTTTTGCAGGATAAGGACGGTGAACTGGCCCTCAAATGGAAACACATATTGAAATTTATGCTATAATATCTCCTTGATGCACAAGAACAATTTATATACGATTCGCCCCCGAACTTTGCCTTGACCTTAAGATACATTGAAAATGACCGCGCGCAAGGCTATATTAAAGTCTCATATTTCGACAACTAATCAAGTTTGAGAGACAAAACGAATGCTATCTGTTAGGAGAAATTGGAAAGTACATTACTTATTTATTTTTTTAACAAAATATAAAACTAACGTTAAGTAAATTAATTATTACAAACATAAATGTAAAATACATATTACGAAAGACCAAAAATTTGACTGTTTCCTTTGGAAGGAAATAAAATCGTTACCTCACATCAAGGTGCATAATGTGAGCTTTCAAAACAGTTGAAAATAATGTCCTATAACTTGCGGTATGCTACGTCTTTAATCGGTAAACGCAAACTAATATCTGATTGGAATAAGCCCCCACCAGGCAGATTAATCCTAAAAAAGGACTACAAAATACCAAAAAATAAAATAAAAATCACAAAAAATACATAAAAAACATAAAAGTATAAAAAAATACAAAAATTTAACAATTAAAAAAATAAACCACAAAAACAAACACAATTTATTTAGAAAGCCATTGGAAACACAACACACTAAAGAGCCATTATACACAATCACACACAAAAGAACCAATACACCGTGCACGGCACCCGATACAAATATAAAAACTCTGCTAATATTTTAATATTAAAAATAAAAGATCCAGAAAAACACGAAACACTAAACAACCAAAATTACCGTCAGCCGAGGAGCAAATCACTCTTAATACACTTCAACCAAAGGCAAGCACCTACGATAAGATGGGAAGCCTCAGGCATCGCTACACACCTCACAGGTTGTCGTATAAGCCATCAGAAATATGATCAAGATAAATGCGATAGACTTTGTTTTGATTTTACTTCTGCTTTAATTGTATTAGGGCTTGATTTTACATATTGTTTTGAAAAATTGTTCTGATCGTCCATCAATTCGACCAAGTAAAGATACAGCCTGCGAGGATTGATAAGAGCTCGTAAAAATAAGAACCTTGAAGTGATTTTCAGTCAATCAAGGAAAATCAAAAAGTTTAGATGCCGTTAGCCATTCAGGTGTAGATTTCCTTCGGTTCCAATATTGACTTAAAACTTCTTGTTTCAAAGTATTTTATACGTCTATCCGACTTTCCATGTACTGTAAATATATAGTTTAGTTCACAGTTCGAGCCGAGTATTAATGTTAATACTACTAAAACTGAGATATACTAGATAATACTGGTATATTTTGAATTTGAATTCACTTGACTCTATTGATTCATTGTTAGGATACAACCTAATATACATGAGTTCTATTTTTAAAAATACTGCAATATATTAAGTATAACACAGACAAAAGATATATACCTACACACACACACACACGCACACCCACACACACACACACACACACACACATATATATATATATATATATATATATATATAATATACATTTTTTCAAATTTATTATAAAAGTCATATGATATGTTAACATAACATATTGGCGTGGCCAACGTGGGGCGATAAAGACTAGATTAAAGATTACTATTTTATTTAATTTAACTCTAATTAAAACAGATTTTGATTTATTTTTGGAAGTTTTTGATTATTGTTGGTTGTGTGATATTTTCACTGTTATTTGTAAGGTTGTTTAATGAGATTACGATCAGGTAAGACAATGGAGAGTAAATACCAAGAAACAGTACAAACATTCACATCACAATCATCAGAGGAAACCATTAGGTATTCAGCAACGGAGAGTTCAGAACAGAACATTAAACAGAAAACAGAACCAACGCGCGTGGGTGATACCATGCACACATCGCTGGTAGATTTAAATATATTGCAACAAATCATGGTGATGCTGACAGGTATTAGTGCAAAATTGGATGGTACTAAACAAGAAACAAATGAAAATCTCAACAAGAAATTAGAAGACATGAACAAAAAACTGGAAGAATGTGTACAAGAAATGAAAGGAAAAATGGAAAAGGTAGAGAGTAGATTGGATAAAATAACCGAAGAATTCAACAATGAAATAGAGGTTAAAGTGAAATCGGCAATAGATGGAATCAAGGATGAAATAAGCAACCATGTTGAACAGGTAATAATAGATGAATTTAAAGAAATAGAAACTACGATGCATAATCAAGACGAGACAATAAATAAGAAGCTAAAAGAACAGGATAGGAAGAGACTTGAGAACACGAAGATGTTGAGGGACACACCACTTACACAACAAGGACACAAAAAGACAAACAAAAGACATTATAAACAGGGAAAACATAAAATTAAGAGAAAGACTGACAGACAGCATAAAGCACAGACTAGGAGGGGAATAGGTTACCCAAACATAAAAAGAGACGGCAACAGAATTGATAGGAATTATAGGACTAGAAAAAAAAGGTTGACATAAATAATGACAGGACAGATGAAAATAAATGACTTGGAATATGAATAGGGAATACGTAACAGAATTTTGAATACAACTTTTAAAGCACAAGTACAAATTTTAAAATGTGAATTGTTCATAGTACGTAACTTAAATTTTGATATAATTCTAGATGAGGACATTTTATTTCAACTGAGGTCTAATATTGATTAGAGAAAACGAATTTTAAATTTAGAAGGTAAAACGATACCTATTTTAAATAGAACTGAGTTTTTAAATAATAATATAAATAGCGAACGAGCTAATGCAGAACGTGTAGTAGAAACGACTATTACATATGTGATAAAAAAAAAATAATTGTATTATCCCCAATAATGTTGAACTAATATGTACATTTGAATATGAGAGAATTGTTGATTAGTTATTACAAAAGTACACTTCACGAATAAATTATTCAATATAAGAAAACTTCCAAATTTTTCAAATTTTGCAAATTTTATTATATGGGGGTGGTAAATGACGTAATATTCACACCTTGTAATGATAAAACAATTATTTATGTAATTTGTAATAAGTATGTGCCACTGTTACCAGAGCGTAGCATGTAAAAATGCTTAAGTTATATAAAAACAATATTTTAAGGTTGGTTTTAAAGTGGATGCGTTATGAAAATTTTAATAAAATGTAAATGTAAATTCTTCGACAGAAGTTTCAGAAGTTAAGCCTCAATAGTTTAGGTCAAAGCTGTTTTTTAAATGACAATGATGAAAAATTAATAGTGAAAAAAAAGATAGGAACAATTGTTTTTTAAAATGTTTTGGTAGTCAAGAAAAACTATATTTTGAAGGATGATTATGAATAAATAAAAATTCTGAAGTTGGAGAGATTTTATAAAGAAAAGAGGCGGAAGAATAAGAAAATTGGCTGAGAGATTTGGAGGGCAGTAATATAGCGGAAAAGAAAGAAAGATCGAGTTGGATGAAGTTGTAGATAAAAGGAGATTTAGGCTGTCATAGGTATGTGACATAACGAAGGAGTTAAGTTGCTGAAGTGTTCAGATAGGTAGTGGAGGAGTTTGGAAACCCTATTGGTGAATTTGCATATAAAGGGGCCGTCATTTAGCCGTTCTGGAATTGTGACAGTATAGTGGTGTTGCGCACAATAATAACGAAAACAGGTACCTGTCGTTATAAGAGAGAACTTATGAAATAATACATTTAATTTAATTCATTTATGTTGGATAAATAAAATTGGCAGACAATATTATACCTTAAAGGAATATTGAATTTGTAAGTTGTGGGTTAATTTCTCAAATGAAAAAATTGTTATTGTTGGAAAAAATAAAAATTTTCATTATAGTACCATTATAGCCCGAATAGTTATCTTTAAGGAACTTGCACTGAGGGAGTTTTTCGCAGGATCTGCGACTCATGTTTTAAAATGTTTATTTCTGCATGTGACGAGATGGACAGTGGCGCCCTTATATACATTTCTGTTTATAACAATAATAAAAAAAGAAAAAAATAATTAAAATATACATTTTTTTCAAATTTATTATAAAAGGCACATGTAGATAACATAACAATATATATATATATATATATATATATACACCCACATACACACACACATATATGGTTTTACATCTAAATCAAATAAAGTATACTCTCTTTGATATGACTTTAATTTGATTATAATTTCTCCTTAAGGAAAAGTCCTAATGTATGCTTAAATTCCTGAATTGTATCTGAATTTCTTATAGTATCGGGTAATTTATTATAATGGACAAATCTCTTAAATAACAAGGTTTTCATATTCACGAATCTGCTTATTACCTATATACTATATATTTATTAAAATAGTTGGGTAGAAGATTGTGTAACATTTTATAGATGACAATCATTGCTAAGTACTCTAATCTAATAATTCTAATGATGATAACATTAATTGTATTGGGGTATACTTGCTGCATTTCAAAACAATCATCATTGCCCTATTTTGAAGTTTTTGTAATGCTGTTATTTTATTCAGACCAAACGTATATATGATAGAAGCACAGTATTCAAAATGGTGTTGAATAATTGTTTTAAACACAGTAAACTTAGAATTTATAGACAAATGCTGAGAAGCCCGAGAAAAAAGAATAGTTTTTTAGTTATTTTCTTTTGTATGTAAATAAAATGTGAGTTAAAATGCAAAAAATTATCTAACATAAATCCTAAATATTTTACTTCAGTTACTATTTCAATTCTGTTGTTGTCAACTGTCAAATTAATCTGGTCACTATGTATATTCTTGTATTTATATGGTGCTGTAATTATATTTTCAGTTTTATTTACATTTAATTTTAATTTGTTGATTTTCAAATAAAGCGATATATTTTTAATGAGTTATTCATTATAGTTATGGCAATGTTTAAATTTGTATCGCTTACTGATAAAAGGGTATCATCCGCGAATAAATGTATGTAATCACAATCATGGTACTCCTGAATGTCATTAATATAAATGATGAATAAAAGCGGCCCCAAGATGCTTTCCTGAGGTATTCCGTGTTTAATGACCTTAGAAGATGAAAATTCATCGTTAATTCTAGTGATTTGTTTACGGTCACTAAGATAATCTGTTAACCAAGTTAATACTTTACCCCTAATGCCATAATTATATAGTTTCTTTAATAGCATATCACGATTTATCGTTTCAAATGCCCGTTTTAGGTCTAGGAATACTGCAATTATTGTAAATAAACCTTTATACTATATCAAGCATTTACTTTTTTATTATGACACTTTCTAAGTATTATTTATAGTCAATAATAGTTTATTATTTTAACGGAATAAAGGTGATATATTTTGTGTCGAGGATATACTTGAGTGACGGGTGAAGCGAATTTGGCAAGCACAGCGGAGATACAAAAAAATCACTTTACTCCACATGTAACATGCTGCTTTTTACATTATAAATACTGTTGTTCTTTTTTTGAAGACTTTTTTTAGTGCCTCTCATGAGCGACACTAAATGAGTTTTACTGCCGCTCAGAGCTTGTTAGGAGCAGTAAGTGATTAAGTATACCAGTCACAGACGGTTTATTAAAAAAAAATTGTCATAAAAGTCGTGTTTTTTGGCGTTTGAAAAAAAATTTTCTATCTTACAAGTAATAGTACATAAAAATAACTGTAACATATATTATTTCAGTTATCAAATTGTAAATCAAATATAATAGTAAGAAAACGTTAATTGGGGCGAGCGTAGGTGCGTCTTTACTATGTACGTACTTCGGTATGCGATGTAAAGCAACGACAGGCGCAGTTAGTACTTGGATGGGTGACCATTCCAACGGAAACCGCGTCCTCGCCTCACACATCTTCCAGCGGCTTGTATATCAGTGTATGCGCGGAAGCTATACAACCTTAGGCGAGGGTTGTATAGGAGATATACCATCCTTCGGAGGGGATGTAAAGCCGTCGGTCCCTTGTCTATTAAATGTTAGGCAAGTAAAAGATCCCTACTCTTCTTAAGGGAAGAGAGAGGTTCGGCAAAATTCCTGGTTGGGGGTAGCTCGTCTACAGGCGTCGGTGTGAGGTCTCAGTAGCGGAAATAGGCCGACGTTAAATAAATGTATAAAAAAAAAACGTTAATTATTAGTATAATTTTTTTTTTTTTAAATACACGCAATTAATAAAAATAATACGAAAGAAAAATATATAATACACTCTCTAAGATTACCTAGCCTGTATTAGTTCCATCTCTCTAATTTGATTAGGTACCGAGATTTGACACTAGAAAATTGTTTTACGTGATATTACGAGATATTATGCATAAATTTCGATATGGATTGCCATTTGTGGGCAGTTCATCATGCTGATCCAGTTTTATACGGGCACTAATTTGTCACCAAAAAAGTCACAAGCTATCTAACTATATTTTTTAATATATTTGTAGTTCTATTTTAAACCGTTGAATGTTTATTGTAATAAAGACTCCAAAAATCGCCAATTGCCAATTTGACTATAAATAGCAAAAATGCATTCGTTTATTTAGTCATAGAGTTAAAGAATTATACATCATTTCTATAAATAATGATAATATAAAAAAATGACTGGTTACTACGTACATCCATATTTTCTAAATAATAATTACAATAAAACAATTTTCAATTTAAAGAAAGTATATTTCATTAATCACACATGAGTTTATGTGAATCTCTGTATGTATTCATCTAACAACTGGCCTAGGGTAAGAGATTACAGAATTACCCTATTACATAGAGAATCCCGTAAAAAAGCATACAGTTTAGTCATAACAGATTGATCCCGGGTGGCCATGATTTAAATGAAGTTGACGAAGCGTGTTCCTAGGGGATTAAAAATTTTTCGCCATGTTAGATCTATTCTTAGCTTTTTGAATTGCTCTTGAGTAGAATTTGCAAGGGACCGCATCTAACACGAACTACAAATACTCTTTTGAGAAATAAAACCATTTGATACAATTGGTACTGACTATTTGAGTAAAGCCGAGTTTCTTATATATGTTGTAGTTCACCACAATTAGTATATAAATTGTTTCCGTATAGTTGAATTCAAATTATTCACGG
The DNA here is from genome assembly GCA_963675555.1 of Leptura quadrifasciata. Lineage (NCBI taxonomy): Eukaryota > Metazoa > Arthropoda > Insecta > Coleoptera > Cerambycidae > Leptura > Leptura quadrifasciata. The sequence continues at coordinate 53,797,551 of OY776677.1, forward strand.
ACAATCTGGTAAAAAATATTACAAAGTTTATTGCTCAACGGGATCTATTATACGTTTTATTTGTAAATAGTATAAATATAGATATATAATGTTTGTATAAAGAGATAGCCACCAATATTTCACCCTTTCCAATAATTATAATCGTCACACAAGGGCGTCGATAAGAGGGGAAGAGGTGGTAATTACCCCCTCTCTAAGAAGAGCTTGAACATAAAAAGTCAGGCGAAAGTTAGAGCGGTTTATCTGCAAATACTTGTAATTTTTCACTTTTAATGGTTAATAATCCCTAATCCATTGTTATTTTATTCAATACGAATGATGCGATATAGTATTTCTCTGAGATTAAAAACATAAAAAATCTATTCTTTAATTTTTTATATTAATTAAATTTATTTACGCCCTTGCATAGCTTTAATATAAATATAAATAGTCCCACCCAATACGGACTAAATTTCCCACACGTTTAAGCATACTCCTAGCATGTTAAATCTTCCTGATAAATTTATTCTGTTTCTCTTGTTCAATCTTTAAATCGTCTAATCTTAATTACTTTTCAACCGATATTGATAAAATTTGAGACAATTATTTTCAAAAATGTCCTTTTATAATTTTGTGTTATTTTCACTGAAACAGAAATAGCTACTTTATACCACAAACAGAAACAACAATGCACCTAAGGACACGTGTTTCGGAGTTATTGCTCCTCATCAGCTTAAGAAATGTTTTTATATAAAACAAAAACAAAACTAACAAAGTTCGAAAAGTTGAGTAAGCTCCTTCGTGCATGATTTATCAGATTAAGGTTCTCAAAAGAGAGCAGTCAATACGAAGAGCTCTATGTATACTGTTTTATTTGGCAAACATGAACATATCCTAAGCTACGCTTCGCTGATGAGGAGCAGTTACTCCGAAGTACGTGTCCATAGCTGCATTGTTGTTTCTTTTTGAGGAACAAGGCAATTATTTCTATTTTTATAATTATTTAACCTATTCAGTCCTTCATTTATTATTTTTACTTCTATTAATTTTTAATTATTATCTCGCACAGCCAACGTCCCTCCTTGCATTTTCTAGAACTTCATAATGATATAAAGGAAGTATTTATATATTACATTTACTTAAATTGATAGAGCTGTTTTAGATTTAAAAAAATCTTTTCTACATTTGATCTAAGAAAAATTTTACGGTTTGGTCTAAAGGCGTAACGGTCCTGAATACGTATGCAGGCTTTGAGTAAAATGAATGAATTAATACGGGAATGAATGAAAGAATGAAAGAATGAAAGAATGAAAGAATGAAAGAATGAAAGAATGAAAGAATGAAAGAATGAAAGAATGAAAGAATGAAAGAATGAAAGAATGAAAGAATGAAAGAATGAAAGAATGAAAGAATGAAAGAATGAAAGAATGAAAGAATGAAAGAATGAAAGAATGAAAGAATGAAAGAATGAAAGAATGAAAGAATGAAAGAATGAAAGAATGAAAGAATGAAAGAATGAAAGAATGAAAGAATGAAAGAATGAAAGAATGAAAGAATGAAAGAATGAAAGAATGAAAGAATGAAAGAATGAAAGAATGAAAGAATGAAAGAATGAAAGAATGAAAGAATGAAAGAATGAAAGAATGAAAGAATGAAAGAATGAAAGAATGAAAGAATGAAAGAATGAAAGAATGAAAGAATGAAAGAATGAAAGAATGAAAGAATGAAAGAATGAAATAATGAAAGAATGAAAGAATGAAAGAATGAAGGAATGAAGGAATGAAGGAATGAAGGAATGAAGGAATGAAGGAATGAAGGAATGAAGGAATGAAGGAATGAAGGAATGAAGGAATGAAGGAATGAAGGAATGAAGGAATGAAGGAATGAAGGAATGAAGGAATGAAGGAATGAAGGAATGAAGGAATGAAGGAATGAAGGAATGAAGGAATGAAGGAATGAAGGAATGAAGGAATGAAGGAATGAAGGAATGAAGGAATGAAGGAATGAAGGAATGAAGGAATGAAGGAATGAAGGAATGAAAGAATGAAAGAATGAAAGAATGAATGAATATTTTGGTTCAAAGGCTTTCGCGGAGATGATGAAGGTCCATAGTCATCGCTTCAGAAGACCACGACAAGATGATCGAAACGTCAAGTATTCAAAACTATCAACGCGGAAGAGAACCCGGAAACCTAACTATGAATCGAATGAACGAATGAACGAATCAATGAATCAACGAATAAACGAACGAATGAATGAAAGAATCAACGATTGAACGAATTAATGAATGAATGAACGAACGAATTAAGGAAAGAACGAACGAAGAAATAAATAAATAAATAAATGTTCCCAAAAACACAATATAAAATCTATGTCTTATGCATTCATCGTTGATATCTCAAGAATGACGCGAGATGTGCTAACAATGTACATAGACAATTTTGCAGAGAATTAAATTTACTATCAAGTGTGCAAGCACATCAGAGATTTTACCGGAATCACAAAAGGCAGAGGCCAAGACAGTATATCACGGACCCGAATACCTGACTACACATCCGGTTGTACTCCTCTACTTATAGAATTATAACACTGTAGATGTTTTTTTGTATTTTTTTTTAATGAATGCCGAAAAGGTAGTACTGTACGAGAAAATTCTTGTATTTATGTTTTGTCATATGAGAACTATCAAGACACGAAAAATATAAGGAAAAAACATAGAAACAAATAAAGGGAGTCGTTATGATGTCGAGTATGGCACTGGTATTTTGCCTAGACTTTCATTGGTTGCAACACAGGAGTATATAAATATGCTGGAATACATGAAGTATTATTTCAGGTATTACCATAGGTCAAAATATTAATAAACTCTAGTGATAAAATATTAATAAAACTTTATATTTATTTTTAAAATATACATATTTAGAAAAAGGAAGGATTTTAAAAAAATGTCTCATGACGTATAGTTGGGTTACTAAGCTAATTTTAAATTATTTTGTGCATTATTGTTTTAGTTGCCAAAAAACCTAAAAATTTTATTAAATGTAAAAAAATGGAGTAATAAAATTAATGTTAATTTAGATAAATTATTTTTTATTCATCTGCCTTTATACCATAAAGTTTCTTTTTATAAAATCATTTAACACCAGAAGCAACGGCAACGGATTTAATTTCAAACTTTTACTTCAACTGTGATGTATTTTTTATGCCTAGCGGTCATATGGATTTGTCAAAGTTCATCCTAGCAACGCCAACTTTATTTTCAAAGCCGCCCTGCTTCGGATCAAGTCATCGTAATAATTACTTTATCTACCCCAGATAAAATCGACTTTACTTTCTAATTACATTAATTACAATAAAATAAAAGCAGCAATTACATGGTTTATTTATGAAATATAAATGGGTAATATTTGGCATGGTAATTTTCAAGTTCCTTTTAGATATTGCTTAGCTATTGGGAAATACGCTCAACTTTATTTTTATTATAAATAATAACACCCTTGACTGCTTCTATTTATTACAATTATTTAAATTTTAATTAATAATACTAAATATAATTTCTGTGGTCAGTTACTCCTTTTCGCCTTCATATTCATATTTCATTTCAAAAAAATAAATACAATTGTTATTAAAATACTAAACAATGTGTCACAATGGCGAAGGTCCTTATTAATTAATTAATATTGCTAATTTCTTGTTGTCATAACTTTGTCTCTTTCTTGTAGATGTTTGTTCTGAATAGCAAGTATTTTTTAAATTTGTACAAAATATAATGCTGGTAGCTTTTAATCATATCTTGTTTCCATGCAATCGCTTGCTATTTTGATTTTGTTTCTTCGTGTCTCATAAATAATTACTGATCAAGGTTAGACATAGCCCTTCGCTAAAGCATTCCATACTTTAAATTACTGTATACCAGGCGAATTAGGATTTTTGGTTCAGGGTACATCCAGAAAGTTTACGACCTTCGCATTCCATTAAATAATACTGTGAATTTTATTAGGTTCGATTTGCTCAATTAAATTTGTGGCGGTTTCGAATTATTGTAAATTAAAATTGCAGAATCGATAGTAGAATGCACGTTTTCACGACCGTTGTCTAATGAAGTAATTTCTTCCGGGTTTTGCCGTGGTCATCGAACTTGACTTGACGTATCGCTGATCATCCCGTCAGCTTCTCCAGAAGGATTCTAAAGACTAAATTTGTTGTGTTGCACTCCTCATTATATACCTAGGCGCCGCTTCGCTAATCATTCGTAGTGCTTGGTTCGCTTCGCTGCTCATTCGTCGTTCTTGGTTCGCTTCGCTGCTCATTCGTCATGCCTGGTTGACCGTGACTTACTGCGGTACTTGTACTTGGCAATACCAGTCTCCATGTGTTACTAAGACGATACCCATCCTCTCTGTTAACGGTCAACGAAACACAATGAGCAGCGAAGCGAACCAAGCACGATGAATGACCACCGAAGCGAAGCGGCGCCTAGATATATAACGAGGAGTGTAACACAACAAGTTCAGTCTTTAGAATCCTTCTGAAGAAGCTGACAAGATGATCAGCGAAACGTAAAGTCAAGTTCGACGACCACGGCAAGACCCGAAAGAAACTACTTCATTGTAAAATCTATATTTTCCGGCCTATACCTTGAAATGCTGCTAAAGCGAAGCTAGATAGAGAAAAATTGCTCAGGGCCTTTTTTTAGGGCAAAAAGTCCGTGATGGCATACCTGTACAATTCTCCGTTTCACCGATTAACGCAAGTGATTAAATGATTATTACACCTCTAAGTAGCAAAGTAAGTTCTATAAAGGTTGTTAGAATTGCTATACAACAAATTTTATAGAACTGTGAAAATTTTATAATGCGGTTAAATACCATTATACAATATCTATACAACTAAAAAGGGTCCAAGTTTATAGAACATTAATAATTGCATATTACCATCAAAACGCTAATGCTTCGATTGCAACAAACACCAGCCGAAAGACTGATTCTACTTAAAGGAGCTCCCTTGCCAGTCGTCACACACCACTTGCAGACTGCAGTTTCGAGCTGTTGGCTCTCGTCAGTGCAAGGTAGGTATGCGACGACCGACATGAGAACCCTTTGACTATAGTACATCCCGGTATTTTTACAATAGCGACATGTAAAACAGCCAGCAGGCGCCATCTAGCGTTTTACTGTAAGTGATGGTTATAAATCTATCCTATAAGTATGTATTTAGGATTACTTATACAACAAATACACATATGCATTTGGGAACTGCTATACGTATAGTGATTTTATACTGCGGTCTAAGCATATTTTAAGAACGGTTAAAAACTCTCAAGAAAGCATTTTAAAAGCGTGTTATAATACAGCCGGTATTGCAATTAAGTTTTATACAATTGTTTTGTTTTGTAGTGATGAAATTTGGAACAAAATTATCGCATGAATGCCATATAATGTTGTTTGATTCTACTTCAAATAATTTTAGAATAGATCAACCATCTCCAACAGGTAATAAAAATCGAGGTGGAGGTGTTTTACTGGCGATAAGGAAGAATATTTCATGTTCGCGTATCAATATTCCTTAAAATAATGTGGAGGAACTGTTTGTGTCACTATTATACCGGTCGTCCCAATTTATATATAATTGGAAGTGTACATCCCACTTGGTTCTGAAAATCAGTTCATCCATAGCTAACAATTAAAGTTAATCAATATAATTTAGTTCCGGAATCTGTTGTCGATACGAGATGGAAATATAACTTTAGAAAAGGTGATTATAATAGTATAAATAATTATTTTGAGACTTTAAACTGGAATGCGGAATTTCAGAATAGTCCTGGCATAATTTGTCTTACTGAAAAATTGTATGTTATATTGAATTTTGCCATTGACATATATGCTCCAAAGCACTTCATTAACAATGGAAATTATCCTTGCTGGTATTCGTTTCAATCAAAAAAACTAATAAAACGTAAAAACAGGGTGTATAATAAATATAAAAAGGCAAATACAAATTATTTTCTCGTCGAATATAAAAAATTAAGATTACTAACTAAATCTCAAATTAGTAAAGACTACATGAAATTTGTTCATTTATCACAATCCCATTTTCTGTATAAAAGCCTCCCGAAAATTCGTTAATAATAAGTGTAGGAACAATACTTTACCTAAGCAACTGGAGTTCAATGGCAGTAGCTCTTCTGATCCTAAGATTATCTGTGATATATTTTTGATAAATTATCATCTTTAAATTCCAATACTAATCTAGATCCTGATGGTATACCGTCATATTTCTTTAAAATGTGCAGTCCATCCTTGTCTTTTCCCATTGCTCATCTTCTGAAACTTTCTTTAGAGGCAGGTGAGTGTCCTACTATTTGGAAAATATCCTATGGTACAGCAATTCACAAGACAGGTCTAAAGTCAGATATAGAAAATTATCGATGTGTTTTGTTATGTTATGTTATACCTAAAGTCGAATCTATTGTAGCTGATAATATTTTTAATTCGTATAAAAATGTTATCACGCCATGTCAACACGGTTTTTTCAAAGGTCGTAGTACGCAAACAAACCTTTTCCCATACGTGAAGCATTTAGAAAAGCTTGATGCAATATCAATATATACCGATATAAAAAAGGCCTTTGGTCGTGTCAATCATAGCATCCTCCTGCAAAAACTCTCATTGTATGGCATAAATGGTTCATTATTGCAGTTGATAAAATCATATCTGACAGACAGAATTCAAATTGTGAGAATATGAGAAAATAAGCCAAGAAATATTACTGTGAGTTCGAGAGTTCCACAAGATAGTCATCTCTCTCCGATCCTATTTTCAATTTTTATTAACGATGTTCAATACATTTTCGACTTTGCAAAAATCCTTCTTTTTGCAGATGATTTGAAATTGTTTGCAGTCGTATTGATACTACAAAGAACGCCGAAAAATTGCAGTGTGATATTGACAGGCTTTACGAGTGGATTATTAACAATTGTCTGGAACTTAACATAAATAAATGCAAAATAATAACATTCTCTAAGAAGAAAAGTAACATTTTATTTGAATATTCTATAATACATTAAAACTTTTAAGAGTAGAGTCTATTTGCGATCTGGGCATTACTTTGGATTCCGGATTAAGATATCACCTGCATATCGAGAATGTACTAAGCGAGCATATCGCCTGTGGTTTTATCAAAAGACAATACAGGGATTTCACTGATATTACTTGTATCTTAAATATATTTAATTCGCTGGTTAGATCAATATTGGAATATTGTTGCATTATATGGGACCCTCATTATCAGTCGGACATAGGCAGGCTTGAAAGAATACAAAACAAAATGGTTAATTTCATTTTATTTAAATTACATTTTGCTAAAAACAATTATTCGCACGAAGAAAGACTTACTTGATATTACGTCCCTTAAGGAAAGACGTCTCAAAAGTATACAGAAATTTGGTTTCAATATTGTCAATAACAAAATAGATTCTACAGAAACTCTGTAATTATTCTATTTTAGAGTTCCTAGATTTAATACAAGAAATCATGATTTGTTCCATGATGATAATTTTCATTCTAACTATAGTAGTCACTGTCCGGTTGCAAAAGTCACTTCAGCTATTAATAATTTACCAGCAAATATAATATCCTGTAGATATTATTATGAATAAATAAATAATCAAATTCAATAATGGCGGATTCATTTATAAAGCGTATCATTAACCAATGTAATATAAACCTATGATATTCGCTGGTAGCATGAAAATTTCCTTGCGCAGCGAAGTTTTTTGACCAAATATGTATATATTTTTGGTAAAAAATTGAAGCGCCCCAGTTTAGCCCTAAGTGTTTAAAAATATTATGTTTCTAAATTTAAAATAGTTTAATTTTCAATATAAACAAAATATTTATTGTTTTATTTATTAAATTGACAAGACATTTCTAGCAAATTGATATTATTTGGCATTTTTAAGTTCCTAGTGATTTCTATATAATGGCGGCAATTAATGAACTGCTGGATCCTTAAATTAATATGGCGGGGTGAAATAGAATAATATTGTTCCATTCAAAAGTTTATACAATGCTTTTGTTTCGTTCGGAACTCTATATGATATTAAAGTTCTATAACGTTGTTTATATAGGCACCATAAAAATATTTTTGAAATAAAGCACCAAGTTGTACTTAAACCAATTTAACAGTTGCCAGATTTCATAATATAACAAACTATTTTATCACATCCGTTATTTTTTAACAGGTAAAGGGGGGCGAGAATATTTTTTTTTTATATCTAGCTGTTATATTAAACCTCCTAAAGTAGTTTTTCTAAAATAAAGACCTAGCTAAATAACATTACTGTACCCAAAAATGGTTGATTCGTCTAATTTAATAAAAAATTTTAAGTTCTTTTTCAAGATAAAATATAAGTACATAGTAAGAAACAAAAAAATAATTATACAAGAATTGTTCGTTTAATACAATAGGATAAAAAAATAGCAGTTTTATTAAAAATTGCAGATATGGTCAGATTTATTTTCCTCTAATTTAATTTTGAATTACTACTACTTAACATGTTTACTCACAAAATATGAGTATGACACTTGAAGATGTAATATTGACAAAACATAATTTTTACTAATTTTATCTAATTTATATCCAATGTCGCAGCCCTGTATATTAACGTTCGATATTAACCTGTAGCGCTCAATTCCAGATTCCAAAACCTATAGCGCGTCAAAGAATTCATTATGTTTTCTTCGTCGGCGTGGTCAGTATCCACACATTCCTCATTAACCCTATTAATATTATCGTCTTTAGGTTTTCATCTGTCTCAACTTGTTCTACGTCCCTGTTTTTGTGAACGATCCATCTTTTCGCGTCTGAAGGACTTCTATTATATTTTCCAAAAATGAATATTAAACGTTCACAAACAGGGTTCAAAGTGACTGTTTCAGACGGAGAATAATAACCTGAAAAGGAATTTTGAAACACAAGAAAAAGACAATATAAAGTTCAAAAAATATATATTAAATCTTTTAAAAATTCATGCTTTTACAAAAAATTCAAGAAAATGAGTAACAACTATAGTCTGGCCCGTGTACAACACATAGGGAGGAACGGAACGACTCATAATGTACCAACTACCATCCAATGTTTAGTTTTTAGCTAACGATTACACAAAAAGATTCAAGAAAAGTTCATGTTTATATATTTTTGGTGGGCTTTTACTTGCCTGTCTATTTACGTATTATCAGTTCAGTAATAATTTGGTTCGCTCCTCGAGGCTTAAAATTGCTTGAATCGCAACGACTTTAAATTATTTTGTGTCAATTATATATTCATACGTTCAGGAAAGGCGGTCCCATGCACATCTGAGTACATGGTAACTATACTTTTTTTGACACTGAGGAATCACTGAGGAACCGGTTTAGGGCAAATCCCGATAAAACCCATCATTTTCCCGTCAAAATCGATTGCTAGAGAATGATAGGGCACTCTCCACGCTAAGGGCTATTTTCGCTAAAACTCTCGAAATACTTTGACTAGAGACTGGATTAATTTGTCCTCATATTTAACACAATGTATAAGGTGCAGTGCTTAACAACGTGAGATTGTCCAACATGTACTTTGTGACAATTCTGTCGTCTCATCAATCAGAGAATCCATTTTGGGCGAACGCTGGCCTACTTTGGTCGACGAAGGGGAGATGCCCCTAGGCAACATCATCACCCACTTCGCAAGATTAAGTTGGTTAGAGACCCAGATGAGGGTCTGCCTACAGGAAGGAAGTATCACTCTCATTCGAATCTAAGAATACAAATAACTATCACGAAAAATGCAAAAGTCTTCGAAGAGTATTTTACATAAATGTTGGAACTTATACCTCCGGAATTTGTAATTGGGACAGAAATGCTAATTATCACTCTAAGCAGATTGATCGGAGTAATAGATCTTCTTGGCGAAGATCCGATATAATTAAATGGTTATCTGGAAAAAAAGTTTGTTTTTAAATGAATTTGGTGGAGCGGGAACTATTGGCGATTGCCAATTTTAATAAAGAGGTCTTCAAAAATACGTAATTGATGAAATGGCAAAGAATCATCAAACAATTAAATAAGCTCGTTTAAAAAAAAGTTTTTTATTTATTTTCACATTTTTTTGGAGCTCGAATTTTAATTTCTTTGGGCAATTTATTATACAATACAGCACACAGTGTTTCTCATACAGAGAGATTTTATGGCATGGTAATATTATTAAGCTCTCTTTTGTCGCATACCCAAACTACTGAAAGTGTAAGCTAATTTATTTTTATGTATAAGTAATGTTTTTAATATACGATACGACGTGGGTCATTATTCTCGTGCTTGGAAACTGGAAAAATTCAGAGACGTATAGATTAAAAAGCCTTGTTTCTAGGACCTACCTCTGTTGAACGGCTACATGAATGCCTTTAAATGGGGTGAGTGATATTTTTCAAATTCTCCACTAAATAGTCTACAAGCATGTTTTCCGTGCGTATCGTATCGAAGTTGTAGCTATTGCTGATTATATTTTTTTTTACTTGAAACCTAACGGAATATACAAGAATAACTAGATATTGACCTTATACTAATAAAGACAGAACTCTCTCCGTTGACTTAATAATTTGATTATTATGTACAACCACCCAGACTTTTTTCTAGTTTAATCTGCTTATTTATATTAACGTTTTAGCGTAATTTAACCACAGCTATTCCACCTCTCAACCATTCTAATACAAATTTATGTAATTAATATTTAATTTGAATCCATACCCCTACTTTCATCAAGAACAAAATTACTCTTTTATTCCAAACTTTTTAGACGACGTTGGGGATATAAAATGTAAATCATTTCAATTTTCTCAATATTCATTAATTGGAAGATCAACGATTCGATATGATTTTTCCTTACTTAATGCCTCTATAACAAGGATCTTTTTATGACATATATAACGGGTGTTATATATTATATAGGAAAATTTTTCTTTAAAAATCAAATAATTGAATATCTCGAGAAACATGAAATACTCTTTAAACATTAGTTTGGATTTCGTGAAAATTTGTCAACAACAAATGCAATATTAAAATTTACAGAATACACATTAGAGTATTTCTAAAAAAGGACTCTACTCTGCTTCTTTGTTTTGCGACCTCAGCAAAGCGTTTGATTTTGTATTACATAAGTTATTAATTCAAAAGTTGTCCAAATATAATTTCAGTAACTCTAGTCTTTCACTTATCAAGTCCTACTTAGAAAACCGAAAACAAACGGTCAGGTTAAACGGAATAACATCCGAGGAGTTAAATATTAAGTCAGGAGTACCACAGGGCTCAATCCTGGGCCCTGTCCTATTCCTAATTTATATCAATGATTTGCCAAACGCACTTGAGAATTTCACTTGTATATTTTATGCTGATGACTCAACACTTCTAATGTCAGATTATAATCTGGATAACTTAATGCTGAAATGTGATGATGCGCTCTCCAACGCCAAAAAGTGGTTCACATCTAACTCTCTAGCACTTAATGAAGAAAAAACAGTTAAAATGATCTCAAGTACACGCGATCCGGGAAAGCTACCGAATAACCCAACAGACATTAAATTTCTAGGAGTATTCATCGGCCAATCTCTACGTTGGGATGCTCATATCGATTATCTTGCAGAACAGTTATCAAAAAATATATCTTGCCTAAGACAATTGTCTAATTCCGTATCCCTCAATGTGCTTAAACAGCCTAGTTTACATTGTGTCACTGTCGATTGTCTTATGCCATTCTTGCCTGGGGCCACTCTACTGGCAAGCACAGACTTTTTGGTCTTCAAAGAAGGGCCATAAGGATTGTGGGTGTTATAGGTTACCAAGATGATACTAAGCACCTTTCTATTACACTTAAAATACTTACATTACCTTGTTTGCGCTGCAATGTATCTCATACATACATAATAACTTAAATAATTTTAGTACTCCTGCTGATATACATCAGCATGAGACCAGATATAAAGATAATATATGTCCTGACTTCACTAGGCTTAACAGGGGACAAACCGGTGTTAAATATTATGGCATTAAAATCTCACTACCTAGCAGTGTGAAAACTCTGCTTCCGGCAAAATTTAGATCTACAATTAAAGACTGTTTTCTAGAAAACGCATTCTTCTTATTAGAAGAAATTGGACATATAAGAATGTGATATTATATTATTGTACTGTATCGTTTTCTATTTTCTATTTTGTTAGTAACTATACCTGTTTTTATACAAATTAAAGTAAGTTTAGGCGTGACATTATAATATATATATATATATATATATATATATATATATTATATATGTATGCTTCTAAAATGAAATTGTGTAAACCTTTTTTTGTGTATATTTTATAATTTTCACATTACATATATTTTATCTTATCTTATACCTGTTCGAAGATCCAACCCACTATATTTATTAATTCCCCTGCATCGGAAATAACCGCTTTTAAATGAACCCTATTATTTGTTAAATTCTGAATGCATTTGTACTATTTTTGAAAACTGAATACACAATTATTAATAATAGCTGTCAAAATATATGACTGCGAAAATGTTTTTGTTAAAATATTATTCATATCATAAAATACAAAAACCTCAATATGTAAAATAAAGCATCGTTCAGGGGCTCTAAATTCATTAAAATCAAGTTTTTTAAAATTTTAATTTTTTTAATATTACCATATGGTCCACCGGGTATTCATAATTTTTGTAAATCATAGTGCTCATTCGCCTTTAGTTCTCGATTAAACGCATATGTCCATATTTTTTTCTCCACTTTGTTCGATTTTTCTTCTTTTCATTTTCACAAATTTTCAAGATACCTAGAGTGCAATATTTCTTCTTTTTTGAATTCTGCTCATCTTTACTGACACAACAAATCCCTTCTGAATTCTAAGCAGGCCTAAAATATCTGAACGCTCGTTCAGTCCCCTCGGAATTTAAAGAGGATTTGCCATCAACTAAACTGCCCGTCCCTTCAACGACTTGACATTTGACGAAGATAAACGATGTGATCTTTACGTGTGTGGAGACTAAAATATCTGTACCCTGAAGGTCGGCAGATGCGATCTGGCAGATCTGGATGGCGGAATAAATTGTTTAAAATTCCCTTCTGTGTATGGGGCCTTTGACCATGTATTTAGAGGATTTACATCTATAATGAGCTTTTACTAGTCTTCCCCGTTTTCAAAAAGTTAAATGTGATTATTCTATCCATATTCTTTTCTTCTTTTTTAAGTTTTTTCTGCCATACGCATCTTCTTCTGAAAATTATTATAGAATCTGAAAAAAATAACAAAAGTAATCAGTATATTGGAAAAAATATACATCACAGGCGTAGAGGGCTACATGGAAAAACATAATGAGAAACTTTATAAGTAGATTTAGATTATCTAATAAACCATGAGCTACCGATTTTTTCAATGCACGCCAGAATCTAAATCAAATTTTATGGTGCGTAGCCTTGTTTAAGAAAACAAGTGTGCACGGGCCTGGTGGTGGAGGCGTTTTTGTGTGAGGGCTATTTTTCACAAATCATTATCTTTGGTATTTAAGAACCACGTTTGCAAAACGTCAACACTTGAATACACACTCGTTGCACGTTTCACTAACCATGTTAGCATCATCAGTAGATCACACCGGCTCAAGCTTACGCGTTAGATACGAGAGAGTCCCAGGTTCAAATCCTGGCTAGGGTACGGATGATTAGTGGCGTTTTTAATGTGTTACCGAGTTGGTAGCAGTGGACTAGACGAGGTTGTATGAGAAACAACACGGCTAGTCACCGCTCCTCAATTCGAATCTCAGCTGTAGTAGATGGCAATGTCGTAGGGAATGGTTGTTGTATAATTGTCTGTGTGCATGTATCCTGGTTGAATGGTGGAATAGTTAATGCTAAATAAGGCGATAAAATATAAAAGAAAAAAATTTAAATCAGTATTATTTAAAGAAGTTACAAAATTTTTATTAAATAGTAAGAAACATATTTGGGGCATTATGTGTAACACATTTTATTAAATATAACCAAACTTCTGGGTAATAATAGTTTCTTTTTGTGGCATGGTTACCAATTCAAATAGGTACGCCCAGTAGTACATGTATCGATTACAAACAGTTTAAGAGTACAATTGTTAATCCGTTGTTTGTTGACAGGCCCCTGCTAGTACCTGGCCAGACCCCACACGAGGGACACACCTAAGGGCTTTACATATCCTTTTGTCCTGGTACCTCCCCAGCCCGAATACTTATATCACTAAATAACATCGGTGGCACCTTTGGTCCTTGTTAAACGTTTTATTAACAATTAATTGCTTAGCAATTTACTAGCGAAACATAACTAGCTTGATAAAAATTAATTGCCTCCAAAAAATACAATGTGTAGCTATAATATAATATAATTAAAACCTCACTCAGCTATATACAGGGTGGGGCAATAGTGCGTCGGACCTCGATAACTCGAGTTCTACGATAGCTAGACATTCTTTAAAAAATTTCAAGTAAATTAGATAAAAAAGTCTATAACTGAAAATTATTTTCGAACATACAGGGCGAGCAAAGACGAAATTACAGAACCAAGTGCCTTTTTTTAAAAATGAAATGCTATGTATATCAGTACATTTTTTCCCATATTAGCATTGAATATCTCTCAACCACTTGTATGTAATGAATTTTGTTGTTGAAATAATGCAATCTGCAGATGGATATTTAAAAAATCACTACAGTCACAATTATGGGTTTTAAGAAAAACTTATGTGAATACCAGTTACGAAACATCTAATTAATGTTTTTGAATCATTTTCATTTCCTAAAAATGTACAGGGAGGCCAAAAATTATTTTTCAATTAAGAACATTTTAAATTGAATTTTCTCAATTTTTTCAAATGGAACACCCTGTATATTTTTCGACGATGTGATGTAGAAATGAAAAATGAACATATTTTGTAACTACTTCCCTAGGGCTAATTGCAATTAATTTAGTTTTATTCAGCAATAATTACAAAATTCAAAAATAAAGTTAATTAAAAAAGAGGTTTCTTCAAACAACTCAGTAGAAAAAATTATAATAAATGTTCCAGATGTTGCCCATTTTGATTGACAAACATCTCTATGTGCTTTTGAAATGAGGTTCCCACTGTTCCTAAAACTGCCGGTGTAGTAGATGTAAAGGCAGTTATTATTCTTTCCTTCATATTTTGTACTGTTGTTGGTGTGTCTCTATAAACAATTTCCTTCACGTATCCCCATAAAAAGAAATCCATTTTTGTAAGATCTGGGGATCTAGCAGACCATTTAGTGGATCCATTTCTTCTTCCAATCCATTGATTAGGGTAGGTATTATTTAAATGGTCTCTAACTGCATTTAAAAAATGTGGTGGAGCACCATCTTGCTGAAACCACATCCTATTTCGAATTATGTCAGGGAGATATACTAATAATTGTGGCAGATAGTTTTCCAAAAAATGAAGATAAATAGCTCCAGTCGATGTACCATCAAAGAAATGTAGACCTATTACATGTTCTCCAATACTTCCTCCCCAAACGTTTATAGACCATCTGTGTTGGTTATCAATTTGCATAAAAAAGTATTGCATTTCACCTTTGGCTCAATTACAAAATTGTAGGCTCTTTTGAAAATCGTCATCAGATAATTCCTGGTGCATTTGAAAATGATATGCATGCAACTTATTTGTTTTTAAGATTCGACCCACAGACCGTCTACTTATTCCTACTAATGAGCTCACTTCTCTTTGACTAACATGGGGATTCTCAACCGTTGTCAGCACCACAGAAAACTCATTTTCTTCGTTCAAAACACGTTTTATTTTTTCACTTTTTTTATATTTGACATTTACAGTTTCCAGAAATCTATAGAGAAGGTTTTGGAAGCTGTTAACATCAGGAATCCTTCTTTCAGGATAATGTTGGTGATAAAGTCTATTGGCAAGTAAACAATTTCTGTCTGACTCGCCCAAAACAAAAGTCATGTTTACAAGTTAAAATTCATATTGTAAAATTCCAAATATTTTAATTTCAATACAAATTGTAACGCCCGATAAGTGTGATAAAGGCTCCTTTGTACACGACAATTTATACCAAACTGAGGTTTTATTGCTTGTCGAATAATGAAAACAGCAAAAAAATGTACAAAAAACTATTACAGTAAAGGACCGGTTAAATACTATTTACTCATTTCAATGGATTGGAAGAAATGGTCTCACTAAATGGCCTCATTTCAAAATTGCATAAAGACGTGTGTCAATCAAAATGGGCAACACGTCGAACACCCATTATAAATTCTTCTAATGAATTATTTAAGGAACCTCTTTTTTTAAGTTTATTCTTGAATTTGACACTTATTTATTTATATAACGAAAATGGTTGCAATTAGCCATAGGGAAGTACTTACAAAAAATGTTCGTTTTTCATTTCTACATCGTCGAAAAATATACAGGGCGTTTGATTTGAAAAAGTTGAGAAAATTCAATTTAAAATGTTCTTAATTGAAAAATAATTTTTGGCCACCCTGTACATTTTTAGGAAATGAAAATGATTCAAAAATATTAACTAGATGTCTCGTAACTGGTATTCACATAATTGTGACTGTGGTGATTTTTTAAATATCAATCTGCAGACTGCATTATTTCAACAAAAAAATTCATTACATCCAAGTGGTTAGGAGATATTCAATGCTAATGTAGGAATGAATAGAGCCTAGAAAGAGGCTTCAAAAAATGTACTGATATACATAGTATTCCATTTAAAAAAAGGCATTTGGTCCTGTAATTTCGTCTTGGCTCGCCCTGTATGTTCGAAAATAATTTCCAGTTATAGACTTTTTTTTGTCTAGTTTACTTGCAATTTTTAAATAAAATTCTAGCCATCGTAGAACTCGAGATATCGAAGTCCGACGCACTATTGCCTCACCCTGTATATTGCCTATATATTTTTCATTGCTAGAAGGTATAATTGTGTCTTATTACTTAATTACCTAATGTCAAGTTTAAGTCTGCTTGAAAATGTGTATTTTCGACAATATTTTTGGTTGCATTATTTGTTCATTTTTCAATAATCTTGTTGCCTTCCATTTATAAGAAAGCGTGTATAAAACCGAGTGATATTATATTTTATATATTCTAGAAAACTTCTCTCATTTTCTGGAGGCAGTTCAAAAATTGTATTATAGATTTTTATTTCAATCTTTTAGTGGCCTCTTACTTTCTTACTTACACTACTCTAACATTCTTAACCAGCAAAGTCAAGCCGATCACGATATTATAAATCTTATCCCTCAATATGACACCTTCGAAGACTTAGATAAACCACTAACAACGGAAGAGATCTTAACCGCCATTGGGCAGCTAAAAAATAACAAATCTCCCGGCGCCGACTCACTCCCAGCTGAGATCTTTAAAGCTGTGTCGTCAGAGCTCATACCCTACCTCAAAAAACTGTTTGAGGTCGTGTGGGAAAGTGGTCAAGCTCCGCAGGAGTTTCGTGATACGCTTTTAATCAACCTCTTCAAAAACAAAGGGAGCGCTGCGGACTGTGGAAATTACAGGGGTATAGCTCTCCTGGCTGTTGGAGAGAAGATACTCACTAAAGCGATGGCAAATAGGCTAACACCTGTTATGGAAAAGTTACTTCCTGAAGCACAGAGTGGCTTTAGACCAAACCGAGGCACATCGGATTTAATCTTCACACTTAAACAGCTTCAAGAAAAAGCACTCGAACATCAAGGAGAAATTCACATGGCCTTCATTGATTTAACCAAGGCGTTTGACTCGGTGGACAGGGAAGTGCTCTGGAAAATTATGTTCCGCTTAGGTATCCCTAGAAAATTTGTGGAAGTATGTCGCAATCTACATGCAAACAACAACGCCCAGGTTATGTATAATAATGAGGCAACCGAACCTTTCCAAACCCTCACTGGAGTTAGGCAGGGATGTGTCCTGGCACCCCTACTCTTTAATTTGTTTACCACTGCTCTAACAATTATTGTTGACAACAAACTGACAGTCAGAGGAATAGGTCTCAGATACCGTTTTGATGGCGGTCTCTTTAACATAGGGCGCTTTAGAGCTTTCACGAAGACAAGCACACGATTCATTTGTGATCTCCAGTATGCGGATGACTGTGCACTTTTAGCCTCTACGCCGGAAGAGCCTCAAGAACTTTTAGATGTGTATGTCCAGAGCTATGATTCCTTGGGACTTAAAATCAACATTGGAAAGACTAAGATTATGTCAACTCCTCATCAAGTGAACCAAATAGACATTACACTTAACGGAAATTCTCTTGAAGTGGTGGATCAGTTCAATTACTTAGGCAACGTTGTTAATGACAAAGCAAGCATGGACAGCGAGATTCGCAATAGAATTAACGCTGCATCTAGAGCACTCTGGGGACTTAGAGAGAGAGTATTTGACAACCACGACCTTGCTTTGTCAACGAAAATGGCTGTCTACAGAGCAGTTGTCATTCCAACACTGCTATATGGATGTGAAAGCTGGGTCACTTACCGTCGTCATGTGAAAGAATTAGAACGTTTTCAGCAAAGACACCTCAGAAGTATGATGAAAATCCGTTGGTTCCATCACATATCAAACGTGGAAATACTCAGGAGAGCAAACAGCCTTCCAATTGAGGTCCTTATTTCAAGAGCACGCCTAAGATGGGCAGGTTACGTTCATCGTATGCATGATAACCGCCTTCCTAAATGTACACTTTATGGTGAATTGCTAAGCGGTAGAAGAAGGCGTGGCGGTCAACGAAAGAGGTTCAAAGACGCTCTCCATGAAAATCTAAAATCCTGCGGTATTGCAGACGAGCAATGGGAACAACTTGCAGCGGACAGAACCGAATGGCGAGGGGTTGTGGCCAGCTATCAAGGAAATGTTGCTGCAAGAAGGCCGAATCCAAGACCTAACCAGGTCTATGTTTGTCCTGACTGGGGTCGACATGTGCTCCCCCGAATTGGCCTCTACAGCCATAGTCGTGTGCACCGTAGATGAATGGGAATTACAATAGACTACACCTTTTACTTGTTTTTTATTGTACACAATTTATCGACTGTAACATTTTTATACTCGGACTCGAGTAACGGCTAATAGTAATAACTTTCTTAAAATATTTTAATGAAATCTATACGCTCATCTTAGAAATGAGAATCGCAAACCTTTTCATCATGGAGTGATTATTTATAAAGTTTTATCAGGTAATTGACACTTTATTATGTACATACTAATACCTGTTATTACCATACATATTTATTATTATTTGATTTAATCAAATAGGTGTATTATAACCGAAAATAAATGTATACCCTTTATTAATTTGGGCCATATTCATCATACAGGGGAATCGTTAGAGCCGTATAAACAGTCATAATTTGTGAGAACTATATTTACTTTCATCGTTATTTTAGAGAAAAATGTTATTAAGGCTTTCTAAATGAAAAAATATGAAGGTGTACAAAATATCTAAACTGTAATGTACTGTCGTGAGCAAAAAAAAAGAATAGGACAACTATTTTTTACTAACGTAAATCTGTCTCTATTTGAATATGTAATGAGTAGCCGTAAATGACAATGACAATGCCACAAAAACTAAAGTTAGATGTACACAAAGATTTTAGCAGAAATACGTTATAAGATTTGTCCAATTTTTTTTGCGTACGACAGTACAGTGTGCCTCTCAAATTCAAGCGAACTATACGAGGATTCGATAATGCATCAATTTGAATGTAAAATTTTATCGAGGTATTTCTAATAAGATTATTACGAAACCAACTGCCAACTGCAAATTTCTGTGACTTCAAGAAATAATAATCGAATAGGTATTCAAAGACAGCCACAACCGAATTCTATTTCTACTAGTTTATACTATGATCGAACAGAATGTTTCTGAAGTGGATATCCCGCTAATAAATCCTCTCTAATAAGCTGGTCATATCAAACAAAAGAGTACTGAAAGATGTGAATGGAAATATGAGAACTTTTTTCCTTGTAAAAAATACGGGAAACACTCATTCTCTGTGACATTGCCGTCTACCGCTGCTGAGACTCGAACTCAGAAGAGGTAACAGGGACTAGCCATGTTGACTCTCACACAATCGAGATCTAGCCTACTGCTACTATCTTGGCAACACATGAAAAACATCACTAAAAATCCATACCTGACCAGAATTTGAATCCGGGACCTTAACAACTATAAACCTAATGCTTAAGCTTTGAGCCTTCCGCGAGGTATATAAATGCCGGGCTGTGCAAAGGCTGGCCTAAACTTTGATTTTAAAAATTTTGATTTCACAAGGTTTTGGTTTTTAAAAATGTGCGATGAGAAATGAATTTAGAGACAAAAATGTACAAAAGGAAAACTAGAAATATAGACGCGACAAAAAGGTTATAAACAGAAAGGAAGAGGGGGACAGGAAAGATTTAAAGATACGAAAAGTATGGAATATTAGTAAAGGTTATAGTTGGTGAAGTTTGGCTACAGGGGTCTAATTTGCGTTATGTACATACGTAATCAGTGATTATAAATCGACCAATTATCATAGCCGCTGTTACTAAGACGCAGAACTGGAAATAATTTAATTGGAAAAATATTTTGGCGTTATGATTGATACTATTGTTATGTGCAAGGTTTGTGCGGGTATGGCTGCCAAGGGATCACCTACAGGGAGTGGTGACCGAATGAAGGCTCAATATGATCGTAACGTCAGTTCAGCGGGCTTCAAGATGGGGGACTTGGTTTGGCTGTACAACCCACAGCGAATTGAAGAAGAATTCTCGATTATCGAAGCTTCACCCATCTTGGCAAGGGCTGTATTCTGTCACCATTCGGATTACTGACGTTGTTTACCAAATTCCACGTAGTAAGAAGTCGAAGATTAAAATTGCGCACCTGGACAGATTGGCGAAGTATGTTGGGGGCTCTGAATTCCTTGACCGTTCAGGCTTAAGGAAGGGGCAGTGTTATGTGCACGCCTACGCTACTGCCTCATAGAATATACGAGAATGGCGAGAAACGCCGCGAAAGATAGGCTGGATGATTCTAGAAGGATGATATATATATATATATATATGTATATAGAGGGAGTGGATCGGTACACGGATGACAGTTTTATATTAGACGAACAAGTGAACAGATGCAATAGGAACAGTAATAAGTTGTGAATTTTATTAATGTCTACAGTTGTACCTAGTGTGTAATAATAACAATTAATTATTATATAATTATAAAACAATTATTAAATAAAGTAGTGGTTAGTGAAACTTCTTGTTGCAATTATTTGAACCTACGTACAGGGTGTTTACTGGAGATTGTAAACACGTAACACTATTCTTAAGCTCTGCGTTCATTTATGACACTAATGTTATTATTCCAGATTAATAAAAAATAACGGATTACAAAAAATTTTTTTAATGTTGGCATATAAATTGGCAAATTTAAAATAAGTGAACTATTTAGAACGTGAAGGGGATAATTATTAAACATTATAATAAAACATTTAAATTACAATGTATTATGTAGTGTAAATACGTACGTACGATGCTGTACATTTGAATTTGGTTCCACCCTCGTACATTCTAAGACCATGAGACAATCGAACCACTATATATTATATGGTATGATTTCAATGAATGTGAAAAAAATAGTACTACACCCATGGCTGGTTCGTATCTAATTATTTTATTACTCTCTGCCATTTGCAAATAGGCTATAATATAATTAAGCATAATTCTACTAAAATTTGAAGCACCTTATTACAATGATTAATCTATATATTATTCTATTATATTAAATTAAGAATTACGCTTTGACGTATCTTAACGTAAGTATTTTCCAGATAAAGTAGATGAAAATTTTGCCGTAATTATACTATAATAAATATATGCGACTAACTACGAAGAAGGGATCTTATACCTAAATCTTCGGATACAAAGTGGTTTCAATTATAAGCGAACCTTCGTATGTAATTATTTATCGGAGGTCAAAAAAAAAAAAAATATATATAAAGAAGAAGGGTAGTCTTGACTGACTAGTTAAGAAAACCAAAATTAAACACACGTGGTGTATCTTGAGGTTGCAGTCAGAGGTGAAAAGTTTACGGCCACAAAACAGAAAAAGAAAAACTCTTTTGTTACTTTGTCAAGCTTTCGGAAATTATTTATTCCCTTTATCAAGACATTAACTTGAGGTTAAAAGTTAAGGTCACATGTATTATAAAATAGTCGCATTTGATTGGCAGGAAACAACTACTCAGCGGGCAAATACCCCGAATCATGTATAATAACAGTATATAGGTTAAGTCCACCAAGGGCTGAAGGTCACCGCTCTCGGTACTTGCAAAATGGCAAGTCGCTATATACCATGGAGACATCTATGATGTCTGGTGTATAGTAGCATTAGACCACATGAGAGGATTAACTTACCTCTCACCACTATACCATTTACATTAGTCTGTATAAGACTAGCAGGTTGGCCACTGTCATTTGTCTGTTCCACGACCTATGGCATACTGATGAGAACTAATAAGTTCGAAACCGGTCTATGTCTGGTCGGGGAATTGACAAATGACATTGGCTACCAATTTTTCATGATTTGTAAGGTATAATTCAATGCAGGTCGGGGTATTTGCCCGCTGAGTAGTTGTTTCCTGCAAATCATGTATAATAACAGTATACAGGTTAAGTCCACCAAGGGCTGAAGGTCACCGCTCTCGGTACTTGCAAAATGGCAAGTCGCTATATACCATGGAGACATCTATGATGTCTGGTGTATAGTAGCATTAGACCACATGAGAGGATTAACTTACCTCTCACCACTATACCATTTACAGTAGTCTGTATAAGACTAGCAGGTTGGCCACTGTCATTTGTCTGTTCCACGACCTATGGCATACTGATGAGAACTAATAAGTTCGAAACCGGTCTATGTCTGGTCGGGGAATTGACAAATGACATTGGCTACCAATTTTTCATGATTTGTAAGGTATAATTCAATGCAGGTCGGGGTATTTGCCCGCTGAGTAGTTGTTTCCTGCAAATCATGTATATATAGGTTAAGTCCACCAAGGGCTGAAAATCACCGCTCTCGGTACTTGCAAAATGGCAAGTCGCTATATACCATGGAGACATCTATGATGTCTTTTGTATAGTAGCATTAGACCACATGAGATGATTAACTTACCTCTCACCACTATACCATATATATATATATATATATATATATAAGATATACAGTGTGTCTCATTTCAAAGCTGAGAAGAGTAGCCAATTGAGAAATGTATTCAAACTGAAGATAGATTCGCCGAGAGACGCTACATCCGATAATTTATTAAAATTTTTATTTATGTGTAATGAGTGATTATCTCAAAAAGTGATTGTTACTTCAAATTGTTCCTTAATTATTTCAATTACCAAAAGTTAATTGTTTGTTTTCTTTAAATGTGTTTTTTGTCAAATAGACATTTCTGTTCAATGATCTCTTCCATTTCAATGTCCATCCTATTAAAATTGAAAACCAAAATTGTAACCGTGTATGGACTTTGCGGCAAAATATCGAAGAAAATGAAAAATGCGAAAGAAAATTTAGTAACGGGGCTCAAAATTGGGTTCTGAACAAATTTTTCTAATAACTTTGTCAATATTTTCAATGCGAAGTAAAATATCGAAATTGAGTCCCATTTGGGGGACTGCCGTTGTCTCAGTTTGTTAATTTAATTTAAGTTTAAGCTTACCTCGAAATGTACGTCTCATATAGGACTATAATTGTGCCAAAGCTCAAATCCGAATTTCAAAAAATGATAAAAATATCCGGATGTCTTCATTTTCAATGAGACACAATATGTAACGGTTTAAAGAGAACAGTATCTCTAAAATATAAAAAAAATTAGAAATATTGAAGTTTAATATTAAAACCCACTTGCGCCTAACTTCACTGTCTTTAAAAAAATTTAGGTTATGTTTATACTATTTTGTTTGTGTCTATATTCACGTTATTTATAAATGTCACTGTCACAGGATTAAATTAAGCGACTTCCGATCCGTCGACGTCGTACTTCCGTTTTTACAGACGTACTTCCGTCTAGTACATAAATATAGCCGGAATGACAGATGTCAAAATTCAAACATCAATAGCAATGCTGTAATACAATTACAAGTTAAAGACAGGTTTAAAATGTGAAACTAGAAGCAACTCATTTCGCATGCAATTACCAATGTTAAATGATTGTTTTTTTTATAAAAAGAAAAGAAATATCCAGATGGCGCAGAAAGCAACATCTTGCTGCATATGAACCCTTCGCTTTTGCATGACAGAGAGAGAAAATTAGCTGCGGAATCCAATCGGGTTTCTTGATTACTATATTATTATGACAGAATTCTACTTCCCATCAAGATCCGTACGTATGGAGAAAAAAATTAAACACGTAATCCTCGAAAAGTAGATTTTAGGCATAATATTCAATTTTTCGCCGATTACTTATATACACACACTTCAGAAACATTTCATTTGAAATTATTACCATTTATTATGTTTTTTAGCCTTGAAAATCCTGCTATGAACCAACTTCCATGATTTTAAAGTCTGTTTTAATAACAGAAGTAAATATGAGCTTTCGTTGATATTACACGACACTCTCAAAACAATTCTATCAAAGTTTCCTTCTTTTCTCAGTTCGCAACAAATCAAGTACCGGTTATCAAGGATGAATGCTCTTCTGAAATGCATAATTTTATGGAAATTTGTTTAATTAGTGCAGCTCATGTACAGCTCTGTTAACTTTCCCGGTCAATAAAGTAGAATCAAATATTAGTTATATTAATTAGTTGCTCATAATGTAATCAATGGCTATTTGTACTTGCTGTAGAGAGGTATCTGCTTAGATCCTATAGACTCTGTTCCGTTGCTCCTCCCACCTAGTGGAGGCTAGTGTATTATGCTATCCTAAAGCACTTCAAGGTTCACTTTTTCCAAAGAAAACTTTTTCCTAAATGTTATCCACCCTTTTTTGCATAAAACTCGCCTTTGCAAGTATTTATTACAACCAGGTTCAATGTCCTAGCAAACAAGATAAATGCAAATATATTTAAATAAATATAACACCAATAGTTTACGCAAGTGATTGGTTTGTAATTCGTCAAACACGTGACCCATATTATGATGATTAGTTTAATTGTCAGACAGTTTGATTTAGGTCCGGTTTATCAATACAGGGTTAACTCTTAACTGAGGACAAATGTCAAATGAAACAGTAGGTTATATCTATTATTTTGTTTGACATTTATCCTCTAGTTACGGGTTAACCCTGCATTGATAAACCGTATACCTAAAAGTGTTATGATCAATTTAAAAGTGTGTACTTGAACTCCTCGAGTTTGTCCATATTATATCCACTGCTTCAATTAATTTTACAATGTTTATTTATTTAATTAATAAATCACAAACATTAAACTTTATTTCAAAACAATATCGTTGCAGTAGATAAATAAATGTTAGTTACCTACATAATTTCAATGTCTAGTTATTCGGTATGTGATCATTTGTCATGAACATTTAATTTTGTGTTGTTAAGAGCGAACGTGATCAACAATTTTATTTTCAAACAACTCTACCATTTATAAAGGAGGTAATATTTTCTGTCCTAATGAATGAAAAAAAAAAATGTGGCTACGACAAAGCTACAAAATTGTACGAGAATTTGTAAATCACTTGATTTGTAATACCTACGGTGTATACTGAAGCGCATGAAACTGAAATTTCACATTATTTAAAATTAGAAGAAAGGAAAAGAATATTTATCGATATTTAACAACATCCAAAAAACTGTATAACGGTATTTCAATGAGGTCGTAAAACCTTTTTTGAGTAAACCGTAAATCTGAGCTCAACTATAACAGGTTGGAAATTAGAAAATAAAGGTCCTTTATCTAACAAACACTATATTGGCACAATATAGAGTTTGTGAGATAAAGGATCTTTATTTTTCTAATTTCCAACTTGTTAAATATGAACTCGCTTCCTCCATTTACAATGTATACCTATAGTTTTCATTTCTTGTCAAAGAACCTGGTAATAAGAATTTTTAATGATTGACTATTTAATAAAAGTATTAAGAACAGTTGTTATCTTTAATGTCAGTTTTCTATAATATGCCATAATAAAAGATTAGTGGAAAATAATATAAAAGGCGTTATAATATTGTTAGGCGCTTAATTAATAGAACAAATTAAGTTTAAAAATATAGCATTTCCTTTCTTAATATCACTTTGAATGACCCGGCAGGAAATCCTAGGGGACACTATGTGCAGGGTGTCCCAGTTAACAGTTCTTTTGAGAATAAAACTCATTATTACAAATAAAACAAATCAAGATGTAATAATCAACCATTAGGTACATAATTAACAATGACACCCGTGTGATAAACTCTATAAACAGTTATACCTATATAACATTTTTTAAAGAGATTTTAAAATATATAATTATAAATGAACTTTTAACTAATTGATATTATTTGTATATTACCCAATTTAGTTTCCTTAAAATACAAATTATTTTTAAATATTTGTTATTGATACAAAAATGTTATGGCTTCTAAATGGCATAAAGAATAAACAGTGGTAAATATCCACATTTATTTTACTACAAACTTTTATAAAACATCAAAAAATTATTTGGGAATAGGTTCTCCTGGCAACTTTTCTTCGTTGGTTGTGTAAAGATTAAAAAAATATTGCTCTATTGCTTATCAATAGTCAACACATGTTGCTGATTGAGTATCAGAAATTTTTCAATTAGCTTTAGAAATCTGTAAAGATGATTTAGTTCTTAAACTCCAAAAGTTTATCAATTTCCCACGTACACCTAAATATTAATTCTTAATAAAATTCTATCGCTATAATAAATTTCAGCATCCTGTAAATTATGTAGTTCCTACCAAAACCAAAACACCTGAACATCACAGCACTACATTCAAATACTATCTAGCACTCTACTCAACATGTAGGGGGCGAGCGTAGGTGCGTCTTTACTATGTACATACTTTGATATGCGATGTAAAGCAACGTCAGGCGCAGTTAGTAGTTGGATGGGTGACCGTTCCAACGAAGACCGCGTATGCGCGGAAGCTATACAACCTTAGGCGAGGGTTGTATAGGGGATATACCATCCTTCGGAGGGGATGTAAAGCCGTCGGTCCCTTGTCTATTAAATGTTAGGCAAGTAAAAGATCCCTACTCTTCTTAAGGGAAGAGGTTCGGCAAAATTCCTGGTTGGGAGTGGCTCGTCTACAGGCGTCGGTGATAGGCCTCGGTAGCGGAAATAGGCCGACGTTAAATAAATGTATTAAAAAAAAATACTCAACATGTGTTTGACCAACAATAATGATTAAAAATAAGGTTTAATTAGCCTATAATAACTTCTTTTATAACAGCCGCTGCTATTACATATTTTCTCACTATGCACTAGCTCAATCATCGCTTGACTGAAATCTAATCACAAGAAATATTTATTAAAAATATAATCAAACCAATATAAACTATTAACTCTTTTACCATTGATTGTAATTTGCTTGCTATGACAGCCATTAATTCACATTTCATTCGCATATTGAATTAATGATCCTGGTTTTATAATAACTGCAGTTTTCCGACACTAAAATCTCAGATTAAAAATCAAATTCTTACACTAACATGTAACAACTTACGACTAATGAAATAGATTAGAACACCATGTAATTAATTCTTGCTTGCAATCACGTTCAACTTTGAAATTTTTTTCTCTTTGTTGGATTTGGACGATCCATCAGCCAGTATCTCTTGATTTACAATGAGTATACACTATGCAAACAAGGCTATAAATAAAGGTCCTATTCAGTACCTAATATTTCTCCTATTGTTTATGACAACCTAAAAATTAACATTAACTACACAGGCTCTATCTATGGTCAGAATTAATATAGGGTCACTTATTTCACGTCAAGGGGTCTATCTTGACGACTTTTCTTTTGACATACAATCGATGAAAAACTTTGAAGTTTAAATTATAAACTAGCTTCCATGGGTTGCAAATTGATGGTATTTTATAAATACTGTTATATCGGTTGTCACACTTACAATTATTAAAGCACAAACTCGTCATTTTGTATAACATGAAATCCACAAAAACACTATGAAAATAATATGAAAAGTTGAACCAATCTCTATGTCACGCTATGTCACGTCCGAGATCTGTTAAAAGTCGTGACGTTACATGTACGCGTTTTATCAACCCTTTTGTCTATTTTAACTAAAATGTTAATTGAAATATCGGCATCCTTTTTTAACTGGGCTACAGGTTTTAAGTCATATATTCTACTTATTTCGTAGTAATCACTAAATATGTTCGATTTGCAGATAAACGTCGTATTGTAATCCCAATTGCATAATTTAATAATGCATATGTACATATGTGGATTTTCAACTGGCATACGCCAAAGGATATCGTGAGTATATACATGGAAGTAATGTCTATCACATCTATTCTATATAATCCACGTACATCCATAGATGTATATTCCTGACATCTTCCAGATATAAAAAATATATACTTTTGAATATAGGTTCATTCAAATTTATAGAGATTGTAAACCAAGGGACAAAACTGAAGTTATAGCCGGGAATGGTCGAGTGCGAATACCTCTTTGATTAACATTTATCAAATGCGGTACAATTCACATTTACGTGGTATCCAATTCTGTTCAAAATATGATAGCACACTAATAATCCAGTCAGTAGGGGTCAAAAAAGGCATTTGTTTTACAAAAGTTGGGATAGTAATAATTTTTAAATATGTTGTTCAGGTCTGGGTCTTGACAACTTGACAAAAATCCAAGTTTCGACCATGGGGGCGCTCGAGCCGCCATCTTGAATAAAAGGTACAAAAAATTAGTTTTTTAAAAATAACTCCGCAACGGACGAAAATGTCTGCAACGAAGTTAAAGAACACAAAATTCCTCGCATTTTATATATATATATATATATATATATATATATATATATATATATATATGTATGTATGAAGTGTTATTGGACTTCCGGGTGCTCTTCCGTATCGATGGTCGACTCCTCCAAGAGTCACGGTTGTCTAAACGACGTTTCGGCAGAATCTCATCTGCCAATCACGCCAATCACGAGGAGGTACGTTCAAGTATTGACAAATAGTGAAAAAACATAGCAACCTGCCCGAAATGGACCTATCACGAGGAGTCAGAGCCGAGCGCTGACCAATCAGAGAAAACCTCGGCATTCTACGGCAACCATTGGACACGTGGATGCCTAATCACCAACGAGAAATCACGTGGAGCGTGACGTTTCAGCGAGGCCACTTGTCGGGTTGGCTCAGGCGCCGGCTACGCCTCCCACAAGTAGTAACGGACCAGTGACACGTAGCCAGTTGCGCAGGCGCGCCCTAGACCAGAGCCTATATAAGGAGCTGCACAACGCGAAGACAGTTCAGTTCGGACAACGAGGAGCAGCAGTAGGCAGCTTTCAGTGAAAACCTGGAGATGGCAGATGAGAAAATGTACCGGAGCGGAGGTTCATATCGACAGTGAGGACAAAGGTGATGACGATTTATCAATGGAAGAACTATGGATTCTCAGAAGCACCGATGATGATGACATTGAGGACATAAACCGACCAGGATCATCAAAAAACTTGAAACACTAATAATATAATTGCGTGGCTCAAGCGTCATTTACATCTAAGGTCGCGAAGCTGTGGATTAGGCCTAACGAGGATACCACAATAAAGAAACGCGCTATTTACTCTACCTCAAGGTGGTGTGGACATAAGTATACTTTGGACTGACAAAATTAATATAACTATGCAATAAATAGAGAGAAACAATTGAAAAATCACAAAAATGGGGTTTTACAATTTTTTGGGAAAATGATGTTCCCGCTATCTTGTTACATATTAGACTTACAAAAAAAATGTATATGCAAAAAAATGTGAGGAATTGTTTTTTCTTTAATTTTGTTGAAGACATTTTTGCCGTTCGATCAACCGCCGCGGAGTTATTTTCAAAAAACCAATCTTTTGTGCCTTTAAATCAAGATGGCGTCGCTAGCGGTCCCCCCCCCCCCCAAGGTCGAAACCTTACATTTTTATCACGGCCAAGTCCTTAACAACATATTAAAAAAATTATTACTACCCAATTTTTTACAGGATAAAACTATATGCACTATAAGTTGTCAATTATTTTAAACAGTCAAATATAATATGTCATTGACTTCAGTAATTTCTACAGAGAGCAAAACACTCCAGGAAATATTAATTCTATTCGCGAAAAGCGGACAAAAACCGACTATTAAAAAACGGTAGAAAGAAAAGATGCAGTATTTTTGCCCACGAGTACCTTATTTGGTCTATTTAATTTCGTCGAACAAGTAAAGGACATTGTTGGGTGGGCTGGTTGTTGTGGCGTTATTTATTTATTTATCAATATAACAAATGCAGAAGACATCTAAGTAATATAGGAAACAAGTAAAAGCATACATTTTTTTTCCGGAATCATATCTAATAATAATATAGCAATTTAATTAGTTATTATTATTACACTAAATAAAATTTTCGGATAACAAAACCTTGGTGTTGCCGTTTTATACACGGCCAGATGTGGATTGAGATTAGGCTAGGGTTGGAAATAAATCCATCTTTAATCCACAATATGGATTAAATTTGTGAATGAAGAGATCATTGCATTTGACAGTTGTGATGTAGGTCGGTAAAGATTATGATTCTTATTCGAAATCGTCGAACTAATCTAAGTTAAACATTTCAAATTTAAAAAATTTACTTAAATGAATATATAACATGAGAAATGACAACAAATTTAAATTATGTTGAATGAACTTGTACAAAGAAGGTAATTTACTAGGTTGTGTGAACCATTCATAATATTAACGTGTAAAATTGGTCGGTAACTTACTCAAGGTGCTTAACTCGATGTACCGTGTAAACTGATCATAACTTTTTTGTTAGATTTTACGAAGTAAATAAATCTTGTTAGAACCATATCGAAAGATTTAACTAAACTATTGTAAACTATCGTAAGTAGAGATACAATTCCATTGCACAACAACCGCGTAGTTTCGAGTTTATCATTTTTATACCTATTTGATTTTTTGATAGGTATATTATAAACAGACTAACATTTTTGTAGACTGTTTCTTATAAGCACGATAAATTCTGTTAGATTTAAAATTTTATTTAAAAGGATGGGTACCATATTCTTTTGCTGTTCAAAAACTTCCCAAAACACCATATTTAGGTCCCGTAAACTTAGTGATTAGCATTTGTTTTAGAACATTTATTTTACAGGGATCCACTTTTACAAAATTCGACATTGTAAAAATATAGATAGCAATTCCAGTTAGAAAAATATGCATTTGATTTGTTACTGACTAATCTGAACTAATCTATACAAATAATCTAACAAATTTTTAGGATACACGTTTTCGAAATTTCAACAACTGTTTATTTAAAATTTTCTCGTTTTATTTCGTAAATTTGCAATATTTCTCACAGACAAACGAAACTTTAACACTACCAAATATATTTAACTTATCTACCACCACCAACACTCCTACAAGGGTGGTAAACAACTCAAATTCTCTAGTAGACAACAGACTAAATTCTGAAATTTGGAATTGGTTGGGAGGATGGTCAATAAAAATTATTGAACCACAGCACTTAAGCCCCATTGCGCCCTTGTACATCCTCCCTGTAGGCAGACCCTCGCCTAGGGCTCCAACTATCCTATTTTGCGAAATATGTGGTGATGTTGCCTAGAAGTATCTCCTTTAGATCGGCCAAAGTAGGCCAACGTTTTCCCAAAATGGATTCTCTGACTGATGAGATGGCAGAACAGTCACAGAGTATATGCTGAACCGTCTCATCTTCTTGTTCACAACCTTTACAGAGAGGTGCTTCGCTTAATCTCATATTATGTAGATATTTCCTTAACGAACAGTGTCCAGTCTGGATTCTCGTTATAAAACGTAGGTTCCTTCTGGACAATGCCAGGTAATCCATTGCTGTACTGTTGATGGGATATCTTAGTAGTGCCCTAGCAAGCTGACAGCTATTTGCTTCATCCCACAGCTTCTTAAATTCATTGTGGGGGGTTCTCGCTAATTATTTGTGTTATCGCCGTGATCGGTAGTAGATTGGCTGGACCTGGTCCAAATATACTTAGGCATGCTGCCTTCTTGGCCAGTCTGTCGGCTACTTTGTTGCCACTACACTGTGCATGTCCTTTCACCCAGCATACCAGTATGTTATTCATGCTGGATGTACCCACAAGTGCTTGGTGATATTCACATACTGCTCCTGCTCCTATGGTAATTTTGTAACTTCTCAGGGCTAGTAATGATTGTATATAATCTGTGTAGATCCTGATCCTTTCTGTTTTGCCCGTAGTTTGTCTACGGACAATTCCTTTTGCGGCTATGGTTATACCCGCCAGTTCCGTCTGTACTACGCTGGCTCGCCCATCCATAGACCATTTATATTGGATTTGCAGACTTCTTACATCCAACAGCCTAGTTCTCACTATTCGTCTGTATTATGTACGATCTGTCAAGGACAAACGGGGGAGAAATGCCATCTGTGCACGCCTGTAGAAGAGGCGTCTTCCTGACAGCGTCACTCCACAGGCGACTTCTGGCCTCTCCACAGCCTACATTTGGTTGTATTCCAACGGATTTGAGGCGTACCATTGCTGTCAGAGCCACTTCTCCTAGATATATATCTAGTGATGGTAGACACAGCAATACCTCCATAGTTCTCGTTGTTGTTGTTCGCATAGCTCCGGTTATACTTAGGCAGGCAACTCTCTGCACTTGGCTGAGTTTGACTTTAGCTGTTCACTCTTAGGCCACCAAACAGCTCTATAGGTTATGATTGGTCTTACGACGACAGTGTATTTTCACCACAGAACACCACAGAAATTAGACAACCCCCAATTCCAGAAGCCAGAGGCTTGTGCGTAAGGGGGTTCCACACTGAAAAAACTCGGACATACAACCGTTTCCTCCGACAGTGGTAGTGCCGAAGCCGGGATTCGAACCCGGTGGCGCGATACCCGTGTGATTAATCGCGATTGCCACCTCGTGCCTTAGCCAACGCGGCCATCGGCCAGATTCACATGACTACTTTGGGTTTCATTCCCCAGGTTTTCCCCACGGTCCTGCGACACTGTTCATAAGAAATGTAAGCCTTCTTTATTTTTCTATCTATGTGAAGATTCCATGTTAGTTTGGCGTCGAAGATTATCCCAAGGTACTTCACTTCTGATGTAAAACTTAGTGTTGTATGGAGGAGGGCAGGTGTCTTCAGTGCTCCTAGTTTTATTTTCCTTGTGAAGAGAATCATCTCTGTCTTCCTGAGATTGACAAACAGGGAGTGTTCTGTGCATCATTTTTCGATTATTCTTAGGGCCCCCTGCATTCTTTCACAGACGACTCCTTCGAATTTCCCGTTAAGCATTATTGTGAAACAATCTGTGTAGACAATTATGTGAAATTCTTCTAAATTGAGGCGACACAAGAGGCTATCAAAAACGAGGTGGTGATATTACACCTCCTTGACGACAGCCTCTCGTGACCAATCCTCGTACAGAAGCATCTACCACACGGATTTGTACAGTTCTCTTCGAGATCATGTTGGTTATCAAGCTTTCTATGGTCGTAGGGGCATTCTTCTCCACTAGGGCCGCTATGATTTTTGAAAAGGTGGTCCTGTCAAGCGCACCTTCTATGTATATGAAGACACCTAGGGTGGAATCCTTATTGTCCAAGGATCTCTCAATCCGACTCGCGACTGCATGGAGGGCGCTGTCGGTGGATCTTCTCAGGGTCTATGTATGCTGGTTAGGATGTAAAGGGTTGTTTTTCACCTGCAACATCCCTTATGTATCGTTCACATAACTTCTCCATCGTCTTGAGCAGGAACGAGTTAAGCTAATGGGTCTATACGCTTTGCTAGTAGACAATATACTGATTAATGATACAGAAAAAGTTTTAAAAATTTCATATGACGACTACGGTCTAAGCGATCATCAAAAAATTACCCTTCAAGACGTATACCTCAGTTCTCAACCTCTGAAAATAGAAAAAAGGATATTTATACCCAAAAATAAGGTCAATTTAAAAAATTTAATTTCTGAAATAGACTGGAATACACTGTACACAGAAACCGATATAAATCAAACTTGTGATGGTTTTTTATGATTATTTTAACAGCTGTTTTAATGTAGCTTTCTTCATGAAAATAAATATCCTGAATGGATCACAGAGGGTATAAAAATATCATGCCTTAGTAAACGTTCCCTATTATATATTAAAAAAAGTTATGCCACAAATACTTTTTTCAAAAATTACGTGCGCAGCTACTGTAAAATTCTGGAAAAATCGCCATCATCGCAAAACAATCTTATGCAAATAATTGTATAATAAACTCATCAAACAAAATAAGATCTACTTGGAAATTAATTGATTCAAGCATAAGCGGCTAAGACACAGGATGACATTAATATTTTAAATCAAGAAAATTAACTAATCATGAATCCACTCTTAGTAGGACAGGAATTTCAAAAATTTTACTTAAATGTAGGAGACGCACTAACAAAAAAAAGCTATGGCTTACGCAACAGTAGTAAAATCAAATAAGTGTAATTCATTTTTACTTTTTCACCAATGACAGAAGCAGATATAAAGCAAATTATAAAAAAATTCAAACAAAACAACAGTACAGGCAAGGATGATATCCCCATAACAATAATAAGTGAAGTAATAGACTACTTTATAAAACCAATAACTTACCTAATCAACTTATCTTTAACTACAGGAACTTTTCCAAATTGCCCCAAACACGCAGTAATTAAACCACTATTTAAAAAGGGTAAGAAAACTGGAATTTCAAATTACAGGCCAATTTCACTTTTATCTCTAAAATCTTGGAAGCTGCTGTAAGGAGCAAATTGCTAAATACTTAGAAAAAATAAAACATTTTGAGTACGTCTTTAGAAGTGGGAAA
This sequence comes from Leptura quadrifasciata, assembly GCA_963675555.1. NCBI lineage: Eukaryota > Metazoa > Arthropoda > Insecta > Coleoptera > Cerambycidae > Leptura > Leptura quadrifasciata. The sequence continues at coordinate 53,832,652 of OY776677.1, forward strand.
AACAGCAGCCACTTTCGACTTAATCTGTAATGTAAATGAAATATTAGAAAATAAAGACATACCAGTTACTGTGTTTTGCGATTTATCAAAGGCTTTCGACTGCGTCGACCACAAAATTTTACTAGATAAAATGATTATAGAATTGTTCATGATTGGTTTAAATCTTACTTAAGCGACCGTACTATGTCTGTGACGATAACATCAATTGAAGGGGAGCGAATAAACAAACTATCAACAAACTCGGGCTATATAAAATGTGGGGTTCGGCAAGGCTCTATCCTGGGGCCAACTTTATTTTTCATATACGGAAATAATGTAACAGAAAATTTCCCACTGGCGATACAAGCATTACTTTACAGCACAAGAATTTGGACGATCTAATTAGTATAACAAAGACTTTGCTAGAAGTATGCGGTTGGTTAGCAGCTAATAAGCTTGTTTTGTCAATGTCAATAAATCCTTCTCAACAAATGGTGGAGATGTCATCCCCACTTCTACCACTAAATTTTTAGGTATTCACTTGGACCAACAATTAGACTGGAAAACTCACGTAACAGAATTAAACACAAAATTGAGCCATGCGGTTTATGCCATAGATATAATTAGATATAACATCGGTTTCAATGTTGGTAAAACAGTGTATTATGCATACATTATTATGCAATATAGAGTAGAATTTTGGGGAAACTCAATCAATGCCAAAACAACATTTTTAGTACAGCATTATTTAATCTAAAACCGCAGGACTCATTTAGAGATTACTTTAAAAAACACAACATATTTATTTACTTTAACGAATTTATACATATATAAGATTAGTATAATAATATACAAAGAACAAAATAGTCTTTCCACACCATCTCATATCAGTGATGTCCATAACTATGATACGAGATACAAAAACATGTACCAAACTCCCTCATACAATTTGGATGTAAAAAGAAGAAGACCCGTATATGCAGGTGTAAAAATATTTAATCATCTACCAGAAACAGTTCAGCGTAAACCGTTGTTAAATCTATTTAAAAAGGAGTTGAAAAACATTCTAAAATTCAAGGTCTTCCATAAATTAAATGATTTTTTTAAAGACGATTTCAATTAAACCAACAGGTTATTTATATTTTTGGAATCTGAGTACCTACAACAAACAAATAAATAGGAATGGCATTATATATATATTACATTTTTGGCTTGCATTGTAAGACTTATCGAAGAGCATTTAACCTGCGTGCTAGTCTAATATTCGTACCATTTATCACTCATCTTATTTTAATGGATAATTTTTTATAGAAAATTCTTTTTAAAAATACAGGCCAAACTAGGCGATATATTTTCTCTAAGGCTCGGAAAGAGCCAGAAGTATGTATCTATTTCTAACTTAATACATGTGTACACTATAACAATCATTGTAGTTTGTAAGATATATATTGTGGGAAATGAAATATTTCTATCTATCTATATTTTGAAATGGAAAAGCATACTCGACAATATAATAAATAAACACCACAGAAATTAGACAGCCCCCAATCCCAGAAGCCAGGGCTTGTGCGGAAGGGGGTTACACATTGAAAAAACGCGGACATACAACCATTTCCTCCGACAGTGCCAGTGCCGGAACCAGGATTCGAACCCAATCAATCAATACAACTTTATTAAGAATTAAAATTTACATCTGCCTCCCCAGAACCCACCCCGGGACCTACCGTGCAACCACTGCGTTGTTCGCGGTGGAGGATTGCAGGGTTGGGCGGAATGTGACTGGTTCGGCTAAAAGACAATTAGAAACAGTTACACCCAAACACCTTCCATCGCAGATGGATTAAATTAGGTTATAAAATTAAAAGATATCTGAAAACAGATTTAATAAAACTTAAAACTACACCTTTTAAAAACTCACGCACTGTCACTGATTAAATTTGATTCTGACGCAGGCACCTCAACTTGTACAAAGTGCCTTCCGCGAGGTATGTCAATGCTAGGCTGCACGTGGCTGGCCTAAACTTTGATTTTAAAAACTTTGGTTTTACGAAATTTTGGTTTGGTGAAAATTTGTATGTGAAATGAATTTAGAAAACAAACATGCACAAAAAGAAAATAAACCAAAAATAAACCAACAGAAGCAAAAAGAAACAAACATAAAGAGAGAGGGGGACAGGAAAGATTTAAAGATATAAAAGGTATGAAATATCAGTAAAGGTAGATAGGGTAAGCGGAAGTTATAGTTGTTGAAGTTTGGCTACAGAGGTTGCCGGAAGATCAGTAACGTCTGGTATGGTAGGGTGTGTTTAATCCGAAATGGGGCATTATGCTGTCTAATTTGCCTAATTTGTCTAATTGCCACCTCGCGCCTTAACACACTCGGCTATCGACCAGACAATGTTATGCATGTTTGAAAGTGATTCCCAAATTTTGGTACTTTGAAAAACTAATTTGTAGAATTTTAAAAGTGAAGAATTCACACTTTATCCATTACTTTAAATTGTTAAAGATATTGGAGTTTGCTAGATACACTATGTGAGATTGACAACTTCATGTTAACTTTTTGTATAAATTTGTTATGAAAAATCGAAGAAAGATAATTTTAATTCAAGATATGTTCAGTCGTGGGGAATTAACAATGCCCTAAATCTATTATCAGTATCTCATATTCTGTCTGCCTCTTGACTATAATTACTCCAGATATACATGTAGTTGATCACGTCTTATGGGATTTGGGCTCATAAAATGGAAAAATATTGCAGTTGTTCAATGTATTCTGGAGCTTGTTGATGGTTTAGAAGTGCCCTACCCAATCTATCTGGTACGTGTTCAATGAGATTAAAATCAGTAGAATGCTGTGGAAAAGTATTAGAATGAATTCGGATAATTTCAAGGGCGCTGTATACTTACTGTTTGCAATGTGGTCGAGCATTATGTTATTGAAAATAAAGCTTTTGTCGGTAGCAGCTTGAAAAGTTGTCGCTACATTGTTGACAAAATCATAATAACATATTATATTTGTCCTTCAGTCAAGGTTCCTCTGTAGAATTAGAATTTTGTGCGTCTTTCCATACACATGCTTCACTATACCATTGCATTGTCTTATTTAAAAGCTACTGTGAATTGGATAATTCTTTGTTTGTACCTTTATCCTGACAATCCCCAAATTCGTAGATGTCTGTCGTCGCTGTACAAGCAGAAACGAGAATCATCACTAAATAAAACAGCTTTGAAATGTATCTCTTAATTATTATGATAATATTATTCCGCATTTTGGCATAGAAATAATTTTAATAAATAGAGATTCCTTCACCTTTCTAATGAGGTGATTTGCTTAACTTGTTTATTTGTACAGGGTCACTAAACTGCTGTTTATTTTTAATATAGTATGCTTGCTTGTATGTAACATGTTAAGCTAGTCAGTTGGGGTTATCGGTTTGCATAATACTACTTACTTTTGGATTGATAAAAACAAATTATTTTAGTAGGTATATCCCCGTCTCCAGTTTACCAAGAAACGTTCAAAGTAATTCTTTTTAGTTATAGCCAAAAGTTATAAATGCTTACAGAACGTGTATAAAAGGTCATTATTAAATATAGACCGTGAATGTTAATAACCAGTGCAATAATATATATAAAAAACGTGCGTAAAAGTAAATAAAATTAATTTTAACAAGTGCTTCTAGTGCAATAACATGATATATCTTGGGCACTGGTTACTCTTATTTTTTGTGGTTAAAGACACATTTGCAATATCACCTGGTATGTAACAAAATCGTTTATGTATTCTGATTTGATGTATCCCTTTTAAACGTCTTCTGATAATATTTTATGTTATTAGACAATTGACCTAATAAATAAATTAACAAAAATAATGTAATCAGTATATTGGAACAAGAAAGAAAGAAATATTTTATTAAGAAAATTAAATACTGAAAAATATTCACACAGGACAAGATAATTTTTACATAAATTTATATTGTAGATTATAGTCCAGTGATTATTTCTCAATGAAGTTGTTGTCTAACTTCCTATCCTATCTCAAAGGTGATCAATGAGAATTGAATTTATACATTGTTTAATAATAATTTAAGATTGAAAAATATTACAAAACATTCTCAAAATAAGAAATTCCTAACTTGTGATAAGTGATGAAAAAAATAAAATGATGGTCTGGTGGCTCATTCCGATTTTGTATATTATTATAAAAAATAAGTTACTAAAGTTGAATCATTTTAGGCTCATCAGATTATATTATTAATAACATATAACACTTTTTTTACTGTTTTCAAATTGAGTCTAAAGCAAGTTAAGTTTATTAATAAGCATTATATATTTATTTATTTATAATTAAAGAAATTTTAGTTAATTGTTAGTGTGGTAAAGCTAATAAGCACTAAGTAATATAAATAAAAATTAAAAAAAAAACATTTTCAAAAGCTTATCGCTGTATTAAAAGAAATACGATGGTTCTGGTACAGTAAAAAAATGTATTTTGGTTCAATCGATCAATTATTTTTCCAGATTGGCCGAAAATTTGTCCAGATATTGTTGACCGTGATCGTTGGGGTGGTAAAATTCCAATAGTGGTAGATTATAGTATTATTCCCACAAAATTTGTGGTAATTCACCATACTGTTACACCTGAATGTAATTCTGAGAGCTCATGTTCTGAAATAATGAAAAGTATTCAGACTTTCCACATGGACACAATGGAGTTTCACGACGTAGGATATAAGTATGTATAATCTGATTATAATAATAGCTTATAGTAAAAATAATTATCAGTTAAGTTACAGATGTTAAGTTAGGGGTGGGGATTTCCAAATAGATCGAAATATGACTGATTTCCGAGTAGTGAGTTCGATTCCTGCTAACACAAGAAAAATATTAGATTGTTTACGTATGCGGGGTGGAGGGTGTTGGGATATTTACGATTTAAACATTATACCTCGATTAACAAATGATCGAGCTCCTTCATCTCAGGATGTCACTAACTGCAGACCGGTTTCGACCTATTTTGGAGTTTCGTCAGTGCAGTGCGAGTAGCAAGCATACTTTAGATAAACCTGGGTCGCATCCGCCATCTCTCGGTAGTATCGAAAAAGTCCAAATCGAAAATAAAATTGATAATCATCACTGAATCAGCAATTTTGCAGCAGAATATTCAAATCTATCTGCAAGTGCATTATATATAATAAGGACTAAATAAATTAAACCAAACCAGCAATTATCCCAGCTACATGCCGACGACGGGCGCTGAATTAAATGGCGAAATTTGCTATATTTTGTCTAACACAGTTAGCATTAAAATACAATAACTTGGATTGGATTTCTCTAGAAAATTGCCATACCACCTTTCCGTCTTAAAATTTGATTGTCCATCAGATCAGTGATTAGTTTTTTATTTTTTTGTCCACTCTTTAGAAGAGATACGAACCACCCCCAAATAAAACGTGGGTATTTTTAAGCGATAAACTTTTTTATATTGTGTTTCAACTAGACAATTCCGATGATTTATTGAAAATAAATTCATCGGAACCGGGTTTCGAGGTTTATCGATTTTATGTTCTAACGGTACTCCACTAATACTCATGAAGTCTAAATAATATCGATAAATAAAACTAATCGCTAATACAGATAGCTAGTAACTAATCTTAAATATGTAAATAACTAACGATATATATATATATACATATATATATATATATATATATATATATATATATATATATATATATATATATATATCATCCATAACTATCTGTTGTATTTGTCAGAATTATACTTGGTGTTCGAACCTGCCTGTTGTTGAACTAGAGGACTGTGTAATAAATTGATGATGTCTGTATGTAGCAGGTTACTTTTCCTCGAAGGCAGTTGTTAGGAGGTATCTAACTGGATTCGAAGTTATTAATAACAAATGAATTGAGTCCTCAATTTTGGTTTTTCTAGATATTTTTCTAGTATTGTATTCTCGAAAACATTTAGTGTCTTTATGCCTGACCTCCCGCGTTTCTTCTCTCGTTGGAACACATATGCTGTGAACGGCTTTGCCAAGAGATTATACGTCCAACGACAATGAGTAGTCTTCGGACTTATTCTTTACTGAGGACTGAAGACGTGTTTGCACACGCATAGAAATGCGCAAGCTTTCCTCGTTTGGAATTAAAGATTGAAATTTGGAGTATAGCGTTACATCTAGATATCTCACTGTACGAGAAAGATACTAACATGAACACATAAGAAAAGGGGGCTAAACATCGTTTATTTTTTTTCTTTTTCGTGGACAGCATTATTAGCTCTTTTTGTTATATTGACAGACAGCCCGTGCTTATTGCACCAAATCTGAACTAGGTATATTGAGAACCCTTTGCATGAACCTAGTAATGGTAATTTTAAATTGACTTCTTATCATGAGAGTCAGATAGTCTGCATAAAAACCCCAGTAGCCCACCAAGTGTGAGGTTCCATAATAGTGGGGAGAGTACCCCTTTTTACGAACACCGTCGGCCCATCTTGGCTCTAACTGTTTCGTTGCGAAGTGTGCTGAGGTATTCAACATAGATGATAATGTATGAACCTAATTATGGCACCGTTCACATTGCGATTCGGTAGCGCCTGAAAAACAGAATTGGAGGTTGGTTTATTAAACGCCCCTTTGATGTTTAAAGAAACTACTAAATTCAGTTCCTCCAGTAAGAAGACAGCTTTCATCACTCTCCAAGACATTGGTAGGCAAGATCTTTTAACAGGTGATACAGATCTTGCAATGGTATCCCCACACCTTTTTGTATTAGAGCCGGATAAATACTATCAAGTCCCGGTGATTTGGATGGCTTGAATGTGGATACAGCATACAGCCTATGTTAATTTTTATTGCCGATGCCTCTTTCCAATCTACGGTAGTTCTCTGTGACCTGAATCCGTCTCCGAGGGCTTTGTTTCCAAAATTTCTCCGAAGTGAGCATCGAGACGATACTCATCCGGAAGTATGATGCCATCAAGAAGTTATGATGGACTATTCGAGAGAGTGTTACGTAGTCTCGCTACTAGTGGAAGATTTTCAATAGTTTTACACAAGGCTTTCCGACACACTTTTTTAATATTCTTTCCTAGTATTTGGGTTTTCTACCACATGTAATATTATCCTCTTCAAAACAAATCACCGAATCCACAAAATAATAGAATTATTGGAAAAAAAGCCTTTGCGCCCGTGATGTTTACGCCAAAGGAAAAGTCAGAGGTTATGTTTTGCAAATAATATAAATCGGAATAAACACAGAAATAATGTATTTTGCTGACGTTTCGGAAAGTAATCTCTTTCCGTTTTCAAAGCTATTTTTTGGAAGAACTCTTATTTTGCTGAGTATGTCAAATCTTCACTGGGTTGATTTGTAAATCTCCGAGTCAGCCAGTACTTTAGAACGTATTTCTTTATTGAGTAGCTTGCACGTTATTGCGTAACACATTTAGTTCCTTGTTCTATCAATGGTCGCTTTTTACTAGCTAAGGCTGCGCTTGCAAAGGACAGTAGTTATTCTCAGACGCGGAGATAACGGCACCTTGCACCTGTTTGCCGTTTCCACTTTTCGCGGATTGCTTGGTCTATAGGACCCATCCTACATGTTCTCTTTTGCAGGTCCCTTGTATAGGAAAATAAAACCATGGACCTGGGATTCCTGTATATAATGGGTTCCGATTGGTGTACCTTCAGATCTAACCCTATGTATCCATGATCCGATAATGAGGGTTCCAACCTGACTCTCCAGTCTTTTATTCTATTCTCTACTGTAGTGGGGTCCATGCGTACGAAGCATCTGACGTCCCATGTATGTACAAATTAGATCCATAATGTGAAAATATATATTTGACCTGTGCCCTGTTGAGAAAATAAGCACTTATTCTAATCTGTTCTTGCCACTGAACTTACCAATATGAGCTTGCACGATTTGTGCTGGATGTACTAGGCAAAATTTTTTCGAATTTTGGAACGGCACTTGAGCATTCAGTCCTGCTTGGTGAAAAACTAGGGTATACTAAAAATGAGTTGGATCGGTGTCGGGTGTTTTATAAGTAAATTTGTAAAACTCATCACTAATAAACTACCTTTATTTTTCAAAACATGAAAAAACTCTACTAGGGAAAGTTGTTTGCAATGAAATTTTAGACATCTTACCGAATCAGGAATATAAATTTTCTTTGTTGAAATGCCCCTTTTTTCAATATATGAAACTTATTTTATTTTATACGATTTAACCAACTTTTTAAAAGTATTTTAGCAAATTGAATGTGTTCTGAACTCATATACACAGGAAACCAAAGTCTTCCTTGCATTAATCAAAATAGAATATTCATTATTGGAAAGTGTCAGCTAAAAAAAAAATTATTTTCCTGAAATTTGGTAAGGGGAATACAATTACAACTTTTCTTACTTAAAGTTTCTCATATCTCGAAAAATTGGGGCTCGTACTCTACAGTGAAGCGAACCAAGATCCCACCGCAGGGCAAATATTTTTTCAAAAAGGGGCGTTGCAATTTATTTTACATTTCCATTCCGATTATTGAAATTTTTAATCAATCAAAAAAATATCAAGGATACAATATTTTATTTCTATCTTGTGGATATAAAGAGTGAAGTCCCCACGAAGAGGTGTCCCAAAGTAATATTTTATAAAGTCATTACTGTAGTAAGAATATCTAAATAATAAAGGTAACATTTTAGGCAGAAGAATGTTGGCAATTTCAGTTGCAATTTGTTTATAGAATTGAGTGATTGGTTCCTCAATTACTTAATCATGAAATCAACCCATAATTATTTTTGATTTTAGGGACAGAAAGTCCAAACACACACTTTTCTTGTACATTTTTATCAATGAATTTACCTGTTGTGTTCTGAAACCCTCTCTGACTTTATTATTTTCATTTACTTTTTTGTGTTTATATCTTTTTATTTAATAAATTCCTCTACAAAAATCTACGTCAGTTCACCAGATATTTGTGTTTGCTTCAATATACAACATTACCGCGCTCCAGGAACCAGTTCAGTGAGGGGGAAAATATTAAACAGTATAAAAAATAAATCAGACAAGAAACATGACGGCGCTGAGCCATATGGGAATGTTCAACCCCAAGGAACCAGGTAATTGGGAGACTTATAACCAGAGGTTTGATTTTTTCTTGGAGGCAAATTACATAATGGATGGAAAGAAAAAGAAAGTCGTTTTACTCAGCCTTGTAGGACCTGTTATGTATGAATTTTTAAGCAATGCCGGATTTAGGTGGTGAGGAACTTGGTGGAGTTATTTTCCAAGAGCCCCTTACCCTTCTTTATCCGCCATATTTTAATTGACAACATTTTTAAAAATGATTTACACAGCAATTATACATAAGTTAATATTAGTTATTTTTTACATAGGCAGATAAAATATATACTTTATATACTACATCATTAATATTTTACTTTGCCCGCTCTTACTGCAGCAAGGTCTTTTATTATGTCGTCAAAGTTTATGTTTTGCAACAATGTTTTTTCTAAGGACATGAAAGAAAAAGCTTTAGTCTCTTATCTGTCATAGTAGATTGAAATCCTTTTTAACTCTTGCTATTTTTGAAAACGCCCGTTCGGCACTGCAGTTAGTTACGGGTAAAGTTAGATATATTCTTAGGCAATGTCAACATTAGGAAACAGTCACTCTAATTTTTTATTTTTGATTATCCTCAAACATTCCCTTGGTGAAGGGGTTTCTGTTGAATCTGTACTACTGTTAGGGCTTTCGAATCTTTCGATAAAACTAGAAAATTGAATTATTTGTTTCGCGAAGTTCTCACCAAAATCTTCTATGTAAACTAAAGCAAGTTTCTCCGCTGCCAATTTCTTCTGGTATCACTGCCTTTAATTTGTACAAAAATTCAAATTTCTCCTCTAACAATCTATATGCTCCAAGTGTGTTCTATACAAGGGTCGAGTTTATCAACCATAATTAAATTAATTTTCCATTTAATACCACCTCATCTTCACCCCTCTCATCACTTGCAAGTTTTCACTTTCGTATTCTTGAATACTCGCTGTCAAATTATTCATTAATTTGATTAGAGTGTATGAGCCCTTTTTCGAAAGTCTTCAATGTTTCTCGGCTAGGCATTTAAAGTTAAAAGATTACAGTTTGGGGTCAGCCTGGCATTTTTTAACGAACCATAGATACGTTATCAGGTATTGAAGCCGCGATGACATTCTCATCATTGGAGCATATAGGGCAGAACTTGCTTTGCGCCTAGGGGAAGTATTAAAGCGTTTTAGAGAAGATGGTCTGAAATTGTATAAAGCAAAATGTATTTCGTACACTGGGAAATTATTTTGGTATATAGAATCACCGGCATTGGAATACAACCTACGGAGGAAAAGGGAAAAGCCATACACAAGGCACCAGCTCCCAAAAATAAAACAGAACTCCAGGCATTTTTGGGGTTACTCAGTTTCTACCATATTTTTTTCAAGGAGAAAGCTACTGTAGCTGAGCCACTGCATTAGTTACTCCACAACGATGTTGATGTTCCCTGGCAGTGGATCGGTCTAGAAGAAAAAGCATTCGCAGGTATAAAGAAGCTATTGACCTCAGACGCACTACTAGCTCACTACGATAGTGCTTTACCATTAATTTTAACTTGTGACGCTAGCCGATATGGAATTGGATGTGTCCTGAGCCAGCAGGATCGAAAAGGCAGGGAAGCCCCGATAGCTTTCCACATAGAACAATGACCAACAGTGTACAAACTTGTCTCAAATTGGCAAAAAAGCCCTAGTTATCATAGTTGGACTAACATAGTGGCATAACTACCTATATGGAAGGAAAGTTGAAATCAGAACTGATCATCTTCCACTATTACCTCAAATAATGTCACCCAGAATGATTCGTTGAACGTTAATGAAATCAGCTACCAATATAACCTGATATGCAAACCTGATGAGACTATTTTTAATGCTGATGCATTGAGTCGTCTACCAATCCCAGTAGGAGAAGAGGAGCTACTACCAATGGGAGAACTCCTGATGTTAGAAAATGTATCCAAACTTAGATTTGAATACCTACCTGAGAAAATGTTTTCTACTTATGCATTTCATAACTTATCATGCTCACAATAAACATATCTTACTTTTATTAACCTCACCGCAATAAAATTGCGAGGTTACTAAAATTGGTCCAAAATCGAAAATTGGGATAACATCAAATCTTTACGTTTTGAAGTCCCAGAAACCCAAAAAAGTGATTTCTGAAAAATGTCTGTGAGTATTTGTGTGTATGTATGTATGTATGGGTGTATGCATGTGTGTATGTATGTTAGCTCGATTGCGCCGAAACTACTGAACGGATTTGGATGAAACTTTGCATGAGGGTTTCTTTAGCGATCCAGAAGATCTGAAAAGGTTTTGGTTGAAATCGGATTACGTTTAGTACCGTCTTGGAACAACAAGTTGTTTATTTTATAATTACTTACAATTTGCAATCGAACCATTGAAAATTAGTTAAAATTCAATCATCAATGATATATATCACACTTACACCCTTTCGATTTGGTTTACGTGGAAAAAAAAAATATAAACAAAGCAAATGTGAAGCATAAGATCGTTTTTCATGTGGCACGGTCGATGCGCGGAGCCGTTGCGGCGTAAAACTCGAAACGTCAGGTGCATTCCTCGGCTTCAAAGATCCACCGGATGGGGAGGTCCCAGTCGCTTCCAGTAGCTGCCGATTTTTTTAAATTTCAAACAGGGTATGCAGTAATTAGTTGAATTTAATCAATTAATAAATAAAAAATTACTAGAAATACAAATTTTTTGTTTAATTTATAGATCCCAGGTTCAAATTCTGATTTTTTCGCATGAATTTGGTTGAATATCTATAAAATTTTGTCTACTTATGAATTTCATTCCTTATGCTAGCAATAAATATTTCTTACTTCTATTTAATTTGTAATAGAGTAAGCAGTAATTAGTTGGTTTTAATCAATTCATAGAAATATAAATCTTTGTTTAATTTATAGGAACCAGGTTCAAATTCTTGTTTCAACATGTTTTGTCGCTTTAATTTAGATTTAGTTGTATATCTGAGAAAATGTTGTCTATTTATGTATTTCATAACTTAACATGCTCACAAATAAACATTTTTTAACTTCTTTACTTTTATTTAATCTGTAACAGAGTATGCCGTATTTCCAATAATTAGTCCATAAATAAAAAAATAAGAGAAAGTAAATATTTTTGTTTAATTTACAGGTCTCAGGTTCAAATCCTGGAGTAATTAGTTTGTTTTAATTAATAGAAACACAAATTTTTATTTAATTTATAGGTCTCAGGTTCAAATCCTGGTTTCAACAACTTCCTAATATAAGCAAAACTTTTTATAAAGAATGACCTTTCTCGGCAAATTAAAAATAAGAAAGTACACAAAAGTACGGTACCCCGCCTGGAGACACACTGTATGCTTGAATATAATTAAAAAGTTATATTTTTTAGTTTTCTGGTTGGTGGAGATGGAAAAATTTATGAGGGAGCCGGTTGGCACAAAGTTGGCGCACATACAAGAGGTTACAATACTAGATCATTAGGATTATCGTTTATTGGAAATTTTTCAGGTTAGGATATTATTAATTTGTTAATAGTATTATGGTTTTATGTATGTTTGTTTTCAGATAAGCTTCCAAATGAAGATCAATTAAAGGCAGCTAAAGACTTTTTACAATGTGCAATAGAGCTTGGAGAACTTGATAAAAATTATAGACTTTTTGGTGCTCGCCAAGTCAGTGCAACAGCAAGTCCAGGCCTTAAATTATACAACGAAATTCAAAACTGGCCTCATTATTCAAGAACACCATAAATGTATTGCAATGGAATGCATTAGTAATAAAATTAGAAGCGCCAGATTGTATATAACTAAAAACACAGCTCCATATTTTACTGAAATATGTACTTATACGAAATATTTAATAACTTCTACGTAGTACATAATATTCTGAACAGAATTCCTCATATCTCGTATTTCCCGGGACCATCCCTTATTTTCAATTGTTGTCTCATACTTTCCTTCCTCATTTTTGAAAATATTATTTTTAATTTATAAATCATACTTACTCATATATTTTTTATATTAATAAACATAATTAAATTTAAATATATAATATAAGTTTTTTCCTTTATCCATAATATGTGGACATCAGAAAAAACTCAGATGTAAAAAATAAGCAATAGCTTTATGAATCATTGTATACATTTAATCAGTTGTCAAAATTTTATAACTATTTCTAACAACGGAACTCGTGGTTCGGAAAAGCATATTTTTCTTTAAACGTCAGAAAATCTTGATATTTCTTACTCATTTTATGACATTAAAGTTTGATATTTCAAACGGCTGTGCGTTGCCATTATGAACCGAAATAAAAGTATTTTTTCTTCCGTTCGAGAGGACTTTTACTTCCGTTGCTATTGGCAACGCACCGATAAATTTTTTTACCTTTATATTTCTTAAAACTGATCAACGTTTGAAGAGAAAATGACATGTATTATTCGGAGTAAAAGCCACTTTTGTGGCTCGTCTGTAATTGTCGGACGAACGAACCAACAGACTCGTGACAAAACTTAATGGATCTTATTTCTTTAGTTGGGGCATTCCTTAATATTTAATTTGTATACATGAACCGACTACTGGGACAGATAATTAATACCAAATTATAGGTTAATTTAAAGGTAATATAAAAGAAGCGACTGAGATATCGAATTTTGTGGCCAACTTTAAAATATATTAGCTCACAGATATCACAAATCAGACAGGTAGTTGCAATTAATAAAATTTATAAAAACAATAATTTGGTAAATAAACAAAAGTCAATTTACAAAAATTGATCAAAATGGCCAGCATACTTTTGAATACAAAGTCGTGTCCTCTTTGATATCTGTTTAGTAGCTTCATCAATCATATTAGATGTAATTCGGTTGAATATTTCGACAATTGTAATGCCTAATTCATTAAGATCTGGACACCGCTGTAGCATATTTTATTTTTTTTATAAAACTCCGCAAAAATAATCTAAAGGATCTAAGCAAGGCAAGCCACCTTACTGGCCCATTGATTGCAAGGTGTCCTAGAAGAAATAGACAAATAATATCGAGTTAACAGCAGGACTGAATTAACCATGATGATTCATTGTTCATAGAATAGAATAAGCTTTTATTGCTTTTTTGTGAAGGGCGAAGGCAATGGTGATTATTTTTCCAGTGAAATGTAACAGAACTGTCAAGTATGAATCGTTATCGTTATATAATCGTTATAATAAAAATCTGAATACGGTAAATTATACCAAAGTTAATGTATAAAAAGTATTCCCATACAGTTTTTATATTTTTTATAATAACAGCGCTAGAAAAAAATAATAAAACGAGCTTTTCGGATTTTATCGCATATCTCCGGAACAAAAAGGAATATTTGAAATTTTTATAAATCATTTTATTGGTCTTCAAAATACGAAATTTTTTCCCATTTAACCGTCTTTGTAACTGTTATGGTTTGCGAGGTAGCAATATTGTTCAATATAAGAAGTAACCACCCTGTAGTGTATATAATATTAAATCATATATACTGCCATCTGACAGATGATTTCTGAAAAACAAGTTTATTGCAGGTCTCTTTAGGCTTAACTTTCTAAAGAAGTTTTAAATTATGATTGTAAGATGGCATTAAGGTTTTAAAGTCAATGTGCGTTTTATAAGTACCTAATAATAATTATTATTATCAATCAGTGAATTAGCGCTTTTCAATGTTATGTTATTTTTTGCTTCAACTTGTATGATTTACATTATTCATTTTCATATTTTAAAATAAAATAAAAATAGTAAAGTTAGGTTTAATGATCTGTTTAATGATTGCAGATAGGAATGTGAAAAGGTAGGTGCATAGATACAGTCTTCGGGGAGTAAAATAATTGTTAATAAGGCAATTTTGTAGACAATTCCATTTTTAACGAAGGTTTGTTCGCGAGGTTCGCAAACCAAATACCAAAACGTTGGCTAATTAACAAAATATAGTTTTTTTTTAAATAGACCTTAACCCACCAACTTCCTATCTGCAAACATGCATACCTACCTAGGTAGGAAGACAAATATTCCAATAAATGCTCATTGCTAATAAGTATAATATTCTAAAACAAGCGATTTAGTACATGATTATAAAAATGGGGATTTTCTTTGAGATTTTCATATTATTTGTTGTTTTGGTGTGTAAGGGCATCTTCTGAGCACAGTGAGAACTACCACAAATTACAACTGCCGTGAGCGACGGAACATCGACAAATTTTACGTTGGTTTAAATCATGACTTTAATGGATCGCCGCTGGAAATGATTTCAGTTCTCAAAATAAGGAGCTTTTATTTCTCAAATGAAAAGTCCCACCATTGTGTAATAGGTGGCGCGTTAAGCCATTTTTCCTCATCTAATAGGTGTATACTATTCAGTTAGATTGATACGTATTTATAGCTACAGAATATTTAAATTATCGCTATATATTATAAATTGAAGGGTGAAATATTCAGCTATATATTATAAATTAAAGGGTTAAATATTCAAAGGATGGTAGGTGCAAATTGAGAGAGAGGAGGAACAATAATTTATTATTTTTCTTAAAACTAAATATTTTCAAACATTAGTCTTTTTATATGATATCATTATGGGCGCTGCCTATTATAGTCTAGTCAGGCCCGCGCTTAGCACTTTTGGCGCCCTTGTGCAAATTTAAAATAACGCCCCAAATTTACTAATTTATTATATATTATTACTAATTTACTTCAATTAACAATGATGTTTATATAATCAAATATAAAATGATTTTTGAGATGCAAGTTTTTGGCTTTTAATAAATCTAAAATAAAAAATAAATTTTAGATGAACTCACTATAAAGTCTGTAAAACTACAAAAAACTAAAGTTTCAAAAACAGATATCTTTTACCCCATGCACCTTTTCACTTCGCTAAGTTAATTATCGGGCATCAGGCAACAAATGAAATCGCGACCGATGCAGCGCTTAAATATATAAAGTTTCGTACATTGCAAGCTCAGACAGGAAAAAAACGCTTGTTCGCTCGTTGCAAGCCATATTTCAAGCTCAAACATGAATAAAATCAGATTTGTTTGAGTTTACACAATTCATGTTATCATGTTACGTATTCGATCGAATAAATGCTATTATTGCGTACTCTCATTTGGAAAATATATCATTTTCGAGAAGTAATTCGATTACCTCGTTTCAAAGAGTAAAAATAAAAAATAAACAAATAAAAAACAATGTAATAGCTAGCAATTCCTTACTGATTTTTTTTATCATTATAAATTTTGTTTTGACAATTTTGTTTGTTGCCTTATCTTTTTTTTTACTTTTCAGTTTTGAGGCTTTTCGGCGCCTTCGGCGCCTCGGCGCCGTCGTGCACCACACGACTTTGCCCTTATGTACGGCGCGGGCCTGAGTCTAGTATACTTTAACTTGGCGTGTGTATGTATGAGTTAATATTTCCGTACGATTTCATTTTCTCTTGTACACAAAGATCCAGAAATATTGTCCACGTAGACAATGTTTCTGGACTATTGCTTTAACTTTGTGTACAATATGGGAGAAAATGAAATCGTACGGAAATATTAACTCATACATACACACGCCAAGTTAAAGTATACTAGATTATACTGATATATGCAGATTTTAAACAAAAAATAAACTAAAATTATTATTTTAGCACAGTGAATTTCAAAACGTAGTATGTGCCGTTAAAGTTGTTCATTAAATGTGCAACTTTTTTTATGAGATGAACTTAATAAGACAGAACTATTAAGGAAAAATTATACGTTTTGCTAACTTTTATTACTTTATGACTGAAAAACATTCTGAATGATATTAACAATGGTATTTTTATTAGCTAATTAGCGAATTAGTGAAGTATTATTATTAAGCATTTTACTACAAGGCTTCTTGTTCTTCGCTGATTTTTTAAAAGCTTTTATTAAATTTGCAATGTTAGTTTGTTTAAGTCAAATCTTGCAATCAAAATTTCGATTAGTTCTAATTAAGCTAGAGCTTTGAAATTTTACAAATATGTATAACTCCGGTGACAATTCACTTTGACATTTTTATATAAGAAAATAATAAGATGGCGGCTTCAATATGGTGGACGGCTTTACCGTTTATGATCCGATTCGACTCGAAATCGATGTCTGGGGGTTTTAGTGATCGTCAATTATGAATTTTTACTCAAAATATAAAAATTCAAAATGGCGGCGCCAATATGGCGGACGACTTTTGTCATCTATGGTCCAAATCGATCAAAATCGATATCTGGGGGTTTTCGGGTTCGCCGATTATAAATTTCTAGTACAAAATTTAGTTCAGGATGGCGATTTCAAGATGGCGGACAACTTTACCGCTTAAGATCCGATTCAACTCAAAATCGATATCTGGGGGTTTTCTAGGTCGCGGATTATAAATTTTTAGTCAAAATCCAGAAATTCAAAATGGCGACGCCAATATGGCTGACGACTTTTGTATTTTAGCCCCAAATCGATCAAAATCGATATCTGGGGATTAAATTTAGTTCAAGATGGCAGACAACTTTACTGTTTATGATCCGATTCGTCTCAAAATCGATGTCTAGGGATTACAGCATATCAAAAGACTAAAAATTATATAATGTAACAAAATTATGGATTTGACTTACTTAAAAGTTTATTTTCTACTTTTTAGAGTATTTAATAAAAGCTTTTTAAAATTTTTTTTAATGAAAATCTTGGTTTTCAAGCGAAAGAAATGGAATCATAGTTTTCATTTATTTGAGCTTATCTTTACTCCAAGGTCGAAGATTTTACTGAACAGGATCCACGTTTAAGATTGCAAAATATTCCGGGGTTAATGCTGGCTTAAATAAATTCACTTTCCGCCATGGTGCTACATCTGAGTATAAAGTTTTTTACGTCGATTTGATTCAAACTTTCTTTTGAAGCTCTCATGACAGCTTGAGAAATTCTTAGTTAAGAGTAGTTTTAGCTATCTCCATCCAGTTGAAAAATGTATCCGTGTGCTTAATTACGAAGGGATTTGGTAGGCGCGAACTTAATACGTATCAAATAATAATAATAATACACCACAGGTAATGACGACCCCTTTTATCCCTGAAGGCTCTAGAAGAACCTTGTGTGGGAGGGGGCTACACGTTTAGAGTCAAGGGAAAAATCCCTCTCACAGTATTTTCCACTGCCACGACCGGGGATCGAACCCGGAACTATTGGGTGAGAGGCAAGTGCGTTCACCTCTCGACCATCAGTAATATCATAGAACTTCGAGTTTTTGGTCTCTTTAACCTTTTTCAATGTAACCAAAATCACGAAAGAGACGTATTACTGGTCTGTGGAAACTTGTGCAGTATTTCATTAAAATAACCTTTTACTACGGCCAAAATTTCTTGATTTTTATTCTGGTTACTACAGATGTCTGACCACAAAAAATATTTGTTTTGAGGCGTTTGTGGCGAAATTATACAGACAATTAGCGATTTCATTACGTCCTTATTTCTCACCTTTCATCCCGTATGTGCATAACCTTTTCTTTCATCTTTCAAATGTATTCCAAGATTAATGAACGTAAGTTGCCTACTGACATTTGGGTATGAATCAGTGCCAGAATATACTCTCTTGAAAATCATAAAAAAACATACATGTGTCAGATTGAGGATTTTTGCTATCTGATATATTTTGTGACATCATTTCTTGAGCAGCCTCTGCTTTACGATGATGTAAATCTCGCTTCAGTTTTCCTTCATTTTTTTCAATTGGATTCTTGGCAACAATTATAGAAATTTTATATTGATCGTAAGTAGGGCAAGTGTCAACTTTTGATTGTCCAAAAGCTAAATTAAATTTTCATGCCTCCAGACAAAATCGTCTAGCAAAGAATATTCACTCTTCGTTTTGTAATCCCGAAAGTTGAACAATGTATTTTTACACACCTGAGCTTCATATTTTCTTGGAAGTGGTAGAAACAATTTGAATGAGTGTTACCGCCTGCTCTGATTTGGATCTTCACAATTGCCATGTCTTCTACATTTTGTCATAGTCGGACGAATAAGAGAACGTTGAAAGTTCTATGTTGTTCATTATAGGAGTTTTTTAAAGTTCAAAATTGCTTAAAGATATTTTACCTAGAAGCAATAGTCAATACTTTGCAAGCATAATCACATCTGCAGTTTACCTAAAACAAAAATTGTTTTATAATATAGGTGTTAAATACCTAAAAAGTACTATAGCACTTATTTTATTACATCGCCGGTTTTCTATCTTTTACTGTCTCTAATAATTTCTGGAATTTCCATTTTGTACAAAATATCTTATTTAAGTCTTGTGAAAGCGGTTTGTATAGAGCCAATTTTGCCATCTACCTCATCCCAATCTCCAAGAGGTTCTATCTCTAAATCCGTCTTCTTCTAATTTTCTTTTTTGCATAGCTCCTTTTATTCCTTTTTCCTAACTCTTCCTTCCTTCCTTGGTCTTCTTCTTTTCCTTTTATTTGCAGGTTTCCATTTCCAAATCTTTTGTGATATTCTATTCTAGTCCATTCTCCTCATGTGTCCATACAACAGTAGTTGTTTCCTTTCACTTGTATCTGTTAATGATGTGCCAACTAGCATTATTTCTCTTATTCTTGCATTTCTTTCATGATTTAATAATGTCTTTTTACAACATCGTCTCCAATACATCATCTCCGTTGCCAATATTTTATTCTCCATTTTTTTGTTGAACGTTCACACTTCACTTCCATAGGTAACACAACTTTCGACAAATGAGTTAAATATCCGTGATTTTGTTTTAATTGAAATATTGTCATTTCACAGCATGGGATGTAGTTGTCTGATTATAGTTTTTTCTTTTATTTTATTTTATTTTGTATATCTAGTTAACCTTTATCATCGGAGATTAATGTAATCCCTAGATTTTATACTAATTTGTCGCCTTCATCACTTCATTGTCTATAATTAACTTTTCTCCTATATTCCTATATTCTTTTTTATTCATATTTATTCTCAAACCCCATCTCGTATATACTCTTCTTTTAGTTTTCTGAACATATAATTGATGTCATCTCCGTCCCCGGCTAGTATAACCTGATCGTCAGAGAACTCCAAACTATATATGTGTTGTTCCTCAAGAAACACTCCCATTAACTTCCTTCAGTATCTCTTTCGCAGTCCTTTATTTATCAATTAGTCCATTGAAGTAGTCGGATGAACTACCGAATTTTTGGACAATGTACCCCCCCCCCCCGTCTTCGAGGGTGCTGAATCGATTCTCGGGTTCAAACCAACTTTTCCACCTCGGCAACCCCATCAAATTGGCCAAAAAACCATCCCCAAAGTCCCTTTGTCCGTGAACCCGTTTATTTTCCCCAGTTTTTCGACTAATTGTTGTTCCCTCCAGTAGAACGGAAGGTCTCACGAGGGATTTGACCTCAGCCACCCCTACCTCATTCCACCCCTGTAGGTGGTGGAAAATTGATTTGTTTTTGTGAGAAAAAAATCGATATTTTGTAGGTGTTTGTTTCTTTGAGGAAGGTGGTAGGTGACTAAAATTGTGTAATCGGCCCCGGGAGTTGTTTTCAATTCTTCAAAGGAGTGGAAAATTGACATTTTTTTTCTGGAAACAAAATTAATATTTTATAGGAGGCGTTTTTTGAGGAAGGTGGTAGGTGATCAGGACTGTGTATTCACCCCCGGGGGTTGTTTCACCCTTCACGGGGGTGGAAGTTTTTCTTCATTTATAATCGAAAGATAAAAAGAGCTATATCTATATACATATGTATTTACGTATGTATTCATACACACATGCCTGTATGTACAAAATTTATAAAAACACTTTAATAAACAAATTTCTTATACTATTTTTCAATTATAGATGAAAAAAAATCCACTCTCTTGAAGGATGAGGATGTTTACACAATCCTGGTTACCTACCACCTTCCTCAAAGAAACGCCTCCTACAAAATATAATTTTTTTTCTCACAAAAATAAATATCAATTTTCCACCCTCTACAGGGATGGAAGCCTGGGGTAGGGGTGGCTGAGGTCAAATCCCACGAGGAACCTTCTGTTCTACTCGAGGGAACAATAGTTAGTCGAAAATAAATGGGTTCACGGAAAGGGGGACTTTGGGGATCGTTTTTGGCCAATTTGAGAGAGTTGCCGAGGTGGAAAAATTGATTTGACCTCGAGAATCGATTCAGTACCGTCGAGAACGGGGTGACATTGTCTAGTCCGATGGGCAACTTTCAGTAATTTCGTCATAAATCCCGACTCTTTAAATAAACTAATAACCTTCCCAAAATCCGCCAAAATTTGGAAAGAAAATAATACTTTGAAAACCGTCAGACTTTACAGTAAAGCTGCAGTAACGTATGTTACCAACCTTAATTATTACGCGTCCATTAATCTATAATTTTTTTAATTCGAGATATGCAGAATATTTATTTTAAACTAATAGTTTTTTACTATTTCCAAACATTTGTTTGACTTAAACCTTTTAAAGAAAGAATATCTTATGCGTGAGGGAAACTTACAGACATAAAATAAATATACTTAACAGAAGAATACTGCCATATAGATATACTTTTAAAATTGTAACTTGGTGTACTGGAATCAATGAATAATAAATTATAACATCAATAATTGATATTATAGGTACTTATATTTAAACATATTTAAAACATCTTTAGTTACTATTATTATTATCTTTGAACGTTAAATAATTATTATTTTTAAGTATAATCCTACACTTTTTCTACGATATCCTGACCATGTTCTATTCCATAATGTAGTTCATCTTCACGTTGATAAGCCCAAGCCATTCTTTTACTAGTAAAGTATATTCCTAATTCTCCGGTCTTAGAAATTGTTATAGCTCCTGAAATAGTATGATTATATTAATGTAATCAAAATTATGTGCTTTCTGCATATATTTATTAGATCTATACTACTATTTGTAATCATAGTATTTAAGCCAATGTAAACGTGCATGAGAACTTAGGCGCGGGTACAGAATTCTCTAAATTTACGAAACTAACCAATAACCATACATACTACTATTAATTCCTAAGCGCCAAAAGTTAATACATGAATATGAATAGATCGGAAAGCCCGCAGTACGATATGTTTTGGTCTAATCTTACTTCTATATCGAAACATTGAGATACAGGGTATAACGTTATATAGGAAAATATCTCTATTTCTTTAATATTGGATACGCTGAAGCTCTGCATTACAAAGTAGGTTCAGCAAAAATATTATAACACTTACCTGCAGTATTTTTTAATTTATTCGTCATTTTAATTAATGTTTCTCTTGTAGCATTTTGAGCCGATTTTCCATATTCAATTTCCTTCATTATTGCGTGAGCTAGGCAATATTTTGCAATTGTTTCGCCGTGACCTAAGTACAGAAATTACTATTTAATAATCCCTAGGCTAGGGTAGGGAAAATAGGCCGACGTTAAATAAATGTATTAAACAATAAAATACATCCTAAAGTAAATGTAACTCAATAGTTTTCTTAACTGTAAGCCAATAACTTACTTAACAGGGCATTTAAAGATCCAAATATGTTAATTCAATTAAAATTACCTATATCTAAAAATCGAAGTTGACTCTTTTATAAGTAATAGTACAATAACTCGAATAAGAACGACCTTCATCCATCTGTTTACCGAATGAAAAGTATTTTTAGCAATCATAATACATAAAAAAACATATCGCGAATGGGTTGTCTAATGAAATTAAGTAAAGTCTACCCTTAGTTAAAATTAATGTAATGAATATTTTTTTTAATTCTTCACTCATTTGTTTACTAAACGAATCCAATATTGATTGACAGTACAAAGCATAAGGAACACGAAAACGCTAGGTTGTCTATGTTTTTTTGGTCCCTATTACCAGGTTGCTAGGTATGAGTAAATGTCAATTGATACTATATATTTGCGAACACGGTGGTATTAGGTTGCCTAAGTAAAATCGATCAACAGTCACGGTTGTCGCGATTTAAAATTCGAAAATTCGAGAAAGCGAACAGCGCGCGTCAGAGAAGCATTGCATGTACTATTCTGTGCGATAGAGAAAGAAACAGAATAATACAATAATAATAATAATAATACTTATACTTGTAAGTGATGTATAAATAATATATAAGTAATATATAGAAAATATATGTCATTTATACTTATCTTTCAAATTTTTTCTATTATATAAAAGAAACAGAGTAAATTCCGTATCAGATACATCAAAAGTTTCATAGTTATTCTTAAGTTCTAAGGAATCATCATCGTTAACACCGTTTGTCAATTGCAATATATTATCAATTTGGTTCCCAACTAACCATTCATATAGCCCGTACATGAACCAACCGCAATTTTCAGGACGTAGTTTCACACAATCAGGATTAGTAGCATTAAGCCACATAGAATTATGCGTACAATTTTTTGTTTTAGCGATTCCCAGCATGGTGTGATCATGTTTGAGTCGAAGTCCTTAATCTTTCTCATGAATTGTTCATTATCTTTCTCAGCAGAATAATTTTTTTGAAAAATGCGATATCTCGCGTCATTTACACTGGTGCAGTGCTTGATGCTATACACAAGAGCAGTAACAGTGACGATTCCTTAGATCTTCAGAATAACTATAAAACTTTTGATGAATCTGATACTGAATATCTCATTATATTTAAATAATGACATCAGTGTTACATAATAAAATATTTTTATACTACAATAATGTGTTATTGATTTTCTATCGTTTTCTAAAATATTCATTAATTTTTTATTTATTTAGGTACTCTGTTTCTTTTATAAAATAAAAAAAAAAATTGGCAGATAAGCATAAGTTACTTATATGGCCGGCTCAACGCTTACGTGTTAGGCTTGCAACCGAAGAGTCCCGGGTTCGAATCCTGGTTAGATCGTGGATGTTTAGTGGCATTTTTCATGTGTTACCGAGTTGGTAGCAGTGGAACAGACGAGATTGTGTGAAAGACAACACATCTAGTCGCTGTGCCACTCCTGAGTCCGAGTCTCAGCTGCGGCAGATGTCAATGTCCTACAGAGAATGGTCGTTGTATGGAAAATGTAAAAAAAAATAGAGTTCTGTAATTGGGAACATCATTCCTGTAGAGTGGTGATTAATAAATAAAAAAAACCGCTGCCTAAGGAATCATTACTTCTACATCCAGATTTTGTATCCAAGTCTTATACACACTAAATCCCATCAATGTAATATTTTACTCCTTTTAATTATAATAGAGTGGGGGTGATGTGAAAAAATTTTTAGACTCCATTGGTTCTCGTATACGCACTAAACCCCAATTTAATTTTTTACTTCCTTTAATAATAGGGTGGGGGTGGCAATGGGGGTGGTAGAGGGGGTGGCTAATGGCAAAATAAATTTTAGAGGCCCTTGGTTCTATTATACACACTAAATCTCAATTTAATTTTTTATTTTCTTTAATAATAGGGTGGAGGTGGCAATTGGGTGGTAGAGGGGATGACTAATGCCAAAAAAAATGTAGAGGCCCTTGGTTTTCGTATACCACTAAATCCTAATTTAATTTTTTAATCTGTTTAGTAATAGGGTGGGGGTGGCAATGGAGGTGGTAGAGGGGGTAGCTAACGCCAACAAAACATTTTTGAGACGTTTTGTTCTTGTATACACACTAAATCATATTTTTTATTTTTTTTAATCCCTTTCATAATAGTGTGGAGGTGGTATTGGGGGTGATAGTGGGGTGGTGGCTGATGCCAAAAAAATTTTGAAACCTTAACTTTTCGTACATGCCTAAAATTACAATTTTATGTAATTTTTACCTGCTTGCTTTACCTATTTACCCCATTTACCCCCGAACCCTTCAACAGAATTAGATCAAAATATAATAAAGTTCCAGATCTCGTTATAATACATAAGTATACCAAATTTCAAGTCAATATCATAAACAGTTAAAGAGTAAACGTGCGCACAAAAAGTTACAGACAGACAGGAAATTTTTCGCTCAAATTTAAAATCTCGACGTTTCATAACATTTTAAGCCTATTTCAACAAAAAAAAATATATATATTTTTTTAAGTTACTGTACTTCCACTGGACGTGGAAGTAATATATTACTTATATATTGTTTATGTATCAATTAATGTACATACAAGTATTATTATTGTACTATTATTTTGTGTCTTTCTCTATCGCACAGAATAGTACGTGTAATGCTTCTCTGTCGCGCGCTGTTCGCTTGCTCGAATTTTCGAATTTTAAATCGCGACAACTGTGACTCTTGATCGATTTTACTTAGGCAACCTAATATCACCGTGTTCACAATAAAATTATCTGTATTTTAACTTATATATATTTTTAAATCACAAATTGGTGGTGAAGCCAAATATTTTTTTTAAACGTGGCGCAAGTTTACATAATCTCCCAATGAGTGTTACAGTATTATAACATTAAATTTGTTCTAATACAATACCTGTTGTGGATACAGCACCAATATCATCATCTGCGTATGTTCCACTACCAATAATAGATGTGTCACTACTTCTTCCAACCATTTTTCCATTGATGCCTCCTGTGGATGTAGCTGCAACAAGATTTCCTTTCGAATCTAATGCTACTGCACCAACTGTACCAACCTCCCCTGAGTTCTGTTAAAATAAAATAATATGATTTATAGAATTGTTTAGGCCACATTTAAAACTGGGAAAGCATCACGAGAGACGAAGAAATAATGGTTTCATTTATTAAGTAAGAATTGAACAACGTACATATTACATATTGTGCATATCTATTAACATTTTACGACCTTGATTATATTATTGTAAAAGCAAAATATTTCGAAAAAGCCAACTTTATTATTAACCTAAACTATTAAGATGTTAGTGGTGATGTAATTAATCAAAATCTAACTTCGATCTGTTTCAACTCGGGTGGAACTTTAGGTATTAACTAAAATTTTAACATTTATCGGAGCGTATAATATGCAGAATTATCGCAATTTATCACAAGAAGAGTTCACAAGAAAATCCCATTTTTGTGAGCTCTCATTTGATAACGTTGTAGTTCATCTAACTCTTTTAGGTACCCACTTTTAGTGCAAAATTAAATAATGAAAAAGAAAAAATAGTGAAATAGTGCCACATTTTCGGAATGAATTTTGTTTAAAGATAAACATTGATAAATGTGTAAATCCACACCGAAACATCTGTAATAAATAAATGCAAGTGGCAACTAGCAAGTAGCAGTAGTAGTAGTAGTAGCAAGTTTCGTATATCAGTGAACTATTTCCCAAGACGTTATGTATTTGCCACATACGAGTATATTCAAGATTATTTTGTTCTAACATGTCACTAAAGTCTTTTCACTGTATTAAAATCAATTTCTCCTTAACATGTGTAACAATACAGAGATATGATTTCTGAAGTTTTTGAGGAATGGGTCAGAGGTATTTTAAATAAAATTGAACCCACATCTGTACTCATTATGGACAATGTCCTGAAGACGATTTAATTCACTCATACTTCACACAGAAACAACAACATACATCTTATGTAAGAAAAAAATGCTTATTCTAAGAGGCAAATATACATAGGGAAATCGTTTCTTTCTCGGACTTGATGTTTAATCAATTTTGTATAAATTTTAGTTCTTTAATGAAATATAATGATCTAATAGTTGAACTAGCAATAGTAACGCTTATACTTTAAATGATAACTACCTACCTACCTGTAATGTTAGTTGGCAAATCACGAACGTTTGGAATGAAAGATGTCTCTATATCATGTCATATTTATGTAATAAATTTACAAACGTCTGCGTCTCGGTTTATATAGGTTATTTTTTCATCTCTATTAAATCATAGTTTATACTCACATTATGTCCTATTTCAGTTCTATTATCTCTACGGGTCTTAAATTCCTGTAAAGCAATTTGTGCATATTTCGTAACTAAACTACCTGGTGGAACTGTTGGAATCCCTTGTTCTTTAGCAAAACGATTCGCCCCCACACCAGCTAGTAACAGATGAGGTGTTTTTTCCATCACCAGACGAGCCAGACTATAAATTGCGTGAAATAAATTGTACATATAAATTTTCAGTAGCCTTTCACAATAAAATAATAATATTATTAACTAAAAGTTGCATGAGAAATATATATCAGTCACAATTAGATTGCTTAAACTTTAATGATCAGAAACAAAATAAAGCAATACAATATTTATAAAAATCATTGTTTTTATACTTGCATTATATTTTAGACGTGGGATGTATTAGAATAGACTGGTTATCTGAAGGGAAGAACGTACTAAATTTTTAGTAAATTGAAAAGTGATATAACCATTGGTTCATCAATTGATGCTATTATCAATGCACCTTGGGGTGTGTAAGAACTCAAACTCGAAGAATTAAATGTTCCAGTAAAAATAAAATGAAAATAAAAAATACAAAAGTAGAGGTTCTGTAGTGATCAATTGCTAATACAAATTGTTTGTGGGGGGCGAGCGTAGGTGCGTCTTTACTATGTACATACTTCGGTATGCGATGTAAAGCAACGACAGGCGCGGTTAGTACTTGGATTGGTGACCATTCCAACGGAAACCGCGTTCTCGCCTCACACATCTTCCAGCGGCTTGTATATCAGTGTATGCGCGGAAGCTATACAACCTTAGGCGAGGGTTGTATAGGAGATATACCATCCTTCGGAGGGGATGTAAAGCCGTCGGTCCCTTGTCTATTAAATGTTAGGCAAGTAAAAGATCCCTACTCTTCTTAAGGGAAGAGGTTCGGCAAAATTCCTGGTTGGGGGTAGCTCGTCTACAGGCGTCGGTGTTAGGCCTCAGTAGCGGAAATAGGCCGACGTTAAATAAATGTATAAAAAAAATTGTTTGTGTAACTCTTCAGTTCATTAAGCTAGGCAAGCAACAAAAATGCTCAAAGTAATTATTAAGTAAATTGTTTTTCTTCTTGATGCATTTATTTAAAAAATATATATTTAGTTCTACCCACAACAAAAGCGGTGTTTGAACTTGAAATATTTTCTCCTCTATTACTAAAATGAAAAGGTTGAATAACTTAAATATTTATAACGCCTACTCACTGATACAATCTTTTTTATACATATAAAAGTTTACCAACTTTGGGTATTTTATACCAAAATTTTTACTTTATGTTCCAACAATAAAAAGCAATTTGTTTGTAATATATCCATGCAAATAGGAGTTGACAGATTGATTTGAAATTCTTGAAGTCTTGCGAGAAAAGGGGTGTAACCGTATTGACTTGAGTTCAAACGAGGCTCAAATAATTGAATTTGTTTATAACAAGAAATAAATAAATTGAAAATAAATTATAAGTACCTATTAGTACATGCAAATTAGAAGAAAAAATATTGAACAGAACAAATGATTTACAAAGAAACAATACTTGAAATGTGTACTCTCGATAAGGTTAGAAATAGATACCCGAAAAGTTCTCACCCCATTCAGGAACGGAAAGTCCCTTTTCTTGCAAGAAACCACCCCTAACGCTGGTTGTTCACACAGCTGTTAGCAAAACTCGACAGGACGATAAATATAAACAGCTTCAAAATATTACGGCTATATATATCAAATTTAGGGCAATTTCAAATTTAATCTTGGCGAGGAGAAAACTTGGAACCAACGGAATGTGGTTGGAATAAGTGGACAATATCTTACCTCCCATTTACACCACCAAGTTACCAGTATTAATTTCCACTCTTCAGCTAGTATCCTGCAGCTGCAAAAGAGGTTGCGGAAAACGATGCACCTGTGTTAAGGTTGGATTGCGCTGCTCAACAATATGATCTAATTGCCATGGGCAAGGATGTTTAAATTCCGAATTTGAAGAACTGTTCGTCGATGAAGAACAATCAAATGAGTAAAATTGGATAAAATTTTAGTGGAGTAGGTCTACGGGATAAACCACTTAAAAAAACGTACCGAGAGCTCAAATAAAAAAACGCGTCGTTGTGGAAAAAAGAGGAAAATAAGTAAAAATCAATTGCGTCAACATCCGCTAGACATGCGTCTTATATAGAAAATTCCGCTCTATAAATTCATTCTTGGGCATATTTCTCGTTAAATCAACCGGTTTTGAGATATTCGCTGTGAAACTTCAAGGCTACAAGGTCAATAGAACATTTTTTATACAGAATTTAATGACACATTTTTATTTTTTACACTTTTTTCTCTTCCAACGAACGGTTTACAAGATAAATGTGAAAAACCAGCGTAGTCCCCGTTAGGGGTGGTTCTTGCAAAAAAGGGACCTTCCGTTCCTAAATGGGGTAAGAACTTTTCGGGTATCTATTACTAATCATATCGAGAGTACGCATCTCAAATATTATTTCTTTATAAATTATTTCTTCTAAAATATCTAATTTGCGTGGACTATATTATTGTTGAAATAATTTAAATTTGGGATATATTGTAATCCTTATCGCGGCACAAAAACAAAAACAGAATTCGGCAAAATCCACTGCAATATTTAAGATAGGTATTAGCAATCTCTGGAAAAGCAACTTGAACTTTTAGTTGAAGAAGCAATATGCTATGTGAATATGCAAAACACTTCAACAAAAACGTGGACGGCACTAGTCTCCAGCTGTCACTGATCTTGTGATAAAAGACTTAGAAATTCCGTGCATATGAACTACACATTCAAACCAAAACTCTGGTTAAGATACATCGGTCAAACAATCGTAATCTAGACTCATGGAAGAAAGCATCTAAACAATTTTCTAGAAAACTAAATAGCCTTCACGACAAAATTATGTTCACGATGAAGGTGTAAATAGACGGTGAACTCTCTCATTTTCGGACGTACCTGTAAAGAAGAAACGCAAACCCACTTACATGGTCAGCTATCTAAATGCTACAATACATTATCACAATTAAATTCAGTGAAACATAAAATGGAAATGATATGCAAAGTAAACAGAAAATTCCAGAGCCCAGGACCTGAAATTACCTTAAAATGTCAAGGGCTATAACAATCTCATGCCAGAACTCCAATTGGCTATGCGTAAGATAATAGACGGATATGTAAAAGAAGAAAGAACATGTGAATGCAGCAGGAAAGAACTATGGGATACAAGATTGACTTCGACAACATCATATTAGTAGACAATATCTGCCATTACATATGAAGAACCAGAGAGAAACCATAGAAATAGATATATTTTTTGCTATTTTAGCAACTATGCTACATATGAAAAATAAAGTTTATAAAATGATAATGATTTTGCGAGACATTTGCAAAATATTATTCTTCATCCCTCTCATTCCTGTAAAAAGTTTTAAACGTGTGGTATCATCAATGGTGCTTTTGAGTTTAAAATGACAATATTTCCCGTATAAAAAAATTCAGAATCCAGCAGGGCGGGATTTTTTCCGCAGATTATTACTAATTTGTCTGGGTTATAATCGAAATTATATGTTAATTAAAAAAAAATGAACACCACATAAATTACACAACCCCCAATTCCAGAAGCCAGGGGCTTGTGCGGAGGGGGGTTACACATTGAAAAAATGCGGACATACAACCATTCCCTCCGACAGTGCCAGTGCCGGAGCCAGGATTCGAACCCGGTGGTGCGATGTCCGTGTGATTAATCGCGATTGCTACCTCGCGCCTTAACCCACTCGGCTATCGACCAGACAAAAATAATAAACCTTAATAATATAGGGTGATTCAAAATAAAGTATATTAAATGCAATTGTAGATTGGGGTGCCCCAAAGATGAAGATTTTCCTAATAATTTTTTTTCCTATCACGCCTCTTAACCGCGTTACAGCCCCTTAAAGTGGGTGCCTGGCAACCAGTTTTCTCCTAATAACTGTTAAGTGGATTGACGTGCGATGATCAAATTATGGATCCGGGTCTTTATTTTGATCGGCTACATGCTCATTAGAGCAAGTTCGTACTGATGTGCAAGATGTGTCCTGTACAGGGTGATCCGGCAAAGCTCAAGGTCAAATATTTTTTGTCTTGGGTCAAATTAAGAATTTTAATTAATTATTGAATATCTTATTAAATTTAGAAAAATTTTCGGCTCTCCCGATTTTTCATCCAGGCCGGTTTCGACCAAATTGCAAAAAAACGAAAGACACACTGAGGCAATTTTATTGACATTTTTATTCAAAAACAAAGGCAGCGTTTGTCAGATTCTGAGTTGTCAGATTTTGAGTTCTCTCTATCAAAGTAGGGCAATTTTTTGCGAGTTATTGATAAAAAAATGGTACGCTATACTGCCGAAGATTATGCCAATATGCTTTTTATCTGGACATGATATCAAGGAAATGCAGCAGGTACAGTAAAGAAATATCGTGGACCATATTCCAACCGTCGTGTCCCAAATTTAAGAACTTTCCTTGAGGTTGAAAGAAGGTTGCGTGAAACCAGACAAGGATTAATAACGACGCCGACGCCTAGACTAGGAAGGCCAAGGAATATCCGAACTCCATAGGTTGAAGAGGCGGTATCGGAGGCAGTTAAGGAAGACCCCGAAATTAACACTCGAAGATTGGGCCTACAACTGAGACTTCGCCAATCCTCTGTGTGGCGAATATTACATAATCAGCAATTGCATCCCTATAACCACACTAGCGTGGAAGAATTATTACTCAGAGACTTCCAACTTTGCTCAATAGTTATTAGGAAGCGGATTGACGTACGATGATCAAATTGTGGATCCAGCTCTTTATTTTTATGGGCTACTAGAACAAGTTTGTACTGATGTGCAAGATGTGTTCTATACAAGGTGGTCCGGTGAAGTTCAAAGTCAGTATATAAAATTACTCTTTTTTACTTTGATTAGAGAAATCAAAATCTGACAACTCAGAATCTGACAAACGCTGCCTTTGTTTTTGAATAAAAATGTCAATAAAACTGATTCAGCGTGCCTCGGTTTTTTGTAATTTGCTTGAAACCGGCCTAACTGGATGAAAAATCGTAAGAACCGAAAAAGCTTCTAAATTTAATAAGATATCCAATAATTAATCAGAACTCTTAGTAGCCCATCAAAGTAAAGACCCGGATCCACAATTTGATCATCGCACGTCAATCTTCTTAAAGGTTATCAGGAGAAAGCTTTTTACCAAGCACCCACTCGTCGTAGCGCCATTAGTGCGTATTTCCGGCCTTTTGACACATGTTTTATAGGAACTTTCGTCATTATTCGTGTAGAATCAGTTCCTAAATATATCGGTAGAAAATTCTGGACATCTCTACATCGCCTCTGTAATTACCTGATTGGATGAGCAATATCTTTGACGACAGTGACTGCACCAGCAGTTAAGTTGGAACCCACCATAATACTTGCATCCATTTCAACTTCTCCATCTAAATTTAAAACAGAGCCATACCCTAGGATAAATCATGTGTGTTAGCATTGCATAATATTATTTTACGTGAACAAAATATATATTATTATGAAAATTCAATATCTCATACCTCAATTCTCTCTCAAACTATTTTTAAAATTACCTATTACTTATATTATCTGATTTGAAGATTTTAAACACTAATAATAATTGTGTAGGAAAATTTTTACCTACTGATAAAATTTTTCCCACCCAGTAAGGAAGATTTGCACAACCAAAATGTTGGTTATAAATTACATTTAATTTAATTCCTGGGGCCTTTTGAATCAATCAAATCAAATTATTATTTCTGGTCTAATGATTGACTGAATTTATTACACCACCATCAGAAATACTGCAATAGTCATAATGCAATTTTTTTTTAGTTTAGGATTTAATTTATAATACACTTGTTAAATTATCTTTATAGATAACATAATATAACACACCACATATAGTAGACAACCCCAAATCCAAAATAAGAGGCTGTCCGGAAGGAGTGTCAACAACCATTACCCACCGATATTGCCAGTGTCGGTGAAGGGGATCGAACCCATAACACAGCGGAGTCACACCTGATTGAATTTGCCTCATAAGGCACTCTAGTTGACTGAGCTATTGTCTATATATTTTAATCACAATAATTATTACAAATATTTTTTGTACCTACTTTATTACTTAATCGCTAAGGCTTTTGACACTGTGAGTCATCCACAGTTGTTGGAAGCCTTGCAAGGTATGGGAATAAGAGGTGTGGCAAGCAATCTGATTAGTAACTATCTAACGGACAGAAAACAAATGGTAGAAATTAATTCGGTAGTGAGTTCTGAAAGAACAGTAAAGTATGGTGTCCCACAAGGCACAGTGATTGGCCCTATTTTATTTACTGCCTACTTAAATAGTATACTTACCATAAATAGCTCTGGGTTGTTAAATAGTTTCGCAGACGACACTGCAATTTTTTATTGTGCCGACAGCTGGGATGAGCTGAAAAATAAAGTTGAAATTGACATGAGTAAAATAATTGACTGTTTTAATCATAAATTGTTAACAATAAATTACGAAAAAACTAAATTCCTACCTTTTTCGTGTCATAAGAATAACCTACCTAAATATCAATCTCTTGTTATAAAAAACAACACCGAGATGGTTCATATTAATTCTGTAAGTGCCATTAAGTATTTAGGTGTAACAATTGACAGCCATTTGAGGTGGGATGTCCATACCAAGAATGTTGCAAACATACTAAGATTTTTAGTATACAAATTTAAATATTTCAAAAATATATTACAAACAAGTCA
Source organism: Leptura quadrifasciata (assembly GCA_963675555.1). Classification (NCBI taxonomy): domain Eukaryota; kingdom Metazoa; phylum Arthropoda; class Insecta; order Coleoptera; family Cerambycidae; genus Leptura; species Leptura quadrifasciata. The sequence goes on from OY776677.1 coordinate 53,866,408, forward strand.
ACTAAAAATATTGTATCACGCGTTGATTGAATCACGACTACAATATGCAATATTGGGATGGGGTGGTGTAGCATCTGTTCACCTGAAAAAGATAGAGGTACTACAAAAAAGAATTTTAAAAATAATATATAACAAAAACAATACCTACCCTTCCGATAAAATATACTCCGAAACACGTATAATGGATATTAGACAATTATTCTTTTTCAGTATTAGTAAATATATATACAAAATCAGAACATCGTTTCAAATTATTGATCATAGTTATTCAACCAGAAAAAAGAAAGATCAATGTGTTAGAACTGATATTAGTCACAAGACGATTGGGCAGCGTAGCTACAAATATCTAACTTGTAGAATTTATAATTTTTTACCTGATAAAGAAAAAGATACTATTAAAACCATAAATTCTGCAGCTACATTAAAAAAATTGTTTAAAAAATACATCTTTTCCATCGATAGGGAAATGGTGCACTCTCTAATAGATGTTAAAAACTATTAAATTATAAAATCATAAAACCGTGTACAATAACTGCAAATGTCCATGCATCTCTAAAACACTAAAGGCACTGTAAATGTAAATCTAATAGCTCATGTATTTCAAAATACAAGTATACATATAATTGTGTTAATAAATGGTATTACAACCCACGCACAACCACGAGTTTTGTGGGTTTTCTTCTGTTTATTTACTCAAACCTATTATTTTATGTATATTTATGCCACAGATACACTATAATCATATTTAACATGTAATAATTCTATATATGTATTTATATTATAGTCTCCTTATTATTATACCATACACGAATTTACTACAAGAATGTATTACGTATTGTTGGATTATTGAGAATGTAAATAAACATTATTATTATTATTATTATTATTATTATTACAAAAAACCAGTCACCCTACTCTGTGGCTCCGACCCTCACGTATTATTATTATTATTACTATTATTATTTTTTTTTAACAAAAAACCAGTCACCTTACTCTGTGGCTCCGACCCTCACAGAGGGGAGCTGGTAATACCAATAGCCACTCCCCACGCCCGTGGGGTGAGTGACTACCGGGTCCGCGAATCGTGTGCCCTGAGTAGACGCAATGAACCGAGGATGACAGCCTTCTGCATTCTGCCGGCTAAGATCTCTGCCGAATCTCGGCATGCCGGTATGATCTTTAGTTCTGAAAGCAGCGTCTGTCTCATTCCACCGAGGGCTCCTATAATCAGTACCACTATTTTAACAGAATGGCCTGGATAAAGCCTGCGGAGTTCGAAGAGCAAATCTCGATATTTTGTCCGTTTTTCCTCCTCTTTCAAGACAATGTTGCTCTCAGCGGGAGCTGAGAATTCCACGACATACATTGTCTTGAGTTGGTGGTCGAGGAGTACTATGCCAGGCTTGTTGGCTTGTATTTACCTGACGGTGGGAAACGAGTAGTTCCAATAAATTAGACACTTCTCATTCCCCACAACGGACTCAATATCCCCCGGAACGTTATTATTATTATTATTATTTTTTTATAACCAGTCGTCCTTCTCCCTGCCTCCGATACCAGAGAGGGTACGCTGGGAGCGCCAGTAACCACTCTCTACACCGTAGAGTCAGTGATCACTGGTTCCGTGACTCGTGTGCCCTGAGCAGACGCAATGAACCAAGAATGACAGCCTTCTGCATTCTCCCGGCTAGGACTTCTGCCGATTGTCGGCATGCCGGTATGATGTTCAATTCTGAAAGCAGCTTGTGTCTCGTTCCACCGAGTAGGTCTCGATATTTTGTCCGCTTTTCTTCCTCCTTCAAGACAATGTTGTTCTCCGCGGGAGCCGAGAACTCTATGACGAACATTGTCTTGAGTTGGTGGTCTATGAGGACTATGTCAGGCTTGTTTGCCTGTATTTGCCTGACCGTGGGAAACGAGTAGTTCCAATAAATTAGACACCTCTCATTCCCCACAACGGACTCAATATCCCCCGGAGCATAAGGCAGCACTGGTGTCTCGTCTATCTCATACGAGTGCCTCAGATGGTAGTAAAGCACTCGTAGTGCTCCGTCGTGCCTTTGGATATAGGCGGAGACTGCATATGTCGGGCAGGCCGACAACAAGTGCATAAGCGTCTCCGGCGCTCTGCGGCAGGCCCTGCAGCTGACGTCAGCGACCTCCACACCCATGACACGACTTCGATAGACGAGGGTGTTGAATACACCGTCCTGGCAAGCCAATATAAATCCCTCGGTCTCAGACTTCAGCCCGGCTGACCTTAAGAAGGCGAAGGTCAGCCTTTCGGATAAGCCAAGTTCTTCTATATTTCTATAGAAGACACCATGCAGTGGCTTATCCGAATGGAACTGCAGAAAGATGGTTTGTTCTGCAGCTTTTATTTGGGCTTTCCGCCGAGCGGGTTCCAACTCGGTGACAGAGTCGGGATTATCCCGCTCAACGTCGAAGATGAGACCGAGTTCATCGGCTGCTCTGCGTGCTGCCTTAAACAGAAAAGCTCCTACCCCTGCATTTTCATGGTCTCGGACCATGCAGAGGAGGGGATCCGAACTCCTGACGACCTTACAGGCTCCATCCAGCACCATCCTGCTGTGTAGACTCTCCAAGCTCAAGAGTCCACGGCCTCCCCGATGGCGTGGGAGATATAACCGTGGAACGGACGATTTAGGATGCAGGCTCCTATTGAGGTGCATCTTTCTCCGGGTTCCTACATCGAGTTGACGCAGCTCCTCTCGAGTCCACTTCACTACTCCAAAGGAGTAGAGAAGGATCGGAACGGCAAGCATATTAGTAGCAGACACCTTGTTTTTCCCCGACAGTTCTGAAGACGATTTTATGTTTATATGTACCAGTTACAAAGAAAACCTCGGTGACACACAGAACATCTTGAAGTATTGTGGGTTGAGCGTATTTAGTTGGCATAAAAGACGAAATATTAGTGAATCACCGAATTTAGCTATCAAAAACAAATATGTGCTGTGGTATAATTTGATATAAGTATAGTTTGAATAATAAATACGTAGGTATTTAGAACACCAAAAAATGTACACACTTTATTCATGTTTGTGTGTAATACTTAAATGTTTAATAGTTATTTAAAGAGGAAATTAGTGAACCATGTAAAAACTTTTCTGTACACCCTTGAGAATCTGTACCACAATGAAAAATAAAAAAAATACTTTTGAGAATTTCCCATTTCAAAAACGATTTATATATTCTGTGATCTAAGTGTGTTATTTTAATTGTTATTTTCGAGAACTAAACTGTAGAAAATGGGTTCTGTCCCCCTCGAGGAGTGAAAGAGATCTATACTTTACTCCTTGAAAATGATCATTACAATAGCAATAGCGCACTGTTAGACTGTGGCGTGCAAAAAAATAAATTGTTTGTACCACAAAGCGAAAGTGCCTCTTAATTCCTCCTGTAATTGATCCTTCACACTTGATGGTAAAAGATGCACTTAGTCCTTGGTATAATTATAGTAGGTACACTATGTATAGTAGTGGTCTTTTCTAATAACAGCACAACCGTTAATTTGAAAGTAATATTTAATAGCAATGTCATTAACAGATAGTTACTGAAAATGTGTGAACAAAAATAAATTAAAACTATTTTGCAGACATCAGTTTTACTAAAATTAATAATCGTACATAATTTATAACCTCAATTCCGTCCAAGATTTAATATATTATTCACACATTAATTCAGGAATTGTGCAGTAAGTTTGAATGAACTGGTGCACCTTTTTCAATTTCTTTATTATAAAATGTTTTAATCATCAAAAACACAGTAACTATTTACTTTTCTTAAGAGAAACAGGAAACAATAAAAAGGATATATAAATAGCCTTTACTTCATTTCTCGCATTGTGGTAGAGATCAAAGTACTGTCAATCTTAATAATTAAAAAGTAATTAATCCCAAAAATATATAATCAGCAATACTTTTAATGATATTGTCATTTCTTAACATTAATATGAGCAAATAATTTAACCAAGTTTTAAGCGCTTTGACACACGTCTAGCAATGGTCATCCCTATGATGCTGCCTCTAGTAGCAAAGCGCCCAACTTTTCACATGAAATTTAACAAATTCGTATTCGACATTAAACTTTGATAGGAGTAAATATTAAGCAGATTTTTCAATTTTTTTCATGTTATTTTATGTTATACTACATCGTATTATATTTTATTTGAATATTTAAGTCCCTTTGTAGAATATAAAACAATTTATGAGAGTTTGGGATGAATGACAGGTACACTCGTGTTGAATAATATAATATAAATAATGTTTAACAAGCGTATTAAAAATATGAAAATGTGCTTTAGGAATAACTAATTTATATTATATATAGCATTATATTATTTCTGATGATGGTGTAATAAACCGAAACATTACGAACAGAAATATGTATGCGTATATACCGGGTGCCTTCGATATTACTAGCCAGCCTATAAATTTTTTTGTAAAAAAGTTATCGATTTTAAATTTTAGGAAGTTGTGAGGTTGAATACGGTATACAGTTTGATTGCTCCAAAATCTGATTTTTCTTTCCGGTTTAGCTGGAAACAAACTTTATTATTTTTAATAGAACACCCTGTATATTATTCGAAATTTAGATTGTCCACACGAAATTCTAGGTCCAGAACATGTAGCATACCCTATTTCTATTTTTGACAGTTTTCGAGAAAATGGCGATTGAAATTGTTATGTTATGGTTATTTAACTTTTTTGGTGAGTAAAATTTAATAAAGACATAACAATTTCATTTCCGGCTGAATCGGAAGTATTACGAAAAGTGATTTTCAGGCTCAAATTACTTCGATATTTTTAATGGAACCTTAAATTTACATTATACTAACCTTTCTGGATATTTTTTTGTTTCTGTTGTCCTCTATCTAAACCTAATAGTTTATCAGATATCAGCGACTGAATGTTCACCTGCACTGTAAATATGTCAAAAATCTGCTCAAAGCAAAAAAATTAAATAAGTATCAAAAGTGAAACACTAAAAGTAATAAGCAGGTATGATTTATTTTAACCATAATTTAAATGTTCAAAATGTACACAATTGACTTCTCGGCAAGAAGTAATCCTTTCTTTAAATTCTCCGATGAACGCTTTCCATCTGAGTTGGAGTAATAGAGTTTATCATTTGCGTAATTCTATTTCTGAGGTCTCATATGTTATGTGGTTGTGTGTGATACATCTTTTCCTTGATATGGGCCCAGTAAACAATAATCCAAAGGGTGTAAGGTCTGGAATTTCACCGGCCACCGTATAGGACCATGGGTACCTATCCAGCGATTACTAAAGTTTCACTTAAATAGTCGGTGACTACTCGAGCGTTATGGGGCCGTGCACCATTTTGTCGATAGAAGATATGTTCATGCTGCACAGGTAAAATTTCTACAGAATTGTGAATTTCGTTCTGTAGAAAATGTAGGTACCGGACCCCGGTTAAAGGTCCATCAAAAAATATTGGTCCCACAAGGCGTGTTCCTATAACGCCCAGCCAAACGTTGGTGCCGAATCTTTCTTGGAAAGCCCCTAGATGGTTATATTCAATTGCCCAATATCTCGTATTGTTCCTGTTAAACATTGCCATGTTGGTAAATCGGGAGTCGTCCGAAAATAAAATGCACGATTTTATATTTGGCTGATGACGCTCAGCTTCTAGATACTAATTGCCAAAATTCAATCTTCGTTGATAAACTCCCTCGTAAAGATGCTGATGAATTTTGTACTTAAAAGATTTGTACTTATGAGGGGGGGGGGGGGCACACTATTTTGCCAATTTTTGACCCCCTCCCATTCCTGTGTCACACATTGTTACGCTCGCTCGACACCCCCCCCACGCCTGTCGCGTCACACTTTTAGAATTTAGGGGAGCGGGGGAACGTCAGTAGAGACACAGCGTCGCGTAATAACGCTGAATAAATGAATATCAAGGATGCTGATAAATAATTAAAATATCACATAAAATTATTTGCTTGTATTGTGACATCACAATTGCTTGAGACTCCACTCCCCCCTGTCACAAAGTGCCACAACTTCCAAAACCCCCTCCCTTCCCTAAAAGCGTAACATCATTTATGGACGGCCCCATATTTATGTAGAATCTTTCTAACACTTTCGGGAGATATCCCGATACCACTGACAATTTGCCTTGTAGAACTTGTTGGATCAATCTCAATACAGACCAATGTTCATGCTGTCTCCTCATTTATAACAAATCTGTTTTCATGTTCATTATCATTTTCCCTTTCTAAGTGTTATTCCAACCATGGAAAATATTGTGCACAAGGTTGGTCACGTTCTTGATAACGTCGAATATACAATACTCTGGCTTCCCTTTGGTTTTTTCTTAACCCTCCATATACTAATAACATATCAATTTGCTGCTTGCGCCTAAACACAGCCGTTTTGAACAATCAGATAACACTTAAACACTTATAGTTGGGAAGAAACATATATGGGACTGTTTACATTTTCATAATTAGCACAAAAATTTAAACTGAAGGGTTCCGCTCAAAGTGCCGCGTTTTTTTGCTATACCCACAAGCCGACCGGACTCCTAAAGCAAAAAAAAAACACGGCACATTGAGCGGCACGCTTTAGTTTAATCTTTTTGTGCTAGTTATGGGAGTGTAAACAGTCTCGTATATGTTTCTTCCCAACTATACTGAAAGGTAAATCAAGAATAAAACGCAAAAATTAAATGACAACAACTGTCGAGAGACACTCTTAATTAATGCAGTAGTACTGTCAAAATCTAAATGAAAATCGGTAAATAATTACATTTTGTTTTACACAGCCCTCTTGAATCAAAGTTCTGTTTAAACATCATTTGTTAGTGCAGGTGAACATTCAGTCGCCGATATCTCATAAACTATTAGGTTTAGACAGAGGACACCAGAAACAAAAAATATCCAGAAAGGTTAGTAGAATGTAAATTTAAGGTTCAATAGGTTCATTAAAAATATCGAAGTAATTTGAAAACCACTTATCGTAGTATTTCCGGAAATGAAATTGTTATGACTTTATCAAATTTTAGTCACCAAAAAACTTAAATAACCGTAACAGATTTGTTCCTACATTCATTTATGTTATATGAAAATGAAATAATTTATGATCGATATAACAATTTCAATCGCCATTTTCTCGAAAACTGTCAAAGATAGATATAGAGTATGCTACATACTTAGGACCTAGAATTTCTTGGAAAATCTAAATTTCGAAGAATATACAGGGTGTTCCATTAAAGATAACAAAGTTTATACTGTTTCCGGTTAAACCGGAAATGAAAATATCAGATCTTAGAGCAATCAAACTGTGCACCGTATTCAACCATACAACTTTCTAAAATCTGAAATCGATATTTTTTTTTACAAGAAATTTATAATATCGTATATTGCACGATCTCTCAATCCAAATCAATGACTGTTTAGGAAGAGGTTGCATTTATGAAAGATAGAAACACACATCCATTACCGACGTTGCCTGTACTGGTATTGGAGATCGAACTCAGTACATAATACTGATCAAGCATATTTTCCTCACGCTCTGCGTCGCTGTTCTACCGTGAGAAACTCGACGTTCTGTTGAAATTGTAGGAAATATATAACAATGTATGAGATTTACATATATCTTAAAAGCAATACAAACAAATCTTGTATATAGATAACTCATAGTAAACATTTTTATGATAAAAATTTTCATCACTCTCATATCTTCAATTTTATGAGCAGTAGGAAAGTACATTTGTTTTTCTAAGAAACGTTCAAAACGTTCAAAACGTTCGTAAAATAATCCTCACATGAACAACTTCTGGTAAACAAGCATCAAATATCGAAGAAACCTTTTTAAATCACTCACAAAGTTTAAAGTGAGCAATTTGAACAGCAATGCTGAGATGCTATAAATTATATTTTTATAGTAGGTATGTACTTAAATTAAAATGTGAAAATAATGTAGGTAACTATTTACCTGCGTTGAAAGCTTCTTCGTCCTCCATATATCTAACAGCAGCTTCCGCTGCATCTAGTGCTGTTCCTCCATTTTTTAAAATTTTGTAACCGATTTCAACAGATTTCTTCACTCCTGAAATTTTTGCGGATACTCTTTCTTCAGGTATATCTCCAGCACCGCCGTGAACCAGCATTACGGGCTTCATTTTCATACAAACTGGAAGGGCACCGTCTTTACTAGATGCACTGTTTAACGACATATAATTTGTTTAGTTATTTCAAATATTATATAGCTACTTATGTATTTATATTTAATAATTGTTCTCTTATCATTATCAACAAATGATAAATTACAAATTAAACAAAGTTATAATGAATTGTAATAACCTTATTTCAAAGAAGATCGCGATATACAGAATAAATGATTCCCACTTAGTACTCATTATATTACATACTATTTTAGTAACAGCCTTTGAAGCACACTGACACTACTCACAGTTCTAATTTTGGCACTTAAGTACTCCATTGGCTTCTACTTTCTTCTGAAAACAAGAAATCATTTGCGTGGGTATAACATGTTCTATAAACACACATACGTCTGCCATATATTAAATGAAGTTCACCCAAGTAAAATAATGTTACATATTTTATTAAATAAATACATTTGACAAATAGATGACATTCTTTTAAATATCCCTCAAGATAGCAAAAGCTATATTTCCTGATGTACTTATGACTAACAAATATGTATTTTCAAATTGATATAACATTTATGGGCTGGTGTCAATACCTTTTTGAAAAAAAAAAAAATTAATAAGAGGAATGAACCAGCCGGGAAATTTAGTTAAGTTTATTAAGAGAAAAAACAAAAATTAAACACAAGATAAAGTGAAATTGTGAAATGGGGGTGCTGTTTGGGGGTTGAAATTATGTGAAAGTATACCTTTTTGCATTGAATACAACAAGTAGTTTCCGAGATATTTACATTTTTCCAGAAAAAACCTAAATCTTCCACGAAAAACTTTATTGGTGTTTTTTTCGATTTAAATATTCTATTTGGACCCATTGCAACCATTGAAATGTCTACTTTAAAATGGTTGCTGATGGTTCATTTTTTATGAAACCGCTTAAAATTGAGAAAAAACAAATAAATTACTTTTCGAATCAAGAATTTTTCAATATTTTTTTATTGTTTTCAACTTTTTTAATTTATTTATGTGAATAATGGATTAAATTTCAATGACAGAATTTACTTCAGTATAATAGTAATAAAGTTGAATGAATGTAATTGAAGAAATTGGGGGAAATCATTCTGAAACTTTGAAATAAATAACAGATGAATAAAAAATCTTTTAAGTTATGCATATAAACGTGGTAGAAAAATTTACTTAACTGTGAATTCGGACTATAGACCAGGGCCAAACCGTTTAAAATATCGTAATAGACGATAAATTCTTAGCAGTATACGAATGGTCGGCAAATGTAGTTAATGGTGTAAATAATTAAGGAAAAATCGTCCAGATTGAGTAAAAGTTCGGGAAGGGGGGTTGGGGTGGTAATATATACATTTTTAGGAGTTGGTACTCGTTTTTTGCGATTTGCGGCTAAACTATGCATCCTATCGAAAAATGTCGAATGTAAAAGTTGTAGATAATGAAAAAATTTAAAACTTTTTAATAGATTGACCATAACCTCAAAATTATCGAGAAAAATGCAAAAAACCGTGTTTTCGGTTTTTAATTTATTACTATCGCAAAAATGTTTATATTTTCATGAAAATTGGTGAAAATGTTCTTTTTTATATTTCAAACAAGCCCAAATTTTTTCAAAGCGAAATATTTAATTTTTGATGTTTTATGAAGAAGATAAAAAAAAGACCTAATTTTCAATCGAAAAATTTGATTAGCAAATTTTCGATTAATGAACTTTACTAGTGCTCATTTTTTTCATTGAAATCTCAAATTTAATATAGGATTAAAATATAATATTGTTTATATACAAAAATATCGTTAAAAAGGCGAAAAACTGAAAAACTACTTTTTAAAAATCGAGTTTTCGGTGAAAATCATGAATTTCTTTTTCTTTATTGTAAATAAACGTTTACATTCATAAAAAGCGTTAATTCTCATACAATACTATGTTATACAAGTAATGTACATGTACCTAACTGAGGCGAGACTGTTACAATTGATCCATTACTATTTTTCAGAGAATTTCACGAAATATCAGCAGCACAGATGATATGAAAAATTATTTACAGTACGAGCTTGCTCTATTTCCTGTGTCGTTGTTTACAGAGAATAGCTTCAGAAAAAATGTTAAGTCACATTTATATACAGAATTTGCGAGCATCGATTCTCTTACACAAAGTAATCTGGCAAAAAAACGATACAATTAATGAAATAACACATTATGTACAAAACAATTACGCAAAAAATAGTTATATGAAGAAGATGCAGATTCCCTAATTATCAATACATCCCTTGAAGTAGCAAAAAACTCCGATAAAATAGTGGTAGTTGTTGGTCAAGACATAGATCTTTTAGTTCTTTTAAATCAATTCAGTTCACATGAATTGAATATCTATTTCCACAAACCTGATGCAGGAAATATTAATGATACTTATTACACCTCTAATAGTTTTAAACATAAATCACATAAACATATTGTAGCATTTTTGCATTGTTTTTCTGGTTGCGATACAACTTCCAGTTTTGCTGGGAAAGGAAAAAAAAACAATTATAAAATCATTATTGGCCGATAAACATTTACCTAATCTTGCAGAAATTTTTTACAATACAAATGCAGACAAACAAACGATTGCCGAAAATGGATTAAAAGTAATAGCTTCTATTTACAAAAGATTTGAACTCTACCGAACTCGCTACTGTTAAATCCTCATTTCATTTGAAAAAATTACGTCCAACTGAAGGGGCAGCTAAGCAACATTGTTACAGGGTGTATTTTCAAATACAAAGTTGGCTTGGTAATCAATTAACAGCTACAGATTGGGGATGGAAACATCACGTTAATGGCATCGTACCTCTATTTACAGAACAAGAATTAATTCCTGAAAATTTATTCAAAATTATCTGCGGCAGCTGCGAAACAGGATGCGGTAATAGCAAATGTGGGTGTCGCAAGCATGGCTTAAAGTGCACAAATTTGTGCTCAAATTGTCACGGTTCTGATAAATGTTCTAATGCCGAAAAATCGTTGTACGAATAAAATTGTAGTCTCGAGGACATCGAAGACGAAGACAGTACCCACTGTCTAATAAATAATAATAAAAATAATGATACTGAATTCTGGCGATGAAGAATTGCCCACGAAGAAAAAAAGATTTCAATAAAATTACTTTACTTTTAATTTTTGTATTTTATAATCAAATATAAGACTTTGACGTGATAATTTGTAAATACTTACGAATCACTAGAAATAATTAACAAATTTTCTCAGTTTACAGGCTTTGTGTTTTTTGAATTTTTACCTATTTAATTGCAGTTTAAATAATGTTTTCGGGACTTTGAAAGCCGAAAATAGTTAGGTACATGTACATTACTTGTATAACATAGTATTGTATGAGAATTAGCTTTTTATGAATGTAAACGTTTATTTACAATAAAGAAAAAGAAATTCATGATTTCACCGAAAACTCGATTTTTAAAAAGTAGTTTTTCAGTTTTTCGCTTGTATATAAACAATATTATATTTTAATTCTATATTAAAGTTAAGATTTTAACGAAAAAAATGAGCACTAGTAAAGTTCATTAATCGAAAATTTGCTAACCAAATTTTTCGATTGAAAATTAGGTCTTTTTTTTAAATTTTCTTCATAAAACATCGAAAATTAAATATTTCGCCATGAAAAAATTTGGGCTTGTTTGAAACATAAAAGAGAACATTTTCACCAATTTTCATGAAAATATAAACATTTTTGCGATAGTTGTAAATTAAAAACCGAAAAAACGGTTCTTTGCATTTTTCCTCGATAATTTTGAGGTTATGGTCAATAATGATCAATTACATAGTTTTAGATTTTTCCATTATCTACAACTTTTATATTCAACATTTTTCGATAGGATGCATAGTTTAGCCGCAAATCGCAAAAAACAAGTACCAACCCCTAAAAATGTATATATTACCACCCCAACCCCCCTTCCCGAACTTTTACTCAGTCTGGATGATTTTTCCTTAATTATTTACACCATTAACTACGTTTGCCGACCATTCGTATACTGCTAAGAATTTTTATTGCCTTAAACAGGATTGGCCCTGGTCTACTATTGAACAAGTCTTAATGAGATCCATTAAAACTCAGGGTGGATGTGGATGGTCTGAAAGTGTTTTAGCTAAATTTACTTTAACTATGATCATTTTAGTTGAGGTATGCAATGAAATGGAAAATTTTTGCAATGTTTCTTTTAAAACGACGGAACAACATATAGGTTCCAAAGAATATAGAGTTGCAATAGATGCGGCAGATTTTGAAATTTTTTTTCGATAGTTATGGTCCATTTCCAGCTACTGAAAATATTATGTCTATTTATTCTGGCATTATTGGCGATGAAACAATTAATCGTTATAAAGCGCGCGAAGAAGGTGAGAAATCTATGAAATCTATTGTTGGAAATAATTTTGATAGCATTACATTTCAAAGGAAAAACAGTATTATCTCTCAAAGCACTTCAATCATCAGTAAAAGTTAACGGTGAAAAAGTAGTGACCAACCCTTTATTATTATTCCAAAGAATTTCATTAAATATTAACAGCAAACAAGACATGAAAGAGTTTTTGGAATATGAACTCGCTCCATTTCTTCTATCACTATTTACAGAAAATGGGATCAGAAAAAACACAAAATCTGATCTTTACAGTCAATTTACAAGCATCAATGCTTTGCCGGCCTGTAAATATTTTACATGTCGTTGATGGTGGGTACTTTACTACATAAACTCATTTGGCAAAAGAACAATACTATTGAAGACATTGCAAATAAATATTTTAATTATGTTCGAAGCCATTATGCAGCTAATAGTTTTATAGTGTTCGATGGGTATACCGAAGTAAATAAAACTGGAACTACAACACTTACAGCATCTATTTCCACTTCGATGGGTACGAAACAAGCCGAACGTTTACGTCGTAAGAAATCTGCAAACATCCCTACATCTGAATATCAAGATGTAAGTAAAATACTGTTTTCGCAAAAGAAATTTTTATCCAATCAAACTAAAAAAAAAAAAAACAATTTAATACAAACTATATCAGATAAACTATAATCAGAGGCATTTTTGCTCCCGAAGACGCCGATGCATTAATTACAAATAATGCAAATGAACCAGCAAAGCACGATGATAAAACTGTGGTCATCGTGGGTCCAGATATTGATTTACTAATACTTCTGCATCAACTTAATTCAAATGGTTTCAGTATTTTTTTCCACAAACCAGGCTCAGGCAATGAAAAGGATTCATTTCATACATATAATAGGGTTTTCCCAGAAAAAAAATTATTGCTGAAATACTTAACTCACGTAAAAAAATGATTTAAGGCATATTTATTATCTTATTAATTTTACTAATAGTAACAAAAAAAACTTGAAGTTTGAAAAATATTGGGTTCATTTTAAACAGCCATAAATTGGTGCGTTGTGACGTCAACACCCTGAAATCCAATCACAGAATTAACATCACAGAGGATGTCTCTGTTCAAGATTGTTTATTAATCTTGGTCTCTGTTAACATAACATAACCTCTATTTATTGACAGCACTCAGCACTTTTCTACTTTAGGTAAATTATCAGCGGCACCTTTAACATATCCCTCTTCCACTTGATTCCATTTTGATTGTAGAATTAATAAAACATAAACCAGAAATTGATAAAATAATATTTTCACTCCAAACAATACAAACATGAAAATATAAATTTAACGTTTTAGGTTAGTCATCTGATGTGTAATGTCGGTGAAGGTTAAACCTAAATTACAGTACAAAATATTAACGTCCGACGCTTTCACGAATAACTTGTGCGGCATTTATCTGGATTCTGATTGGCCAATATTTACACGTCCACTGCTTTAGACCAATTACAGTGCAAGTATTACAAATTGAAATTCTGAGAAGTTTTAGAGGAAAGCTTCCTTTAACACACAGTTAGAATGTATTACAAACTAATTATATCCATAATCTCATTCGTTTTCCGGGTAGACGTAATTCTGGCGCGTAAAAATGCCCGTTTTAAAAAGCAGTGAAATTATCAGCAAGTTGTTTTAACGATATTTTCTTAGAAATAATTCTTATTAGAAAAGTAAATTGTTGTAAATTAATAAAATGTTGTATTATATCATTTTCACGACACAAATTGTTAAAATAAAATTAGTGGGAAAACCCTATTGTTTCAAACACGAATCGTACACAAATATAATAGCATTTCTTCGCTCTTTTTCAGGTTCCGATACAACTCCCGGTTTTGCTGGAAGAAGGAAAAAAAACAATAGTAAAATCATTATTGGGTATCAAAAATGTATCAAGCCTAGGTAGTATTTTTTTAAAGATGCAGACCAAATAACCATTGCAAAAAATGGATCTCAACAAATAGTAAAAAAACGGATATGTCATTAAATCAATTAAGATTTGAGCAACTAATAAATCTACTTTTAAATTAGAAAAGCTTCCCCCAACTGAAGGACTAGCTGCACAACACTCCTATAGAGTTTATTACCAATTACAAACTTGGTTTGGTTATTTAGGCAACGAGCCCGATAACAGAGAAGCTAAGCAATGGGGCTGAAACGAACAGCTAGGTAGACTCGTACCCAAATTTATCCCAGACAGTTCAGAGTTACTTACAGAAGAATTATTAAAAAGTATTAACTGCAGCTGTGAAAGTGGTTGTAATAAACAAAGATGTGGCTTAAAATGTACGCATTTATGCGGTAATTGTCATGAAAACTGCTCAAATAGAGATGAAGGAATATTTGAAGACTTAAGTGATTCGGAAGAGATTATCTATGAAGAGCCAGCAAAGAGTCTAGATATTGAAATTGAAGAGCTCGAAGACGTCGATAATATCGAAGATCCTTCGGAACTTGAAACTTTTGTTGATTAACAACCACAATGCAAAAGATCTAAAATTCATTAGAATATTATAATTTTTTATATATATTTTATTTTTATAAAAAAATAACAGAACAATATTTTTCTGAAGACGAAGCGAGTCAAAATTTGTAAAAAATATCAATAAATTAACCATTTTACTTAATAATTATTTATTCAAATTATTTTATTCAAATATACCTAAAACATATTACTCATCGTTATACCATTTATTTGGTGAAAAAATAGTAAAATATACATTAATAATAATGCACACTGCGCCAGTCAGTAAGTCTTAACTCTAGCTTATGACTTTCAGTACGGTACGGTGCATTGCCATGAAAAACTTAAGTTTCAGAATGATTTCCCCCAATTTCTTCAATTAAATTCATTTAACTTCAATACTATTACATTGAAGTAAATTCTGTCATTGAAATTTAACCCATGTATTACATAAATAATAAAAAAAATTGAAAATAATAAAAAATATTGAAAAATTTGTGATTCAAAAAACCACTTTTTGGTTTTTCTCAATTTGAAGCGGTTTCATGAAAAATAAACCATCAACATATGACCATCTCAAAGTAGACATTTCAAAGGTTACAATGTGCCCAGATAGAATATTTAAATCGAAAAAAACACCAATAAAGTTTTCCGTGGAAAATTTAAGTTTTTTTAGAAAAATGTAAATATCTCTCTGTTTCCCAGATCCCAAAAAAAAATCATGCTTATTCAATGCAAAAAGGTATACAAAAACCGGTTTCCGCCGATTTCTCAAAATATTCGAGGTTATGTTGATAAATGTCTCATTTGAAAGATTTAGATTTTTTTTTATTACTTATCTACAACTTTTGTAAAGGACATCTTCCGCTAGAAGGTCACGTTTCGCCGAAAACGCGAACAACCTCTTTCAACCCCTAAACACCACCCTCATTCCACAATTTCACTTTATCTAGTGTTTAATTTTTGTTTTTTCTCTTAATTATAACCTTAACTAAATGTCCCGGCTGGTCCTTGCCTGTTATTAATTTTTCTTTTAATCTTCAAAATCCGCTTTGGCACCAGCCTATTAAAGGTACAATGTAATATTTTCTTTCATGACAAATTGATAATAAAATATAATTCAGGTTAGTATAAATAAGTCTACTGCATTCCAGTAGCTTACATTAGATAAAGCAGAGATTTTCTACACAAACTAATGCTATTGTGTTATAACATCAGGAAATTGTCCTGTTCATATTTTACATATTAATGATGATTACTTTTATTGAATTCATAATCTAAATATAGGAAATACACTTTTGTTCCTTAGAACCAAACACGTTCCCAAAAAGTTAGTTTTATAAAGATAATGTTTATTTTGATATAAACAATCATCTTATGACATTAAACAAATGATTTTGCTCCCATTTGTCTTGGGAGAAGTTATTTTCTCGATAATTTTTTCTACAATATCTTCAAGGTTTAATGATAAAAACAATGAAAGTTAACAAGCCAGTTGTTGATGATAAATTAAGAGAAGACAGTAGCTGATGAAAATTTAACAAATACTATTGTTATCAATAATAGGTAAACAATAAATTAGCAACTTTCCCATTTTATACCGAAAACGCGTTATTTATATTATTGTTAAATATTAACCATAGCATTTAATTTATTTCTCTAATTTTGACGTATAAAATTACACTTTTCAAAATTGACGTAGGTAAGTGTTAAAACGTCAAATTTTTCATCAATAGTTAAATTTTTACTAATTGCTTGTAATTAAACATACTCTAATCAAATAACATAAATCAAATTATCCACTAATGAACAAGATAAATAATGAAATTATCGGTGAAAATTCTAAAATCCATTAGTCATTGTAAACATTAGTGAACAATCGAAATGAACATAAATCATTAAGCCATAAAATGCGGATAGTTTCATATGCGTACATTGCCTACATTTAAGGAAGTAAATAGAAACAAGTATGAACAGATAACCTTGACACAATTAAATTTAATTTAAAAAGATAAAGTTATTCTGTATAATAATGTCAATATGGGCTAAATGTTAGTAATTATTCTAGCATAATACACTATAAAGTAGCGTAAATTGAATACCTACCTCAGACTAGGAGCGGAGTAAGATGATTTATCGTAATTTACCTAAATACCAGAATGTACCGTTAAAAAAGCTACGGCCCAATGGTGAGAACAAAACCGCGTTTTGTTGACTTTTATATCTCAGATTCGAATTATAATTTTGAAATTAATTCTTTTGACAAATTTGACAGTACTCCCAAAAAAATGTTAAAGCTGACCTGGGAAATTTTCTGTTGAAGACAGCACGAACAGCAGCCAATGAACTTGGTCTTATCTTCGACATCGCGTTGAACGGACAAATCGCGACTCTGCCATTGAGGTCGAACCTACCTTGTGAAAGGCCGAAATTAAAGCCAAAGAACACATACCTCTGCAGTTTCATACGGATAAGCCATTACATAGAGTCTTCCTTCTATAAAAATACAGAAGCTTTAACTTATTAGAATAAAGGTGTATTCGACATTATCGCGTATCGAAGCCAAGCTATGAGTATTTAGGTACTCCTGTCAGCTGCAAGGCACGCCGTAGGGCACCAGAGATTTTAATGTGACGCAGAACGTAGACACAAGTGCGGGGTATTTTAATACCGTTACCGTTGGTCGTAAACGGTTGAGAAAAAGGACTCAGTTACTTAAAATAGACAATTTCTGAGGCATTTCAAACCTGGAAGACAAAGACAAATCTAGTGAATTAACGGCAATTAACCCAAAAGGCCACGTCGCGAAATCGCCGTGTACGTTTTTAACATCAACTGACGCCAGACACACAGTACCAATGTCCGGTAGCGATACGCAATTCAGTTGCGCTAGCCTTGACAGGCAGGTAGTGAGACGAAAAATTAAACGGAGGATACAGCTGCCGGAGGCACCCAGAAAAATGTCACAGGATAGCGCGTCTGACGCTAGCCAAGGAAGCGTCAAAATGGCACCCAATAAGGAAGGAGAAATTTTCAAACTTAAGCCCAAAAGATAAAAACTTGCAGTAAAAGAAGATGGTAATGACATATTCACTCACCCTGGAAACGGTAAACAGCCGAAAGCCACGCCAAATCCGCAAGCAGCAGTGATAAAAAACAAGTTTGAAGGACCGCTGCCGCAGTCTTCAGATATGAACATTACCCCTCCTCCCCAGCAACCAGAGCCAAAAGAACAAGAGAAAACCGAAAGAAGGCCCCCACCGCTCGTGATCCATGGACAATTGGAAAACCACAAAGGAGTTAGCAGTTACCTGAAGGATAAACTCAAGAGCAAATTCTTCTGGAAGCACACTGCAAACAACACGTCGTTACAACTATCGACCAAAGAAGACTGGAACATCATAAACAAGTGCTTCCAGGAGAGTAAGGTCGAATACCACACATACACGCTAAAAAGTGACAAAACTCATGCTTTTGTTCTAAGGGGTTTACACCACGAAATTGATGAAGCTGACATCAAGGAAGAGCTGAAATCGATGCACAAGATCGAGGTGAAGGAGCTCTTCACCCTAAAAGGGACGAGGTACCCTACTTTCACGATAATAAGCAACGCTACAACATTAAAGGATCTGCAAAATAAAGTAAGGTACCTCGATCATACATCAATTTCGTGGGAAAGACACATAAACTCCAGCGAAGTGCGTAAACTGTGGAGGTCCGCACCCTGCAAACGGTGTTGTATGTGTGGGATACAAACGCAAAGTGGAGGATTTAGAGAGGCGTACGATGCGTATCAGACCGGCTCCGGAGATGCGGTACGTTGCCGCCCCTCCGCCGAAAACCAATGCATGGACGGAAAGGGCGAAGCTCATGAAGCAGCAACCCCAGCAGTCTCCGTCAAGCCAGCCGCAGCTATCCCAACCTAGGCAGTCCGTTCAATTGCAGCCCAGCAGCAGCCAAACCGGAAGGCTGGCACTCCTACCCACCCCGCCAACGCTAGGAGGGACGACGGCAGATAAAGTTGAGCTGCTGAGAAGGCAGCAAATGCGGCTAACAAAACTAGTAGATGTGGATAAACTACTGGCACCATACACAAACCTTAATGATGAACTGGAGAGGTGCGTTACTGCAGGGGAGAAATTCTTTGTAATGCACCGTTTTCTGGAAAACATCCCAGAGGGTGCTTTCTAAATTAAAATAAAGATTTCTTCTCGGAACGCCAATGGTATAGGTAACAAAATTCCTTTCCTTATTAACTACATACTGAGGCACAAAATCGACATTATGCTTCTAAATGAGACCAAACTTACCAGACGTGACAAACTGCAAGGCCGAGGGGCGGAGGGGTGGCCATGCTCATAAAGGCCGATATCGCGCACACGCACTCAGACCGGAGCCATCATAGCATCCACTCTGAACGATCAATAGCATCCTCCCAAACTTCAGGGTCCATACTCTCTGCCACCAAAAGGAATGCTAGTCAAACACCGCCATCCTCGGATCAGGATATCCCGCCCCCCACTCAAACCACCCCCGACGCCGCCTCCAACGACCCTGACGACTTTCAGGTCGTAAAAACTAAAAAATTGAAAAAGCGTAGGACCATGGGCAAACCACCCTCTTCAAGGGTAGTATCGCCTCTACTGGTAGTAAGAAATGAACCTACTAGTTCAAGACAACTAATTTCATCCCCCATTCAAACTCCACCTAAGTTCAACCCATCTCAATCAGGCAGCTCCGCGGGGGTGGAAACACCCCCGGAGCAGCGAACTTTAATTTCGCCTCCCCCACTTCTCGATAATTTACCAGGCACAAGCACATCAAATAGGGAACAAACATCAAGCACAGCTCGTCTACCACCCCCAATACACATATACACTAAGCATCATAAAGACACGGTGAAACTTATAACACAAAACGCAATAGAACAACCACAGTTCAAATATAACAATTCATCGTTAATATGCTACCCACGAGGGCCAAGAGACCATAATAAAATACTAAAAATTCTATCAACCAACAAAATTGAGTATTACTCTTATAACATAAACACTTTGAGACCCACCAAGGTGGTGGTAAAATACGTACCCCTAGACACCCCAGTAGAAGACATTAAAACGGACCTGAACTTGAAAAACTTACCATTTATTGAGATTTCCAGGCTAATGCAACCTGTAGGAGGCAAAAAAATGCCATCAAATATCCTACTAATCACTATACCCAAAGACGCAGCTGATAAATACTATCAGCTCAAAGACCTTTGCTATTACAGAATTACAGTCTCCGAATACATCAGGACAGACGTACCGCAGTGTCACCGCTGTCAGTACTTCGGTCACTCCTCTGTGGTGTGTAACCGCATCGCACGATGCGTGCGATGTGGGAAAACACATGAGGGATCCCCCTGCCCCGCAGAAGGCCCTACTTGTGCCAACTGCGGGGAAGGACATCCCGCAAACTACAGGGGGTGCCAGGCGTACGCCGCGGCGAGGCTGCGGTATGAACCGAGAACAAGACCGGACAGACCAAGACAGACACAAACAGACCAACCGACGGCAGGACAGAGGACCGGAACTAACACGAACAACCCCCCACTACCACCCCCAACAACACAGACGGACAGACAGCCACCCCTCTCACAAGAGACAGCGGATATGCTCCGCACACAAAATGTCCAAGCGTGGAAAAACTTCCGCGCTAGGCAACAGGCGGCTTCGCAACCAGCGGCCACCAGTAGACCCACGCAAGACACAAACCAGGACGAAAACCCAATAAGAGAGATACTAAACTGTCTGAAAAATTTTGATGTTAAAAAAATCTGGGAGAAGTTTAAGCAACTGGTGGCAGCTTTAAAACAAGCTACAGACCCCCTAGAAAAAATTTTTGTAGTCTTAGAATACGCTACTCAACTGTTTTAAATGCATGTAACAAAAACTCTTAACGAAATAAATATCCTGCAGTTCAACGCCAACGGAGTCCTAAGACAGCGGACCGAGTTGGAGCTGGCACTGCAGGAAAATAACATACATATCTGCTGTCTCTGCGAGACGAACTTGAAACCTGGACTACACTTTAACTTACCGAATTACGTAACATACAGGACCGACAGACAGACACCAAGGGGGGGCGGCACGGCCATCCTGGTGCGGAGGGACGTCAGACACTCCCAAGTTCTTTTACCACCGTTTAATACCATAGAGGCAACAGCGATAACGCTCCACACGCCGAGATTGGGAGATGTCATGGTGGTCTCCGCTTACAGGCCGCCAAGCCAAACCCTGAACCCTCTTGACCTGGACAGACTGGCAACCATACAGAAGACGTACCTATTGTTCGGCGATCTCAACGCCAAACATCCCACCTGGAATCCTTATAAATCCGCAGCAAACCCCTCAGGTAACACACTTTTCAACTATTCAGACCTTTACCCAGTCCACAAAATTATAGCCACCAAACAACCTACCCGCCCCCATCCCGCCCGGTCAATTATAGACATCTGTCTCGCTAGAAACTTCGGGGGTCCCTACGAGGTTGAAACCCTAGAAATTTTAAATAGTGATCATTTTCCAGTATTAACAACTATAAATAAGGAACTATACTGCCGAGAGCAAAAAAGACCCCCCAGAGAAGACGACTATAATTGGCCAGCATTTTCCAAATTCCTCTCCACACGCATTCCTAACAACCCTTCCTGTGACTCCGAGGTAGAGATCGACCGGACAGTAGCAAACATAACCAAACTAATAACCGACGCACTCGACTTAACTAGAAGACCTATCCCATCCAACACACGATCCTTTAAGCTTCCACAGCAATTAGTAGATACCATCAGAGACAAAAATAGGCTGAGGAAAAGGTACCAAAGATCTAGAAATCCCAACTTATTACCTCTAATCAACTCACTCAAAAAACAGATCGACGAAAATATCAAAACCTTTAAAAATCAATCTATGGAGAAACTAATTGCTTCCCAACCCAACGATCCTCATTTTGTCCCCCGAATCTTCAAAAGAAAACCTATTACTATACCACCACTTCAATCCCAAGTGGGGGTGGCAACCACGGACCAGGAAAAGGCCGATTTCCTCTCCACTCACCATGCAACCACTTTCACCCCTAATCCCATTCCCCAACCCGTACAGGACCGGGTCAGACCATTTATCCTTCAACTTGAAACTCACCCCCTCCCGGCTGACGTGGACCAAATGTCCTATGCCCCCTCGGAAGTGAGACAGGCAGTTAACTCCCTGCATCCAAGGAAGGCTCCTGGACTGGATAATATTCCCACCTACGCTATCCAACACCTCCCCCCCTCTGCTTACCTCTTCCTCACTAAATTATACAACTCCTGTTTGCGGTCCACATACTACCCGGTAGCATGGCGGACCGCAAAAATAATAAACATCCCGAAGCCCTCCAAACCCAAGAACCTCCCCGCCAGCTACAGGCCGGTTAGCTTGCTACCGGCCTTGGCAAAGGTATTAGACATCCTCCTACTTAATTCAGTCCAGGACCATATTCAGCAATCAGGTCTGCTGAATAATTACCAATTTGGATTCCGCGCCAGCCACTCCACATCCCAACAGCTCTTTCGGGTCTGTGAAATTGTCACCACCAACTTCAACCGAGGTCTATTAACAGGGTTTGTCGCCTTAGACCTCGAGAAAGCCTTCGACAAAGTCTGGCACCCCGGACTGTTATACAAACTCCATATCTTGGGTTTTCCGATGCGTATCATCAAGATGATACAGTCTTACATTTCATCCCGACATTTTCGAGTAACAGTCAACCAAGGGTGCTCACCCCCATCCCCTATCCTAGCCGGCATCCCTCAGGGATCATCCCTCGGACCGATACTTTTTAATCTTTACATAAACGACATACCACCCCCGACTGACCACCGGACAACCTTGTGCCTTTACGCCGACGATACTGCCATCCTTACAACATCAAAACGACCACACACAATGACAGACATCCTCCAGAAACAAACGGACGAAACAATAAAATACTACGAAGACTGGGGACTATTAGTTAATATAAATAAAACGCAGATTATATGTTTCAATAGAACTAAACAAAAGACTGACATAAAAATTAAAATTAAAAATCAAACATTTGACTATAAAAATAATATAAAATACCTTGGGCTTGAGCTGGACAGCAAGCTACTATTCAGATATCAAGTACAAGAAATAAAAAACAGGTGCTGGACGAGATGCGCCTCTCTTTACCCCATTCTTAAGAACGCCCCCATAGAAACGGGCACATTAATCTATAAAACCCACCTTAGGCCTATAATCGTATACGCAGCCCCCATATGGTACCCCCTCACATCGCCTACACATCAAAAAACCCTGCAGTTAATTCAAAATAAGATACTCAGAATCATTCTAAAACTACCACACACATCGCCGGCTGACTTGATACACAATATCACAGGGACTCCACTTCTAACTGATTTTATACTGAAACAACTAATACCCAACTTTGCACAGTCTCTGGTATCTTCCACAAATCCCATCTTAACCAACCCCTTAACAGCCAAGTTCCCCAATGCTCCCACTCATCCCTCCCTCAACTACATTTATACCCCCTAACTTAATTGTAACTGTTGTTTGAAAAAATGAAAAAAATACACACAAAAGATCCATTGGACACCAAAAAAAATTTTAAAAATAAAACACCTAAAAAAAAAAAAAAAAAAAAAAAAAAAAAAACAAAAAAAAAAAAAAAAAAACAAAAAAACCAAAAAAAAATAAAACCAAAAAAATATTAAAATCCACAAAAAAGACAAAAATACTGTTATTAAAAATTACTATTAACAGAACACTAAGATATCAAAAGACCAAAAGAGCCATTAAAAAAAAAAAAAAAAACATACAAAAGAGCCATAAGGTGCACGAACCAAAAGCACATTAACCTATACTAACATAACCAAAAACTAATATAACCACTGACAGATACACCAAAAGGAATAAACACCCAGAAAAACAACGACAGCCACAGAGCAAAGTTATTCCAGAACATATCAACTCAGGGTAAGCGTCGAGTTAAGACGGAGAGCCCCAGGCATCGCCAACAACCTTCACATACGCACCATTCTATACGGAATACATCTGTAGAGAATATGTATGTGACGCTGGAGGGCGGCATGAGCATCATTGCCGCGTACAACAGACCAGCGAACGGCTTCACAGCGGGTTGTCTGGAGAATTTATTAAACGCGAGTCCGCGCTGTCTGCTCATAGGTGATCTTAACGCCAGACATCGCAACTGGAACTGCCATCGCAACAACACAAACGATAACACTCTGTTTGACTATGTAAATAGTCATAATGTCAACGTACAGTATCCGGACGATCACACACATTTTCTGTACAATGGTACAACACCAACAACCCTTGACATAGTGGTCAACAAGGGCGTGAGAAACTCCACGCTGCCAGTGGCGCTGGAGGAGCCCACTTCCGACCACAATCCAATCCTTTTAGAATTGAATGATATGTCAAAGAAAAACATTACACGAAAAATCACTACTTTTAGAGGTGCCAACTGGCACCTCTATAAAGTACACGTGAATACTAACCTAATACTGAATAACACCATCGACACACCCGCCGAGCTGGAAAATGTAGCGACAGAGTTCACAAGGATACTGCAGGATGCTAAGCAAACTGTTGCCACTACAACAACAGTAAACCCATGCAGGGACCAACTGGACATAGCGGTCATACAAAATATACGAGAGAAAACAGACTGAGACGGCTTTGGCAGCGAAATCGCGATGTCAACGCCAAGATAGAAATGATCAGGTTGCAAGGGCTGATCAGAACCTTCATTATCACTGCAAAAAACCAGAAGTGGGGGGACAAACTGGCAGCGCTAAATCCTCAGGACAACTCACTGTGGAAGCTGACGAGGACCTTGAAAAATACGCCGGAGGCCATACCTGCGCTGACACGCGTGAGCGGACGGACAGCGCTGACTGACGCGCAAAAAGCGAATGACCTAGCCGACCATTTCGAAAACATACATAACAATAACATACCAAATAATTTGTAACACGACCGCATAGAAAATCACGGAAATGGCAGAGTATATTCCTCCCTTTTCAACGATATATCACATGCCATATTTATTCATTGGTACTACGTTAGTAATTATAAAAATATTTTTTTTAAACCAATAATTTTTTTTTAACAAGCATTATACTTGCCGTGGAGAAGTATGATTAAATAAGACGATAAAATAATTCAATAAGTTGTTCAAATCTTTGCTATAATAAAACATTAACACAATTAAGAAGAACAAAGTAAGTTCAGGTAACTAAAACAAATTAATAATAAAAAGAATATAACACACAGAACATTAATATTTATCTAATCCTCAAAATAATTTTTAAGATATCGTATCAAGTGTTCAAAGTGTCCACCGCGATTTCTTATGCACAATCGAGCGAGGCGGGGCACTGCATTTAAAACATTACTCAGCATTTCGGGGGTAACTGTAATACATGCCTGTTGAATTCGAGCTTGTAGGTCCTCTACTTTTTGCGGTGTCGTCGAAAACACCTTATCTTTAATATACCCCCATAAAAAAAATCCATTGGGGTTGTATCTGGAGAACGAGGGGGGCATCGAATAAATCCATTGGTACCTATCCAATGTTGAGGCAAAATTTCGTCTAAATAATCTAGGCAAATCTGGGAATTGTGGGGATTAGCTCCATTTTGTTAAAAATATTGAAAGTTGTGTCGATTCTCTAAAGGTAGGTCATCTAAGAATTCATTAAATTTATTTCTCAAAAAGTTTAGGTATCTTTGACCACTGAGGTGACCATCATAAAAATAAGGACCTATTAAATTGGTGCCTAAAATACCTATCCACACATTTATTGAAAAACGATTTTGAAACCCAGTCGGTCTATGCCAGTGTGCATTTTCAGAAGTCCATTTGTAAGGAATATTGCGATTAAAAAATCTATTATTGGAAAAATTTACCTCGTCGGACCAAAGTATTTTACTACATATTAATGGATCGGCACACTTCTTTTCCAACAGCCACCTGCAAAAAGTCGTCCTCCTTGGTTTGTCCCCCGCTTGTAGATTGTGAACTTTTTGGCTTTATAACACCGGTAACCATTTCTCTTTAAAATTTTTCTAGCACTTGTTTTATTTATATGACAAACAATTTGAATTTCTCTTAATGATGTTTCCAAATTTTTTGTATTTTTATTTCTTACATAATTAATAACTCGGTTTACCTTATTTACATTATCAGTAACACTGTTCAACCTTGTCTTCTTCTTTAAAAATAAACCATTATTTTTCAGATTCGTAACTAATTTTCTTAACAGAGTTTTATTCGGCTGTAGTGCTTGTGGAAAACTGTTTCTATATTCTACTTGAGCTAATCCAGAGTTAAAATTGCATTGGCAATATGTAACGAACATATTATAACGATCAATGTGAGTGAAAATCATTTTTGAAAATTCTTGAACGAGTGTGATTGAGTGAGAGTTTAAGTATTAACTGAGATGATCTGTCAAAAAATTAAATTGTTCAGTTTGTTCATAACCAACTATTTTCAAATAATTGAAATAATAATGAAATCATGAAATACAAACAAATGGATATTATAATTAAATTAATTGGTAAAGAGATTTTAACTTTCTGAGCAAGGAGTGACGCTTTTATGGAGGACCTCTATACATTGGCATAACTGCGAATACTCTTTCCATAATTGCTCCATGTTGCTTTCTTGATTATTATTTTGTTTTTGTTACCTGAATTTACTTTATTCTTCTTAATTGTGTTAATGTTTTATTATAGCAAAGATTGGAACAACTTATTGAATTATTTTATCGTTTTATTTGCTTGTTCAATTTTTTTTTATTGGTTTAAAAAAAATGTTTTATAATTACTAACATAGTACCAATGAATAAATATGGCATGTGATATATCGTTGAAAAGGGAGGAAAATACTCCTGCGCCATTTTACGCCCGTTTCAAAATAATTCTTTTAATAGCCTGAAGAATAAATCTCAAAATACAGCGGTTTTGAAAAAAATTAGATAAAACCTCGTTGAAACACTCGGTTTTGCAAAAAATTTTCGCCTTAAAATTCTTCTCGTATCTCTTTAAATAAGAGAAATATTTGACGTTTTCCGCATGTTCGATATTTTCCGCATAACTCTTGAAGTAGGCCATGGATTTCAAATGTCTTTAAACCATTTTGTAGGTTATATAAATCTGCACAATTTTCGTAAAAATATTTTTTTTTGTACGACCGATATTAAGTGAGATATTCTCGAGTGCCCTGATAAAATGGACAGCCTGTATATCACGGCATTAGTGTGAATTATATATATTATGTAAAATTATACCACCTAAAGTTATTCACAATACCTGTTTGCAAAAATAAAACAATATTTTAATGTTGACAAAGTTGGGCTATATATCCTATACATATATAAAACATATTTAATTAATAATGCATATTACTGTCCTTAAACCTAATTACTAATTAGTTTGCTAGTCACAAATTTGCGTACGTGTTCTGTTGGTATAATGATGTAATGTGTAATTACAGATACAATACGAACTAATGTAACTAATCATGACACATTTTCTTTATGCACAAACTAATCAATGAGTTCTAAGTTTATTAAATTAATTTATAATACGACACAAAAATTAGTCGGAATCAAATTATAATTGAATTATAATCAATAAATTTATGTTTATGAGCCAAAGTGAAGAAAATATACTTTGTAATCAAAGTCTAGTAAAATAGTCTATTTTACGAGAACCACACCAAATATCTCGCTTAATATCTATTGTAGAAGAATACACTTTTAAAAGTAGTTTCTTGTGAGCTATATTTTAGAGTAAAAAGAAATTTGAAATGCATGGCCTACTTTGTGAGATATATTACAAAAACCTGAAAAATAGGAAACTACAAAAGGTTATAGCTTCCTTATTTGAGTAGATACGAAAAAAGTTAAAGGGACGGAAGTTGACAGCTAATTTTTTCTCTGTCCAACGATATAAAACATGTCACAAGAATTTTAACTGGTAGTGTTAATAATATTTAATATTTTACGAAAACCACAATTCATATCATTGAATCGTAAAAATCAGCTGAAAAAGATATATTTTATTTTACTTTCTTAAGCATATATTGAGCATTCTGTTTTTTACCTTATATATGGAAACAGATGAACCCTTAATTCATCTATATTTCCTGTAAAGTTCGGATGTCTATATAGCGATTTAAATAAAATTTTGAAGGCTCTAATTAATGTTCTGGTACTGAATATTCGCTATCGATATTACTTCCACCAAGCGAATTAAAACAAGTAATATTTGAAGTTCTTGATATTGCCAATTATTAACTTTTTTCCCTTTTCCTTTTCTGAATGCAAAACTTGCCCGAATACAACAATTAAACAGTAAGCGATAATGTTATTAGCCGTTACTCGAGTCCGAGTATAAAAATGTTACAGTCGATAAATTGTGTACAATAAAAAACAAGTAAAAGGTGTAGTCTATTGTAATTCCCATTCATCTACGGTGCACACGACTATGGCTGTAGAGGCCAATTCGGGAGAGCACATGTCGACCGCAGTCAGGACAAACAGACCTGGTTAGGTCTTGGATTCGGCCTTCTTGCAGCAACATTTCCTTGATAGCTGGCCACAACCCCTCGCCATTCGGTTCTGTCCGCTGCAAGTTGTTCCCATTGCTCGTCTGCAATACCGCAGGATTTTAAATTTTCATGGAGAGCGTCTTTGAACCTCTTTCGTTGACCGCCAGGCCTTCTTCTACCGCTTAGCAATTCACCATAAAGTGTACATTTAGGAAGGCGGTTATCATGCATACGATGAACGTGACCTGCCCATCTTAGGCGTGCTCTTGAAATAAGGACCTCAATTGGAAGGCTGTTTGCTCTCCTGAGTATTTCCACGTTTGATATATGATGGAACCAACGGATTTTCATCATACTGAGGTGTCTTTGCTGAAAACGTTCTAATTCTTTCACATGACGACGGTAAGTGACCCAGCTTTCACATCCATATAGCAGTGTTGGAATGACAACTGCTCTGTAGACAGCCATTTTCGTTGACAAAGCAAGGTCGTGGTTGTCAAATACTCTCTCTCTAAGTCCCCAGAGTGCTCTAGATGCAGCGTTAATTCTATTGCCAATCTCGCTGTCCATGTTTGCTTTGTCATTAACAACGTTGCCTAGGTAATTGAACTGATCCACCACTTCAAGAGAATTTCCGTTAAGTGTAATATCTATTTGGTTCACTTGATGAGGAGTTGACATAATCTTAGTCTTTCCAATGTTGATTTTAAGTCCCAAGGAATCATAGCTCTGGGCATACACATCTAAAAGTTCTTGAAGCTCTTCCGGCGTAGAGGCTAAAAGTGCACAGTCATCCGCATACTGGAGATCACAAATAAATCGTGTGCGTGTCTTCATGAAAGCTCTAAAGCGCCCTATGTTAAAGAGACCGCCATCAAAACGGTATCTGAGACCTATTCCTCTGACTGTCAGTTTGTTGTCAACAATAATTGTTAGAGCAGTGGTAAACAAATTAAAGAGTAGGGGTGCCAGGACACATCCCTGCCTAACTCCAGTGAGGGTTTGGAAAGGTTCGGTTGCCTCATTATTATACATAACCTGGGCGTTGTTGTTTGTATGTAGACTGCGACATACTTCCACAAATTTTCTAGGGATACCTAAGCGGAACATAATTTTCCAGAGCACTTCCCTGTCCACCGAGTCAAACGCCTTGGTTAAATCAATGAAGGCCATGTGAACTTCTCCTTGATGTTCGAGTGCTTTTTCTTGAAGCTGTTTAAGTGTGAAGATTAAATCCGATGTGCCTCGGTTTGGTCTAAAGCCACTCTGTGTTTCAGGAAGTAACTTTTCCATAACAGGTGTTAGCCTATTTGCCATCGCTTTAGTCCAACAGCCAGGAGAGCTATACCCCTGTAATTTCCACAGTCCGCAGCGCTCCCTTTGTTTTTGAAGAGGTTGATTAAAAGTGTATCACGAAACTCCTGCGGAGCTTGACCACTTTCCCACACGACATCAAACAGTTTTTTGAGGTAGGGTATGAGCTCTGACGATACAGCTTTAAAGATCTCAGCTGGGAGTGAGTCGGCGCCGGGAGATTTGTTATTTTTTAGCTGCCCAATGGCGGTTAAGATCTCTTCCGTTGTTAGTGGCTTATCTAAGTTTTCGAAGGTGTCGTATTGAGGGATAAGATTTATAATATCGTGATCGGCTTGACTTTGCTGGTTAAGAATGTTAGAGTAGTGTTCTTTCCATCGGGCTCTTATTTCCTGGTCTTCTTTGAGGAGATTTCCATTTAAATCTTTAATAGGGCACATATTTTTCCGACTGGGGCCGTACACTGCTTTTACTCCTTGAAAGAAATTCCTGTAGTCGTGTGAATCGGCGTACCTTTGAATTTCTCTGGCCTTGCTTGCCCACCACTCGTTCTTTATTCTTCTGATTTCGCGTTGCGTTTCATACTTAGATTGCTTCTGCTGTTGATGAGTCGTTGGGGTGGTTGATAGCGTTTTGGAAGGCAATATGTCTGCGGTCAAGAAGTTCTTGTATAAAAGCTTCATTATCATTGAACCAGTCCTCCTGTTTTTTACTTGCTGCAGTGCCAAGAATTTCCTCACTCGCACTTTTTAAACTGTCTTTAATTTATGTCCAGGTAGCAGCGACATCTACAGAATTGGTTTCTTCTAGTGCACTCAAATTCTCTTGAACTTTTTGCTTTAGCTGTTCGACGGTTTGTTGGTCACGCAATTTACTAATACAGAGACGGAGTCTACGTTTTACTTGAGTTCTTCGGTGTTTGGGTCTCATAACAATTTTCATTTTAGAGACAACAGGACGATGATCGGTCCAACATTCGCTATCAATGCGCGCCTTTGTAATTTGGACGTCCTTGAGATGCTTCCTACGTACGATAACATAGTCCAGTAGATGCCAGTGACCTGATCTGGGGTGACGCCAGGTGCCTTTAAATTTATCCTTTTGTCGGAAAATGGTGTTTGTTATAACTAGATCATGTTCGGCGCATTTAGTTAGGAGTAGTTGACCGTTAGCGTTTATGTTGCCCAAACCATTCTTGCCTATGATGCCTGGCCAGGTGTCTGCATCTCTCCCTACTCTAGCGTTAAAATCGCCAAGAATAACGAGTCGTTCCGTTTTAGGTATTCTACAGAGGGTTTCTTCCAGCTGTTGATAGAAGCTTTCCTTGGTTTCGTGACTTGCATCCAGAGTGGGAGCGTAGGCGCTTATTAGATTTACCGCGTTGCCATCTGATAGCTCATAGCGTAGCAGCATTAGACGCTCGGATGGGCCTTGTGGTACTTGTGTTAAGTTGGATACAAGTTGATTCCGAACGGCAAATCCTACTCCATGTTGACTTCTTGAATTGGTGGGAAGACCTTTCCAATAGAAGATGTAGTACTTTTCTGTGAGAGAGCCTTCCTCCAAAAATCGAGTTTCGCTGAGAGCTGCAACGTCAACATTGAGTCGGTGAAGTTCTCTATCTATTAGAGCAGTTCTTCTTTCAGGCCGATCGGTGCGAGTGCTGTCGTTCAAAGTACGAACATTCCAAACGCCGTAGATGAAAGAATTAGTTTTGTTAGATTTAACTTGTCGGTGTTTTTTCGACATTCTCCCTTCCCCGGAGATCCGATCGGGAGGGTATTTTCCTCCGGATGATTTTGTCCCACTTGAACGCTCCATCATTTTTTAAAGCCTTAATCGACTGAAAACGAAGCTGCATTTGAAGTTTTAGCTGGAGCAGGTATGCAACTGACCAGCTCGGTTGCGGAAGGCGAGTGGTGTGGTCCCATGGCACAGAAGGAGACTGCGACGATGGGGTAACCAAACGATTCCAAAAGCAACCTTTGTGTGCGGTGGGTTATTTTTACCGCACTCTTCGTGAGAAGGTGGATGTGCTCACGGCAAAAGGTAAGGGTTATTCCGCCCTTACTCGGTCGTTAGAGCCTCGTTAGTGAAAACAGGGTGCACCAAGTTCAAATTGAACTCATCGCGAAGGTGAGGTTAACAATTGAGTAGGAGAGGCTATAACTTGCGCTTCACTACCCCATTACACCCCAGGCGATAATGTATCCAAGGAATAAATAAGAAGCTGGTGATATTCTATTTTAAAAAATGCATGCCTTTAGGAACGTGGTTATACTGTTATATTAACTTTAAAACAAAGTAATTTAACAGATTTCTGTTGCTGATAGCATCTGCAATGAAGGTTTTCCAGTTGCTTGCATCTGAACACTGTTGCAAAGTCTTTTGCTTCGGATCTTCTGTTTCTTTTTGTATTTTTAATACTGTTTTCG
This sequence comes from Leptura quadrifasciata, assembly GCA_963675555.1. Lineage (NCBI taxonomy): Eukaryota > Metazoa > Arthropoda > Insecta > Coleoptera > Cerambycidae > Leptura > Leptura quadrifasciata. The sequence goes on from OY776677.1 coordinate 53,898,879, forward strand.
AAATCATATCGATCTCTATCACAAATAATAAAATTTCAGTTCTATAATTTCATACCAATAGTGAAGCGTACCTAAAAATTAATTTTTAAATATATTAGAGGTAAGGCTTTAATATTGTCGAATAAAGGCCATTTTATTAGTAATAAATGCAGTCTTTCAGTTCTTTGTGGCAATGAGTTTACTTCACTGTTAACATGTCTTATTCTAGAGTGTAAGCTTTTTGTAATAGCCTTCAAAATGTTAATCTTCTTCTCCTTTCTCATTATTACAATTTTAATTATCTTCAAGAAAATAGTTCTATTCGACATATCACACGATGTTACTGACGATGCGCGTTAAAAATCATAGGATAGAACGGTGCGCAAATAACACAATCACTTTGACAACTGCTTTCTTGAAAATTAAGAAAAACTTGAAAAAAATGTTTTAGTAAAAAAAATTTCTTGGTTTCATTGTCTACAACTATGTCGCTAGCTATCAATAATAACAATAAAGTTAGCAGGCGACTACATGTTTGTTTTTCAAATTAAATAAAATTGCGTTCTTTCTGTTTTCTTTTATTAATAGAGCAATTAATTTTCTTATTTATTTTTTACTTTGTTCATTTCAATGTAACCGGAAGTACTCGAACTTTAACTGTTTAAAATTTAAGCTTAATAAAGTTGTTAATAAAAAAGATACGGCAAGTTAAACTTTTAACATGGAGATGTCGCAAATTTCAGAGAAAACTTAATTATTTACCCCATTTACCCCCGAACCCTTCAACGGAATTAGATCAAAATATAATCTAGTTCCAGATCTCATTACAATACATAACTGTACTAAATTTCAAGTCAGCATCATAAGCGGTGCCAGAGTAAACGTGCGCACAAAAAAGTTACAGACCGACCGACCGACAGACAGACCGAATAGACCGACAAACCAACAGACAGGAAATTTTTTTGCTCAAATTTAAAATCTCGACGATTCATGACATTTTAAGCCTATTTCAACAAAAAATATATATATATATATATATTTTTTGCATTACTATACTTCCACTGGACGTGGAAGTGATTATAGCAATTGTTCAAAATGCATTCCTTCAATTACAGTACATTTTTGAGCCCTACTGATGGTTTGAAGCTAAGCGAATCTTGGTTTCCAACTCTTGGAGGTTTCTTAAAGATGATGAATAAGCTCGTTTTTTGACGTACATCTACAGGAGAAAATCCATAGGGGTTAGGCCAGGTGATCTGGTATGCCTATATGTCGAAGTGACTCTATTTTGAAACCTGTTTTCTAAATAATTAGAGACAACTCGAAGGTTATGTGGCGGAGCCCCATCTTGTTTGGTAATTAATGCATCTTCTCATATTCATAGGTAATTCTCTTAAAAAGCCCTCAATTTCATTTTCGAAAAAGTTCAGGTACCTAATTCCATTTAAAGTCCCCTGAAATAAAATAGGACCTATGATCCTAGTACCCACAATTCCTGCCCATACATTTACCCCAAATACTTCTTAGTAATTTCCATCTCCAAATTCTTGTAAATTTTCCTGAGACCAGTATCGCAAATTATTTAGGTTAAACATTGTTAGTGAACCGACTTTCATCTATGAACAGAATTCTGGGAACAATGTCTCTATTTTATAGTAACCAATTGCAATAATGAACTTCTTTTACCTACATCAGCTTCATATAAATGTTGAGGAAGTTGACATTTATATGATTTATATCGATGTTTTCTCAATATTCTTCTAACAGATTCTCGGCTAATATCAAAAGCACTTCCAATCTCACATGTACTTGAATTTTTATTAATTTCCATATAATAAACGTATTTTGTTCGCTTTCATTTGGCCGGGCCCTCAACTTTTCTTCTAAAATCTTAAAATATTTTCTACAAGGGTGATGCCTTCCAGGATACCGCTCTGCATATAACTTTTCAGCTTGATAGGCATTTCTTTTAGCTTCCCCATAAATAAGTAGCATATCCACCTTTTCATTTTGGGTAAATACCACCATTTTGTAATTTTTTAAAACTTTTAAATGGGTAGTTATATTAGCAAATAAATCACAAGCAAATTAAAAAAGCACTACATAAACTCTATCAAATAATAACTTAGGCAAATGTTTGAAAAGAAATGTCATTTTGCCATGCCACGTTTGTAAAATTTAATACATACATTAGTACATACGGTTTAATTAAATAACTGAAGAATAGCACCTATAGAAATCAAATAATTTCAATGTAAATTAGTACCCAAACTAGATATCACTAATACATCAAATAAAAGGTTAATTAATGTCTTGGGTTTTGTTGGTGCAAATAAAAACAATTTAGTTGCCATTTAAAAAAACTGAATAAAATTCATTTGCTTTTTATGCTTTCAATTCAAAATAGTGGTTTTTGCACGAAATAAACTTTTATTGAAATGCGACAATAAAAATGAAGGCGAAACATTAGATTCAAGGCCTATTGGGTGAATTTTTTTAAAACACAGTCTTGCAATTGCCAACTTAGCTTTTTCACTTTTTCGAATGTATGCGGCCATTTTGAAAACAATTATCTTCTTGTGATACATCATTCTAACGAGAATTTTATGTTGAATCTAAATATGCAAAAATATATTATTATATAGGTTGGTATTTAAAAATCAAATGTTGTTGGTACTTCCGGTTGGACCGGAAGTGAAATTTTTCACTTAATACACTTTTCAGAACAGTTCCTTTCGTTTTAATGTGTTCAGGGGATCAAGTTGAGTTTAGATTTTAGTTTCGGCGAATTGTTTAGTTAACTAATTATTCCACAACTCATAATGAATATTTTACATTTTTTATTGATTTCACTTAAAAATCTTGAGAAAAATCGGTCTCGATGGTACTTTTTCACCATCCTATAACCTAAATATAAAACAATTTGGTAGAACCTAAAATTAACCTAAAGGCAATTTTTCTTGGCAACTTTTGTTCTGGCATAAAATTTGCAAAGGGCGCTTTCGATGCAATTCCTCATATCATAAAAATTTGTATTTGTACAGTTTTTTATAATTATGCAAGTTTTTTGGGTTGGAGAAGGAATTCAACCAACATATTTTGTGTCTTCTCCCTGTGGCAGCCCCCGGTACTCTGGCAAAAATTTAAAAAAAATATCTTCTTGATGCCATTTTTCATCATGAAGAATGTTTACTCGGAACCGTTTCTGATTTGACAGAAAACTGTATAAGCCCTCCACGAAACCGCCTCTGGATGCCCTAAAATTTGCATACAGTTTTTTCGTTAAAATTGTCCACTCTTAACAATTTTTATTTTTAAACACTCTTGATTCGATAAAAAATTGTTTAACTCTTCCTGAAGCCGTGATTCTGGTAGGTATTCTGACGAGGAACTTGAAAAACCCTCTTAATACAATTTTATTTATTATTTAAATAAGGTTAAAATATTATTTCTCGGTTCTACGATGCATTGGATTGGACCCTTGCTAGACTGCCCTTGATATTCTTGCAGGAAATTTGAAAAACACATTTTCAATACAATTTCCCACTCTAAATGATTTTATTAGGAAATTTGTTTGATTCCAAAAAAACCTAATTTGGGCCGTTTCTGGGGAATCGTCCTTGGTGCTTTGGCGAGAAATTTATAAAAAGCCTTTTCGACACAATTTCTTAATTTAAACAGTTATGATTTGAAAAGATCATTGATTAAACGAAAACTTGTTGTTGGGCCCTCTCTCGAGCCGTCCCTGGTACTCTCACGAGAAATAAGATACCATATTTTTCGCAACAATTCATCGCCCTGAACAATTTTTATTTGTAGATTTTTTGTGCTTCGACGTAAACTTGTTATTAAGCCTTTCTTGGGGCCGTCTCAATTCCCAAGGCGAGAAATTTATAAGAAACTTCAACACAATTATCAATTTTAATTTGATACATTTTTAGATTCTACGAAAAATTATTTCTGACCCTGGCTAGAGCTGCTCCTGGCACGCCGATTTCACCAACAGTCAGTGGAGTTCTTCCTTGGATCTCCCTAGAATTTCGACTTTCTACGTGGATTCGTGTTCGGAAAAACTTATCGCGCATAGACAGACTGACACACAGACGGCATGCCCATTTGAATAAATTTGCTATTTTGAGGCCTTAAAACGCCCATTTTCTTATAATGTAGAATTTGGATATTTTTCACGACGAGAATACTTTCTCTATCTATAGATGATGAAGTAAAAAACGATAGGGAGTACGTTCTAAAAAATTTAATTGTTTAAATAAACAATACGCCGACCTCGCAAACTACGAATAAATTTGATCCACTGAACATGTTAAAATAAGAAAACTGTCCTGACTGGACAATACACATTTCGGATGTTCGAAGTTCTAATTTGACTCCACTATGATGTCTGTGTATAATTTCGTAATGCATGGACCGATTTAGAGTAAATTTATTCTAAATGGTTTACGTGCAAGCTACAAAAATGAGAAGATTGAACATTATATATATATATATATATATATATATATATTCTAATATTCGAATATTTGCCGGAGGTGCTGGTAATAAATAGTGAAAATGTGAAGAGACCACTAACAAGGGTAAAAAAATGTGTACAAAATGTGAGCTACTTTTAAAAAGTCTCGCTAAAAAGTTTAAAACAATTATCCTAATTTGTGGGTGCAAGACGGGATGCGTCACCCGGACCTGTAGTCGCCGGAAAATTAATTTGCCTAGTCTAAAGTCATGCACCTGCATTACCTCCAACCTACGATGCGTAAACAGGATTGAGTGATTACTAGTCTCAAATATTTTAAAAGTTGTACCTGTACTGTATCTTAAGTGTCACTTGATTAGAGACGGGCAATTAGTCTTAGAGTTTTTAACGCTTCAGAGTGATATTTTTAACGTGCCATAAACATGACAATATGACCCGTTATTTAGTTTCTAACAGTTTAAATTAATACAATTTTTACTGTCTTTCTTCCTAGATAGATGATAAATCTGATATTTTTTTCTGAATGTGTTGGCTTTTTTCTCCTGAGCACAAACAATCCCAGTAGTACACATAACAATCCTAAAGAATAGCCGCCGTCTTAAATTACGAACTTCCGGTTGGCTATATATATATATTTTTTTTTTAATGCCTTATTTATATTTACGTCCTGGCGGAGTTTAGCTACAGCTACTCTTCCACTCAACCAGGACGGCGAAATGAGATGCCGTTCATCCATCCAAGTGACGGCCTCGACCAACGCTGCTTCACTTCGCTGATCGAGGTCTCAGCGCTTAAACCGATGATGGTACCTCACTTCATTACATCATTACATCATACACCTCAGGAGTAGAATATTATAAAATTAGGCTTTAACGGTGTCGAGAACCCCCCATACGCCCTGGATTCTTTTTACATGTTCATATTCGCCCTATTACAAACATATCCGCCATATTAGTCGTCATCGTTTATTAAAGACTTCCGGTTGGAAGCGTGACTAGGAAATTATTAAATTTGGTTTTAGCAGTGTCGACAACGCCCTGATAAGTATTCTTTCTATAAGTTCATATTAGGAATATTCCAAAAATAGCCGCTATCTTGACTAACGAGCTTCCGGTTTATTTTTCGATCTGGCAACAGGAATTTTCGGATTCAGAGGGGTCGATAACCGCTAACAGCACCGGTTGCCTATTATGTCTATTGTTCGCAGAATAAATTTCGCCTTTGAAATGGCTCATTAATGCAAGCCTTAGCAGTATGGTGAATATTTTATCAATGCCTGGTGCAGCCGATGGGTCTAGTGCTCGAATTTTCTCAGCAGTTTGCTATTCTTGGAAGTTAACATTTGTCAAATCGGCGGGCACTCGAGGTATATAAGAATATTTCCATCGGCTTTGCCTTCAGATAGTAAGGAAACTCGTGAAAAGAATATCTTAGTAGATGGAGCTGCAAAATTCATAAAATTGTTAAATACATTGAGGTGCCATGTATTTAAAAAAAATTATAAAGGAATACAAACTTAATCTGGTACTTTTGTCGCCTACTTTAATAGCTGCCACCTACCACAACTGCCGGATGTAGCATAAAGTACAAAAATAGTTAAGTAACAGCGTTAGTCTAGAGATCTGGGGGTGAAAAAAGAACAAAATGTCTTATTATCAGCAAAAATAGCAGACTCCCCACCGCCCAAAGAAATCTTAAATTTAATTTTCTGCAACTGCAATAAGGGCTTCAGAGCTTCGCCCAATGGCAAAAAAGGAGGATTTACATCAGCTTGGTCTCGTGAATGCCAAGGAGTGTGTTCTGTTGGAACAGTGTATAGCCGGAGTTCAAAATGAGGACGAAGGCTCGGATATTATATTAAATAAACAGGATACAATTATTTATATTTATGCAGGTCTTTAAATTTCCAGATGTCGCTGATATTTACCTCTACTGTTACTTTTCGTTGTTCGAGCTGGACTGAAGCTCAATTCAGCGAGAATCTGAAGATGGTATATGAAAGTCGTTTAGAAAATCATGTCCTCCTTGACCATACACGAAAACTAATAATACTTCACATATATTTGGAATGTATTTATATGGTGTGTTTGTGAAACAATTTACAGATATTTAAATACGAATGATGTAATATGAACCCATTTGATATAGTTCTGAAATATACAGTGTGTTTCACTTCTCGTGAAGACACCCCTGTATCTCCTTTATTTCTGGCCGAATTGATTTCAAATTTTTATCAGATATACAGCTCTATAAGGCGACTTTACATGACACATAAATGTCTAGATTTAAAACGCCGGCCTACTGCGATAAAAAGAAAATCGCAATTTTCGAGAAATCATAGTAGGCTTAGAAATAGACAAAAATTTTGTTAATAAAAGTTGTTCAGAATCACGAGATATGTCCCCCTATAAAATTTTGTGAAAATCGGAAAGCTTTAAAAAAAAAATGTTTGTTTCACTTCTCGTGAAGACACCCCTGTATCCCCTTTATTTGTGGCCGAATTTCAAGACTAATTCATGGAGTTATACAGCTCCATAAAGTGATTTTGTCCAACACATAGAGATAACTTTTTCCAACAAATGAAAGTCGTGCACAATTATTATTAAAATTATTTATTAAATAAAAGATGAAGTAAGTGTTTACAATGAATAACTATATTATTATATTCGGCCCCTTTCTACTAACCCACCATCAAGTGTAATACACTTCTCAATCCGCTTTCTGTTATTTATTACAACTCTTCGCAATTCTTGAGCTGTAACTTCTAAACACGCTTGCCTTATCCTCTCACAAACCTGCGCCATATTTTGAGGTCTGGTCTTATAAGCTTTGTTTTTAATATGACCCCAAAAATAAAAATCCATGGGAGTGAAATCAGGAGATCTGGGTGGCCAATGTATTAGAGGGCTATTTCGTCCTATCCATCTTTGGGGAAAATGTTCATTCATCCATGTTCTTACTACTACGGAATTATGGATAGATGCTCCATCGAGTTGGAAATACAATTGTTCCAAAGGAAAATCGACTATTGCATTCCACAGATCATTATTTAAAAATTGTAGCAAATGTAACGCATTTATATTTTGAAAAAAGAAGTTTTATTGTTTCGTTTAAAATTCCGCACCACACATTTACCTTCTGGGAATATTGCCTTTTACAATTTATTACCCAATCAGGATTTTCTACTGCCCAGTACCTAGAGTTTTGTGATGATACCACCCCGTTGGTGGAGAAAGTTGCTTCATCCGTGAAAATTATTTTCTTCAAGAAGTCTCGATTATTTAAATAATTACCTTGGATCCATAAACAATATTCCAATCTTCTCTCTTCATCACCTTCCTCCAAAGTGTGTAAAAATTTTGGTTTAAACGGTTGTAGTTTATGGCGTTTTAAACATCTCCAAATTTTTGACACCGACAAATTCAGGTCACGAGCCATATTTCTAAGGCTGGTAGTGGGATTGGCGTTAAACGCCGCTAATATAACATTATCATCTTCACGGCATTCTTAACATTTAAAACAAAAAAACCGCTCCTAAATATCTGAGCCGATAAGGAGGAAGGATATGATGGAGCGTTACTTCTCAAGAACAGTGACAACAAAAAAAACTGTATTATATTGTTAACTTGATGTGTAATAATAAGAAGTCACTCTTTTAGCGTTTTATTGAATCATGTTTTTTGCTCACGACTTTCATTTGTTGGAAAAAGTTATCTCTATGTGTTGGAAAAAGTCGCTTTATGGATCTGTATAACTCCATAAATTAGTCTTGAAATTCGGCCACAAATAAAGGAGATACAGGGGTGTCTTCACGAAAAGTGAAACAAACATTTTTTTAAAAAGTTTTCCGATTTTCACCAAATTTTATAGGGGGGCATATCTCGTGATTCTGAACAACTTTATTAACAAAATTTTTGTCTATTTCTAAGTCTACTATGACTTCTTGAAAATTGCGATTTTCTTTTTATCGCAGTAGGCCGGCGTTTTAGATCTAGACGACATTTATGTGTCATGTAAAGTCGCCTTATAGAGTTGTATATCTGATAAAAATTAGAAATGAATTCGGCCGCAAATAAAGGAGATACAGGGGTGTCTTCACGAGAAGTCAAACACACTGTATATAAAATGAAATGAAATGGGAATGGAATAAGTAGGTGTACTGTCAGTCAGGTGATTGAAAACGACAAGTTAGTAACGTCAAAAACTTACCAAAATTTGACAGACCTATCACAACAATTGGTGGTGAAAACGCACTCGATATGCTGTATGTGACGGAAAATCCAAGGTAATCTATACGAAATCTATATCTATATAAGGTTCATTTGTGTCAGGAATTATCCGAAAATGACTTTGATCGTGGAATTTTGTGAAATTATGCAAGAAAGATGACAATGACCCAACATTCTCTTCTGACATTGTTTTTAGTGACGAAGCGATATTTTATCTAAATGGATTGGTTTATAAACATAACTGTTGCCATTGGTCCAGGGACAATCCTCATTGGTTGCTACCTTTGCATAAACAACGGCCACAAAAAAGTAATGTGCGGTTGGAGATGATTGGACATCATTCTAAAAATGAAAATTAGACTAGTTTCGAACTTTTATACAACTGGCGGTGCACAGCAACACTGCATTGGAAATCTGCCTGCTGGGGGCTTATTGCAATTATATTTTATTTTGCGTTTTCCAATTGAAGATGTAAGATGTCGCAAGTTATAGGACATTATTTTCAATTGATTTGGAAATGCACATTGTGCACCTTGATTGGTGGCAATGAATAGATTTCCTTTCATTGGAAATAGTGGAATATTGGACTGTCGTAGTAGGTATATTTTTACTTTACTACACTTTTATTATTTTTGTAATGATTTATCCATTTGTGTTGGCTTATATATTTTGTTAAATATAACTTAGTCCGAGTTTGTCGCCAACTTGATTGCAATAAGTCGTCACCAGGTGGAGCTGTTTGCAAGTTGCAGACACCTCGTGTCTGTAATTTGATGACTATAGAAGGTCAGTAAAGTGTTGTTGTGCATTTGCCTATGCCGTACTGATGAGAGTTAACAAGCTCGAAACTAGTCTACGGCTGGCGATGCACAGCAACACTGCACTGGAAATCTGCCTGCTGGGGGCTTATTGAAATCAGATTTTAATTTGCGTTTTCTGATTGAAGATGTCATATGTCGCAAGTTATAGGACATTATTTTCATTTGATTTAGAAACGCACATTGTGCACCTTGATTGCTGGTAATGAATTGATTTCCTTTCATAGGAAATAGTGGAATACTGGACTGCGTAGTAGGTATATTTTTACTTTACTACACTTTTATTATTTTTGTAATAATTTATCCACTTTGTGTTGGTTTATATATTTTGTTATAAATATATCAATTATAGCTATATTCAAGAAACCTATTTACATTTTGTTTCTTGTTAAATTATTTGCAATTTTCCTTTCGACATAAACAATGTAACTGTTTATTGTCTGTAAAAGAATAATTTTCGATCGAGCCAAATTTAATTCTACGCAAAATAGTGAATTAAGAAAAAACGAAAATTAAGAACGTACTTTTATACTTTGTAACAAGATCATGGTATACATTCTTTTTTCCTTTAGTTTTAAAGACAAAGGAGTGAAATTTGGAACATCATATACAGGGTGTGCCAATAAAAACTCCCAGGTGAAATATTTCGGAAACTACTAGAGATATTTAAGTTCTGTAAAAACCCATTGCTAGAACATATAAGTGGCTTTAGTTTTGAGTAGAGATAGTTTTTTAATATGTTCAGGGGTAGATGACGCTGCGCTAGAGAGTACCTGAGTGCAGGAACCCGCAAGCCATATTAAAAAGAAGTGTATTATTTAAACATTATTGTTTCCCCAGTATTAAAGAGAGGGTGATTTCCTTATGAATTATAGTGGCTGTTGTCTTGCCGATTGTAGATTGTTTCAGGGGCCGCTTGGCTCTCAGTAGCCTTATTTCACTTCGACCTAACAGATCTTTTGTGACTTACCCTACAACTAATTGTTGCCTAGGATTCCAAGACTTTTTACAAAGCTTGAGATTTTCCTGGGGGCTAATTTCCCTGTATCTTCAAGGGTTAATTCCGCCTACTCTAGGAACTTTAGCCTAATGCGGATTAATACCTTGCCTTCATAAAGTATATGTTTTTCAGTTTCAGTTGCAGTATTGCAATATATGCATTTTTCATCTACTGCCGTCTTGGGATATCTCAAGGGGCAGTGGCCAGATAGAATTATTATTTTTTTTTTTTTTTTTTTTTCCAAAAAACCAGTCACCCTACTCTGTGGCTCCGACCCTCACAGAGGGGAGCTGGTAATACCAATAGCCACTCCCCACGCCCGTGGGGTGAGTGACTACCGGGTCCGCGAATCGTGTGCCCTGAGTAGACGTAATGAACCGAGGATGACAGCCTTCTGCATTCTGCCGGCTAAGATCTCTGCCGAATCTCGGCATGCCGGTATGATCTTTAGTTCTGAAAGCAGCGTCTGTCTCATTCCACCGAGGGCTCCTATAATCAGTACCACTATTTTAACAGAATGGCCTGGATAAAGCCTGCGGAGTTCGAAGAGCAAATCTCGATATTTTGTCCGTTTTTCCTCCTCTTTCAAGACAATGTTGCTCTCAGCGGGAGCTGAGAATTCCACGACATACATTGTCTTGAGTTGGTCGTCGAGGAGTGCTATGTCAGGCTTGTTGGCTTGTATTTGCTTGACGGTGGGAAACGAGTAGTTCCAATAAATTAGGCACTTCTCATTCCCCACAACGGACTCAATATCCCCCGGAACGTAAGGCAGCACTGGTGTTTCGTCTATCCCATACGAGTGCCTTAGATGATAGTAAAGCACTCGTAATGCTGCGTTGTGTCTATGAATATAGGCCGAGACTGCGTATGTCGGGCAAGCCGACAGTAAGTGCAGTACAGTCTCCGGCGCCCTGCGGCAGGCCCTGCAGCTGACATCAGGGACCTCCATACCCATGACACGACGTCGATAGACGAGAGTGTTAAATACACCATCCTGGCAAGCCATTATGAATCCCTCGGTCTCAGACTTCAGCCCAGCTGACCTTAAGAAGGCGAAGGTCAGCCTTTCGGATAAGCCGAGGTCTTCTATATTTTTATAGAAGATCCCGTGCAATGGCTTATCCTTATGGAGCTGCAGAAGGATGTTGTGTTCTGCAGCTCTAATGTGGGCTTTTAGTCGAACGGGTTCCAACTCGGTGACAGAGTCGGGGTTTACCCGCTCGACGTCGAAGATGAGACCAAGTTCATCGGCTGCTCTCCGTGCTGCCTTAAAGAGAAAAGCTCCTACCTCTGCATTTTCATGGTCTCGGACCATGCAGAGGAGGGGATCCGAACTCCTGATGACCTTACATGCTCCCTCCAGAACCATCCTGCTATGGAGACTCTCCAAGCTCAAGAGTCCACGGCCTCCCCGATGTCGTGGGAGATATAACCGTGGAACGGACGATTTAGGATGCAAGCTCCTATTGAGATGCATCTTCTTGCGGGTTACTACATCGAGTTGACGCAGCTCTTCTCTAGTCCACTTCACTACTCCGAAAGAGTAGAGAAGGATCGGAACGGCAAGCATATTTGTAGCAGACACCTTGTTCTTCCCCGACAGTTCTGAAGACCAGATCTGTCGGAGTAGGTGCTGATACTTGCCGCGGAGAGCGTTTTTCACTACACTCACTTCTTGGGTGGAGCGTTGCTCGACACCCAAGTAAGTGTACGACTCTCCGGCATCTAGATGGTGTAAGATGCTTCCGTCCACGAGCTGCGCGTCCTCTCCATAGTCACCGCATCGTCCTCTCTTGAGATGGATCAGTGCGCATTTGTCCAACCCGAACTGCATACCGACAGCCTGCGTATACTCCTGTACCACCCTAAGGGACTGTTGGAGATCCCTCTCTCCAAGTTGATTTCCGTTAACGATATAGTTCAATTTTGGATTATGTTTAGACATGTGCAGTACACAGCATTTTGTATTGTTCAGGGGAATCAGCCAATTGGAACACCAGCGCACAATAAAGTCAAGGTCGTGTTGAATATCAGGTGACGGTGAAGAAAACAGTTTAAGATCATCAGCGTAGGAAAGAGTAGATGATGTACAATTTTGCGTTAGGTCTGACACGTATATTAAGAACAGGATCGGGCCTAGTACCGAGCCTTGAGGTACACCACTTAAAACTTTACGTTTGTCCGAAGAACAGTTTCCTACACGCACAGAAAACTCCCGATCACTCAAGAATGACTCAATCCATGTTAAAAGTTTTCCACGCACTCCAAAATGTTCAAATTTGTACAATAGTCTGGTTGTCGGCACTTTGTCGAAGGCACGTGAAAAGTCCAAGTAAACCACATCTAACGGTTGTCCACTGTCGATGTATAAAGTCCACGCATTAACCGCCTGGAGCAGGTTAGAAACCACCGAGCGGTTTGGCAAAAACCCATGCTGGTGAGAGGGGATAATATTACTATTTAATAAAAAAGGGATCAGCTCTTCGCAGATAATACGTTCAAGTTACTTACATGGAACTGAAGTTAGGCTAATTGGTCGATAGTTGCAGCTGGAAAGTTTGTCACCTTTTTTATAAATAGGCGTCACACTGGTGTTTTTCCAATTATCAGGAACTATACCACTCTCCATGGACTTAATCATGATTTGGCAAAGCGGTTCACATAGGCTAGTAGAGCATCTGGACAAAAATAAAGGGTTAACTGTGTCAGCTCCGGGTGAAGAGTCAGTACGTAATTTAGCTAAATGCTCCCGGACTATTTCTGAGGTTATATTAATATTTTCAATTGATGTGTTTGAGCGAGTATTCAGGTCCAGGGGAGGAGGTTGTGTGCCAGGATCCACCGTATATGCTTCAAAAAACGTTGCCTGTTGTCAGCCTTAATTTGGACTTTTCAAGTTCGAGAAGCCTTGTGGCATTAATTGTCGAATAAAGTTTTTCGCTTGACATTGGTCTAGAGTATTCCTATAATAGGACTCTTTCTGATCCTCTTTCCATTTCTGGATCTCCTTCGTTATGTATTCCTTGGCCAGATCAGAACACGGTTCAGGTCCAATGAATTGTGCTTCAGCTCCTTTTTTCGCAAAGCTTTCAGCAAGTTCATTTCCTTGTACTCCCTCATGGGCACCCATTTCAAGGATCAAGGTAACCTTGTTGTTGTTGGCCAGTTGCTTCAGGGATTGTCTACATTACCAGGCAATTCTAGACTCGATGGTATAGGATCTTACAGCTTTTACTGCTGCCTGGCTATCTGATAGTATATAGATTTTTGCTCTTCGAGTGCCTTTATTTAGGCGTTCCTGGGCACACAGTTCTATAGCAAGTTTCAAGTCACTTTCTTCTCGGAAGAAAACGCGAAAACGGCTCTCGGTACGTTCCCGCCACAGCGAAAAATCTGTATGAAAATCCGTATTTTCAAATCGCAATATCTTGAGAACCCTTGGACCGATTTCGACGAGTTAAAATTTAGTTTACGCGCTTTCGCAAGCCCTTCATTTTATCAATTTTACACTTTTTCGATCCGAATCAAACTATGTGAGTTATGTCCGTCAAACTGATTTTCCCTATTTTTACATGTAAATTTCCCCCTCCACCACCCCCCTCGCGCCCACAAACATGACCAGATTATAGAGGGAATCCCACTACATAATATACACAAACAAAAAATTCGAAAAAAAAACACTGTCATTTCGAAACCCAGATCGATCCCACTATTAATATTTATTGAGTTATATACAGGGTTATTCACTATATTGACTCCCCCTTTATTTCTATTATTGAAAATAGAAAAAAAAGTTTTGTATAAAAGTTGTAGAATATTACATACATTTTATTGAAACGTGATCAAAAGAAACAATATCATATATAGGTCACGTGATATGAAATAAATATGTTTTTTTAAATGGAACATCCTATATATTATTCTATGTTAAATATTTCTCGACATATTTGACATTCAAAATGCAAATGAGCTGCTTTATTGCAAGAAGACTGAGCCATGCATGTCAAAACACAAGTGAAACAAAAATAACAAGGTAGGCCATGAAAATAATTATTTTATTGTTCATTCGATGTTGACATTTCAAACCGTCATTATTAACATTTATTTAATCAAAATAGGTTATAGGGAGGCTGAAAAGGTCGAAATATTTTCCCTTTATGTGAACACGTTTTTGAATGTTTATTGTCATGTAAATAGAACTCATAGTTTTTCAAGAAAACGGCGTAACGTTACACCAAACTAGGAAGAAGATCTAGGTGTATTGTTATATTTTAAAGGTAAAAAAATAATTTATTATAAGAAATATAGATCGGTACCTTATTTTAACATTTGTTTTAGAGAATTCGGTTAATAGTTTATTAAATGCTTGTCGTGAAATGGAAAAAAGTTATTCCAACATTCAAAGAACTTTGAAAAAGCATCAATATAGGCTTTACAAAATATTACCCGTCCAGGAACTGAATGAAGACCAACCTATCAATCAAGACCAAAAACGTAGAAGATTGGAGTTTTGTCCATGAAGGAAGTTTTTCCACGGCGGAAGTTTTTAATAGAAAAAACAGACATTCCTGGGAGAATAAAAACCAAAGACAGAGAAAGGTCAAGCAAATAAAAAAATCGGGAAGAAAATCAATCCACGTTTGGTGCGGAATTTTTCAAAGCAAAGTAGTTGGGCCTATATTTTATGATTTTACTTTGAGAGGACAAACATATCTCGAAATAATTTTACCAGAGATAGATCGTCTAATTCAAGAATTCCCTATGGATGTATTGTATTATCTAGAATGATTTGGCATCAGGACGGGGTAACTCCACATAGCGTTTTAGAAATTCGGGAACATTTAAATAATCAATTTTCCATTTGGATAGGCAATGCTGGGACCATTCATGGCCACCAAATGGCTCCGATTTGACGCCATTAGATAGCTATTTATGGGAGTTTTTAAAAGACAAAATCAATTTTAATCATAACCACAATCTGCAGGCCATTAAAGCAAAAATTCAAGCAGATATTAACAACTTGAACAGAAACCATAATAACGCTATTTGCAATATTTTCCAAAAAATTAAGAAGACGCTATGAGCTTTGCATTGAAAATAATGGTGGCCACTTTGAACAATTCCTTTAATTGATTACTTATGTAGTATTATTTTATTATAAAGAGTTTTCTCTTGCTTTGTTAAATCTGTTTTTTTAATAAATTAAATATGAAGTTAATTCTAATAACATAATTGTTTACACGTGATTATAGTTAGGTCATATATAATTTACATGTTGAAAATAGCATTTTTCGTACGTGACAGTTTTTTCACACACTGTTAGCGTGCGTTAAATATTTATCACACGCTTTGTGAAATCAATAATTTTCAAGCGTAATTAGTAGTGCGTAGTTAGTAGCACTTTTCAAAGCAGTCGTAGAAAAAACTTTTTATTTTACTAGTGAATAAACAACTATTTACGGTTGTTGCTCTAGAGTTAATAATGACGGTTTGAAATTGAATAAAAAATAAAATAATTATTTTCGTGGCCTACCTTGTTATTTTTGTGTCACTTGTGTGTTTTGACAAGCATAGCTCACTCTTCTTGTAATAAAGTAGCTCATTTCCATTTTGAATGTCAAATATGTCAAGAAATATTTAAGATAAACCTATATAATATTGTATATTTGAAATCAGGGGAAAAGGGGCTTCTCGAAATGTATTCATTTCGTATCACGTGACTTATACATGATATTCTTTTTTAGATCGCGTAAGATCCTACAACTTTTTTATGAAACTTTTTTTCTATTTTCAATAATAACAAAAATAAAGAGGGTCAATATATAGTGAATAACCCTGTACAATATTTAACATTAATTTAACGTATCAGTAACAATTTCTCCTGTTGGGTTCTTCGTTGAATAATTAATTATTAAATAATTAAAAACCGTTTGGTATAATGTTATTAAATTTGTTTTTTTAGTCATCTTCCACTTATTTTAATAATAATCTGGTCGTCTTACCATCTTCCCACTATAAAACACGCCACTGCGTATCTCATTGGCGGCATCTTATAAAAGATGCGCAATGTCGCGCACCCAATCAATACGTATACGCATCTGTGTCCGGGCCAAGCATGTGCTTGCGCCAGTCAGTATGAAGCATTTCCAGTGCCACCTCGTGCTATCAGCTACCTGGACGGCTTCCTCGTGGTCGCGTGCCCCGTAAAGGACATGCTGGGCGATGACGCCGCCGCCGGCCGCCGAGGACGACTTGGCTTTGGTCGGGTCCTGGCTGGAGTCGAATCCTTCCGTTATCGAACGTTGGCTGAAGGAACATGCTTCTTCCGAGTTAAGACAGCGTGTTCAGCAAGCTCTTATGACGTCGCCTCAAGCTGTCAAAAATGCCACTGTTTCCTCTGATATATTTCAATTGTGGTTAGCAGCATCACCAAACAATAAAGATCAACATCATCTTCAGAATGTCCGTCCTAAATACGACCTTGAGTCCATGGAGGTAGTATATTATGGTATAAATTTAACGTAAACAAAAACATAGAGAATTGGTTTTTCGCATTTACTTCGAATAGTAATATTTAAAATATGTAAATTTCGACACGTAAAATAGATTATTTGTTTAAGTATGCTTATGTGTACTCATAAATTTTATGTGAATCCAAAGTGTTTATAAACGTGAACATTTATTTTAAAAAGTTTACTCGTTTGGTGTTTGAATATTATACTAAATATTAAATGAATTATATTTTTTTAACTAAGCATCTTAGAATTAATGACATATTTTTGTTTACAAATAAATTAGTACTAAACCGTAGAACAAATATTTGAGAGTTTAAAAAAATCAATAACAGCCACAATTGTTAGAACTGATTTACCAAAAGATTGTTATAAATACTAAACGAATAAAAATTGTGGTCCTACATATAAATTTAAATTTTATAAAAATTATATATTCTTAAATGTTTGGTGCTACGGTATCCGATAAAATGCACACAAAATACATTGTTTTTCCTTTCTTTCACATGACAGAAAATAGGCAGCAGTATTTCAGTATTCAACGATATTATGAGTTAGATATAAATTTATCGAATGAATAAAGAAGACAATGGTTTACTAAACATAAACATTACATAATAAAATAATTATTATAGATTCTGTTTTAATTAATTAGTATGAAATAAAATCCTTATATACTGCTATTTCATTGCTAAGTATAACTTCAACAAAATTCAAATTTTGTGTGCATTTACCACTCCTGGGCTCATTTATACTAAATTAATATATGCTCTACAAAGGAGTCTGATCTCTTCATGGAACTAATTCGAGACGTCGCTAATGAACTGGACATAGATGTCCTTTGTCATAAAATATTAAAAAACGTTAGCATATTAACCCATGCAGACAGAGGTTCCCTATTCCTGTCGAGAACATCTGCGGACGAACGATATCTTGTAGCGAAATTATTTGATGTACGACATGATACGTCACTCGAAGAAGCAATTAAGTTAGCAAGATCCGAAGAAATTAGAATCCCTTTTGGAGTGGGGATAGCTGGAACAGTTGCACAAAATAAGACGCTAGTGAATATTAAGGATGCATATAAGGTAAGCTTGCTAATAAATAATTTTACATGTTATTTATTTAAAACATCTTTCGCGTACAAAATTTAATTTTTATTTTTTTGTTGAAATAAAAAGTTAAATATGATTATTATAAATATAATTTCGTCTTTACTGATGGTTGTTACAGTGAATGTATTTAATCAAATACTAATAAATTATAAAATGGCAATATTGTGTTATTGTTATTATACCTGAATATTATATCGAAATAGTAACCAAACTGATTTTTTACAAATATATTTGTCAAATTATTTTAATTTGATATAACAAATGAGTTGAAAAGGTGTCATGACACATTTTTAAAAGCAGTCAACATAGCTATTAAACACGTACAAGCCCCTCCGTCGTTGGTATTTTGGATGGATCTAGATTGGGTACTATAAACACGCACTCTGATAAGAGCTAGGAGCTTAGTAGAGACCCTTGAGGCATTACGTGCACTTCATTTGTAAATGAATGAAGTTTTGGGGGGATCGCAGTTAAAAAGGCTGAAACAGGATAAACGGCTCACTGTGTATAAGCCCCTGCTGATTACTTTGAATGTATTCTGTTGATTTCTGAAGTTAAGTTTACTTTAAACTGAATTCGATTTTTTGGGTCAGGTGATTTGACAACACCCTGTATATACTTCTCAGAGTATAATACTTCTGTATGTAAGAATTGAGCTGAAGCACTTTTGTTAAATTTAATTTTTTTTAACTAAGATGTCCAGGTATTTTGGAGCACCCTGTATGCAGTTGTAAATTAAAACACTTTGTTATAGGCCGATTTATAATATTTATTATTAAAACATACAAAATTTTAAATAAAATTAAATTATTATTCTTTTTACAGTTAAAAGTTAGTAACTTTTCGACAACAAATAAATTCCGGCTTGGGAGATTTGATTCGGTTGACTTTTGTTTTAAAAATGTCAAAGATTCACTTAAGATTAGATGGGCAGTGGCAGATTAAATTATTTAAATTATCTGAAAAAATTCACTTATTAGGTGCGCTGTGGCAGATTAAATTAATTAAAAAAAGTCTTTTTTACTAGGTTCCGACCTAGGAAGTAGCACGAGCAAGAGTTACACTGACGAGATGCAGACGTACTAACTTCGGGTACCGACACTGACTTGCCTAAAGCGTGTTGTTGAGCTCGCTTTATACTGTTTGCTATCGTTTCGTTTGTCGTGCCCTGTGAGTCGTGCACGAACGTTTTTACACCCATTTTATTCTAGAAAGTTGGATCCCGACATTCCGTGCGGGCAAGGGTTGCGCAATATTGCATCATCTTTGCAAAAAGTAAACATTGGCAAATGAAAATTACACGATTGTTCGGGCAATAGAAAGAGAAGTTGTTTGATAATTGAATGAAAGTAGAATTTGTTTTGGTTTAAAAGATATTGCATGAAAAAGAAGCTGAATATATTGAACCGTCCTCGTATAGTCATATTTTACGCACGCACGTAATATGGATTTTGGATTGTCACGCGTGATGATGTTTGAAGGGGGCAAATGTGGAGTTGAAAAGAAATGAAAGTGTGCTGGCGTATTGAAACAAAGATAAGTTGTGACATTAGTTTGGAAATGTGGACTGATATGAAATAGATAAAATAGTTTGGGTGCTTTTCGAGTGAAGGTTAAAATTGAGTAGAAAATGAGTTGTAAAAAATGTATGGATATTAATTAAAGATTTATACCGGAGGTACGAAAAGTACGTTGGGTGTCGAATGCTATTATACGGGGACTGTATTTTTTAGGTGAGTGATTTGGAAAGATTATGTTGTAAAATTGATGAATGGAATATTGAGTTTTTTTTATTGTTCTAGGATATTTTGGAATTATCGATGTTTCGTGAATTTCTTCAGATTTTTTGTGACATATTTGTGGGTTTTGCTTGAAATGAAAATGAAGGTTACTTTTTTTATCGTGGTTTGTCCTTTTAGACCGAAAAATTGAAATGTTTGGCTAATTTTGACATTTTTTTGTGTTTACTTATTATTATTTTTTTTTATACATTTATTTAACGTCGGTCTATTTCCGCTACTGAGGCCTAACACCGACGCCTGTAGACGAGCTACCCCCAACCAGGAATTTTGCCGAACCTCTTCCCTTAAGAAGAGTAGGGATCTTTTACTTGCCTAACATTTAATAGACAAGGGACCGACGACTTTACATCCCCTCCGAAGGATGGTATATCCCCTATACAACCCTCGCCTAAGGTTGTATAGCTTCCGCGCATACACTGATATACAAGCCGCTGGGAGATGTGTGAGGCGAGAACGCGGTCTTCGTTGGGACGGTCACCCATCCAACTACTAACTGCGCCTAACGTTGCTTTACATCGCATATCGAAATATGTACATAGTAAAGACGCACCTACGCTCGCCCCTATGTTTCTTATAGGGAATGGAATGTACTAAAGACGCACCTACGCTCGCCCCTATGTTTCTTATAGGGAATGGAATGTACTATAACATTACATGTATGCACCCTACTTCTTAAACATTCTGCATCATAAAAAGTTATAACAGAAGATAGGACAATCATGGAATATTTGCTGCGCAGGAAAGTGAGTCTGACATTTTTACCATAATATCACGATACTATCATATAAACTATCAAGTAAGTGCGCGCGCTATTTTTTTTTTTATTAAATTATTAATCGGATTTTCAAAAATAATTCTTTCTTTTTAATGACTGTTAATTTCAATGGGTAAGACAATATATTGTAGTTACGCTAACGAGGTATTATGCTAATAAATGAAGAATCTCCGACGAATAGTGCGTTGAAATATCATCAATTATTAATTCTCAAGTATAATGAAATTTGTGTCATGATTTTATTGGGCTCTAAAACACATATTTTTTTATAAAATTGTAATAAATGCAGAGCAGCATTAAAATTAAAAATTAACGGTCCACGCAAATTCCCATAAATAAATCGCTAACTGTTAATAGAATCTCAGTAATTTTTAATGTGTATTAATTAATCTTGCTGGTCATAACATACACATGGTGGCTGTCATAGTGTATTCCATAAATAGGAGACAGAAGAATTGCAAAAGCTCAAAATTTGCCAAAAAAATTAACTATTTCACCTGACATAGTCAAACTATAATAAAAAAGTCCTTAAGACGTCTAATTTCGTAAGAAACTACAAATTTTTACAAAAAAAATCTGAAAAAGTTCAGAACTCAACGGTAATTCCCAAACAACCCAAATTCATCAATAGAAACACTCAATATTTCAAATTAATCATTTTATAGCTCAACCATTACAAATTAACTCCTAAAAAATACCGCTCTCGCATGAGCCTAAAATACATCAACACTACATTCCATACCCGGAGTCAAAATATTTATTTTTATTCACACAAACTTTTTATAAATTATTCTCCCTTTCAATTCCACCGTTCATTCGATTTCACATCTTAAAATATCAACATACAATCAATCTCCATTCAAATGTTTCTATAGAGTACCGGTACTATCGTCCCCTAACATTATCAAAACTTACTTATTCATATTATTCCAACTCTAAGTGCAGGATCGTCGGGACGACTTTTCAGATTTAATTAATTTCTTTAACAAATTTTCGTTAATAACTTCCGAATCAAATCGATTCGAATTTCGTTCATATATCAATAAATTTCCCATTTTAATGCCGAGACAGTCGTATATTTTTCATGTTCAAATTTTTCATTTTTACATTTTCTGATGCAATATTGTGAAATATTGCGTAATATTGCGCAATCGTGACCCTACGAAATGGACGAGGACATTTCCAGACCTCCGCATGCTAAGTCCCCAACGAACCATATAAAAAGCGAGCATGATGAGCACGAGCAATTCTAGTTCGATACTGCGCTGGCCGTGAACGTTACCTCTATAGCCGTGCCACAACAGCTGCTTCCTTGGACGAAACCAAGTAAAAGAGTTTTCATCAAACTGCCATCGTGCATAAATTATAAAAGTGAATTTTTTCAGACTCTCTTAAACTCGTGTTAATACATTTTTACATCTAATCTTGATATTTCATAAAACGGAATTTGAGTGGTCGAATAGTTATTGTTTTATAACTTTGTGAATTAAATATGTAAGTTAAAATCGTTTTACCAAATCTGTTCAGTTATACTAAATAACATTATTCTTGTTCGTTTTAAACAAAGTGTTTTAATTCAAGAAAAGCATATACAGGGTGAAGATTTGGACCCTGCCATAGACAGTAATTTAAAACCAAGTGAATAATAAACTATTTCAAATGAAGCGACCTACTCCAGGGCTTATACAGGGTGTAGCATTTGACCCTATTCGACGTTTTACGAGTGACCCCTCACACTTCTTAAATTAAAAAATTAAAGGTACAAAGCGCTCCCAGGGTCTTTATCAAGCTCGAAAGCTCAACTCTTTACTCAAACTTTTTTATTTTACCAAAATCGAGAGCTCTTTCGTGTTCATAGCATAGATAAATACAAAAAACTACAATCATTCATTATGACTAAATAGACACTTTTTGATAATCATGATGACATAGAGAAAAAGAAAGTTTTTTCCAAAATAAACATAATTATCAGATCCTACTTAAAAGCAGAAGCAGATAACATAAAATATTTCACTTAAAATTTGGAAGATTTGGTGAGTAGATTAACCTTAATACAAAATAACTTTTTTACTTTCCTGTATACGCAGTATACAGGGTGGCCTCGAAACCAGGTAGAATACCATTATTTCTTTATTTTTCAAGATAGAAATTTGAATACGTGATATTTGGAATAAAAATACATCTTTTACCTAACCAAACCTATAAATATATAGTAGGTATTATTACTTTATTACACATTTATTATTTTTGTAATAATTTATCCGCTTTGCGTTGGCTTATATATTTTGTTAAATATAACTTAGTCCGAGTTTTTCGCCAATTTTGATTGTAATAAATCGCCACCAGATGGAGCTATTCGACACATTTTGTCTGTAATTTGATGACTAGAGGAATAGTGAACTTATGGCATTCTTTTTATTTTCCCATATACATAGTACATAGGAATGTATGGTGATCGCGCAAAAATCGATTTTAAGTTTTTGATTAATTTACACGTTCTCAGATCTCCTGAATAAAAAATAGTGGTTTTTAAAAACTTCTGTCTGCCGTCTGTTGCCTGCCGACTGTGGTCGTACCTAGTACCCAAACTACTCTATCGATTTTGCTCAAATATTTTTTGCGTATTCAGGACGGTCACACCTCGAAGCGAAATCGCAAAATCGATTCTAACTCATATGTGGGGGAGTTAACCCCTAAAAATCGATAAAATAACGGAAAATAATTTTTGTCTCAAAAACGACTCTAACGTTTTTGATCAAATTTAAATATGGATACTCACTTAGCATTAGTATGAGACGACATAACTTGTTAAATAAAAAAAATACAGGGACTGAGGCTGTGAAGGATAAAGTTAAAAGGATTAAATTTTTGTTTTTCTGACCGATTTGCATCCATTTTTTTGGAGAATTAGAACATGTAAGAAAAATACGTTTTGCTTCTTTAATTCAAATAGGTCCGTATTTTGGAATTATGTAACTTTGAAAATATATGCACAACTGTAGTGTTAAGTACCATTAAGAACTTTGTTTTATCAAGGTTGGTTGATTGCGCAATGGATAAAGCATTTGACTGTCACCCAGAGACATCACCTCAATAACGGACTACATCCAGAAAATTTTAAAATAAATTTTATACTTTCAAACTGGGTAAAAGTCTGCTAACCCAGAACATTACATAGACAGCATAATACCCCATTCAGGATAAAACACACATTATCTTACCAGACGTCGTCCATTTTCCGGCAACCGTTTTAACCAAACTTTTACTTACCACAACTTACTTTTACTTCACTCTTACCTACCGAACACATTATATTTTTAATTCTTTACTAACTCTACCTTTTATTAGCGTCAAAACTTATTTTGGACCAGATCGTTAGAAAATGACAGATAGGCAGCTGGGATGCTGTAGTTGTTTCGAACGGGTTTTTTTCATTTTCCCGTATCAGCTACTCAAATTAATTTAGTGTTTGGTTTACTTTTACTAGATAGGAATTTAATTTTTTTTATCATTTTTTGGAATTTTTAAATACTATTTTAAAACTGTTTAATTTGTTGCTCTGACAAAATGAGCTAGATTTTTTATTTATATTTGTTTTTCGCCGAACCAGAGCTGCTCCATCCAGTACTTCAATTACCACAGCGTCGACGCCGCACACCGTGGATATTTGGTTGGCTCCAGATCAGGTCTCGAGGAGGATCATGTATTTAAATATTTAACAAATGTGTGTTTGATTTGATTTGGCCCAGAGTATCCAGGTTCAAATCTTACCTCTTTTCTTGAAAAATTTTTCTTTTCATTGCCAATTACTTTTTTTGTTTAAATAATTACATTTTTTACATGTTTTATTAAGATTAGTTGAAATATAACAGATTTGACGAAATAAAAATTTATTGCGGAAACGGGGCATGTTTTTTTTCATAAATTAATAATACCGCAGAAATTAGACAACCACAATTCCAAGAGCCAGAGGCTTATGCGGAAGGGTGTTACACATTGAAAAACTCGGACATAAAATCATATCCTCCGACATTGCCAGTGCTGGAGCTGGGGCTCGAACCCGGTAGCGCGATACCCATTCGATTAATCGCGATTGCCACCTTGCGCCTTAACCAACGCGGCTATCGGCTAGACTGTTAGTTCGGCAGATTTACAAAAATTTTGAGATAAAAAAAATTATTTTATTTTTTATTCACTTATACAATATTTATCGGAACAATATTAGTAGGTACTGTCGATTTAGAGGCAGAAGTCGTTTATTTTACGAAATTTGTCATAATAAATGAATTTTCATGAAACTTTTTGCAACTTGTTTGTTTTGTTGTCTCAATCAAAATCATAAATTTTCATTCTCTGCTCTTGATCACAAAAACAATGATCTTTAAATAATTTATTAAGTCGTTATATTCAAGTTAAAATTAAAAGAAAAAATATGTTTTATCAAAAAATAATAACAATTTACTTCTGTGAAATTTTTGAAAAGATTCGTATTTTCTGAGGTTTGAAATTTTCCAAATAGGAGGAAGGGAGAAAGGAAATTGTTTGGAAAAAATTCAAGAAAGTTCAGGTTTGTTCATTTTCTAAATACAAACTCTTTCCTCATCGACTTTTCCAGCAAATGCAAACCTGCGAAGTTTTCCCGGAAAAACTTATAAAAATTAGAATTCGATGAGTTTTTTTTTGGGGAGGCGGGGGTAATGCGGGATAAAAAAGATTTATGAAAATATGAAAGAAACTGGTCGAAAAGAAGAATGTTTTCTTAACAATTATTTGCTCTCATGATTTTGCATTGAAATGCATATTTTCCGAGGTACGGCGACATGATTTCCGAGAAAATAATAACAATAATTTTTTGTCTAAAAAATGGAGAACAACGCGTTTTTCTCGTAAAAATTATATTGAAGCTCAAATGTTCCATCTATACATATAATATTATCAAAATACAGATGTATCAGTTCCGGAAAATTGGAAAACTTTTAGATGCAAATATTATTTCATTATTTTCATTTAATTCTAACTTGAATTTAACGAGTTACCAAATTTTGAACAAAATCATTGTTTATAATAATTTGTAATCAATATTCGAGATTGAAAATTTATTTCTATAAATTGAGACAACAAAACAAAGAAGTTGCAAAAAATTTCATGAAAATTCATTTATTGTGACAAAAGGGTTCAAAAAAATCCAAATCAATTATACTATAATATAAACATTAGAGACCACTCTTAATTGGACAATGATAAATGTTTTACACTGGCGGCGGTCAATTTTACAAGTTAGTGGTGGTGACATTAGAATTTGTATTTTATAAACTTAAAGCCACGATCGCGGCTTCATCTGAAATAGCTTCTGGCACATTCGATATCAGTACAATTTAAGCTTTGCAAAAGTAGGTACTTGCAAAAGTTATTTTTTACATGAATATTTGAGTACGGAATCACAGCAACACATCGAAAAACTTGTTTGTTGCTGTATTCAGAACTATTAGATGTCATGTCAGAGAACATAGAGTCTATGTTCTCTGGTCATGTTCGGTCTTTGATATTTCTGTCACTGAAGAGTCACCTTGTTGAAACTGTTAGGATTTGGTTATAATATTTATTTAAAAACATTGTACAAATAAATGAACAACAAATAAAATACCGTACATCACACGTACGGTAACAATTTTTACGAGTTCAAGAAGGTGACAGGCTCGCTTGAATGATTTTTGTAGGGCTTTAAATGAGCTTTTCGATGCAATTAAAAAATTTAAAATCTAAAATATTTAAATTATTTTAATTTTTTAAAATTATTTACTTAAATAATTTTTTTAAATTATTTTATTACAATACGAATTTAAAATTTAAAATAAAATTTAAGGGTATTTACTAAGTACCCTAAATTTGAGTATAGTTATTATGACTAAGAATTTTCGGAGAGAACTTTAAGAAATGGATTTTTTGTAATATCCCCCTCTACATTGATTTGCCCGTTTTTGATCAAGGCAAGAAACCGTTTTGCAGAAAATTTCCAACTTCTGTCTTCTACAAGCAAGGTTTGTCTTAGTATTGACTAAGACTCACAAAACCTAAGATGTAATTCGTGACATCAAAATGAACATCTCCCTAGATTTCCAAAACTTCCCAGACTATTGACTCTCGAATTGGTTGGGAGGGTGGTCAATGAAAATTATTGAACCACAGCACTTAGACCCCATTGGGCCCCTTGTACTTCCTCCCTGTAGGCAGATCCTCGTCTAGGCCTCCAATCAATCTAATCTTACGAAGTAGGTGGTTATGCTGCTCAGGGGCATGTTCCTTACATCGGCCAAAGTAGGCCAGCGTTCTTCTAGACTATGTTCGCTAACTTTCCTAAATTGACTGAAATATGATCTAATACATTCAGGATTTTCGCAGCAAATTACTTTATTAAGAATCTGCATTAAAGTTTAAGGTAACTTCTAAAATATTTGCACCCACAGAAAAATTAAAATCTATATTCCACATATCACATCCCCCTACAATCCACCAGCCCATCAGGCATTTTTCCAGTTGTTTCATCTGCCTCTACTTGCTTGCAGTTTTACCTACTAACTTTATATTTTATTTAAAAAACATTAATATGTTATATAAATTTAAATATAATAAAGTACATGCATAGATTCGATGTGAAATCTCTGTTCCGTATGAAATTGAATGTATATTTTGCAGATTATGGGAGTATTATGTGGAGTTATTTTCACCTCGGATTATTCAATAATCTTCACACCACTGACTGGCTCTTTTAATCTTTATTGATAATTAATGAGATAGAATTTATTAATTTATTTCACATAATCTGGTTTACACCCTTTATTAAAGTATGCCATTAAAAGTGTAGGGATATATGTTAATTTAAATACTGGGTACTATAATTAGTGTATAAAATTAATAACTAGAAAACTTGTCCGAAATGTGCTTTTTACACAAGTTCATAGAGAAAATTGAAAATATTTTTATATAGTATTAAATAAAACGAATGAAATATTTTTGGCTTTCAACTGAGAAAATTAATAAATAAGTCGTCAAAGCCTGTTAAATTTTACACTAATAAACATTTCATAATGATTACCTACTTTACTACCTGCTATTAAAAAATTTAGAAACAGATAAAATAAACACTGCTTAAAAAATGCAACACCATAATTTTAGTTGAGCAGATTTGTTGAAATTTTCAACAAAGTTATCAAGTATGTATATTAAATATTATGCTGTTTAATGTTTCAGAAAGTTTTATTAAAACTCGACACATGTCTCGGCTTCTTTAGGTCCATTTCAAGAGTGAAAGTAATATGTAAGTAACTGTAATTTCAAACTCAGTTGTTTTTACTCTTAAAAAGGGCCTAAAAAATCCGAAACAAATTTTAACGATATTTTGTTAGAGAGAGCTATTTTAGATACAGGTCTGTCAGGTCATATCTGTCAAAAAAATTTCTTTGATTTATCATACTTTTAGATCCTTTTCTAGGGCAAATATCTCAAAATTTAAAAATCATTTAAGTAGTGAATTGTGGCACAATGTTTTAAACAGTAGAAGATAAATATATTGAATTTAATAACACTTTATACTCTTATTATAACGCATCATTTAAATTTATTACAAGGAATCTTGATGAAAAAAATAATAATTGGATAACTGCCGGAATTAAAATTTCATCAGTTGGCCTTAAAGAGCTTTATAAATTACAAAAAAATAGCATAATCACTGTGGATTTTTATAAATGTTATAAAACTATCTACAATAGAGTTATAGGTCAGGCAAAAAAAATGTATTTTGATGTCATTATAATAAACTCATCTAACAAGTCAAGTGCTGTTTGGAATGTAATTAATCGATCAGTAAAAAAAGATAGACGCACTAATACTAATCCTGAACTAGAAATCTACAATGTAGTAACTACAGATAAAATGGTCATTGCTAATAAATTCAATAAATATTTTTTAAATATAACAAAATCCTTAAATATACCAAATAATAATTTAAATAGGATTCGACTTGCAGCAAAAAATTCAAATCTAGGTACTTAAAGCCTACCAATACATCCGAGGTTATTAATGTAATAAATGGTCTAAAAAACTCTAACTGAATTGGGCCAGACTTTTTTTCAATCAAAATTATTAAAGAGTGCGTGCAAGTTTACCAGCGATACCTTTAATGACATCATAAACCACTGTTTCACTGAATGCACTTTTCCCGATTTATTAAAATTATCATCATCCCGCTATTTAAAAAAAGTGATCGTAAGCAACTCTGCAACTATCGCCCAATAGCAATTTTATCAGTTTTTTCAAAAATTATTGAAAAATTAATTGCAATAAGATTAATCGAATATTTAGAATCAAATTAAATTCTTTCTCCAAACCAAGATGGTTTTAGAGAAAACAGATCCACCATCTCGGCATTAGTTAATTTTCTTGATTTTATCTATAAAAATATTGATAGCGATCACAAAGTTGTAACATTCTTTATTGACCTTTCTAAGGCATTTGACTGCGTAAACCATGAGATTCTCCTAGATAATATTGAGAATT
This sequence comes from Leptura quadrifasciata, assembly GCA_963675555.1. Lineage (NCBI taxonomy): Eukaryota > Metazoa > Arthropoda > Insecta > Coleoptera > Cerambycidae > Leptura > Leptura quadrifasciata. The sequence continues at coordinate 53,928,154 of OY776677.1, forward strand.
ATGGTATACGTGGTCAATGCAAAACACTGTTAAAGTCGTATTTATCTAACCGGAAACAATATGTTGATATTCTTGGTTCAAAATAAGAAACGCAAAATATAGATATTGGTGTGCCCTAAGGCAGTGTCCTAGGACCATTACTTTTCCTCCTTTACATGAACGACTTGGATAATTCTTTAATAATTTTTTTTGTGCATTTGCTGACGATATCTCTATTGCTGTCTGTGACAAAATTCTAGATAACGTAATTGATAAGACAAATTCTGCCTTGATTAATATAAGTACCTATTTTTATGACAGAAAGTTAGTAATGAATCAAGAAAAAACAGTTTCCCTACATTTTCACCCTGTTCGAGCTCTTTACACTTCTAGTTTACTGTTAAAACTAAACAGAAAGTAAATTGAACAAGTAACTTCCTTTAAGCTCTTAGGTATCAACATAGATATGTCCTTAGATTGGAAATCATACGTCTCCTTTATTTGTAGCAAATGTGCTTGTAATTGTTTTGCGTTAAAAAGATTGAGCCACATAGCAAACATTAATACTGTTAGAATATTCTATTTTTCTAGTTTGGAGTCTAGACTGCGGTATGGTATTATCTTTTGGGGAAATTCATCTTCAGCAAGTCGCATATTTGTACTGCAAAAAAGAGCAGAGTTTGAAATTACAGTTACTTACATATTACTTTCACTCTTGAAATGGACCTAAAGAAGCCGAAACATGTGTCGAGTTTTAATAAAACTTTCTGAAACATTAAAAAGCCTAATATTTTCTTTATGTCCGACCACGTTATAAAGCACATAGTTTTGCGGCTATAAAGTACCTCTTTATTGTACTAAAATAATAAAATATAATAAAGTTACTTTATTTTACTATTATGTCGGATTTAGACGTTTCCAATAATGAACCGATGTCAGATTTTGACGTTTTCAAATAAATATGTACAACAGTCAGAAAAATGTCAAAAATGTCATTGAATTAATTTTTTTCGTTAATAAGAATAAGCCAGATTTAGCAGTCGGATATAAATCATTGAACTCACCTTCTTTATAACCTTGCTCGCTACGCTCGCTCGGCCATAAACCGGACTCATTTAATAAAGCCTTGTATTATGGACTTGAACATAAATAGCTATTATACATAGTATGTCGTAGTCTTTTGGTGAAATAAGTCATTTCGTAAAAAGTCTAGGCAGTACATGAACTCCCGGCATATCATGCAACACCTTGATGTTATACAATCAGCCTAGGCATGTCGTGAAATACCTTGGTCGTCTCGGTACGTGACTTTTCAAATCGTTCTATACGACCTGCCACAAATTAAGATGTTGACTGTTCATGAAATGACTACTGATACCCGGTATATTGTGTTCTTTGATCTATCGTCTACATGGATCTATCGTTTACAAAAATAGAGAGATTCTTCAAACTTGTAACAATTAAGAAAACAAAACAATAAAATAAAATCATTTATAATAAAATTGAAAAATAAAGCTCTCTTTACAAAAAAAAGATTCTTTAAATGTGTAACAATTATTAACAAAATAGAATAGTAAAATAAAACAGTTATCTATAATATAGAAGCTCTTTGTCACTTATTGACGCACGGGCCTCTTTTGTGACATCTAGAAGTACATTGCAATTTGGATTTAAGGCACTTACATCTATATATAAATAATAAATACACCACAGGTAATGACGACTCTCTTTATCCCGGAAGGATCTAGAAGAGCCTTGTGTGGGAGGGGGCTACACATTTAGAGACAAGGGACACACACCCAATATCCGTGTATAGTGGAAAAATCCCTCTCACAGTATTTTCCACTGCCACGACCGGGGATCGAACCCAGGACTTTTGGGTGAGAGGCAAATGCGCTCACCTCTCCACCATCAGTCATACATATATATTGCACCTTAGGGGATCAGCATGAACATTTTACGTACTCTCATCCTTTAAACAAAGGTTTGAGAGAAAAGACTTCTCTGATTGATAGAAATTTAGATATATCTATTTGATTAAGATTAACAAATTTTGATTTTGCTTTTTTGAGGTCAGATCTATTGAACCATGATTTGATAACAATACCAACAGTAACAACCGTATACACCGTTTTTAATATCTGTAACTTCTGAAATAAGATTTGGTGAATCCCTTGGGCTGCGATCTACTTTATCCACATTCCCAATATTTATGTTTGGTATTTTTTTTTGTATCTGCAATCATCTGTTCTGTTTAGAGTTTTTGTCAACAAAACAAACTTCTTTCCTGGTGAGTTATTATAATTTCTTCAGAGCTATAAAAATTGCATACGTCTTTCTAGTTGATACAATTTGAATCTACCGGTATTTTACCTTCAGTAAGTTCAGTAGTAAGTGAAGGTGTTGTTTCAAGGGCGCACAATATATGTTGTGAATTCGAGAAAAGTTGAAGTTAATAAAGGCGGAAATAGTGTTGAGAAAGAATTTGCCCAAAAAGGTACATTTTAACATAATTCTGTGACAGTGACAATTGTAAATAAAGTGAAGATAGACGCAATCAAGTTAGTATTAACATAACCTATAAATTTTAGACCTGAACGTTATACGATAAAAAATTTTAAAAGACAGTGAAGTTAGATACAAGTGGGTTTTCTAACCTGAAAATTGAACATTTGAGTGAGATATTTCGTGAACACCCTCCCCCCACGGCTGTTGGTCGAAACCGGTCGGGGGGACAAAACTTTTGGCGAGCAAAACAGGTCGGGCGTCCTCGAAATGCGGGCCGGGATACAGTCGGCAGCAGGGTTCGTTGCGTCAAAGTCCGAGGACGCTTTGGAGGGCCAAAGCAAGGCTAACGAGAAAGCAGTAAAAAGACAATTTTATAATTGCGTGGAAGGCATGCTAGTGCCTTCTGGGTCGTTTCCGCCTCCGGATAACACAGAACGTGAAACAGATAGAAGCGCGGTCAGTTTGGACAGGTCAGTAACGATCAAGAGGAAAATTAGGAGGAAAACTCAGGCAACAAGGATGATGCAGGGAAGCACGTCTGATGTGAGCGTTGAAAGCGTGAAACTGGCCCCGGCTGCGCAGATGCCGCCCACAATGACGCTAGCCTTTTCAAACTAAAATCAAAGCGACTAAGGCTCATGGACGAAGCGGACCCTGCGTTTATGCATCCGGGGACCAGCAAACCGCGGAGCGAGCTTAGGTTCCAGCTCTATTTCTATACCGGAGGGCATGGATGTGGTATCTCCCCAGCGCAAAGATGAGCCAGCGAAAAAAGAAGAGACTGGAGTGAAACAGAGAAGCCCCCCCCCCCCCAGTGATAATACACGGACACTTAGTGAATCACAAAGGGGTAAATGATTACCTCAAAACAAAATTAATGGGCAGGCATTACTGGAAGCACTCCTTTAATGGAACATCCCTAGAAGTAGATAACAAAGATGACTGGAATACAATTAACGAGTGCTTTCAGCAATCAAGTGTGGAGTACCACACATACACCCCTAAGGACCACTTAACGCATGCTTGCACGAAAACTAGAGAACAACCAGCCAAATGTATCAATTGTGGTGGCCCCCACCCTGCTAATAGCACGGCGTGTGTAACCTATAAAAGGGAAATAGAAGACATGGAGAGACGTAGCATGCGAACCCAGCCGGCCCCCGCTATGCGATACGTGACGGCCCCGCCACCCACCACCAACGCCTGGGTGGAGAGGGCTAGGAGCCAACAGATTCGCCCACAGGTGCAGTCCAGTCATCCAGTAGCCAGGACCCAGGGACCTTCGACGGTGGAACCAGGCCGAAGACCTGCTTTGCTGCCCACCCCACCCCCCTGAGAACCGGATCCATTTCAACAACGGCAGAGAAAATGGAACTTTGGCGCCAGCAGCAAAAACGACTTACTGGGCTGGTTGATTTAGACAAGTTGCTGACGTTGTACAGCAATCTAAACGATGAGCTAGAGAGGTGTATAAACGCAGGTGAGAAATATCTTGTCATGCACCGCTTCTTGGAAGCAATACCAGAGAATGCTTTTTAAATAGCACTTAAAATCTATTCTTGGAACGCCAATGGTATAGGTAACAAAATTCCATTTCTTATCAATTATTTGTTGAGGCATAAAATTGACATTATGCTTCTAAACGAGACGAAACTCACCAGACGAGACACATTGCAAGTCCGGGGGTACGCAGTACATCGGAAAGATAGGGCCGACAATAACAGGGGCGGCGGGGTAGCTGTGCTCATAAAGTCAGATATTGCCCACACGCATCATTCTATACGGAACACATCTGTGGAGAATATGTGTGTGACGCTGGAGGGCGGCATGAGCATCATCGCCGCGTACAATAGACCAGCGAATGGCTTCACGGCGGGTTGTCTGGAGAATTTGATGAACACGAGCCCGCGCTGTCTGCTCATAGGCGACTTTAACGCTAGGCATCGCAACTGGAACTGCCATCGCAACAACGCGAACGGCAACACTCTGTTCGACTATGTGAATAGTCGAAATATCATCTTGCAGTATCCGGACGATCCCACGCATTTTCCGGACAACGGTACAACACCTTCAACCCTTGACATAGTGGCCAACAAGGGCATAAGGAACTCCCTGGAAGAACTCACGTCCGATCACAACCCTATTTTTTTCGAGTTGAACGGTATGTCAAGGGAAGACATTACACGAAAAGTCACATCATATAGAGGTGCCAACTGGCACTGACGAGGGCCTTGAAAAATGCGCGGGAGGCTATACCCGCATTGACGCGCGCGAACGGACAGACGTCGATGACAGACGCTCAAAAGGTGAACGACTTAGGGCGGGTTGTACAAACGTGGTTCAACTTTGAACTAAGTTCAAAATCCAAGGTTACAATTGTAGCAACAATGGTAGTCAAGGATTTTGAACCGAGTTTAGGTTGAACTGAAACTGAACTTTAGCTACACATTTCGAGAACATCCACAATAACGATATACCGAACAGCTTAGAACACGACCGCATCGATAACGACATTAACAAAATCATTGGTCATGGTGTACAAATGACAAGACGAGAATTTCTGAAGGTCATGACCAAGCCCTCGGAAGTAGCACAAATTGTCAAAGACTTACCCAATAAAGCCCCTGGAAAAGACGGCTTCGAGTACAAGCTGCTCAAATATCTCCCGAAGAAAGGTATTGTGCAGTTGACGTACATCGTTAATGCGATCCTGCGGCTACAACACTGGCCTAGCCAATGGAAGTGCGCCGTGGTCGTTCCCATCCTCAAGCCAAACAAGAACGCGAAGTTCGCCGGCAGCTACAGGCCCATCTCGTTACTGTCGACGATCTCCAATTTGGTGGAGAAGCTCGTCCTGACCAGACTAGACGCTGTTCAGGAGGAGCACCACATCGACGATGAGTCCCAGTTTGGCTTCAGGAGGGGCAGGAGCACGGTGCAACAGGTCGTTAGGATAGTTAACGACGCCAAAGTACAATACAACCTCGGGAAGAAACCACCATGGTGCTCCTCGATATTGAGAAGGCGTTCGACACCGTCTGGATCCCGGGTTACTCTACAAACTATACCACTACAACTTTCCGACCTACTTCATTAAGCTCATTCACTCGTTCTTAACGGGCAGATCCCTGCAGGTTCGAGTGAATAACAAACTCTCAACACGGCGGGACATTCTAGAGGGAGTCCCGCAAGGATCTTGCCTGTCACCAAAGTTGTACAACTTGTACGTTTCCGACTTCCGAGAGAATACTAAGCTGGCCCAAGTACGCCGATGACACAGCCATGCATGCGCATTCACATAACACACAAGCAGCAAATATGCTGTTGAAGGCGCACATGGCTCATGCTACGGCTTATTACGACCAGTGGAAGATTCGGGTGAACGCTGAAAAGTCCGAGGCGTAGTCCTCACGTGTCGTTTCACCGAAAATAAGATCATAACACCCATTTCGATCAGGGGAAACAAAATTCCAACCAAGAGATGCGTGAAGTACTTGGGGGTAAGACTTGACCAAAGACTAACGTTTAATACCCACATTAATGAGACAATACGGACGGTCTACTCCCTGTCCAGCAGTCTGTATCCGCTAATGGTCAGGGATAGCAGACTTAACAGAGAAAATAAAAAGTTGTTATACACAATGGTGGTCGGGCCGTCCATCACATACGCGACGCCGGTGTGGTGCAGCATACCGGTTCACGACAATGAAAAAACTAAAAGTGTTTGAACACAAATTTATGCGCCCCATATCAAATTCTGGAAGGCACACTCCCTCAGAGACCCATACGCACGTTGCAACGACATAACCCCGATAGCGGATTATGTCCAGCAGGTCTTTCAAAACTTCTACTCTTTTAAGCTGGGCAATAGTCCGCTAACAAGACACATAACACAAATTAGAGAGCATAATGCCCCATTTCGAATTAAACACCCTTTACCGTACCAGACGTTACCGATTTTTCGGCAACCCCTGTAGCCAAACTTCACCACCTATAACTTCCGCTTACACTATCCACCTTTACTGATATTTCATACCTTTCGTATCTTTAAATCTTTCCTATCCACCCTTCTTCCTTTCTGTTTGTATTCTTTTTGTCGCATTTGTTTTTTCTTGGTTTCTTTTTGCACATTTTTGTCTCTAAATTCGTTTTCTTATCATCACCTTTTCACAAAATCAAAACCTTGTGGTATCGAAAATTTTTAAAGTTAAAGTTTAGGCTAGCCTTGCGCAGCCCGGCGTTCATGGATCTCGCAGAAGACTCCTCCTTTGGATTGAGGCGCCTGCGTCAGCTGGAAAATTTTAAAAAGTGTTTGTGCCCCAGTTTTTAAAGTGTATTTTCACCTCTCCACAATAAAATTGTGAGAGGTTACTAAAATTGGTTCAAAAAATAAAATTGAGATAACATGAAATCTTTCCGTGTTGAGGTCCTAGGAACCCAAAAAAGTGGTTTTTGAAAAATGTCTGTGTGTGTGTATGTGTTAGTACGATAGCGCCGAAACCACTGAACGGATTTGAATGAAACTTTGCATGTGCGTTTCTTTAGTGCCCCAGAAGATCTGAAAAGGTTTTGGTTGAGATCGGATTACGTTTAGTGCCATTTTGACGCAACAAGTTGTTTATCTTATAATTACTTTCAATTTGCAATGGAACTATTGAAAAGCAGTTAAAATTCTGATTTCAACGATATATCACACTTCCACCCTTTCGATTTGGTTTCCGTGAAAAAAAAATTAAAAACAAAGCAAGTATGAAGCATAGATCGCATTTCGCATGATATGATCGATGCGCGTAGCCGTTTCATAGTGAAACTCCTCACATCACGTGTCAATTCGCGTGTAAGGGTTTCTTCACTGCTCTAGAAGTAGAGCGGATTACATTTAGTGCCATTTTTAAATATATATACAGACAAATTGAAGAATTAAACTACACATATTCCTCTAAAAATTACTGAAATGCTAATGTTTCATTTAACAAAGATAGCCGCGAGCGATCGGATTGCAATGAGCAGATATGGACGATTGTCATTGTCATCGTTTGTCATCCGATAACGTTGGTTTCATGTCATGTTAATAAGATTTCGGCATATTTGTAATTTTTAGTGGATTGTCACAAATTTTAAAGGTAGATGTAACAATATCAATATCACATGCTTTCTGTACCTTCGTTGGTGAATTTATTATAGATTATCACTTTACCATTTTCAGTTTGTTGCTTTACAAATCTGTAGTATTTAGGATAACTAGACTTTCTTAGTCGTTCAAGTGATGTTAAAGTTGTTAATATGCTAATAGTGTATTAGTCAACGAGCGATAATGTAGGTAATAACTCGCATAGATGATTGTAAATTCATTAAGTTGAGGGTTTTTTTAGTGCCCCAGAAGATCTGAAAAGGTTTTGGATGAGATCGGATAACGTTTAGTGCCGTTTTGTCACACAATTTAATGCTCTTTTCGGCTTGAATGATCCATCGAGTGGGGAGGTTTCAGCAGCTTCCAGTAGCTGCCGATTTTTAGTTGTGTTGTCTTTTTGTAATTAGACGTGTAAGAATTTTATTACCTTCTTTTATCTGCTTGTGCAGAAGGTGTTTAGGTTAAGTTTTATCAATTTTTGTTTAACCGAACCAAACCTATTCCGCCCGATCCTGCAATCCGCTACCGCGATTAACGCGTTGGTTGCACGGTCGGTCCCGGGATGGGTTCTGGGGAGGTACTGTTGTACTTTTAATTTATAATAAAGCCTTGTTGATTGATTGGTATTTTACAAATATGACATCTAATCACCTTATCTGCTATTTTGTTTTGGCAAACAATACAGTTGTCTGCATTGTTTTCTGCAAAATTGCAGCAGTTTCAATTTGCGCATCATCTCTATCGTCAAGATTGTTACCATAATCAGGTAAGTCATTTTTATTTGCCAGTTGGATTACCATACCATCTTCTGGCAACCCTTGCTCTGTTTCATTCCGTTGGGTCGTAACAACTTCTGCCGATTCTTTTATCATTTCAAGAACTTTTGCGCTTCCTTGAACACCTAATTCTTTTTCAACATATTGTTGGTGCTCTTCGTGCTGATCATTTTTATATTGTTGAGTTGCATCTATTTCGTTCTGTAATTTGCCTAGTTTCTCTTCGGTAGTTGTAAGTTGAAATAATATTTTTAGGAAGATTTGTTGATTCCAGACCTTGTTTCGGGTCGGTCCCAAAAACTGCTTTAAATGGGCTTCTACCTATCACTCCATATAGAGAATTACTTTTATACCGCTGAACGTAATGGCATCCGATTGACAATGTTATTCATTTATTATCAAGCATACATATGATAAACATGTTCTCTATGTCCTGGTAAGCTTTTTCTACAACTGACTTCGCAAATTTATTGCTGTTATCACGCTACAGTATCAAAGGAGCGCCAAATTGAAAAAATATTTTCAGCAGCTCTTCCGCTACCTCGACAGCTCATTTTGATATTGAAGGTTTGCGAAGAGGAAGGTCTTTAGTTGCATAATCCTGGTAATGTAAGAACCACTTAACCTATCAAGGCTACGTGTCCTCGAGTTATAAAGTTTTTTGAAGTAATAGGATTCACAACAACTTTAGTAACCGTTTTCGATTTTTTCGTTTGGCAGGTTTTACATGATTTTAAATATGATTCAATGCATGGTCTTGGAACGAAACAACTTTGATGAACGACGTTGATAATCTTATCTCTAGATCCTTATCCATAATTTATGTGAATATCCTTTAATCATACCTATATCTCTTCTTCGGAAATAATATAAATTATGGAACCAACGGAATTTTGTACTTTTCTAATTACCCAATTACGAATTCAATAAATAATCACTTTTAGATTTACTGCTACTTGTCTTGGCCTTAGTAATTCCGTTAGCAATCTGAAGCCGGAAACGTATCAAATAAATCTTAACCTAACCTTAAATTTAATTAAAATTTTTGTCTAAAAATACGCACCTCGTTTAATTAGTTGATGGTATACGGTCGTTTATTCGGCTTTGCTTCATAGTACTCTTTGTAATGATCACTGAACAAGTTTTCTTCACTCTTATTTTTCATAATAAATAAAACAAATAGGTAGGAAATAATAGAACACAATCCTCCGGTTATCACTTCATGAACAGTCAATGTCAACATCTAATTTGGGGCAGACTGTGTAATATCAAGAAGCTGCATGATATGCCGGCAGTTTATGCACTGCCTAGAATTTTCGCGAATGACATATTTCACCAAAAGACAACAAATGTCTCTATATAATATAGTCTTATCACTTGATGTCAACTGCGAAATCTATTCAACTTAACAAAGTTATCTCCTAATATAATAAATGATATAAATAAACACCACAGAAATTAGACAACCCCCAGTTCCAGAAGTCAGAGGCTTGTGCGGAAGGGGGTTACACATTGAAAAAAACGCGAACATACAATCTTTTCCAAATCCGTGTAGGCTGTGCAGGAGCCAAAAATCGTCTGTGCAATGAGGCTGTCAGGAAGATGCCTCTTCTGCAGTCATGCACAGATGGCATTTCTCCCCGATTTTTCTTTGATAGACCCTAGATAATACAGACGAATAGTGAGAACGAGGCTTCTGGCGAAGGTGTGATCAACATCTTCACAAACGGATCAAAAAAGATGGGGCAGGATGTGGAGTATATTCCAGAAGTCTGCAAATCCAATATAAAGGGACTAAAGTGAGCCGGGGCTGTAGAGATGGAACTGGCGGGCATAACAATAACCACAAAAGAGTTTGTCCGTAGACAAACTACGGGTAAAACAATCAGGATCTACACAGATTGTAGACAATTATTGGAGGGGATCGAGCAGAAAAAAGATCCTCAATTGTGTATTGATTCCACAAAAAAATATATACTTCCCAAAAATGAAGAACTTGACAAAACATGTAGGTTCTTAGCCTCATAGACATTGGATAATTATTTAGCAAGATATCGCGAATTAACGTTACAGGAAAGAAAATTTTTCAATTAATTTTTTCTCGGCTCGACATGCACGTAGGACTTTTACTATATTTTTCATACAAGGGTAAGGTCACCCATTTTAAGAGGCCGGAGGCTGGGGCCGGTGGGACAATTAGTAGGGGAGGGAGGTAGGGCAAATTTCTTTTAAATCCCGATGATTCATGACCGGAGAGGTGGATCACAAGAAATTAAAGTGACATTTTTTCAGTTTTTCACGTAGAACTCAATGGAATTGACAGAAATCGACTTTTGCGAAAAGCAAGCGGCTGGCGAGCGAAAGAAGTTTTGACTTTTTTTTCAAAAAATGTTTTTGTCACGAAAGGAAGGGGTCAGGGGAATAATTTTAATGTCAATCGATGGCTTTATATTTTATCTTCAATTTCCGCTCAACTAAATCGCAATCTGATGACTATTAAGGGAAAGTGCAAAGTTTTTGCTGTATAGCGGGAGAACGGAGAGGAGTAGGGGGTTCTAGCAGGGCTCAAAAGAGAGGGTAAATAATTTTTTTTTTATTCATCCACTTTTTAATTTTGCCCTATCCGTATCTTGCCCGCTCGCGCGAGTTACAATTAAAAAAACGAATGGAAACGGGCGATCGAATCAGTCGACGGAGCGACGAGCAGCCGGGGGCGGAGCTTACTCTCTCCACTTCTCTCTCTCCTATCATTAATTGAGAGTCACTTGAGGACAAGATAGAATTGCTTTTTCGTAATATTCTAACGGATAGCAATCTGGTACGCCCTTTTTGCAGAATTACTGGTATATGGTTAAGCATCCATTTACAGTTTTGGAATGTAAACGGAAAGAAGTTTATCAAAGTGCTGGTCTTTCCATTGCCGTGTTTGTTGATAGTTGCAGTCCAGCACTTGAAACTAAAATGTGAGAATGCCATTTGTTATGAATCGTCAACTCTACTGTGGTAGAGGGGGTAACAAATGCCAAAATAAATTATAGAGGCCCTTGGTTCTCGTACACATACTAATCTCAATTTAATTTTTACTTCCTTTAATAATAGGGTGGGGGTGGTAGAAAAGGTGGTTAATGCCAAAAGCATTTTAGAGTCTCTTGGTTCTCGTATACACACTAAATCTCAATTTAATTTTTTACTCCCTTTAATAATAGGGTGGGGGTGGCATGGGGGTGGTAGTGGACCAAAAAAATTTTTTGGGACGTTTCATTCTTGTATACACATTAAATTATGTTTTAATTTTTTTTACTCCCTTTCATAATAGTGTGGGGGTGGTCTTGGGAGTGATAGTGAGGAGGAGGGGGTTGCTAATGCAAAAAAAAAATTTTGAGACCTTGACTTCCGTACATGCCCTAAATTGCAATTTTATGGACTCTCACCTGCTTGCCTTGCCTATTTACCTTTATTTATCCCATTTATCCCCAAACTCTTCAACTGAATTAGATCAAAATATAATCTATTTCCAGATCTCATTACAATACATAAGTGTACCAGATTTCAAGTGAATATCATAAACGGTTCCAGAGTAAAGGTGCGCACAAAAAAGTTACAGACAGATAGGCAGACCGACAGACAGGATTTTTTTCACTCTTTAAAATCATGACATTTTAAGTCTATTTCAACAAAAAAAATTTTTTTTTGCGTTACTATACTTCCACTGGACGTGGAAGTAAAAGTAAAGCGAGGTTCACATCCCGCGCGCGACAGTAGAGTTGACGATTTATAACAAATAGCATTCTCACATTTTAGTTTCAAGTGCCGGACTGCACCTACCAACAAACACGGCAATGGAAAGACCAGGACTTTGACAAATTTCTTTCCCTTTACATTCCAAAACTGTAAATGGTTGCTTAACCATATACCAGTAATTCTGCAAGAAGAGCGTGCCAGATTGCTATTTGATAGAATATTAGGAAAAAGCGATTCCATCAGGTCCTCAAGTGACTCAATTAATGAATGACAGGAGAATTATGACAATTGGAGTAAGCGCACGCATGTGTGAGTCAGACAGGAGAGAGAGAAGTGGAGAGAGTAAGCTCCGCCCCCGGCTACTCGTCGCTCCGTCGACTGACTGGATCGCCCGTTTCCATTCGTTTTTCTAATTGTAATTCGCGCGGGCGGGCAAGATACTAACAGGGCAAAATTAAAAAGTGGATGAATAAAAAGAAAAGTGTTCGCCCTCTGTTTTGAGCCCTGCTAGAACCCCCCACTCCTCTCCGTTCACCCGCTACACTCTCCTCTCCCCTAATAATTATCGCATTGCGGCCTAGTTGGGCGAAAATTGAAGATAAAATATAAAGCCATCGATTGACATAAAAATTATTCCCCTGACCCCTTTCTTTCATGACAAAAACATTTTTTGAAAAAACGGTGAAAACTACATTCGCGCGCCAGCCGCGCGTTTTTCGCAAAAGTCGATTTGTGTCAATTTTATTGATTTCTACGTGAAGAACTGAAAAAATGTCACTTTGATTTCTTGCGATCCACCTCTCCGGTTACGAATCATCGGGGTTTAAAAGAAATTTTCCCTACCTCCCTCCCTCCCCTACTAATTGTCCCACCAGCCCCAGCTTCCGACCTCTTAAATGTGTGACCTTCTACGAAAAATATAATAAAGGTCCTACGTGCATGTCGAGCCAAGAAAAAATTAATTGAAAAATTTTCTTTCCTGTAACGTTAACTCGCGATATCTCACTAAATAATGGTCCGACGTCGATGAGGCCAAGAACCAAAATTACGTGTTTCATCAAGTTCTTAATTTTTGGGAAGTATATATTTTTTTGTAGAATCAACACCCGCCGACTTATTGACGAAAAACCGATTTCCCGTATTTTTAAATGGTCCCCTCCCCCACTTCGACCCTCAGATCTGTGGAAAGTAAGTGGGGAAACAATGCCCAGACCTGACTTAGTCGATTGGGGAAAAAAAATTCTTCAATTTGAGGACTACGAATTGAAAATCATGATCCGCCCCAAAATCGTTACTAGTCGTGAAAAGTTACCAAATTACGACAGGAGCCGTGGTAATTGCTGGATGGAATTCCGAAAATATTTGCACTATCGCACTGAAGATCGCTGGCCTGACTCGAGAGTCTGGATAAAGTCAAAATAAATTTTAAAATTTGGAGATTTTATGGGAATTAGTTTTTTGTTTTCATGAGACAAGTGCGTGGATTAAGCGACTTATTCTCCAATATTAATGACTGTTGGAGTTCAGAAAAATCGTAAATGGAGATATTCACACTAGATTCGCACGAGCATCAATGAAAGTTGCAGCTAAATGTTCCAGTTTCCAAAAGCCAGAGCGCAAATTTTGAAAAAAAGTTCCCAAAAGTGTGATTGGTACCAGTGTGATGATTCAAGTGCTGAGTTGAAGGCAGTCGAGGGTAAATTGAAGAGCGTATTTGCTATTTTGTTATATTTTGTATTAGAATATAGAATAGTTGGACTTTTTACCTGATATAAATGTATTTGATATTTTATATTTTTAAGCCTTGCGTCCACGAAACCCACATTTCGAAGACAATATTATTTTAAATAAAACTTGTAACTTTTAATTTAAGACCGTTTGACGTTGAAAAATCTGAAATTTTCGCCTCCGACCTGAACTTTGGTAAAAAGCTACTTTCATAATTGTATTTCATTTTCTAAAAAAAAATATGGTCACCCTAGTTATAATGCAATATCTGCAGGCAAAACAACTTCATCAACACCAATATTCGACGACGAGTCCCAATTCGGTTTCAGGAGGGGGAGGAGCACGGTCCAACAGGTCGTTAGGGTAGTTAACGATGTAAAGGTACAATACAACCTCGGGAAGAGCACCGCCATGGTGCTCCTCGATATTGAGAAGGCCTTCGATACCGTTTGGATCCCGGGCTTACTCTACAAACTCCATAACTATAACTTCCCGACGCACATCACCAAACTCATTCACTCGTTCCTGACGGGCAGAACCCTGCAGGTTCGGGTGAATAATAAACTGTCAACTCGGCGGGACATTCGCGCGGGCGTCCCTCAAGGATCGTGCCTGTCACCGAAGTTGTACAACTTGTACGTCTCCGACTTCCCGGAGTTCCCGAATACCAAGCTGGCCAAGTACGCCGATGACACGGCCATGTACGCGCATTCGCATAACGCACAGGCGGCTAATATGCTGCTGAAGGCGCACATGGCCCGTGCCACGGCTTATTACGACCAGTGGAAGATTCGGGTGAACTCCGAGAAGTCGGAGGTGATATGCTTCACGCGTCGATTCACAGAGAATCGCCTAATCACACCAATTTCGATCAGGGGCAACCAAATTCCTATTAGGGGATGCGTGAAGTACCTGGGGGTGAGACTGGACAAAAGACTGACGTTCAACACCCACATTAACGAAACCATACGGACGGTCTACTCCCTGTCCAGGAGTCTGTATCCGCTCATGGTCAGGGGTAGCAGACTAAACAGACAAAATAAAAAATTGTTGTACACAATGGTAATCAGGCCGTCCATCACATACGTGGCGCCGGTGTGGTGCAGCATACCGGCCACGACAATGAGAAAACTAGAAGTACTAGAACGAAAATTTATGCGCCTCATCTCAAATTCTGGAAGGTACACCTCCCTCAGAGACCTCTACGAACGCTGCAACGACATAACCCCGATAGCCGACTACGTCCAGCGCATCTCTCAAAACTTCTATTCGTTCAAACTGGGCGATAGTCCGCTAACAAGACACATTACACAAATTAGACAGCATAATGCCCCATTTCGGATTAAACACCCCTTACCTTACCAGACGTTGCCAATCTTCCGGCAGCCACTCTAGCCAAACTTTCACCTACTATACCTTCCCTGCTACTATCCACCTTTCACTGATACTTCATACCTTTCGTCGGCTTTAATTCTTTCATGTCCCCCTCTTCTTTTGTTTTTTGTGTATTTTTGTATCGCGTTTGCTGTTCCTTCGATTCTGTTTGTACATTTTTGTCTGTAAATTCATTCTTCCTTCATTAATCTTGTAACAGATTCAAAATTTTTTATATCAGAACAATCCAAATTTTTAGAATCACAGTTTAGGCCAGCCTTGCGCGACTCGTCGTTGGAGTAATTCGCGGATGGCGCCTTGTTCAAGTTGTGGTGCCAGCGTCAGAATCAAAATTTAAAAATAAAGTGAAGTGCGCACAAACGGCGAAAGCCAAAGTTTTAGTGTTCTTGTTCTTGTTAATGTTAAGCTTTCTTTTTTAAGCATTTTTGTATCAAATCACCTATTTTTATTTACAATGTTAAAAGGAGTTTAGGTTAAGTTTTTGTTCGTTTTTATACAATTGTTGCTTATACATGTTACATACTCATTATTTTTAATAAAGTTGTGTTGAATTGAATTGAATTGAACACCAATATTCAACAGTAATATTGATGAAATTGTTATGCTTAAAGATGTTGCATTATAACTACTAAACCTTGAAAAAGTATGTGCCAAATACACGTAACGCCGACAAAATAGTTTGTTTTTTTATTGTCCTGTCTCCGACTATTTAAGCGTTAATCATTATATCCCCTTGCAGCTGACGTTATATGTATATAGCTGTGCTGCCCATCTTCGATGCCCCCCTCCCATGTCGAAATTCTGGGACTGCCACCGTGTAATTTCTTTTATTTTCAATTTTTTTTTCTTCATAATTTCTACCAGTTTGTTCAATATATACCTTGGGACAAGTACCGCAGATCAGACTTATTTTCGTTGAAATTCTATCTCTTGTGTTTGGTATGCTTTTGTCAGGAGTTGTTGGTTTTAAAGACTACGTTATTCGTAAGTAATTTTTAAAAAGACGATTTTGCGATTTTAAGAGATAAAGCAGAATTAATTACAACGCAATATAGGCATAACTGGTTCGTCTTTGTGCTTTCAGGGAGTGACAGCAATATCTACCGTACGCTAATCAATTAATCAATCAATAAAAGATTTGCAATATTTTTTCAATATTATTTATTTTAGTGGTTTTGTCTCCTTGTAATGTATTTGTATTTTTTTTAATTTATCAAACATTATATATTTTTGTTCCATTATAATGTAGTCTTGTAACGTTTTGCACACATTATTTGATTATTTGCACTACATTGGGAAAGTATAGTGCCTACTTTTTATTATAAAAATAAAATTTTGTGAATTTTTCTTTATGGAAAAGGATATCCACAGTGATAAAAGTTTCAATCTTTGACGCTGAAGAATCATAAATCTAATAAAATTATTATTAATAGCAATGCACAGCAATGTCTTATTATTCTATGGTAAAGTAATAACATATTTTAACATGGTAAACAGTCATTAATTGTTAGTGACAAACTGATATAAAAAAATAATTATTGTTATTGATTTCCGTATGCAGAGTAAATAGATACTTATTTAAATTATATGTACTATAATAACATGTAATATATGCAATATCTTATTATATACATACAACCAAATTTTTTTCGAATCGCCACACTAAGGGTTCAGTACGTGGTTTCAACTTTGCTTCGTAATTTGTACTATTTTGTAATTATGAAACCTTTCAATAATCATCATAAAAAGAAGAATAAAGTTTTTCAATACACGAAACCATGTTTATAGTTACGTAATAAAATTTCTATATAAACTTTTCCCTCTCTCTAAAGATATGTTAAAATTCTATCTATTTTGAAATTTTTCATTTATAAAAGTCTTCGGTCAAATTACTAACTATGAAAATGGATTGATAGTCCCTCGAGGATGTCCCAAAAGGGAAATTTTTCAAGGATGTTGAAATTTTCGGTCAAGTTACCAGCCCATTTTGGCGGAAAACTAATACGTCTTATACTGTATTTGCCCATATGTGGATTCTCAGTAATTTGGAATACATGTCGCCTTTATACTATGTTCTGTGGTACACGAAATCCGCCTTGTCTAAACATAAGAATAACAAATTCTAATCAGTTGCGATTTAAGCATTTTTAAGCTCTACAACTGAGTGCCAGAAATTATTTATGTGAATTTATTACTTAAAAAGGCAGGCGCAGAAGCCCCAAATTTGCAAATAATAAACTTTGAAAACTGAATCTTTTTAGTCGATTGCTTTAACATAAGCCATTGGAGATGGTAGTTGAAAACCACATTGCACGATGTCTTCCAAATACTCACCATGTGTGGTATGGACCGATATCTTTGTTAACTTTCTTCAATTTCTACAATGGATTATAACGCTTGAGATGTAAACGAAATTATACAAAGTCTATTCCCCGTCCAGGAAGGAGTCTTTACTCGCTTATGGCTGGGAATAGCAACTTAGTTCAACAGACATAGAAAAATATTGATACATTATACATCGTTGTAATGAGATTAACTTCAATATATATGATTGCAGCGTACTGCATAGCACGATATTAGAGAAACTTACACTTCTTGACAACATTTTTTTGCCTTATCTCCAATTCCTCAAAGTACAATGTATAATAAAGGAATTAAACAAAACCACAGTACCAGGAGTTGTTTATTGTTTAATTTGCCAATACTAGAAAACTTTCATCATTTCTTGATTTCCTGTCCTCTTTTGCTTTCTCTCTATACTTTTTTTTTATACATTTATTTAACGTCGGCCTATTTCCGCTACTGAGGCCTAACACCGACGCCTGTAGACCGGCTACCCCCAACCAGGAATTTTGCCGAACCTCTTCCCTTAAGAAGAGTAGGGACATTTTACTTGCCTAACATTTAATAGACAAGGGACCGACGGCTTTACATCCCCACCGAAGGATGGTATATCTCTTATACAACCCTCGCCTAAGGTTGTATAGCTTCCGCGCATACACTGATATACAACCCGCTGGAAGATGTGTGAGGCGAGAACGCGGTTTCCGTTGGAATGGTCACCCATCCAAGTACTAACTGCGCCTGTCGTTGCTTTACATCGCATACCGAAGTATGTACATAGTAAAGACGCACCTACGCTCGCCCCACCTATTTTTGTTAGTTTTCTAAATTATTCTTTCAAATCATAAGTTTTTAATAAAGTCACAAACTTAAACAAATTCTAACATTTTAACTCAAGTTCTCTTAATAGGGAATTATTCTAACCAGAATTTTTTAACGCCTTCCTGCGGCAGAAAGGAAACTTCTCTTCAGTACTATATCACCTGATTACTTTGTTTAATAAAGTTTAATATTCCATATAGTAGATTAGAGGTCTCTATTATATTACCATTTTAATTCACGTCAGGCGACAGAAGCCTGGTTATTCATTAAACTTATTTTTAGTTAATCTGATCCTGTCCCGTCCAGCCCTTCAACTGTCACGGCATCGGCATTGTAAGTCGCGAATCCCGGCAGGGCTATCAGGAAACCCCTGTTGTATTTGTTAATTTAACCCAGTTTTTTTGAAATTAAATTGATTCCATTTCCGCTATCTGAAAAATAATTTTTGTCATTATAGATGACCATTGGGTAGTATAAATACCATTTTTAGCTATAAAGCTCTAGGTATAGACGTTTAATAATATAAAGTACTTTTATGATTTCACACTGTTACCTCGCCGACTTGAAAGACCGTCATTAAATATTTCTGACATTTGATTTAATTAGGTAGTTATATGCCAGCTTTCTGTGGGGGTCGATCATTATAGTTCCATCTAAATAACTTAATTAAGGAGAAATGACGAAAATAACTTCGAATATACATAATAAACTCCTTCATAAACATAATATCTAAATTATTATTGTTGACACAGAATTTGTTTTCCGCTTTATGTAAACTAGACACAAATTACTGGTAATTATTACCCTCAACGATGCCTGTAAACATAACGACATTATAAAATGTTATCTAAGTTTATCCGGTAAAGAAATTCAGGAATTTACAAATAATATACTCATTTAAACATATGTATATCATACTCATCACACTTATCAAAATAAGTCTAAAAGCAGTACTAAAAACTTATTAGATAAGTATTTCGAGAATCGTAAGAGATATTGTATACTTATAGGAGCATTTGACAATCTGGACGCATGCTTCCACAGTAAGCGTTGTAGTCTAGTGGAAAATATTGAAATTGTAAAACTTAGGTATTATAAATATCTGCATGAATTATTGCCTTTGTTTTCTTTTAAACTCCTAAGTGAATATTTTTGTTTTAAACATTAACATCTCCCTAGTTCTTCTTCAGTTGTTAAAAAAATACAATAAAAATAATAGATAACTATTATTTTATTGAAGGAATGGATGATATTCATTTCACCCATGATGAACACGTGGGTGAACATTTTGCTTATTTCATTCGGTATCTGCATGCAGCACGATATGCCGGAATGATCTATTGCAATACCCTCCCGTTACCTACCCTTGAATCCAATGACAGATTTCGAGTATATTTATCCCAGTAAATTATGTTGCTGACATTTAACAACGGGTGAAAATATTTATAAAAAATTTGTGCGGTCGGATATTTCTGGAAAAATGCGCATTAATTCTTTTTGTTGGCCTTATTACATCCTGGCGAAATTTAGCCATAGACTATCCCACCACTCAACAAGGACATTCAATCACATATAGACAATGATACAACAGCCATTCCATGCGACATTAACATCTGCCGAGAGTCGAACTTACAAGAGGTAACAGCGATTAGACGTGTTGCTTCTCACATAACAGCGGTCTAGCCCACTGTTACCGTCTCAAAAATACATGAAAAACACTACTGTACATGACCAGGATTCGAACCCGGTATCTTGTGACTACAAGGCTTGAATTGAATGACACTATATTAGTATTAAAACATATAAAATCTCTTCCGCAAAACCCACTACAAACCTAATATTTAAGCATTGAGTCACTCGGCCGGCAAATTTGAGAAAATGGGTCCACGAATGAGTAAAAAGACGGATGTTTCATTGTACATTTAGTGGAGTGCTGTTAGGTTTATACCTCGGAACCCAGCTACAATGAATGAATTTATGCAAGGCCTTTTGTAATATGTGCTATACATTATAAAATAATTAAATAATATTAACAATACTGCCACTTTTTACTTGGGGTTGGTTCCCTCTCCTCCTAGGGGGTGGACAAAAAAATAAAAAATTAACCACTGAATCTGACTGAAAATCAAATTTTAATTAAAAAAAATACAGGTACAATTTTTTACGAATTGAAGTTTGTGATTTTAGTATCGAAAAATATCGACTCCAGCAGACTCGCTTAATTAATGGAATGGAAAAGGAATGGAATTATATTTACACAATAAAACCAAAATGTCTTATTACCTCAGCAGTATGGAAATGAGAGAGGGTCGGAGCGGTTCGCGGTTCATGTTCAGTTTAGGGGTGGGGGTCGGTTCGGTTCGCAGTTCGATTCATGTTCAGATTAGGAGTGGGGGGTAATTAGAGTGGCGGGGGATAATTAGGATGGTGTGGTAATTAGAGTGATGGGATGCAATTAGAGCGGTGGGAGGCAATTAGAGTGGTGGGGATAATTTAAGTATAATTAAGTGTAATTACAGTAACAATGAGGGTAATAGCAGTAACAGTGGGGGTAAATACAGCAAAAATAAGGGCAATTAAGGGTAATTGCAGTAACAATGGGGGTAATTACAGTAACAATGAGGGTAATTGCAGTAACAATGGAGGTAATCGCAGTAACAATGAGGGTAATTAGAGTAATAATAAGGATAGTTGTAGTAACAATAAGGACAATTAAGGGTATTTCCAGTAACAATAAAGGTAATTACAGTAACAATAAGGATAATTGCAGTAAAAATAATGGTGATTAAAACAATTATGTCCGACAATCCATCTGTCTGTGGGAAATTGCAGTATCAATAAATGTAATTACAGTAACAATAAGGATAATTGCAGTAAAAATAATGGTGATTAAAGTAATTATGTCCGCCCATCCGGCTGTCCGTTTGTCCACCTGTTCATCTGTCTGCCCACATGCTCATTGCATTGCCCTATTGCACTTTGTATTTTATTACAGTGGCATAACAAACATTTAATCTTGATTGTATACCTAAAGTTACAAAATTATTTTAGGAATATCTTGTACTGATATATGAGATGAACAATTCCGACCTACCTGCCTTACTTTATGCCGGTCAACAATTGCAACAAAAATTATTTTACCTGCCTGTCTTATTTATCGAGATTTTAATAGCCTTTAGTTTATGAAAAGGAGCATTGGACTGTTATTTTTTTTGTGAAATATTGAAGTGCATTTCAGTATCCTATTTTATTTGTTTTATGATTGCAATTATCTACATACGTCAAGGGTATCTTATGGTTTGATTTACATTATAAGATGCGGTAAGGATGTTTTGTATTGTCTGCACCATAATAAAAATGATCGTCACCCATCGGAAGGAGTCAATAAATTCACGCAAAAATGTCCAAATAACGTCAATTATGTTACACACTTTTACATTATCGAGTCATTCAAGTGTTCTACGAGCAGAATTTTATCTTATGGTTGCAGATTATTTACTTTAAGGGTTTGATTTGTATTATTAGAGTAGTCTGTTTTTTATGATAAACATCTCTTCAACGGATTTATGTACTTACTATTGTGGATCTGAAAACTGTTTAAAGGCATCTTGGCATCATAAGTGGGATAGACGTAAAATGCTATAAAGCCTACTATTGTGCTGCGGGTTCTTTAGCTTGGTGCTAGTTAATATTTAGTCTATTTCTTCTAGATAGCTGCAGTATTTAAGACTACCCTGTGTTGTAACATATGCAGCAATACCGCCTTCAGCCGCCGTCAGAGGATCACATACTTCTTGTATATCTCAATGTATGCAATAATAGCGCCATCCTTAACATCTAGGACCACTATTAATTAATATTGCATTGTTAGTAAAGATTAAAGAATTCTTCAGGATATTGTAAGATAATGTTATGATTGACGCGACCAAAGGTCTTTTTTATATTGGTATATGTTGTATGTAATGAAGTAAATATGTGGTAAATAAAACTGGGAGGAGGTATACTTAATTTAATATACAGGGCGATATTTCATTATATTGGTAATGTTATTGGGAGCTGATTCTATATCCGGAAATATAAAGAAAGGCTTCCTTGAGCCAGAAACATTTATTGAGATATGACATATAAACTGCAATATACAGTATGTTTCCCAAGTCATGCCAGTCTCCCAAGTCTCCTCGGCCGAACTTTAAGGATGCAATGTGTCGGGATATTCTTATTCTTACCTTAATTGCCCTTACTTGTCCTTATTTTCTTACTTTTAATCACCCTGAACTATCCCTCTAATTGCCTTCCGCCACTCTAATTGCATCTCATCACGCTAATTACCCACCACCACTCTAATTACCACCAGCCACTTCAGTTACCTCACATCACTCCCGCCCCCTAATTACCTCCCACCACTCTCATTACCCCCCACTCCTAATCTGAACATGAATCGAACCGCGAACCGAACCGACCCCCACCTCTAAACTGAATAGGAACCGCGAATAGTTCCGATCCTCTCTCATTTCCATACTACTTACCTCGGTGAACAATTTTATTTTTTATGTGTGTTATTTTATATTTTATATATAAAAAATATAATTAATTATACATGAACTTATGTTTAAAATTTATCTTGACATAATATACTATATTTGTTACTTTCTTTATCAATATTAAATATTTTTTCTTTGACAAAAACTGTTAATCACTGCTAATCGAAAATAGCGTAATTTCTCCGGATTAAAGATAGCGTGCCTTAAATTCGATTCTATTTTAATAAAACGTTTCACATTATCCTACTTGAGCTCCCAGGAGATTCCCATAACAATCTAAAGGAAGTACCTCTCAGGGTTAATGTGACTACTGACTTTCAGCTATTTATAAGCCATTCTGTTTAGTTTTTAGAAACAGGATTTTCACAATGAGTAAGCTAAATGCAACATCATTAGTTAACTAACTGTAAAATCCATTTTAAACAGCTTTACAACAGGAAATTGGGCGATGAGAGGCCAATTAATTATTATGTATTACATGAAATTTTAATTTATTATTAACGATAATAATTTTATCATTAACACAATCAATACGAAAAATATATTTAAATTCGGATTAATTATGTCTATCTTTATGCATTAAAAATACTTCCTAATTAGCATAGTCGGACGTTTAACTGCATATGAATATAGGCACCGAAGGATAATGAGTGAATTTGTTTATTATCTGTACTGAGAAACAAACGTAACCAAATACTAAGAAATCATGTGTCCGGCTTCATCAAGAATAGTTCACCAGGTGGTATATAAAGAAAAAATCGTATTCTGTATATACGTGCTTCTATGTTTGCTTATGTTCAATTTGAACTTTGGATTGGCTTGTTTTACTCAAAATAAAAAATAATGTGGTTATGTTTTATAGTTAGCTCACTTTTCTTTTTCTCGACGTATCCAGTCTCACTAATTATATTGTATAATGTACTTTCAGTCAGAGCTGTAATACTTCCTATATGAATATTTGAATGATTTGAATCTCTTGCACTGGAAATATGAAAGAAATCAAGTTCCATATGTAGTGCAAATTCTAACTCAGAATCATCAAATAAATAGAATAGTAAATCTCCTAAGTATAGTTGAAATCACGAATGTTGTCATTCACGTCATCAATTTATGCATTTATCAACGACATGAGAATTTTTTATTTTTGTAAATACAAATCACATAGGCTGCAAATTATAGAAAGTCACGTCTGCTGAGGCTACGACAGAGGTTCAAAACCAATGACTTCAGAATAGGATAGACAAAGCATGTCCTATACATTAACACATGAGTTGTGTTTCTCTACTATCTCATACATTCTATTATTAAAAAAGGATGGAGATAGTTTTGTTTATGTTTTGGAACTCGTTGCCAGTGGCGTATATGTTAAAGAGGGTGATTATTTCGTATAATTAATATATTAATTTATCTTCTAGTTTGACTTCAAAGTAATATGAATAACATTGCTATTTTTATAAATGATTTATTTAAATATTAAATTTACACTTATAAATTGGTATAAATATATGTCACATAAACAAAATGATTAATACAGTTTTCCTTTTACTAACACAAAAAATAAAAACATGTTATAATTATTCTCATCGTGTACTAATTTTTTTAATGATAACTTACCCAACTTGTACATTTTCCTTAGATCAACTTGGGGCTATTCTAAAGGAGAACGGAAACCTCGAATTTTTGTGTGATTTTTTCAGGATACCCTATTTTGGGGTCATAGAACACGAATCTGAAATTAGTTTTGCGTGCATACGAACCGTTTGTCCAAAATAAATTTTTGAAAATTTTTCTTATGACACGCACTTTTTCATGCATCTATTTATACACAAACAGCACTTGTATATTGCCTTTTTTCCTTATTAAGATAACACTATGGCCTTTATAGAACAATAAACCCTTCATTTATAGCAGAAAACTTATTTTCCTTTAATAAAAAAAATAGTTCGACGCTTCGCAATCCGCGCGCGCGGATTGCGAAGCGTCGATAGGCGCAAACGTGTCTTGAAGGGCAAGGGATATATAATAAGCACCTTATTAAATCTGGGGCAGACGGCGTTAAAATATTATTTATAAACATAAATCAAAACACGTTCGCGGCCGGTCGACGTTTCGAAATCCGCGTCGTTAAGTATTTTTGGTTTTTCGGCAGAAGAGGGGGGTGTTCTATAGAATGACCCACACCCGTTTCAAAAGGAATATTAATTTAATACTGAAAACATGAAAAATTGCCTCATGATATTGGCCAGTGTCGGTACTTTAGACACAAATTTGTAAATGCATGCGCATTGGGTTGACAGTTGTACAGTTTTCAGTAGCAGTTTTATGATGTTTTGCAAACTATTTTTTTTATTAAAGGAAAATAAGTTTTCTGCTATAAATGAAGGGTTTATTGTTCTATAAAGGCCATAGTGTTATCTTAATAAGGAAAAAAGGCAATATACAAGTGCTGTTTGTGTATAAATAGATGCATGAAAAAGTGCGTGTCATAAGAAAAATTTTCAAAAATTTATTTTGGACAAACGGTTCGTATGCACGCAAAACTAATTTCAGATTCGTGTTCTATGACCCCAAAATAGGGTATCCTGAAAAAATCACACAAAAATTCGAGGTTTCCGTTCTCCTTTAGAATAGCCCCAAGTTGATCTAAGGAAAATGTACAAGTTGGGTAAGTTATCATTAAAAAAATTAGTACACGATGAGAATAATTATAACATGTTTTTATTTTTTGTGTTAGTAAAAGGAAAACTGTATTAATCATTTTGTTTATGTGACATATATTTATACCAATTTATAAGTGTAAATTTAATATTTAAATAAATCATTTATAAAAATAGCAATGTTATTCATATTACTTTGAAGTCAAACTAGAAGATAAATTAATATATTAATTATACGAAATAATCACCCTCTTTAACATATACGCCACTGGCAACGAGTTCCAAAACATAAACAAAACTATCTCCATCCTTTTTTAATAATAGAATGTATGAGATAGTAGAGAAACACAACTCATGTGTTAATGTATAGGACATGCTTTGTCTATCCTATTCTGAAGTCATTGGTTTTGAACCTCTGTCGTAGCCTCAGCAGACGTGACTTTCTATAATTTGCAGCCTATGTGATTTGTATTTACAAAAATAAAAAATTCTCATGTCGTTGATAAATGCATAAATTGATGACGTGAATGACAACATTCGTGATTTCAACTATACTTAGGAGATTTACTATTCTATTTATTTGATGATTCTGAGTTAGAATTTGCACTACATATGGAACTTGATTTCTTTCATATTTCCAGTGCAAGAGATTCAAATCATTCAAATATTCATATAGGAAGTATTACAGCTCTGACTGAAAGTACATTATACAATATAATTAGTGAGACTGGATACGTCGAGAAAAAGAAAAGTGAGCTAACTATAAAACATAACCACATTATTTTTTATTTTGAGTAAAACAAGCCAATCCAAAGTTCAAATTGAACATAAGCAAACATAGAAGCACGTATATACAGAATACGATTTTTTCTTTATATACCACCTGGTGAACTATTCTTGATGAAGCCGGACACATGATTTCTTAGTATTTGGTTACGTTTGTTTCTCAGTACAGATAATAAACAAATTCACTCATTATCCTTCGGTGCCTATATTCATATGCAGTTAAACGTCCGACTATGCTAATTAGGAAGTATTTTTAATGCATAAAGATAGACATAATTAATCCGAATTTAAATATATTTTTCGTATTGATTGTGTTAATGATAAAATTATTATCGTTAATAATAAATTAAAATTTCATGTAATACATAATAATTAATTGGCCTCTCATCGCCCAATTTCCTGTTGTAAAGCTGTTTAAAATGGATTTTACAGTTAGTTAACTAATGATGTTGCATTTAGCTTACTCATTGTGAAAATCCTGTTTCTAAAAACTAAACAGAATGGCTTATAAATAGCTGAAAGTCAGTAGTCACATTAACCCTGAGAGGTACTTCCTATCGACGCTTCGCAATCCGCGCGCGCGGATTTTGTTGCGTCGACGAGCGCAAACGTGTCTTGAAGGGCAAGGGATATATATATATATATATATATATATATATATATATATATATATATATATATATATATATATATATGTTTATAAATAATACTTAATGTCGTCTGTCCCAGATTTAATAAGGTGCTAAGTACTATTATATATCCCTCGCCCTTCAAGACACGTTCGCACCCATCGACGCAACGAAATCCGCGCGCGCGAATCTGGGACAGACGGCGTTAAAATATTATTTATAAGCATATATATCCCTTGCTAAGCGTCAACCGGTCGCGAATGTATTTGGAAATATAACGTCGCATATCGTGCCTTTAGACACCAAGCCTTAATATTGCACACATGCGCAAACAAGGCATGGAAATATATGTAATCAAATGACAGATGGAGGTTCATCTAAAACAATTTCAGTGAAGAAAATTCTGATTTTTATGCAAAAGAAAGTGAGTTTTCTGCCATATCTGACGGGTTTATTGTTCTATAAAGGCCATAGTGTGATCTTAATAAGGAAAAAGGCGATATACAAGTGCTGTTGGTGTATAAATAGGTGCATGAAAAAGTGCGTGTCATAAGAAGAATTTTGAGATGATTTGATTCGGAAATTTAAAAATGATGACGTGAATGATAACATTAATGATTTGAACTATATATTATATGTGACGATTTGTTTTTAAATTATTATCTGAGGGTATATACAGTGAAGTTAATAAGTAACGGAAATTCATTATCTACGTAATTAACAATTTATGAGTAAAATCCTAAAGCACGTCAATTTTACTTCCACCTCCAGTGGAAGTGTAGCAACGCAAAAAAAATATTTTTTTTTTATTGAAATAGGCTTAAAATATCATGAAACGTTGAGATTTTAAATTTATGCGAAAAAAATTTCCTGTCTGTTGGTCTGTCTGTCGGTCTGTCTGTCGGTCTTTTTGTGCGCACGTTTACTCTGGATCCGTTTATGATATTAACTTGAAATTTGGTACACTTATGTATTATATAATATATAATATTATATCGATCTAAAACTAAATTATATTTTGATCTAATTCCGTTGAAGTGTTCGGGGGTAAATGGGGTAAATAAGAGTAAATAGGCAAAGCAAGCAGGTAAGAGTCCATAAAATTGCAATTTAGGGCATGTACGAAAAGTCGAGGTCTCAAATTTTTTTTTACATCAGGCCATGGAGACATCTATGGTGTATAGTAGCAATTGACCATATGAGAGGATTCACTTACCTCTCATCACTAAAAAATGTAATTGGCAATGAGAACTCGCCTCATGATTACAGGAAAGGAGAGGTAGGTTTGGTTCAACGAGTGTATATATATATATATAAACTTAAATTCCTTTTGAATAGAAATAAATTAAAAATTCCCCAAAAAGGTCAAAAATAATTAAAACTCCACGGATTGAATTTGGACTAATACAGAAAAAATCTTAACGAAAATAATAATCTGTTCGAATCAGCTGATGCAGGCTGCATCTCGATAACCCAATGTACGATATTCTAAGATTATGGCCTAAATTAGATTGGAATTTTTGATAAAATTATGATTAAGAAGTAAGAGTTTAGAAGACAGAAAAAGTCATAAACGAAAACTGACAAACAGAAACGTAGGATAGGCAGGAAAGGGTTAAAGATTTAAAGGTATGATCAGAGGGTTGTGCAAGATGCAGTTATAGAAGGCGAAAGGACGGCTAGAGAGGTTGTCGGAAGATGGGCAGCGTCTCGTAAGGTAGGGTGTGTTTTATTCGAGAAGGTGCATTATACTGTCTGATTTGTGTTGTGCAACAAGGTAGGGAACTATTTCCCAGTTTGAGGGTGTAGAATTTTTTAGAGATTTCTTGGATGTAGTCCGCTATTGGAGTTATATCGTTACAACGTGCATAGATATCTCTGTGGGAGGTGTATCGTTAGAATTCGATATGAGGCGCATACATTTATTTTCCAAGACTTTTAGTTTTTTCATTGTCGTGACCGATGTGATAGTCAAATGCTCTATCGACATTGCTGTACCATTCCGGTGCCGGTGTCGCGTATGTTATGAATGGCCTAATCGCTATGCTGGGAATCAGTTTTATTGTTATGTCGATTAAGTCTGCAGATACAGACTCTTAAAGTAGACTATTGTCTAGTTGGTATGTGTGTCAAGCGTTAGCCGTTGGTCCAATCTAACCCACAAATACTTCACACACCTTCTAGTTCGATTTTGTTTCCCTAACAAAATTGGTGTACTGTGGACATGTGATAAATTTATAATGTCACTGAAAACCATTTATTTTGGCAGGCTGGATAATTCTTCTATCGAATACATCTCTTTTTAATCACTACGCATGGACGTTTTGTGACCCATGCGTTATTTTAGACAGACATCTCTTGATGCTAAATTTTGTTCAACTGGGAAGCTGCCGATTTTTCTATCTGTACTTTCCGTCAAATTTCATATTCGCAGTTCCGGCATTGTCAATAAAAACTCCAAAGTATATCAACTTGTTTACATTTATCAAACTTTAACGTGTTTCGATAGTTTTAGTTTGCTCGGTCTAGAATCATAAAATGATAAATTAATTAAAAAATTAACCATTATAGTACACCGTTAAGGTGTATAAAAAAAAAGATGTCAATGCCTCGATTAAATTCAGTAGTGCTAACAAGAGTTAAAATGTGCTATTTATTTCTTTCGTTTTTTTTGTATGTAACTAAATACAATCTTCCTAGTGCTGCGCAAACTTGAATATAGCTAAATAGAGTGTATAATAAAATTTGAGTTACAAGATTGAATTAAAAATGAAGCATAAAATTCATTACAAATAGACGTATGTGTGGTGTACTAAAAAACACATTTATTCGTCACATTAATATAAGTAGACCGAAACTGTCGCTTGGGGTATAATATTAAATATTTATGAGCCGTAAATAAGTCTACAAGTCGGAATAAATAAATATAGTGACACTGTTTTATATAATCATACATTATAGTCTCTAACATTTAACCTATAATATTTTGTATATGAAAAAGTTGTATTGATTATATTTTATTTTCGTCTCTTAAAAATACTGTTAACTTCTAATTTAACAACTGTTCTTCATAGACTATTTCTGTGCTAAAATAAGGCTAATAAAATAGAATATAATATTTCGAGATTTTAATTAATCAATCACATATTTAGTGGAAGGCGGTAAGGAAGAAATAAAAATCTTTAAAATAATGTTACGAGTTTACAATCTCCAGTAATCTCCCTGTATGTAGGTTCAATAATTACAACAAGAATATTTACAAACCACTGATTTATTAATCACTTAATTACAATAATTAGGTCTTTATACACATTAGTACACACTAATTACAAGTTCCATCTACTATAGTCTCACTACTATAATTCACAACTTGTTACTGTTCTTAATCCATCTGTTCACCTGCTTGTCTCATATCAAACTGTTCCAGTGCGTCGATTCAGTCCCTATATATACCCGCGTCGAATGTATAGAACATTCCAGATTGTTCCGGCCTAACATTCGCGACTTTTTTGGCGCCGTTCTCGAATTTTCTATGATTCCAGTATCGTAATTGTGCACATAACACTGCCCCCTCCTTAAGCCTGAACGTCTCGGTCAGGCAATTCAGAGTCCCCGACATACATTACCAATCTGTTTAAGTGCACGATTTTCATCTTGGACTTCTTACTTCGTTGAATCCGATAAACAACGTCATTAATCCGGGAGATAATAGAATACGGTCCTCTTTACATCCTGACGGCTATTTAGCCAGTAGAATCGTTTCCGTACTCTAGCCAATGTCTTGTTTCTGCCAAAGTGCTCTCTGGATATTCCCTCGTGCACTTCCCGAAGTACTTTTGGTACTCGGAATCTGGGTATCAGCAAACGCATGGTAACTTCTTTCCCATACTCGACAGTTTTATTCGACACATCCTTCCATTCTGGTCGTACCTTTTTCTTTTGCCTTCAGTATAGGTCCAATTTCGTCATCGCTCCTCCATCATACTCCAACTTCCTCTGTCCAGTCCTTTCGGAACCTTAATCTTAACCACCTTCACTTCTGCTGCATCCTGCTGTTTCTTTACATCATCGGCATTCATTTCCTTGGGGTGCCTCTGACGACAGTACCTCTTGATATGCCCCAATTTGCCACAGTTATAACAGCGGATTCCCTTCGTAAACCTTTCAGTGCTTCTTTGCTGCTTAGGCTCC
Organism: Leptura quadrifasciata; assembly: GCA_963675555.1. Classification (NCBI taxonomy): domain Eukaryota; kingdom Metazoa; phylum Arthropoda; class Insecta; order Coleoptera; family Cerambycidae; genus Leptura; species Leptura quadrifasciata. The sequence continues at coordinate 53,959,381 of OY776677.1, forward strand.
GGTTTCGGCGGATGCGGTCCCTGTTTCGGTTCCGGTCGTGAACTCATTTCGTTCAATACTTGTGCGACCATTTTCTGTATGTCCTTTAGCATAGCCATCACTTTCGCCCTTTCGGGGCTGATTTCTTCTTTCCTTGCGGCGTTTACTTTCATTGTCGACAATTGCGCATCATATGCCCTGATTTGTTGCAACGGTAACATCGAGTACCTCCGCTAGGCTTTACACCTCCTTGTCGACTTTCCTGTTTTCCTGGGAAACTTGTTTTGGTCAATTGTTCTTCACGTCTCTCTAGTTTTTCTTTTTCTTCGTCACGTCTCTCTTGGTTTTCTTTGTCTTCTTGACATCCCTTTTCTTGTTCTTTTTTGTCTTCTTGACGTTGGTCTAACATTATTTGTCTTAGTCCTGCAGGTAAGTCCTGTGTTTGTTTTTCGGCAGCCATGCTTCTTGTTTCCATTCAAAAACTAACAAACAACACTAACAAGCCTTATTTAACGTCTATATCTGGTATACGTCAAGTATTTCCATAAAATCCAGAGTAGAATATTCTAGAAAATTTCTAGAAATATCAAAAATGGGTCACACTCAATATCTATACTACTTTCTAGTTGACAGAACTTGACTAACTGCGCTAATCTCCAATGGAATGTTCTGTAAATTTTCTCAAAATATCACAGTAGGTGTTATTTAATGTCTATACTACTTGCCAGTTGCAGAACTTAGCTAACTGCGATAATTTCCAAATAGAATATTACGGAACTTTTCTCAAAATGTTACAATAGGTCTTATATGATAATGATGAGTCTATGATAAGTCTTGTCTAATGTCTATATCACTTTCCAGTTCAAAGCACTTCAATATCTCCAGTGGTTTCTAAATAGAACACTATGGAACTTTCTAGAATTCTTCAGAAATCCCATTGCAATTCCGTTTCTGACACCAATTGTTACATGTTTACAATCTCCAGTAAACACCCTGTATGTAGGTTCAATAATTATAACAAGAATCTTCACAAACCACTGATTTATTGATCACTTAATTACAATAATTAAGTCCTTATACACATTAGTACACACTAATTACAAGTTCCATCTACTATAGTTTCACTACTATAATTTACAGCTTGTTACTGTTCTTATTCCATTTGTTCACCTGCTTGTCTCATATCAAACTGTTCAGGTGCACCGATTCAATCCTTATATATACCCGCGCCGAATGTATAGAACATTCCAGAATGTTCCGCCCTAACATTCGCGACTTTTCTGGTGCCGTTCTCAAATTTTCTATGATTCCAGTGGCGCAGTCGTGCACATAACAATAATGTCACTAAAACATTAGATCAGTGCCCTTTAATTACTCGAATACACTCAACTCGTGTTTCGCTATCTATAATAGCACCATTGGGAGACAATTAAAAACTGATTTTTAGTCGCGATGAAGCTAACATACGAAATGCACGTCGAGGTAGTGTATTCGAGTGCAGTATTCGTGTGTTTTAGTATTTGCGGCAACTACGAGTTATTGCAAAGAAAGTATTAATAAAAAAATGGATCAAAGGGTCCTGGGTTCGAATCCTGGTTAGGGCATGGATGTTTAGCTCATATTTTACCGAGTTTCTAGCACTAGATTAGACGGGGTTGCGTGAGACAACATGACTAGTCGTTGTACCACTCCTGCGTTCTAGTCGCAGCTGTGGCAGATGGTAATATCGTAGAAAATGGTCGTTGTGTGATTTATTGTCTGTGTACATGTGTCCTGGTTGTGTAGCTGATGCTAAACTCCCCCAGGACGGTAATCTAAATAAGGAGATTAAAAAAAAAACTGAAGAGTAGAACTCAGACGCAAATCAAAGACGAAAATTTAGTAAATAGATATGTATTGTTGATTCTTTTAAAAATGTGTATTGAACATGTAAAATAAATAAATCAATTTACAATATAATTATACAAATTCCATACCACTGATGGTGAGTGAGGAGAACATCGTGAAACGTAGTGTCCAACTACCACCCAAAAGTTCGTTAGAGCAATCGACTGATTCAAAAAAATTACTTAAAAATTTTGTAGTCAAGTTTCATTATAATTCCTAAAAATCCGCCCGAAGAAAATTTTCATGGCATATGAACGGATTGGCTTTTAGTGATCGATCGTATCTTCTTTGACATCCATACTTACTTTCCTAAAGATTTAAAGTTTTAAATTTGTATTTTTGATCAATTCAAAAATACATGAAAATATTTCTCGTCTTTTAAGGGATAATAGTTATAATTCGTTAAATTACTTTATAAAATTATAATTCTTACTATAACTAAATAAAATATGTTCCAGATCCCACTCTTAACAACTTAAAATTTAATCAACACAGTATTTATCCTAAATATTATATTTTACAATATATTCATCAGGTGCGACATTTGTAATAGAGAATAACATGAAAGAGGTCCTTTAAAAGCATTTCTTAAAAGCACATCGAGAGTAATTAATCTTCGTAAAAGATGGGTATATAACTCTTCAGCTCGATCATATGTTTTCAGTGTATACTCTAGCTATCCAGAACTAACTAAAGTATCAGTTCTATGATCTCTAATATGATACATATTAGAAGATGCGCTGAGCTCTAGAAATTTTTCCCATGAAATATCCTGATACAATTTGAGAATTACATTTTTTAAGACATCATCAATATCACACATTTTTCTTCTAATAATTCTAAGTAAACATTTCAAAATTAAAATCGAAATACAAAGCGTAATGTAGCACAGTAATCGTAGAATTAGAGCTGATTGGTTATTGTAATCGGTAGAAATATAAAAAGGTTTTGAGGCGCATGCATCTTTTATCATTTTATCAGAGGTACCATCTTGAAACATTATTCGCATGTAGTATTACTAGGTATCGAAAAGTAGAATTCGGGAATGTGATTGTTAATAAGGTAGGGTGTCATTTTTACACATGCTGGAAAACTGTTTTGCGATCCATTGATATCGATACAGGCAAAAACTTCTTTCGAATGGTACGGTTGATGTATGAAATACTGCATGTAAAAGTATAAAGTATGAACTTAGTATGGCCATGATTGCAGATACCCTAATGATTTATTCATAAATAGTGTCTATTTATCAATAAAAATAATAAAAATAATAGACCCTCCGCCACATAAGTTTTGAATCTAATTTTCTGCAATTGCAAAAGAGCGGTACAGTTTTGTTCACATGCAGAAAAGCATAGCTTTAGTGTGCTTCACTGGGTGGTAAATACCAAGAAGCAACCTAATTGAACACTGTTCTGCGTAAGTCGAAGTCCAAAGATTAATTAAGGTTCAGAAATTTCATGCAATAAACAAGATGAAATTATTTTAAGTTGAAATGAAAAATTTAAAATTTGTTAAATTTCATGTTTATTATTATTTTTTTGAAACTATATAAATATTTATTTTAAGTTAAAAATGTAAAGAATGTCGTGGAATAATCTATTTAACTCAATTTATTCATATAGTACGGCTCGTTCCTAAAGTATACCCTTCTGGAAGAAAGCATGAAATTTGGCATGCATATAACTTTCATATATGCTTCAATGTAGATGTGAAAACACGTTGAGAAATGTTTGTTTCCCTCAAAATTGAGTGAACTTCAAAATGGCGGCTCGAACAACTGTAACTTTGCTACAAACATCATTGGTTGACACTGGAAGGTTATTTAGGTGTGCAAGTGTAAGTTTAGGGATTCAAAGAATTTGGGCATTTTCGGTTGTCAGCTTGGATTATGGCGACCGTTTATATATACAGTGTGTCGCAGGATAGATGAAACAAGGGGCTCTCATAATCAAGTTGTCTGGCCGAGTTTTGTGATTCGTACGCATCATAGGCGCGCATTGAGAGAATATGCAAAAGTATCTGAGAGGACTTTATGAATGTATCGGGCCCGTCTTGGATAAAAGGATTTTAAAAATGATTGAGCCTTTCTCTCACCATGCACTTCGGCACAACTCAAAGCTAAAGCAACGACACTTTATGTGAAATTTAGCCTGTTTAGATTGCAGAGTTTCCAAGAATGATCCTCCCTCCTTCAGTCTTTCTACTAAGACGTATTACGTATTCTCATGAAGAATTTATTAATTAATTTACTTTAAAATAAAATAATAAAATTAACTTACTTAAAATATCTAGTGAATATTAATCATTTGCTTTTGTAGTTAGTAGAATATAGAAATTTGCTGCTTGTTAAAAAAATTTCAAATACGTGATTTGTTGTTGTCTTTTCAATTTTATTTAAAAACTTTGTTTTGTTTTTTAACAAACATATTAGCTTTATATAAATTGTACACTTAGATAAACATTATACAAATTAAAACATTTCCACATTGTATTAACGGGTCCATAAGAAAGCGGTATAGAAGGTGTAAATGACAAAAGGATGTCCGAATATTTACATGAATTCCTAGATTCCATTCTTGCTTTGCTGTGAATGATTTAAGTACCTTAAGCGGTTATGATTTAAAAGTTGCTTCCAGTTAATCTTATACAAGTTAAATATGCTAGAAATAAATATTAGATTATTAGACTATAAATACCTATTATATGTAAATACAACTCTATTAAAAACTGTTTAATCATTATTCGCGAAAGAAATTCAAGTAATTTTACTACAAATACTTTTTTTTCAGGATCCCCGATTCAGCAATGAAATAGACTTAAAAACGGGTTATAGGACAAATTTAATACTGTGTATGCCGATTTGTAATTACGAAGGCGATGTTATTGGAGTAGCACAAATAATTAATAAAACCAACGACACCCAGGAGTTTACAGCTCATGATGTTGAAGTTTTCCAAAGGTACCTAACTTTCTGCGGTATTGGAATTCAAAATGCACAATTGTTTGAAGTTTCAGTTTTGGAATACAAAAGAAATCAGGTAAGAAATGTATTCACTTTGTATCACTACCATATGTACAACACACACGTAAAGAATATTTTATTATATGATAGAATCTATCATTGGTCAGTAAAAATCTAGTATATTATTGTGTACGATTTTTTATTTTCTATTAATTGTCACAGAAATCAGTGCACTATTGATCTCTTATGCACACGTCTAACAAATAAATTGAAAACTCGGCAAACATTTCATCTACTTCGAAGGTGAAAAATCTTTTAAACATGGATAACATATCTACTGAAAGACAGTGAAAAAAAGTATAGTGAGAGTAGCAAAATTTTAGTTGGGAGTTTCATAAGTGCTGTTCATAAATCTCGAATAAATTACTATTACCTGAAAATAATTTTTTTGATAAAATATGATAAACTCAAACTATTGGTCTAGAAATATTATTTTATAAGGCTGGGACATCAATAAATAAAATAAGGACGCCCATATTGTACTTAAACGTTATACTATTCATCATTTTCAAGTGGTTGATGTCCTTCAAGATGCCAAATTCATAATTTTTTAAAGTAGGGTCTATCTATACATAGGCAACATAACAATAGTTATTTGTTTAATTAGGCAGCAAAATAGTAGTCTGAGTCAATTATCAGCCGCGGCAGTCAATCTATTTTGCTGCTGAGTTGAACGTATAATTTTTTCGTCGATTGTTTAAATATATTCTAAATTATATTCTCAATCTCTATATTTTTGTTGTAATAAATTCAATAAAAATTCATTAAAAATCGCAGTTGTTACTAGTTGGTTACCATGGAAACTAAATGCCACTTTCCCTGCTGGACAGGAAACTGCCCACTTACGTATTTAGGCAAGGAAAATCAGCACTTTCCTGCCTAGGCAAGGAAAGCGAAGTCAGCAAAGTTAGTACTTGCTGGTAATTGGCGAAAAAATGTCTTATGAAATGAATTTCGTTCAGAAAATGCAAAGTCTTCAAAATCTATCTTCCGTTAATTATGCGATTCTCCAAGTTTTTATAGTTTTCACCTATTAAGAGTGATTCATAATATTATTAATGTGCGTTGTGTCCTATGTTTCGAGAAGTGAAGTTCAATACTTCAGAGATGTAGCTCTATACTCCTTTTGTAATAATAATTTCCTAAGGCTGATAAAACTTTATATACGGTATTTGGTCTATTATATGTCTTATGATTTGAAAGTGATCATTAATTTCAAATACAGGTTTAGTTCTAGAGATGTCCTTGCATAATATTGCCAATCTGCAGGAGGAACAAATCTAGATATAACCCTATGCATGAGTTATTCTAAGTTTCATTGATTAATTTATGTGATCATGTGATCGATTCAAGCCACATCCCATTTTGTTATTGGCTTGGATTGATTAAGATCGCCGAAAATCAATTTTATGTCATCTTCATGTTTTAATGAAACCAGTATTGACATTCTTCCTGTGGCTAGCATGAAATCTGCCACTTATGAAACTTTTATTGCTTAGTAAATTTAGTACGTTGTGTCCACCCTTTTTTACTTTAGGGCCCGTGAGTCCTCAGTAAACAGATTTCCAGAATAAACAAACAATTATCGTATTTTATGTCAAATTAAAAAATCGAACTCATTTTGCGAAAACTGTAAATTAATTTTCCATCAATAACAGGTAGAGTCATGGGAAAAACATAGTGTAAAACTCGCACAGTTTTCATTCATATGAAAATTACAGTAAAATTTTCTACTCGTAGGAAACGGGCATTCGTTATACAATACTAAAAGGGGATGGATCGAAACTGCTGGATGAATAGAAACAAAAGTGGGGAACGTAATTGAAAAATTTCCTCGGAGTTCAAATTTAAAATTGGCGGTTTCAGTTTTCTATTTAATTATCTATCAGTAGGTCCCTTACGTATACTTAGTAAATTTCAGCATGTTATATAGGCATTTCTGCTTGAAACAGTGTTATATGGGGTTAATTTACAGGCTGCAAAACTTTATATTTTTCTACAGGGAAAAAACAGGTAAGTAACCTCGTATCTTGCTGAAAAAATACCTTAACCATAATTATTCACAAAAGTAAAAAACTCTGTAAAGTTTGTGAAGCATTAACATTTAACATTAACATTAACGTCACTTTTGTCAGAATTTTGGGGTCAATAAAAATAGTCGTCTTTAAGTTTATTTATGTTTTGTAGCATAGTATAAGAGCTCGAGAAGTCATTTTTGTTTTTTAAATTTGCATTATAAGTTTTCCTGATGATATCAGTGTCTTATAATGTTTCTTAGATTCCTAAAATTTTGTAATGGTTTGTTACAACAAAATATCGGTTTAAATAACGTAATTTTATTTTATTTTTAAATTTTTGTTTATTTTTCATGTTTTAAGCGAAAAAATTCACCCAATTTAAAAAAAATTTTTTAATAGTTTCTATGGACCCTTTGGGTGGAGTAATGGCAATTTTAATGAAAAATAAGTTAGTGTTTCTGTTCACCCCACATTGCGGGGTGAATAGAAACATATACCTTTTATTTTTTTTGCAGTCAAACTGATCAAAAAGTTATTATGCCTATGCATCTACTAGTAGGGACCAGAGTTTTCCACATTTTTAATTTTGAGAAAGCGCAAAGTTCAAAATGTGTTTCTATGCATCCCTGATTACGGTATACTATTAGTTTGTTAACGCGTTCGCGTGGCATAGTGAGCCCGACACAAATTTTGCAGTTCTTTAAAAGTTGATTTCTCTCTCCGCCCGATTCGAGAGCATCAGATGTTTCTCCTGTGTCTTATCGGAAAACGTGATTGAAGACAATACATGACTTATATCGTGTTCTTAATTTTATTTATTTCCTTTCGACGTACCTAACTCTCCATTCCTTGCGGACAACTAATCTCGAATGATGAAACTGGTTAGAATCGGAAAATTCATGCTACACCTATTAACATTCTAATCTGTATGCAATGTCTGATTATTTGCGGTGTTAACTTGATCTCTCTATTTATCTATTTCTATTGGATAGTGAAATCTGTCATACCATAGCTTGTGTCTCAGCTAAGCTTTTTTAGACTTTCATACCACCATGCTTTTGATGTTATGCTATTGCCTTATTACGTATGTAAATGCTGTGTTTTCTAATCTAATTCTAGTGAAATCGTGTTACCCCTTATAAAATACATGAAAGGTGCCTGATCCGTCTATAACTCATCTCTTTATTTCAGGAGTTGATTTGGGGATACTTCAATGTGATTAATTTTTTTAAAAATACGTTCTTCTTCATTGTGTCTAATGAGATATCCGCTTAGAATTATATCTAACCTCGTGATATTCTCTCTTTCACTCAAACCTAGACTCCTGAGGAAATTATATACGATTTTAAAGAACTGAGGCTAGATTGCTTCAGTTGAAACACAATTTATAGAAGACAACTATGTTTAGCGCTTCAGTCTCATCAAATATTTTGAAATATGTAATGTTGGCACGTGCCAATATTGCCTTTCAGGGATACCGGCTTGCCGACAAAGTCGGCAAGTGCTGTCTTTTATGTATGTAGAGGAGACGACTGAATACGATATAATTCGGTAGTCTTTGATAACATTACATTGACATGGCTGAGGCTCTCTCTTTTAAACGACGGCATTATAGACTCAACCTTCTTCAATAAACGACACGTTTTATTCTGGTGTTATTCTACTTTATAACTCCCCTTGATCTTCTCCAGTTGCAATATGAAACGCCAGTTTCGATGAGCTCAAGTTGAATGATGTAGCTATTAAAGATGTCTACTCTCTCCTTCAAGTCGATTCAATTCTAAACCATCTCAGAGATACGAAATACTTTTATTTTGTCATTGCACCGATAGAGGAGTTTACGCTGCTTTCGTCTAATGAATAATTTGGTTGAGCGATGCATGTATGTTAAGTTCTTACCATCTCTCTTGATGCAATATAAAGACAGAATTATCCTCGGCTTACTATAAATACAACCTTTATAGGTAAATTGAAGTATTTCATGTTTATGAGCGGTTAATTTATTTTTTTCAGATACTACTCAACTTAGCCCGCAGTATATTCGAGGAACAAAATAACCTAGAATGCCTTGTAACGAAAATAATGCGAGAAGCTCAAGATTTATTAAAGTGTGAAAGATGTGCCGTCTATCTTCTTGATCTTGATTGCTGTGAGGCTGTGAGTATCTTTTTTATAAAAATGTTTTACTTTTGCCTTGTATTTAATGTTTATTTACAATGTTTGTTTCTATTGATAATTATTGTAATATTTAATTTCTTAATGCCAAATTAATACGTTCAAAACAAATTATTTATTATAACTTTTTCATAACAAATATTTTTTCAAAATGTATTTTAAAGTTTGAAATATTTCATATATATTGATTTGAATAACTTGCTAGTTCAACAGAATTCGGTGTAACCGAAATATCACGATACCTACGGTTGGATCGGTTTAAAACGTTTGGAGTTCGATAATATTCAAATACTAACCAATTTTGATAATTTTATTGGAAGTTATTTCTCTGTTAATTCTGTGAAATTTCTTATAAGAATGAAACTAGGTTAGATGGGGATGATGATTGTCTATGAATAATTTATAAACTTTAACATCACATTATAACACATTATCGAATTTAGAAAATCATTTGGAGCGTCTTCGGCATATAACTTGCCATTAATTGTTTGCAAATCCCTAAATATTTTGACTTTGTTTTGACAACTCGACCCTCATGTTCAATTCAATTCAAAAAGTATTTATTAATAATAAATGATACAATAGTTGCCTCACCAGGACCTGCTCCGGAACCGATCGTGCAACCACCGCAATAACGCGGTGACGGATTGCAGGATCGGGCGGAACAGACCTGGGTCAGCGAAAACAAAAATTCAACAAAACTAAACCTAGACTCCTTTTTAAATATAAAATAAAAATAGGTAATAAAATTAACAAAAATGCTTGAAAACAAGCTTAACAAAACTTATAAACTACACTAATTTTTAAAAACATTGTCGCACAAAAAACACTATCAAATTTGGTATCTGGACGCAGGCACCACAACTCGAACAAGGTGCCTTCCGCGAGATATTTCAATGCAGGTCTGCGCAAGGCTGGCCTAAACTTTGAATTTTTAAAAATTTTGATTTCGAAAAGGTTTCAATTTTTTAAAAGGTTAATGGTGTGAAGCGAATTTAGAAACAAAAATGTACAAAGAGAAATGAAGAGAAACTAACAAACGCGACAAAAATACACAAAACAGAAAGGAAGAGGGAGGCAGGAAAGATTTAAAGATAATTAAAAGGTATGAAATATTAGCGAAAGGTAGATAGGATTAGAGAAAGGTATAGTTATTGAAACTTGGCTATAGTGGTTGCCGGAAAATCGGCAACGTCTGGTACGGTAAGGGGTGTTTGATCCGAAATGGGGCACTGTTGTAGTCTGCTAATTTGTGTTTGTCATTGTTCAGTTTATTAACTAAATTAGAGTAACATTCACCATCTTCGTTATCTAAATTTCCGGTGACAAATTTAAAAAATGCTCCGATACTGTTAAGTGTTCTGTGTTTATATTGTTTGGTCTCTAGAAAGACTTCGTTAAACTTACATTCTAGAATTCTAGGTATTTGTATTATGAGGCTGAGGTATGTATTGACATCGCCCTTAAAAGTGACCATATTTGAGAGTCGAGAGTGTTTAGAATAACATTTAGAATTTTTTGATTTTTGTTAAAGTTTGTTTTCAAGGAGGATATGATTTTGTGAATTACTAATGTCTGCTTATAGTTGAACACTATTATTGAATTGCTGAAAGTTATAAACATAACGTAATACCATATATATTGGAGAAATATAATGTTTGCAATGGCATCGGGCAGGAGTGTGCTCTGTCACCAATTTTCTTTAATTAATATCTATATATAGGAAACCTGGAATGTAATGTGTACCAGAGGACTGACCGGGTAGAATAGTTATAGGCGATAAATTATATTTACCACTATGTTGACAAAATGTCGTGTATGATATCAGATAATTTATTTACCTCAATTTTCTAATGAATGAATTAATTAATTTCTTAACCGATGAAAGCTAAAATTAAAATATTTAAAGTTATATTATTTTATAACGTCCAAGAACAAAACTTACCGTGGCATATTAACGATGGTATCGAGTTATTTTGTCTTTCTAAGTGTAGAGTCCTTGCCAACTAGCTGACTCGAGAAAATAGTACAAGAAGAACTCCGAACTATTCTTCAAAATACCGTTCTGCGAATTTGGCTCAAATTGTGCCAATTTATTTTTCTAATCATATTGATCAAAAGTTGGGATTTCGGCAACTGATTTTTATGAGTAGTTTTTTATGTACAGTGCTTCCAAAGCTAATATTAGAACCTTTTGCTATATGTGAGTGGTTCAGATTGAGAGACCGGGTCAATAATTGTAATAGCATTGGCTAATATGAAGTGGGAATTCTAAAGGATTGCGCAGTAGCCGCATGGGGCAAGTATTATCATTTTCAAACATCTAATTAATGATACATAACAAAAATTATTGCAGCTGCATAAATTGGACTATATGAATGTGTTCTATTTTCTCCAACTATATTTGGACCGATGTGCGCAAATAAAGGAAACTCCACTTAAGGTTGCGTGTTAACCTCCCTTAAGGTCGTAAAATATAATGTAATGTATGAATAGTTTCAAATTTTGATATATTTGTTTCGTCTATTAGATAAATACCTGGATATAGTAGGAATAACTTAAGAAGAAGAGATGAGCAGTAAAACGTCAAACAAAGATAACTTTGTTCCATGCGAATGCAATTAATAATTACTGAAGTGAATAAATCAAGTAAATAACGAAATCGCAGTTGGTCGAAACTGTAGAAATTTAACTAATCATTTTTATCATGAGTATGGAATATATCAGGAGTAGGTTTCTGATCTAAATTAACTGTGTTAATTAAACATTAAAATATTTAAAAAATGCGAGAAGTGTTAAATTTACAGTCACTAATTTCACTAAACACTAATTAAATATTTTATTGTTTTAAATTTATACTCACAATACTTATGATCAATTTCTGTACTGTTGAAACAGTATAGTTGTCGAAATACTCAATATTTGTTTCTTTGTCTGATTAATGTAACTTTTAAAAAAATGTATATTGCAATGTATGTCGGCGATATTAAAGGTGGACTTGTATTTGATTGCATATGCGTCGAGGTATGCGTGGAAGAATGTAATATATATATTTGTCTGTTTTGCTACGAGTTACACGTACATGAACAAATAGATACGTTAGATATTAATGATTATAAGATTTTACGTAACGAAATCATTTGGGCTACTGTAGCGTAGCAGATATCGTAGGCAAACTTGACCCGGAAAGTGATGTACGTGCCTACGATAAAATTTCTCTAGCTCAGACTATCTCAGGGCGTTAAGCCCAAGCTTACACAAACTATGATAAATTATTAGTTTACTTACTTAACAAATCACTGAGTTTTTCGATATGTAGTGGTCGCAGACGAAATAATGACACTTTCTTTAAAAATGAAATGCACTATATTAAACAATTTACAAAATTGGTTCTCTAGCATATAACCTGGCGATGTTCACAAGGTGTGGCAAATTTCACGATTAATCAGTTACAACACATTCATAAAATGCCTCGTGTAGCTACACATCGGTTTACAATATGATCATGAATTGCTCATAAATACTGCCACAAAGGTCTCATTTAAAGAACCTCCTTAAATATATGTAAATGCATAAAATCTGTAAATATGTACAAGTTAAAAATGCAAATTATGAATTGACATCCAGCCGAACCACTGAAGGTGGTCCCCGGTAGGTAAAAAAAATACAACACAACACACTTATTCAGGGTGGTACGATACCGAGTCCGGATGTGGAGGAACTGTAGCCCTACAGAGATGTCTTCGGGACACAAGAAATGGACCCAAGGATGGGGTTGATTGTAGCCTCACCAGCCCTGGAACCTTCCACTGTGTGTGGATGCCCCGTCCGTGGAACTCTCACTGACGTGTGTAGAAGCCCCGTCCGTAGAACCCTAAAGATATCACGATTTAATTCACAGTCAGAAATGCACGTGAAGCGTGCTTAATGTGAGTAATTCTGACATAACCTACAAATGAAACATAATTTACCTCACTGATGAGGGAACAATCCACCAATACTCCGGGAAGCCACAGTCGGATAAATGGGGTCGAGTCCACCTTTTAAGTTGACACTGTATTTCCAAAGGAAAGCCTGCAAATTTGCGAAACACGTGGGTAGAGAACGGGCAAGATGGCGTGAAGAGGTTAGCTTACCTTGTGTAATTTAATATCCTGCTTCCGCAGATAAAATTTACTCACAAACACAAAATATTCCGCTAAACGGAACAACAACAGATTGAGGAAATTTTCTTGAGTTGATTATTCTAAAATCCACCCGGATGCCTTGGATTAACAAGGTTCACAGAATAATCAGCTACCCACGCCAAGCCAACAAAAATGGTTGCCTACCCGTCTTTCGCTCTCTGCTGTTCACGTGTCGCCCTCCCGTGGAGAATAGCGAAATGTGTTTCGGACGTGTAGCAGTTGTTATAATGCGGCCCACAAAACGCTAAAGCGTATGGTGGGTCGCATACGCTAGGGGTCCGTAACAGTTTAACATTTTGTCGGTCATTATACCTTATTTTGTCATTTCCAATATAACTTGGATATAAATGTTGGATGACACACCAATCGTTTAGTACAATAATAAAATAAAAATGTCTACACAATGTACATGGGTATATATAGAGCCCTATATTGCTGTTGCCAACCACCAGTAGTCTTTGCTTCGGGCATCAGTTTCTAATTTAAAGTGTAGAGGAACTACGTTATCCATGGGCAGGATCATAGAGGCACATATAGTTATGTCGAAGAGCGTATGCATATAGAGGTCAAGAGCTGTTCAAGTACCGGTAGATGATGCGTAGAGTTAATTAATGCCATGGTCATGTATTTGAATAAACTATTAATTACTGAAATTATCTACACTAAACCACGATGAATAATTTATCAGGTGATTTTATACAGTGCTAAACGTAAAGAAAAGTGAAGAAATGCAAGCAATTTAGCTAGAAGTATTAACGCAAAAATGTGGTACGCAACTACTTTAAAGGCAAACTATGTAACAAATTTAAATAGGGTAATACTTAGTATTTGACACATGCTAATTTCCTTAAAATGTTTGGTGTCATAATACGGCTCCAGTCTAAAGTCTCTTTTAAACCAAGAGGTAAATCTTTTTGACGGGAAAATCATCAAAGACGTGTTACTAGTATGTTTCTAAGAATACTTTTAGGTGCATTAAAATCGGTATAATGCCTAATGGCTTGGGAGCTGGTGGCAGAAATTTCTGTATGATTTTATTGTGCTAGAAAAATTCAAAGTGTAATGATGTCATAATAAAAAGCCGGAAAAACAATTTCAATAATTTTATTGCGTCAGCCACTTATTTTATATATTCTAATGTTCTTTTTCTATTTCTTTCTTTTATTTTATATAATTCCTGTAGCAAATAAATTTGAATTCAAAATATTTAAGTAAATATATCAGACAGATTTTTGACCTTTCAAATGCCATGTACTTATTGCGGTCGAAAATAGCTAATAGACTGATTTTCCCATTTTAAACATGGTTATCACCAGTGACGCATCACTCATAATATATTTTATTATTGTTATTAGTGTCAATGTCATTGTGATACCCCACCGATGATTTCTTGTCAAAATAATTTATTTGACATAACTGACATAAGAATCCCTATTTACAGTAGACTTTCTTGCAACTGTAGTAGTGACATTAACATTGAGTTCATTTTTGATATTTTTATAAGAAACTCAGCAGCAACCAAGCTCGGTAGTTACTCTAATCGGTCAGTTATAACAATACCTTCAGCCCATATTATTGCCAGCTACAATAAAATCATATGGCCATATTCCCACGACCTTCCTAGTTATAAAGTGATGAGGATGGAAATTTTTACTAAAATAAAGCAAAAACAAAGTAACTTATGAGATCAATCGATATTAAGTTTTTTTACCGGAAATAGGTCTGAAAGTGAAACCTGTGAGTGGTCGCTCTGTAACCGTCACGAGAATTGACAGAACGGTTTCTTGACTTTGCCGTGACCTTTAATAGCTATTTATGTATCAAGTCCATAATAGAAGGATTTATCAATGAGTCCGGTTTATAACGAGGGCGAGTTCAATAAAGCCTTATTATGGATGATTTGCATACAAAGCTTTATGTCCGAGTGCTAAATTTGGCTTATCAACGAAAAAAATTAATTCAATGATGTTTTTGACATTTTTATGATTGATGTAAATATTTATTTGAAAACATCAAAATCTGACATGGGCTTATTATTGGAAACGTCTAAATCCGAGATAATAGTAAAATAAAGTAACTTTATTTTACTAGTGCAATAAAGAGGTACTTTATAACGCGGTCGGGCATACAATCATTTTATGGAGAATCAGTCGCTATTGGAAAGAAGGAGGATTCCAAGAAAGAGAAAAGGGTCGAGTAAGTGACATATGAAGCGATTACCAGATTTAATAGATAGGCGGTGGAAAACAAATCTTCTAAATATTTAACGAAGTTACACCAACAGACGAATTTGTATTGACATCTATCAACTACGTTCAAAGAAGAATCGTCGCTTACTATTTAGGAGTACCAATATTATGATGGTCTTCTTCAAAATGAGAATTTTTTCTAGATTCACAGAGAAGATTCTAAAAATAGTCTGATATCATAACAAATAATAAATAAATAAATAAATAACACCACAGAAATTAGACAACCCCCAATTCCAGAAGCCAGGGCTTGTACGGAAGGGGGTTACACATTGAAAAAACGCGGACATACAACCATTTCCTCCGACAGTGCCAATACCGGAGCCAGGATTCGAACCCGGTGGTGCGATGTCCGTGTGAGATTAATCGCGATTGCCACCTCGCGCCTTAACCCACTCGGCTATCGACCAGATAGTTAGTTAGTTAGTTACCATTTATTCTTGTAATCATGTATATTCCATCATGTACTATTTTGAATTTTTGAATCATTAAGTATATATTTATTTAATTTTTTATACATAAGTCTCTATTATTCTCTCCTCTGCTCAGCTCTGCCCCATTCTGTTCTATTCTGACCTGTTCTCTTCTCTTCTCTTCTCTTCTCTTCCCTTTCCCTTCCTTTCCTTTCCTTTCCTTTCCTTTCCTTTCCTTTCCTTTCCTTCCCTTCCCTTCCCTTCCCTCCCCTTCCCTTCCCTTCCCTTCCTTTCCTTTCCTTTCCCTTATTTCCTCTCCTATTCTATTCCATTCCATTCCGCTTCATTCCATTTCATGCCATCCTATTCCATCCCATCCCATTCCAATCCGGATCCATTCCATCCCACTCATTTTTTTAATGTGAACGATAGCAACAAGCATTTCGTCAATTCAAGGCTTGATTTGAATTATGACAATATTTTGCAAAATTCTGTTTATAGAATAAACAGAGCTATCCTCGAATACGATAATAACATTTATAAAATAAAAATTGTAACTCGTGTAAATGTTATATGTTTAGAGATGATCTCAGGCGGCAGTGTTTCCTGGCTCAAGTATGTTATTAGGTGGCTATAAAGAAGCATGGCTTTCTTTTAGCTTAGTGTTACATTACGTACAGCAATTATTTTCACAAAGGTCATGCACAACTATTTTGAAAATCGGCGTATCTTTAATACCCTAGTTGAATTTTAAAAATAGATTTCTCTTCTGAACTTTACTTAAAAAAGTATAGAATCATTCATACAGAGTCTCAACAACTAACTAAACAGTTGCCTATTTAACATGTGTTACTTATTTTCCAATTTATTATGTTGAAAATGTTTAGCACAACCAAGTATTGACAAATATTTTTTAACGAAGCAACAGAATGCTTCGTTAAAAAATATTTGTCCATTTCCCATTGTCCATTTATTTAATATATATTTTTTCATAATTTCCTGGCTGAATGGATTACGTGCAAAGCCAATTAGATTAAAAGTAAATGAAGTATTTTTTGAAATATCTTTTAAAAATATGTGCTTCAGATAATTTTGAAAATTCAAAATTTTAGTTTATGCCGTAAGCCTTGAATTAGGTTAATTAATGAAATTACAGTTAAATATGGTTTAACATATTTTGTTATATATAAAATTCTGTAAATACAAACCTTGCCATTTTTCAATGTATAGAACATGTTTATTTGCAGTTTATTGAATAAAAAAACAGTGGCATTCTCTCTATTATGGCGACAAAGATTAATGTATAATGCCACCAGTTTCTTGTTAACGGCGCCACAATGTCAGCCTTTAACAAATTACCCTTGGCGTTGCAACAGAGGCAGAAGGAATAAATAGCCACGGTGACGTTTTATCTCGAGTCGGAAGAATACACGTTATTGTGAAAATTAATTGCGTCCTTTTAAAATTAAGAACCCCGCTACTGTGAAACATTTGACGTCGGTGCTTCATATCTGTGGCGTTATTGCTGATGGTATAAATATGAAATTTAGTGGGAGTGCGTGAGAAATAAAAAAAAATTCCACGAATGTTCAATACTCCAAAGTACGAAAATCACAAAACTATAGACACAGCAACACACAATATGACCATAATAGCAACTAATTTCTTTTTCTTCATTATCTTATTATCGATGAAATTACCCAAAAAAACACGCTGTACATTTCAATCAAATATACGGTATTTAAATTACTAAATTAACAATATATTACTTATTCGTTTCGATTATCTTTATTCCGGTCTCTAGGAAAGCTGAAAATGCAATGTGGGCGCCGGTAAACAAACCGTGGGTGGAGACACGAGAGCTTGAAATGGATTTGAAGGGCTGCTAAACCGTCAAAATTGACATCACTTTACATATTGATGTATATCCCTCCCATTATTTTCTCAAAACATTAGATATAAGAAGCACTGTCATTTAGAAATATAGCGCACATTTTTTATACAAATGTAATAGCCTATAGGAGGTAATGTTGTATGAAGTAAAAATTAGGAAAAATAAACAATTGACAAGAGCAGTGAAACCTAAAGAATTAGAATTTTAGGTTTTAGGAAAATTAGAGACCAAATGGCATATTTATATATATTTTGCAATCTTAAAAGATTTGTTTCAAAGTATCTCCCTCCTTTTTTCTTATTCTGAAACTCGGACATCGGACAGACCCGATGTCATGGCCGATTTGAAGGTGATTTTGACATTTACACTTGCATGCACCCCACGATTTTTGAGCGATAGACGAATTTTCAACTTTAAAACTGTAGAGGATAGAATGTACATTCTCAAATTAAAGTGCAAACAGATTGAACGATAAAATTCTCTGAACAGTTCACTATATAAGGCGATGTCCTAAGTTACGTTCTCTTTGATATGTTTTTGCAAATGTTAAAATAAAATTTCTTTTAGTAGGTAGTGGCTTACTCAGTGAAGAAAGCGTAGGTACTCAATTGTGAATATGACGAAAGGTAACAATATTTTAAACAGTCAATATTTTCCTAAATATACCGGTCAAAATTGGAAATTAAAAATTAAAACTAAACAAATTCATTATCAGAGAAATAAGGAGATTCAAGTGAGAATTCGTGACGGTTTTATTATACTTCTATTTGTTTTTAATTGGTTTCTCACTCACTTGTTATGTACTTATAGCATTGAACTGTGGCTCGATGGCGTATTTCTGATGACAATACAATATTATATCAAATTTGTGATGAAAAAGATAAGTAAATCATATAATTTAAATTTTTTCATAAAAACAGCTTCAGAAGCTATATTTGTTGGTTTTGATAGTTGCTTAATTTAGTTATTTTAATACCAAATAAAGTAAAATAAATATACATATATTTTCTATACGCAAATAGTTAACTTTGATGGTGTTTTTATGATTGTAAGCAAAATTTATTGATCATCGACCGTTGCATATAAAGTTTTTAATTAAATGTTTGTTTTTTTTATCTATATGGTGATTAGCTAGACACTTACATTATTGTTAAGTCATCATTCTGTCACATATTCATAAGAAACATTTTTATTTCTTTTTTTAGGTTTTGATTTTTTTTTCTTTGGCTATGTCTATTATTAAATAGATATGTTTTATATAAAATCGTGATATTTGTAATGTGAAGTAATCGTCCAACAGTTTTAACACTGAAAAATTCCAAATTTAAGGTCGATCCGACAAGTAGTTTCAAAAATACATTGTTTTATAATCAACCGAATTGCTTAGGATTCTGACGGCACTTATTTCCAAAACCTGCCTCTGTAATACAAGTCACTGTTCAAAACACACGTTTACTATATGAGAACCGGGCTACTTTAAAGCAGGTTCGATGCAGAAGAGTTAGGGGTTTCAAATCATAGTAATTTTAGAACCAATAAAACTTACACTTTTTGGTAGGTCATACTGTACATACTATTAGACCACACAAAAATATCCATAAAGCTACGTGGATATTACCGGACAACCGCACACGAAACCAGATTGACCATGCAAAAAATTGAGAAAATCTCTCCAAGATGTGCGCGGCGGGCAAACGTAGCAAGTGACCACTATTGGGTTGTCTCCGAGATAAAATTGAAAATTAGATCAGCTAACACAAAAACTCAATCGAAAAGAATTAAATACAATGTAGGCAAACTCAGAGACAAGGAAACCTGTAGACGATTCGAACAGGAGATTCTCAGAATAACAACTGAGCATGAGGAACAATCAGATACTGGCACATCGAAAAGGTGGCAGAATGTCAAAAATTCACTCTTGATGGCCAGTGATGACATACTAGAACGAAAACAAGTGGGAAGGAAAGAATGGATCACTGACGATACCTGGAGAAAAATCACCAAACGCAAAGACGTCAACAATAAAATTATCCAAGCCACAACAGAAGCAGTAAAAGAGTAGTTTCGAGAGCAATACAGAGAAGCAAATAGAGCAGTAAAGAAGGCCGCTAGATGGGACAAACGTGCACGGGCAGAAAATAGTGCCCAAGAAGCACAAACTACAGCAGACATGAAAAATTGTAGGGAACTCTATAGAATTACAAAAAGACTTGCAAATAAACCGTTTGCGCAGCAAGCAATGAGTGTAAACTCACCTTTCCTGATGAACAACTTACCCGATGGACAGAATACTTTGCTGAAAGTCTTAGCGCAACACCACCACAACTGTCTCATGTCAGGAGAAAAGCTGAACAACTAGAAATGCGACGCCCTGTCAGAATTGCCCCTAACGAACCCACTGCAACCGAAATAAAGAAAAAATATAATAAACTAAAAATAAATAAAGCTGCCGGGCAAGACAATATTCTCCAGAGATTCTCAAGGCATTCCCCGATTGATATCAAGTTACAAAGTTACAAAGTGTGTGGGATACAGAACCGTTCTCTGATGAATGAAAAGAGGGGCCAACTAAAGGCGATCTGAGCGAGTACCACAATTGGCGTTGAATCACGCTCTTAAATACAATGAACAAGCTTATTGCCACCATCATTTATATGCGCCTCTCAGAAGCAGTAGAACCCATCCTAAGGCAGGAACAGTCTGGATTTAGGCCTAACAGGTCATGCATGTACCAGATCAACACACTGCGAATTATCATTGAGCAATCACAAGAGTACAGATCCCCACTACACCTAACCTTCGTTGATTTCGAAAGAGCTTTCGATACCCTGCTACACTCAGCTGTATGGAACACGCTTTTTGAGAAAGGTATACCAGACAAAATTATAAACTTTATAAAAGTTCTCTATAAGCAGGTAAGCTTCCGCGTCATGCACAAAGGCAAAATGGGAGAGAAAATATCAGTCACGAATGGAGTAAAACGGGTATGCGTGTTATCCCCATTACTGTTCAACATAGTGCTAGACTCCGTTCTAGCGAAAACAAACATGGCTGAAAGGGGAATACTTTCACAACACGTCTGGAGGACCTGGACTACGCAGATGATATCTGCCTTCTATCTCGCATCTTTCATGACGTGAGAGAAAAACTAAAACTTCTGGCTCGCGAGGCAGAAAAAGTAGGTTTGAAAATCAATATTGGCAAAACCAAGGAAATGCGGATAAACATAGACAGAAACAAACTCACACATCAGCGACCACCATAGACATAGTGAACGAGTTTGTGTACCTCGGCAGCGTAATAGACTATACGCGTGGCACAGAGAAAGATGTGACAGAGAGAATCCTAAAAGCACGAAGAGCTTTTACTACTAACTCCAATATGGAGCTCGATGACATACACGGATTCAGGGACGTATTTATAAATTTTGCGCCCCGAGCGAATATAATCGGCCGCGCCAGTGAGTACCCGATAGCAAAAGTAAAAAAAACTATGAGTTGATAAATAAAAACTTACACTTTGTTTATATAGTTATTTATTATTCGTAGAAAATATCGTAAATTTTTGAGAAAAAGTCATGAAAAAGTAAATAAAAATTAAATTATTTTTCTAAACATATAATTTTACAATAATTGTTTGCGATGTGCCAAATTGTTAGCGAAAGAATCAATTATATCATAATAGTTTAATGATTTCGTCAAACCGGCCTCTATATTAAGTATAGCTAAATAATTATTTAAATGTTCTTCGTTTATGCGAGAGCGCATGTAATTTTTGATGTCCTAAATTCTTCAATAGGCCTACATATCGACAATATGGATATATAATATATTAAATAATATTGAAAACAAAAGATCAAAAAATCAAAACATAACATAAACTCTTAATAATAAATAAATAATATTAAAATTTAAAATCAAATTCTTTGGTCCTAATAGACTAATAGGTATATATAAATATTTATCATTAATTCTTATTAGTTCTATTCTGGTGTACCATGCGCATTTCGTTGTAATTACAATTACTTGCAGCAATGCGCAACATTGGCAGGATAGAACAATACGGGTACGACTTGAATTTAATTGTAGATAAAGCGACTGCTTGAAAAAACATTCGGCCGGATTATCCTGGCTCATAATCGGGTCAGATGAAGAAATTTCGTGGAGCCCTATGTTCCACCTGAGTAATAACGGGAACCTATATATTAGACTTGAGTTTTCTGATATTTAATTTAAAAGATTGTCAAAACGAATCTATATCGGGTGTCAACGGATCATGGTAGACCTCTTTTTTTCCTAATTTTTTAGAATATCGGAATAAAACTTGGTAGATATACGAAACAGGCACTTTATGACATAACTGTCACTTTTTCCACCCTTCCGGTTTCACCAATTCAATTCAAATAGTCTTAATGATGAATTATTAACACTACAAACAGTTACCTCACCAGGACTTGCCCCGGAACCGATCGTGCAACCACCTTGCATCTAAAGTGGCATGACGAGAAAAAAATTGCTTTTGGGCATATCCACGAATTCCTTAGAACATCCCCTAATTTATGGTAGTACTCTACCATTATGGTTCCGTTTGAAAATATTAGTTTAAAAAAAAAAAAAAATTTTCAAGCCAAATCTGATCGCCCATGAAATACACAGTTTCAAATTTATGGTCGATTTGATTTCTCTGACATCACACCAGTCCATTAGAAGCATTTTTTTCTAGTCATGGCACTCTAAATGCACCAAAAAATTTCGAGTCAAATTTTTTTCACCGTACTTAGAGCTTTCCAAGGATTCCAAAAATATAATAATACACAGAGTGTTCCATTTAAAAATACAAAGTTGGGGTCATTTCCGGTCAACCGGAAAGGGGAAAATGATAGTTATGCCACAAAGTGTCTTCTTGGTCATATAATACATCTATTAAGTTTCATTCGGATATTCTAACAAATAAGCAAAAGAGGAAGTCTACCATGATCCGTTGACACTCGGTACAATGAAAAATTTCTCGGAACTTTTTTGTAGAGTATTAAATTTCCTACAAAAAAATCCCTGAGAATATGTTTGTATCACTCACGTGTGGGTGTCAAATAAATCCTCTTCGGGTGGCGCACGGTGGAGTATTTTCCTGATTTCCTGAATAGCTGGCTAAAATTCACTCTCACACCTGCATGGTGGCATATAAAAGGCATGTTGTCATAGGCATTCTTGTAGAAAATTTAATCTTCTACACAAGTCTAACCATATGTATAATATAATTTATCGAATAGTGTAAATTTCGTCTCTTCTAAAATTATCATGAAATTTTGGCCGGTTTTTTCCAATTTGTGAAGTGGATAATTAAGCAGTCATGTTCACCGCTGCCACAGCATTAAATGACGTCACACAGCTGTTAGTATGAAGGGGTAATGCGTGTTCTCCGTTAATTTTAAAGCCTATAGAGACACTAGAATATTCAAATGTTTTGGATACTGCTCTTACATTAAATTTAAAATATATATATGCTGCTTTTAGAGAAACTTGAATCAGTAATTGGTTGAGACCTTAAAAACCAATGGCTCTTAGAGGCGATATTTATAATATTTGTCAATATTTTTAGGTCATAAATATTTGAAATTTTTATTTCATTTTTGTGCCGAATTCACTGGGACCCGTGGACGATAATCAAGATTATTAATATACTCCAAGAACATTCTTAAACCCATTCCCTCATAAGCGTAGCGGGAAAATACATAAAGTCTGTTTTGCAATGTCTGACGAATTAATCAACTAACAACAGATGAAAAGAATAAACATAATGGAAATAATAAATTCAGAAATCTGGGTACATCTAAATAAAAAAGTAAGAAAGACCAGTCATTAGTATACCGAACTCCCAAATATAAAAAACTTTTATTCCAATTGCACTAAATCTAAAGAAGGCCCAATCTAGTGACATAATTCGTATACTGAGAGACACCGTTAGCAGTAAGAATGTTTAAACAGCGTTTTTTTTTCAAGCAAATGCAATTGTTTAGTTAAATTCCAAAGCTGGAGTGAAATATAATGATTTTATATATTTTAGGTTTCTATATGTAACATTTTTCATATGACGACATAGAACTGAGAAACAGGAAAACGAAATAAAAGAAATATTGAAAGGAACTTTTCAACTTTCTTGAGGAAATAAAGTAAAACAAAGGAAATGCACCCATTTATATGAGAAGAGAACTGTAATATTTTGTCTGAAGTTTGAGTGATCTGGTTTAAAAAGGATTTCTCCTATATTTGTCGTTATTATTAAATAATTCTAGTTATATTCTGCTTATACCAATTTGCTCAAAAGAAATTCAATGATTTTTAACATCCGATAGAAAGATATTATATATAATAATGATTAGATTAATAATAATTGCGTGCTCTAATAAAATCGTGTTATAACCACACAACAACTTTCAGTAGTCCAGTAGACCTAAAAATATCAGTTCGCTCATAAATATTGGGAAAAATCTAAAACTCAACAAATTTTTACTTTTAGAACCCGAAAAATTGTATAGAGAAATAGGATAAAAAACTTTACTCGTCTCTAATTCTACTAGAATGTTGTACCTACTTATATTATAGGCTACTGGAATTGGCAAACTTATTAAACATTAATTAGAAACCTAAAATAATAGAATTTGAGTCAAAAATTAATGTCTAATAATATCCCGAGGTGCAACCCCTCTGCTCGCCTCTTGTAGGGATAAGTGACTATTTTTCTATTGACTATAGGAAAATTATAGCTGATTCTAGCAGATGAAATTTATTCCACATTAAATTTTTTATTAAAATATGCCCTTATATGTTTTAATTAGTTTTCTTCAATCGTCAAAAAACATTTCTTTAATAGTAAGTTTCGTGAACTTATACTATCATTTCTATGACACTTTATCTGGGCGGCGACAAAAATCATTTAAGGCCGTCCACAAGCGGCGTGAAAGTAATATTTTTTTCAAATCAAGTATATTGTTTTATATGGAATAATAGTGACATTCTTTGTGTCGATGATGTACTTGGCGTAAACAGCCGAGATACAAAAAATCAATTTACTCGGCTCGACTCGACTATACTGGGGACGGTAGCTCAGTGGGTTAGCGCGTCTAGCTTTCTTTCTGACCATGTCTCGCGACGTGGGTTCGAACCCCACCTACTGCGAAGTAATTTTCCAATATAAATTATCCCCAAGACGTGATTCGGATCCCACTATAAATTACTGTAGGACCCCGTCTCCATTACCCAGACAAATCTAGATCTAGACTTACGCGGGTCATTCAGGTGACTTGGAAGGCAGTTATAAAAAAAACATTCATAAATGATACAGGCTGGCCACTTTTCACATTGAACAGTATTACTCTCTCGCAAATCATAAAAGCTACAAAGTCTGGGACAAAAGTTTCGTATTTTGAAGGCCAATGAGATGGGTTATAGAAATTGAAATTATTCCGATTGGTTCCAGAGATATATGGTAAAATTTATATAATACATTCTTTTATGAAATATGTATTGGTAACATGAAAAAAAAAATCATTTTCCCGTTTTTGAATTAGAGTGAGTTAAAAGAAAGAATGGATGTTTTAATTATTTTATCATTGTTTTCACATATTTGCTTGTATCTTTTGTCTCGACCAACCAAAGGGGTTAAGGTCGGATTACTTTATACCTCCAAATAATTATTCTCCTTTAATAAGCTTCGCAGCCCGGCTTAACCGCGATACTATAACGCTGACAGATTCATACTTTTATCATGTTCACTGCTTATGAAGTCTATTATTAATCAATTTAACCAGTTTTCCGACCAAACTGTACAATGCTTAGCTTAAGATGCACGAATAACGCTTTGTTAATAATGTTATTAACTCCAAATAAATACCTGGCTTAAAATTGAGATATAATACTATTGAAAAGATCGCTTCATGCTATGGAAAGATTTCTTAGTGTTAAACTGGCGTCAAACATTGTTTTACTCTTTTGATTAGATTTTCTTGTACGTAGTAACTTACTTCCTCTTTTAGAATGTTTGCTTTGGTACTTTACAAGAAGTATTAATTTCTATTAATATTACGTTGACTGTATTATCAATATTTTTCATTTCATTTCTTGACATATTTTCTCTTTACTGTTTTCATGTAGTTAGATTCTCACTGACAAGGTTTTCATCAAATTTTGAAAACTTTTTTTTTATTCTACAGGGTGTCCCAGTAGTGCGTCAAAGTCCAATATCGGCCTTATTAGAGGACTTTGTAAAATTATTTGTTATGGAAGAGGTGTAGTGTCAAAAGGCGTACATTTTAAAAATATTTTGAATTATACAGGGCGACTCGCTACTCACTTTTTTAAATGAAACACCCCATACATTTATGAATTTACCGTAAAATTACCTTTCCAATGACCTCAAGATTTTTTGTTTTTGACGTGGCGTTGCCGAGTTATTCGAAAAAATAAGAAAATTTTGGTCGGAACAAGCTTTAACAAAATGAATTCGCTGTATGTGTCTTACTATTAATTAAGAAGATTTATTTTGCAATTATATCGACAAGGGATGTATTACAACGACGCAACCACCAAATATTGATTATAATTATACAGGGTGTATTTTATACTAGCGCTAATTCAGGACATTTCAAAGTAACTTTACTCAATTTTTTCAAATGGAACACTCTGTATATTGTATTTTTGAATTGGCACGTTAATTCTCTACGATTTTTGTGAATAATATCCTATACCTAAAATCGATATTTCCAGAGATATTTTTACTTTTTCATTAAAAACCGTTAGATTATAATACTTTTTATTTCGAACTGATCTATTAGCCATGATTTTGACATAAAGTGAGAATAATTGAAAGTAGTATTAATTTTTTTGTGGGTGCGTCTTGGTTGCCTCAGTAGTATTTTTTCACAGTTTAATTAAATCACATTTGAGTTTATTTTAAAAATATATAAATAATCGTTTAATATTACAAAATAGTTGACATAAATAATAAGAACAGAAAATACGGTATTAGGTAATATAAAAATTGGCACTATTTTAAAAATTTAAAAAAGTTATTTTAATTTTAATTTAATGAAATAAATAATACCTAGTGTTTATAGTAACTGTTCAAAGTGGCCTCCCAGTACGTCTATGCATTTCTATAGACGATTTTCGAATGATCTACCGACATTTCTCAAAATATCTACAGCAACTTCCTGAAAAACTTCATTTATTTTTTCTTTCATATTTTCTTTTGTATTATAAGAGCTTTGTACACTTGCTCCTTAACATAGCCCCACAAAAAGAAGTTTATTTTGGTCAAATCAGGGCTTCTAGCAGGTCAATTATGGGGTCCTCCTCTTCCTATCCAACCATTTGGAAAAACGTCGTTTAAGTGTTCGTGAATAGCTGAAGTGTGGTGCACAGGTGCTCCATCATGGGGACATCCTCCAGTAATTCTTCCAAGTTCTCTTGCAAAAATTCCAAATAAATTTGACTATTCACACGACCATCAAAAAAATGTGGTTCTATCACATAATCCCCAACAATTCCTCCCCAAACATTCAACGACCATCTTATTTTGGCTTTTTGTTCGTGAGATATAAGGATTGGTTGTGTCGTAATAATAAAAATTATGACGATTAACACGTCGATTTTTATGAAACGTTGCTTCATCGGCAAACAAAGCTAAGTAAAAAAAATTTCTTTGTTGTCCTATTTTTTGTTTTGCCCATTGACAAAATTGTATTGGGTTTTCATAATCCTCATCAATCAGTTCCTGCATTAGTTGAACGTGGTAGGGATGAAATTTGTTTTTTGTAGGATTCAATGGATTTAAGATCGGCTTATATCGTCTTCTCTTGCCAATTCTCTTATACTGCGATGAGGATCTTCAATCACCCCCAAGAGTATGACTGTTTCGTTATCTTCATTAACTACATTTTTTGTTCGTTCCTTTTTCTCATATTCCACTTTCCCCGTATTGTCAAATCGTTCCTTCAACCTCTGAAATGATTTTTTAGAGAGATGTCTTCTTTCTGGATATTGCTTCTTATAAATTCGAGTTGATAGCAAACAATTTTTATCCCTCGCGCCCAGAACATAAACCATATAACTTAAAATAAGTGTAAATACTTTATCATAATAGTTAATAGTTAAACGTCAATAAAATAACTTTCAGTTATTTTCATTTTATGTCAAAGTAATGACATAAAATGAAATGAAAAGTATTATAATTTAACGAATTTTAATGAAAAAGTAAAAATATCTCTGGAAATATCGATTTTAGGTATAGGATATTATTCACAAAAATCGTAGAGAATTAACGTGCCAATTCAAAAATATAATAATATACAGAGTGTTCCATTTGAAAAAATTAAGAACATTAATTTTGAAATGTCCTTAATGAGCGCTAGTATGAAATACACCCTGTATAATTATAATCAATGTTTGGTGGTTGTATCGTTGTAGTACATCCCTTGTCTGCATAATTGCAAAATAAATAATCTTAAGTAATAGTATGCACACACAGCGAATTAATTTGTTAAACCTTGTTCCGACCAAAATTTTCATATTTTTTGGAATAACTCGGCAACGCCACGTCAAAAACCAAAAAGCTGGAGGTCGTTGGAAAGCTGAATACATAAATGTAAAAATGTATAATGTGTTCCATTTAAGAAAAATGAAATCTAAGATGGTCCGCTGTAGCGAGTCACCCTTGCATATTTCAAATTATTTTTAAAATCTGCGCCTTTTGATACTATACCACTTTCATAAAAAAATAACTTTCCAAAATCTTCTAATAAGGCCGATATTGGACTTTGACGCACTATTGGGACACCCTGTATATTATTGTGTCGTTTTTTATATACATGTGTATACGTTAAATCTCGATGTCTATTTAAATAAAAAGAGTATATTTATTTTATTAAGCTATTAAACGTGGACAAAAAAAATCATACTTACATATCTTGTTCTTTACAAAATTTATAATAATTGCCTTTTGAAAATGTCCGTTAAAGTAGTGCGCCGCCTCGAGGTAGAAAACTTGGGTTCTTAATATGGTTTGCTCCTTCCAACAATACTAAGAAAAGAATTTCCCTATATTTAGTGTCTCCTCAAGAGCTAGAATTCAACAGACTATTGACTAAAGTAATGAAATTATATCACCTTTTCTTTCTTGGTGCATAACCACTGATTAGTATATTAAAGTTTTTTCAAAATGCAAAATGTATAAAATGTATCGCATAATACAAATTATTTTCATCTCGTATCATGCATAGCGAGTAGGAGGAATCTCGTGAAGCATTGACTCAATTTTCGTTGTATAATGAAAATTTTATTTCCGCTGCCGATCTGAAACGACCAACGAAAGCTCTAATTCCTCTTTTCGTTGAGAACATAGTTTTCTTCCTATAGGGAACATCTTAAAGTTAAGGCTTGTTGTTGTACCTAAAAGTGCAATGAAAATTCTATTTTTATTATGGTTCTTAAAGAGGAAAAAAAATCAATATTCGAACTTGATTGCAGTCTCGAAAAAAGTAACGAAAACCTAAGTTTCGGTGTAATTCCTGAAGGAAACAACTGAAATTCAAATTTCGCTGTAGTTCTTTACTGTTCTAATAATTTATTTCAAATTTTATTACACTTAATATTTTCCCAAAGGCATTTTTAAACATCAAAAAGTTTCTTCGATTTGTCAGATCTCATTGCAGTTCCTAAAAATCTCCTTTAAGGAAAAATTTCATGCTGTTCGAACTAGTCAGATTTTATGGTCTTTTTGAGGATTCAACAACAATACAAGTGCCTAATATTTAGTAAAACAACTGCCATTGGTCATTCCTCATTTTAAAGGAGTGCAATGCAATATACGTATACATTTCCGAACACTTTCGTATAAACGATGCTCTTTAGTGCTATAAGCCATATTCTTCTTTAGCAGTATTTTCTATAGCGAATCCGTCACTTACATTTAGGTACTTGAAATCAAATTAGAACACCTTGTTTCATTTAATTTGTTTCTTAATTTCATTATTTATAGGACTCTATTTTAATATCATATCGTATTTCTGGACAATATCAACTATTTGAAAATGTATAAAACGATCCGTTACATGTATCTGCGAAATAGGTACACCACACCATGTTACCGATCAATACCTCAAGCTAAAGTCAAAGTTCGACAATATTTTTCAATTACCGGAATTAAAGGTTACGTTGGTAACTAACCTTGATGCTGGGGGAATAGATAAAGGAAAACTGCAATTAAGAAAGATTTAAATTTTAGCTTTAAATATATATATATATATATATATATATATATATATATATATATATATATATATATATATATATATATATATATTGCCATGACATCCACAAAACACCAGAAAGTTCGTAAGAAGCATGAATCTGATTTTACAGGAATAATTTGTTTAAAACACTACAAATGGTCAGGACATGAGCGAGTACATTGTAGGTTTCTCAATTCTGTTTCAATTATTGGAATTCAATGATTTAAGTGAAAAAGTTCACATCTGAAATTAGTTTATTTGTTTAAATTGTGTAAATAGTTATAAGTATAATACAAGGAAATAAGGCATGTACAATAAACATGGATCATAGTGTGTAAAGTTTGAAAAGGACGGTTACTAAGAAAAAATATGAAGCGACAGTGACATTTTGCTGGTGGCGAGCAGAGATTTTGAAAAAATAAAGTGTTTAAAATTTAAACACATATTGGTTACATAACTCATCTTAAATATAGATCATACATTGAGAGTAGCTGAGATTAGCAGAGAGACCAGGTGTACTTAGCAGTATTGCCATTCCAGATTTCAGTCAGTCACGCATCAGCTGAAAAGATACGGATTGGAGAAGTGTTAAAACTGGAATAGGAATAAAAGGTACTACTTTGCAAAGTAAAATATAAGTCTCGAGCATTCACTATTCTTTTCGATAACTTTTAAATCAAAATAAGAGTGAACATTTATTGTGAGCGTTTATATATATTTTGAAACTTTTAAAGAAGAATTTACTAAATTTTTCTAGTTAATACTCCTATTGTTTTGTATATAATTTTTATTTGTCAAAACTGTTAACCTTCTGACATTAAAATTGTTAACTTTCCTTAAACTATTGAATTTGAATGATTAATTAGTTTTAACAGAGCAAAATTAAAACAGAACCAGCTCCTGGGAGAGAGAGAGAGAATACACTATACATACGTTGTATTATACTCATGCACAGTATTTGTACTAAAATTCTCAACAAGAATCATAGATTTAGATCTAAATATTGATGGTTCTCAGGAACTATCTGGCGTCCAACAAAATAAAAAAATAAAAGAAATTCAATTATAAATTAAATATTATTTGAAAATTATTTTATGAGTACAAAAATATAGAATTTTGACGCTTTAACGTGGGGGGAGCAAAACATTTAACGTGGGTAACCACAAGCGAAATAAGGTTAATTGGCAGTTTGAGGGTGGCATTCTCATCAGCATATTAAATAATTTATGAAATTGAGGTCCGGTAAAAGAACAAAAATGGATGACATAGAACAAATACCAGAACCATTCACACCACAATCAGGTAATACAACACAAAATACACAAACAGAAACAGACACAAATATACTAAACAGAATTATGGAAATGATCACAGGAATAGATCAAAACACACAAGCATTAAATAAAAGGATGGAAGAAAATACTTCAGCATTGAAACAGGAAATCAAAAATAACTCCGTAGAAATATACAAGAAAATAGAAAAAAATGTTTCAGATTTGAACGAAAAAATGGACAAGTTTGAGGCAAAGATTGATAGAATCAAACAAGAAGTCAGGGAAGAAATAAATACCAGAATACAGACAGTCGCGCAAGAGATCAAAACAGATATACGCAAGAAAGTGGAAAATCTGATGGTGGAAGGTTTGACTGGCATAGGTGAGCAAATAAAACAACATAAAGAGACATTTCAGCAACATATACAAGAACAAACAAAGAAAGTAGACGAAAATACGGAGAAAATCAATGCACTATACAATACATCACGTACAACATGCACGCACATAGAGCCACAGACATACATAAACACTGATCTTCAGTTTCTAGGAGACGCTAAGATACATCCATGGGTTTTCATTACACGGTTACGACAACGTATACAATCTATACATGCAATACATCCGTCTTTTGATGTCAAACAAATCATTCAAAACATGCTATGTGGGGACGCCGAGTTATGGTATCAAATAATAGAAGATAAATATAATACGTTGGAGCAATTTGAAACTTTGTTCATCAAACAGTATTGGGGGGAACACAACCAACAGAAAGTAAGGCTTAACCTTTTCAATGGTAAGTACGACGAATCTTTTGGTATGTCTAGAGAACGTTACGTTATGCGTAAAATGTATAACATTATATACCTTGAACCTAAATTTACGGATGGAGAAATGGTGCGTTATTTAGCCAGGCATTTTCCCGATAATATTCACGATGTTGTTATTACACAAAGAATATGCACTATCGACTCTTTCATTGAATATCTTAGGGTAATCGATGACCATAAGGTCGGCTGGAAAAAATCATCGGTTCGAGACAACGGACAACGTGATGACAGACAGCGATCCAATAGACAACAAGATAATATGCAACAAAATAACAAACAGCAGTACAATACCAATTATGCCAATTTAAACAAAGGAAATAATGGTCAAAATAGAACATATTATAACAATCAAAACAGGGAACAAATTAATACTTATAATACAAACTCAAACAGGGAAAACAACATACAAAATCAGGAGAAAAAACAAGTACGATGGGAAGACAGAGACAGACGTGCACAAGTTACAGATGAAGGAAACCCAAATGCAAGAACATATGCACAGGTTGCTAATATGAACATCCAAAGCAATAACGGTTCAACAAGCCAAAATACTCAACACGCAGACATTCAGGAAGTTCAAACAATGGCACAAGTACACACACAACCTTTAAATCAGGGTTTTTAATTAAGAAGATTTTAAACACCACGTATCAACACATGAGAGAGCACATTGACATCGAGAATAAAAACGGGAAGACAGCACAGACAAAAATTAGTCATTTGCCTATTATAAACATTAAAATACAAAATTTAGACTTAAAAGCTTTAATTGACACAGGTTCTGAGATTAGTTTAATAAACGAGAATGTAATTACAAAACATAAAAGTAATTTTGAACAGAAATGTATTAAAATATCTAAAATTAAATTAGTAAATGCCAATGGAAAAAAATTTGCAGAATGTAGCAAGGTTTTAAATTCTAACATTACTATAAAAAATCAAAATTTTAGAATGGAACTAGTTATTGTGCCGGAACTGAATTTTGATGTTATCTTAGGGGAAGACATAATATATCAATTAAGAGCCATTATTAATTTGAGGGAGCATATCATATTGCTACAAGGTAGCACGATACCTATAATTCAAATAAATGATTTGAAAAATAATAAATTTGGTGGCGAACGAGCCGAAGAACATATGGTAGAAACGACCACGTATGTTGTGAATAATAATTTTAAGGTGCTCAAATGTTTAGATTTAAATTGTCCTTCTAAATATGATAATATTATTCAAGATTTATTACAGAACTATATTTCACTTATAAATTTTGAACCAAGAGTAGCAGTAAGTTATGTACACAAATTACAAGTAGATGAAACTAAACCATTTAAAAGTAAAACATACCCTGTTCCATACAAATACAGAGAACAAGTTAAAAATGAAATTGAGAATATGATAAAGTCTAATATAATAGAATCCGCAAAAACAAATTACATAAATCCATTAGTAATAGTTAAAAAGAAAAATAATACAGTAAGATTATGTTTAGATGCTCGCTTATTAAACGAAATAACTAAATCGCAATTTGATGCACCACAGACAATCGAATCAATGCTTTCCAGAGTAGGGAAAAATACTATTTTTTCAAAATTAGATTTAAAAAATTCTTTTTGGCTAATTCCTTTACATCCAGAATCTCGCAGATATACTGGTTTCAGTATTGATGGACATATTTTCCAATTTAAGGTGGTCCCTTTTGGCTTACAATCGGCATCTTCAGCACTCGTACGGGCAATGCAATCTATTCTCGACAAATTTGAAAATTTCTGTGTGCATTACATTGACGATATTTTAATATTTTCTGAAACGGAAGAAAAACATCATGAACATTTAGACACAATATTAAATGCTTTAGATGTGGCAGGGTTAAAATTAAATTTAGAGAAATGCGAATTCTACCAAACATCGGTAAAATATTTAGGTTATCAGATCAGCCAGGAAGGCATTAGTATTGGGAAGGAAAGAATTAACGAGATAAAAGAATATCCACGACCTACAAATTTAAAAACACTAAGAGGGTTCCTAGGCATTTTAAATTACTATAAGAAATTCATACCAAAATTGTCAGAACTTGAAGTTCCATTAATAGAATTGCTTAGGAAAAACATTAAATGGGAATGGAACGATAGGAGGGAAAATGCATTCATAAGCTTAAAAACAAATTTTCACGACAACTTATTGCTTTACAGTCCAGATTTTTCATTGCCATTTACACTTAGGACAGATGCATCAGAAAACATTGTGGCAGCAGAATTGATACAAATGCAAGGGGGAATAGAAACACCGATCTGCTTTATCTCAAGAATACTAAAACCATGCGAGGTTCGATACTCTGTCAGCGAGCGTGAGATGCTCGGAGTCGTATATGCCGTATCAAAGCTATCTTTTTATCTTACAGCCTCACATTTTACTTTAGAGACTGATCATTCAGCCTTATGTTTCTTAATGAAAAACCGGTTTTCTAATAATAGAATTTATCGTTGGTCCTTACTGATACAAGAATTTTCTTTTACAATTAAGCACAGACCGGGAAAAGACAACATTACAGCAGACGCACTGACACGTAATCGACAAATTAACATGAACAAGAATGATACATTCATTGTAGCTCTCAACACATTATCAAACAACGATGACTTATACACATATACACAAGTTCTACAGAGTCATCAACAATTACACGATTTAATAGATACTTTACACACGAAACAAACACACAAAGGTTTTACCTGGAAAAATCAATTCATTATCAAAACCATCTTTAATGATGAAAAATATGTAATTGATAGCAATTTAGCAACAAAAATAATACAAGATTTGCATGACAAATATGGACATGTCGGAATTCGGAAAACCTGGATGATTTTTAGGGAAACCTTTTACGCAGAAAAAGATTTAAAATTAACGAAGCGAGTCATTTCCCAATGTCACGAGTGTTGCTTAGGAAAGCACAAAAATCACACAAACAAAAACCAAGTAAATAGCATTATAACAACGGAACCTTTAGAACTTATTGCAATAGATTTCATTAGTAATTTAATATCATCAAAAGAGGGTTATAAACACATTTTAGTTATCATCGATCATTTTTCAAAATTTATTAAAGCCTACCCTACTAAACGCTGTACTACAAACATCGTGATAGTTAAATTAAACCACTTTTGTAAAACAATAGGAACTCCTCGACGAATATTAGCAGACAATGCCACCTATTTTAATAATGATAGATTCACACAATACTGGGAAAACAAAAATATTCATGTGGTATTCACAACAATCAGACATCCCAAAGCAAATCCTGCTGAAAGGTACATTCAAGAAATAATGCGATTTTTAAGAATAATTGTACAAGGTAAACACTCTGAATGGCCAACAGCAACTGAAATTGTGGAAAATTATATAAACAACGTACCAAGTACGATCACACATATCTCACCTGTGACAATTATGCTAGGCCAATGTCCGACTAGACCTTGGACAAATGAAAACACACAGTACTTACCAATTATCCACGAACAAGCAAGACAAAGACTAAAACTTAACGCTGAACGATACATGACAAGAGAAAACCGAAAAATCAAGAAAAGGACAATTTATAAATTGGGAGATCGAGTGATAATAAAACGTTTACGATATACAGACAGGAAAAATAATATCTGTGCTAAATTAATGTTCCCATATGAAGGGCCTTATGTTATTAACAAAATATTAAATGAGAATACGTACGAGTTAAAAAATATTGAAGGAAATTTAATGAGGGAAATTTCATGTAGAATTGCTATATCCATATGAACCTGGTTAATTGTATAATATGTTGTTGTGAATGTCATAACACGCTGTCAAACTAATATTAATTTTGAATTGTTAAAAGTTATATTAGTTGGGGGGGAATAAATGCCATGACATCCACAAAACACCAGAAAGTTCGTAAGAAGCATGAATCTGATTTTACAGGAATAATTTGTTTAAAACACTACAAATGGTCAGGACATGAGCGAGTACATTGTATGTTTCTCAATTCTGTTTCAATTATTGGAATTCAATGATTTAAGTGAAAAAGTTCACATCTGAAATTAGTTTATTTGTTTAAATTGTGTAAATAGTTATAAGTATAATACAAGGAAATAAGGCATGTACAATAAACATGGATCATAGTGCGTAAAGTTTGAAAAGGACGGTTACTAAGAAAAAATATGAAGCGACAGTGACATTTTGCTGGTGGCGAGCAGAGATTTTGAAAAAATAAAGTGTTTAAAATTTAAACACATATTGGTTACATAACTCATCTTAAATATAGATCATACATTGAGAGTAGCTGAGATTAGCAGAGAGACCAGGTGTACTTAGCAGTATTGCCATTCCAGATTTCAGTCAGTCACGCATCAGCTGAAAAGATACGGATTGGAGAAGTGTTAAAACTGGAATAGGAATAAAAGGTACTACTTTACAAAGTAAAATATAAGTCTCGAGCATTCACTATTCTTTTCGATAACTTTTAAATTAAAATAAGAGTGAACATTTATTGTGAGCGTTTATATATATTTTGAAACTTTTAAAGAAGAATTTACTAAATTTTTCTAGTTAATACTCCTATTGTTTTGTATATAATTTTTATTTGTCAAAACTGTTAACCTTCTGACATTAAAATTATTAACTTTCCTTAAACTATTGAATTTGAATGATTAATTGGTTTTAACAGAGCAAAATTAAAACAGAACCAGCTCCTGAGAGAGAGAGAGAGAGAGAGAATACACTATACATACGTTGTATTATACTCATGCACAGTATTTGTACTAAAATTCTCAACAAGAATCATAGATTTAGATCTAAATATTGATGGTTCTCAGGAACTATCTGGCGTCCAACAAAATAAAAAAATAAAAGATTCAATTATAAATTAAATATTATTTAAAAATTATTTTATGAGTACAAAAATATAGAAATATATATATATATATATATATATATATATATATAATCGGAGTATTTGCCCGCTGAGTAGTTGTTTCCTGCAAATCACATGTAATAACAGTATAGGTTAAGTCCAACCAAGGGCTAAAGGTCAGCTCTCTCGGTACTTGCAAAATAGCAAGTTGTTATATACCATGGGGATAACTATGATGTCTGGTGTATAGTAGCATTTGACCACAGAGGATTCACTTACCTCTCACCGGTACATCATTTACATCAGTTTGTATAAAACTAGCGGGCTGGCCACTGTCATTTATATATTCCATGACCTATGGCATACTGATGAGAACTAATAAGTTCGAAACCGTTCTATGTCTGGTCGGGGAATTGACAAATGACATTGGCTACCATTCATGATTTGTAAGGTATAATTCAATGCAGGTCGGGGTATTTGCCTGGTGAGTAGTTGTTTCCTGCAAATCATATATAATAACAGTATAGGTTAAGTCTACCAAGGGCTGAAGGTCAGCGCTCTCGGTACTTGCAAAATAGCTAGTCGCTATATACCAAGGAGACATCTATGATGTCTGGCATTTGACCACATGAGAGGATTCACTTACCTCTCGCCGTTACACCATTTACATCAGTTTGTATAAAACTAGCAGGTTGGCCACTGTCATTTGTCTGTTCCATGACCTATGGCATACTGATGAAAACTAATAAGTTCGAAACCGGTCTATGTCTGGTCGGGGAATTGACAAATGGCATTGGCTACCATTCTTGATGTGTAAGGTATAATTCAATGCAGGTCGGGGTATTTGCCCGCTGAGTTGTATATATATATATATATATATATATATATATATATATATATATATATATATATATATTGTGCTGTTCTACTTTTATTGAACTTACTAATTTGCAGTACTAATCAAACTTTAACTTGTTTATTTCCAATAGATAAAAAAAAACTTTAAAAACCAAACGATCAAATTAAAATCTCTTACCTTTTGATCCGAAAGTATGTCAAAATATTTAATGGGCCGGCTAGCTTATCTTTTCCTTCAGGAGCAGGTTCAAATTCAGTTCCTATTTAAAATGAAATTTTATTAAAGTAAAATTTTTAATCTGATATAAATAATTTATTTTCTTTGATATTTAGATAATTTAGCTTTATAACAGGTTCGAAAGCCTAATACACTATTTAAATTTTAATATACAACCTTGTCCAAAAATTAAACACACAAAAACCTTCTTCGTAGCTACACTCTTCTCTTTTCAAATCCAACAATTCTCATTTCATTAATTCTTTACCTTATCTCGTCCTTATCTCCTCTGCAACTTCTATCCACAATAACACCTCTACCTTCTTATTTACAGTCTATTTTTACTCTTCCTCGCTGATCTCCACAATTTCTGACTTTCAATTCAATTTCAAAGTTATTAATCCTTGTTTGTTATTTTTTTTTCTTCACTCCCTAATTTTCACTCGTTCTTTTTTTTTCTTAAATTTGTTTTTCCAATTTTGCAACCTCTCTTTTATCTGTTGTTTATTGTTCTATCTCACTAAATATCAAAGTATCCAAAATAAACAAAATAAAACACCATATGAATTTTGATTAGTTTCATTCCAAACATAACCTAACTTAAACCTCCTTGTCTTTCTCCAGGAAAACATTTACCAACTATAAAATAAAATTTCCTACTTAAAAGAAAAGTCATAATGACTTAAATGTCAGAAATTATTTCAACAATAACTTAATAACTACTAACATAGATGTCAGTATCAAACTTACTGTTGACATCAAATAAAAATTTTAAAACTATTAAAACAACTCTAAATAAGTATTAACATTCTAAAACACATACCTTTCAGATCTTTAGCTAATTTAAATAAATTTTGAAAACCATCTAAAGGAAATAAACAAATTCAAACCCTGATTCAGCAAATAACACAAACATGCAATCTTCGTAATCGTCCAATATGCAAATACATCGCAATAAATATATATATATATATATATATATATATTGTATATATATATATATATATATATATATATATAAGTATATGTATATATATCTAAATAACTATTTAACTACTAAAATATTCATATATTAATAGCCACTTCTCTAGTTTTTAACACGGAGCAAATAACTGTAAAGGGTTTAGAATGACGTATAGGCCACAGAATACTGTTACGTGTTTATAATCTTTACTAATTACAATAATTAGTCCTTACAATTACACATACTTAGATTCACTCTATATATATGCCCGCGTCGAATGTACTCGATTATTCTAGACTTTCGAATGTATCATTTTGGGCCTCCCTCGAATTTTTCATGAGGTAGTGGCGTAGGCGCGCACACAACAATAATTATCAAGCCGTGCAAATAAATAAATTTTAAAAGTTACGTATTTAAGTTTTAGCTTGAAATTGAATCTACAAGCTGATCCTTCCTCCCAGTTTTCCCGATCGGACTAATTTCCCATCATTTCCTCAGTCCTCCCGGTTTTCCCGGTTGGTCGGCACACTTAGTTGAACCGCGGGCCGTCAATTCTTTATATCATATTTAGTGTTAATCCACCATATTTATTTCTGTTTTTTATTTTTCAGAATCATCTAGAGCGTATTTTAGAACGTCCAGGAAAAATAGTTCAACGCCATGCGCCCCTTAATAGAGTAGAAAGTGGAACAGTGACCGCGGAAGATATGAGGGAGAATGGTCTGAGGAAACCTAGTTTATTCACAACTGTGTTTGAACTACGTGAGGGAGGAGCACAAACGTTAGTTTCGAGGTAACATTAAAGTGATAAACATAGGAACCTTAATGAATGTTTAACGTGTCTTTAATATCGCTTATTTAAAAGAATGTTGCTGCAAATATAATCTGCGCTTCTTTAACAAATACTGGTTTAAACTTTGGCACGTACAAATGGAATACCGGAATATTTTTGAAACAGTTAATTAAAAAAATGTATAATCAAACAAAATATTTGTTTTCATAACGTAAGTTTTTAAGTAAGTTTTAGATGACGATATTTTTTAATTTATAGTAAATAAATTTCAATATAGTTTCTTACATATTGTTAACATTTCTATAGAACAGTAAAATATATATTTATGTATCACCAAGATTTTTTCATATTATCATGAATTCAGTTAAACTGGCATACAGTTGATATTAGAAAACAATTTTTTCTTAGAATCTGACATCACTATTTATCCACCGGTATTCATATTTATATCACTGAATACATGAATAATTGCACTGATCTATGAAAAATGTTGATGATCTGATATCTCAAAAATATGGAGAAAACAATATAAATGGAATTCATTTGTGCACACTGCGCAAGCATTAAAATCGTTATACTCTTTAATCTTTAAAAAAATATCTAGCAGTACAGTTACAGCAATTATTCGCTACTTTTACACAATTATAAAAATAATGCTTATCTAGTACGTAATAACAATTGAATAAGTATTATAGATTACTATTATTTATTATTTACAAAACTATGAGTACCTAAGTGAAATATTTGAGAAAAAAAGATAAATTAACAAATCATTGTCAACTCGTATCTACGTTTGGAAGAAAATACAGTGGGTGCGGAAACAACACTGGGTGGAAGACTATTGAATAAAATGTTCATGCATTGAGGTTCTGAATGGCTCCCTGATAATCTTATACAGATATCTACGTAGTCTGCCATCATTAGCAAAGAAAATAAATTGTTAATTGGAGAGAAGTCGTTTCGTATTCTTTTATATGTTATGATAAAGTCACCACGGCATTTTTTGACAGTTTGCGAGGTGATTTCGGACTGTACAAGCCGGTCGTTCTACAAAAAGTTTTAAGTCGCATACTAAGGTTGGAAACCACACACAATTGGCAAATCCCAACACTGAATGAACATAAGTTTTGCACAACTTGAAAAAGTTATACATTTTTGGGTCTCTTTATTAACCTACTGGCCAATGAGATTTAAACAAGAAAGATCATAAGATGACTTCCAAGTTGCGTCGTCATGAAAATTGGAGAAAAGCAATTATTTGCTTTTAATTTTGTATCTCAACTATGGAAAGTGTTTTTCTAGATGAAGTACTATGCATTTTATAATATCTAAACGGAGTAAGCAGAGGAAATGAATGCAAAAAGGGTGTAAGTTCTTAATCGTTACTACTTCAATGTAAAAATTTGAAACCTTCTGTATTATGTTAAGTTTCGGTAACACATGAAATGTATACCTTTGAAAATTAGTGCACTCACCCCGGGAGGGTTGCAGCCCCCATTTTATACCCCCAATTCAATATCTCGCAGTTTTCAACGAAATCGGCTAAAATTCACATAATGGAGGTTTTTGGGGTCGCCGATTACGAATTCGAAGAAAAACTGGAAAATTCAAAATGGCGGACCTAAAATAACGGACTTTAAGAATTAATTCTTGATTTACGCCGTTTCTATTGATTTTACTGAAAAATATGAAGAATAAAAATGTGTTTAGGATGTCATATTGCAAAAGAATATACCATGTTGATAACCACATTACTTACCCTTTCACTTCTCCCCCGTGGAACACCTCCTACGCCTAACCCCTTCTTTTGCAAAAATTGCGATAAAAATGACTAGAGTAAAAAAAATTTTTAGAATGCGATTTTACATAAGAGAAAAGATTTTCCCCATCTATTTGCAGTAATAATTTAGGAAAAATCGTATTTTTTGGTAGGTCACTCTACGTTCACCCCCAGTAAATGGTTGAAACGATTAGAGTTTTTTTTGTTAGTTCAACTTTATTAGTCAAATATTATCAAACTATAATAAAAATGTTAAAGAAAAGGTTTTTACCGTAATTTTTGTAAAAGAAAGGGTCAGGCGTAGGAGGTTTTCCGCGGGGGAGAAGTGAAAGGGTTAAATAATGTGGTTACCAAAATAGTGTATTCTAGGGCAAAATGGCATTCTAAATACTTTTTTACTCTACACATTTTTCAGTAAAATCAATAGAAACGGCGTAAATCGGGAATTAATTCTTAAAGTCCGCCATGTTAGGTCCGCCATTTTGAATTCTCCAATTTTCACTTCATACTCATAATCAACGACCCCAAAAACCTCCTTGATACGAATTTTAGCCGATTTCGTTGAAAACTTTGCGAGTTATTCGAAACTTAACATAATACAAAAGGTTTCAAGTCTTTACATTGAAGTAGTAACGATTAAGGCCTAAATGCATTCATTTCCTCTACTAGTAACCATATTTCAGTTCACCTCTGAATGCGATTTAAGTGTTCTTATCTGTTGCAAGAAGATTCAAACTGTTGATCACAGGATCAGTTAGTGAGTTGCAGCAGATCTGTGTCATCTGCGTAAAAAAAACCGAGGACTTGACATAACGTGACAGATCGAATGTGAACGTGATATACAGCAAGGGTCTTAAGATATATCTCTAGGGGACTCCACTATGCACGTTTCTGCTTCACTTACTGCATCACCAACTTTAACGAAAAATATCCGATTCATAAGAAAATCTCGGATACAGACTAGCAAACTCCTACCTATACTGAAATGTTCTAGTTTCTGAAACGAGCGGTTTTCATCAAGTGATTTACGAAAATCTATAACACGATTATTCTTTCCTTTTATTTGGGTTTTCTACCACATGTATTATCCTCTTCAAAAACAAATCACCGAGTCTACAAAATAATAGAATTATTGGAAAAAAGCCTCTGCGCCTGTGACGTTTACGTCACAGGAACAGTCAGAGGTTATTTTTTACAAATAATATAAATCGGAATAAACACAGAAATAATGTATTTTGCTGACGTTTCAGAAAGCAGTCTCATTCCGTTTTCAAAGCTTTTTCCAAAGAACTCTTATTTGTTGTGTATTTTAAATACACAGCTTTAAAATTCTGTTCTTCATTTAATAAGATTATTGATGATTCTTTAATTTTTCTTTTTTTGTTATCTGACTCTTTTGTTAAGATTTTTGCCGAGACCCAGTTTATTCTGTGTCCATTTTCCCAAGCATGTTCACAAATCTTTAATTTCTGAATTTCATTCTTTCTAATGCAATTCTTGTGATCATCCAACATCACACTGAAAGGTCTGGATGACTCACCCACATAACATTTATCACATTCGCACGGGATATTGTAAATACAATTTTTTGAATTCTGCTCCCGGTTTATCGGTTTTTGGAATTGTTGCTGTATAATGACGTTCAGATTTTTGTCCTACCTGATTGTCTCTATTTTCAACATTTATGAAAACTCTATCAACAAACGCTTCAGAGTGTTGATTCTTTTCTCGGTGATTTGTTTTTGAAGAGGATAATACATGTGGTAGAAAACCTAAATAAAATTAAAGAATATTCGTAGAATGCCACAAATAACTTTCAGAAAATATCTATAACACGATGTCAACGAATTCATCACGGTCTGACCTGAACCAATCTGTCATAAAATATACCTAGATATAAAAAAAACATTGAAGGATTGGTCCATATTCCATATTGAATATAAGAAATATATTCAATTATACATAGTGTTCTGTTTTGGCTGATTGGTAAGTTAAATTAAATTTATCTATATCAATAAAGATGCTTTATAGATATTTCACAATACCTATATCGAGAGCTTTCCAGTGAACTACAATAACAATACACCGATGAAAATAAAGTTTTAAATAAAGAATATGTATATACTTATGCGGGGTAATTCAATTAAAACACCACAGACCGACTACTGGAAATCTAAAAGCAACATTCAAATCCTGAAAATAGCAGTGAATGAGTACTCCTAAAGATCACATTTTGAAATTCAAACGCCGTTGTTGATGATTACAGTATGAGCATCGCGATCCTTAGAAAACATTTTTAGATACTTAACAGAAAGTTTGAAAATGTGCCATTCCTGTAGTACGTTAAATTTTAAGACGTTTTGTGCTACACACATTTTCATCTAAATAAGTGATTTTTAAAGTATATAAGTTTATTATCAAGTGTCATTAATTTTTGTAATTATATTTATAGGGATATGGTATAAAATTCTTATTAAAAAACTGTAATATAAACATAAATACACCACATGTAGTAGACGACCCCCAAATCTAAAGCCAAGAGCTGTCCGGAAGGGGGTTACATGTTTGAAAAAAGGCAGACAACATGCATTACCCACCGACATTGGTAGTGTCGGTGTCGGAGATTGGATCCAAAACACGGTAGAGTCTTACGAAACGAATTTGCAGAATATCACGCTCTAGCAGACTAAGCTACCATGCCCAGAATATAGTATTGTTATTGTTGCCATTAGTAATGCTAATACGACACAAACTATAAGGACCGTATTTTTAGAAAAAAAATATTTATACAAACGAAAATTGGAGAATTATTTAAAAATCACAGAATTTGATTTGAAGTAAAATTAAAGAAAATTGTCAAAGTTATATATTGATAAAATCATAAAAAACAGATTTTTAGGATAATACTCGTTTATTCAATCTATCCATCCTATCCTACGCCACATCCTGTAATTGATACATATTTTATTTCAATATAATTATTAAAATTAATGGCGCTTGAAAATAAGTATTATCGTTGTCTAAAAACTAGGTATTTATTTAATATACTGAA
Organism: Leptura quadrifasciata; assembly: GCA_963675555.1. Lineage (NCBI taxonomy): Eukaryota > Metazoa > Arthropoda > Insecta > Coleoptera > Cerambycidae > Leptura > Leptura quadrifasciata. Next base: position 54,004,147 of record OY776677.1, read on the forward strand.
CTGAATTTGTGGTTAGTTCCTTGTGAAACATCTTAACAATAATTGTTTTTAAGTAAACACTGCTTTTAGATATATCAAATTACTATGTTTAAAATCCTCTACAAATGTTTCGGCTTTTTAGGCCTTTATCAAGAGAGTACAAAGTGTATACTAAAGTAACAGAAGTGGTTACTCTAAAATATAGGTACCTAAAAACACTTATGACTTAATACCTTTATGACTTAAAATTAGTTACGGGAATTTTTCGGGTAGACCTAACGTAGGTAGTAATGTAAATCAACAAATAATAATTGTTAACATTTTATCTAGTATTTAAGAAATTTTGCTGGTCATTCATGGTAAAAGGACTGTTTTTAAGGGATTTTTTTATTTCTAAATGTTCAAGAAGATTTAAACGTTTACCTTTTCCTTCTATACGAAGCAAATTTATGTTAATTGTGTCTATGAAATAATTATTTTCAATGCAATGTGTTGACATTCTCGTATTTTTATTGTTATCTAAAATAGATTTTTATGTCTTTTTACCCTGTTTTCTATGTTTCTACCACTCTGACCTATATAGGCGACATTACAATCTTTACATTTGATTTGATATATACCTGATATATTAAGTTTAGTTAATTCTTTTTTATTATTGACCAATATTTTTGCTAAATTCGTTTTATTCACACTTATTGTAGATATACCTAAATTATTATTATTATTATTATTATTATTATTATTACAAAAAATAAGAGCTGAAGCTCGAAAGCTTGTTAAGCTCATAATATAAAAATGAAATAACATCCTATAAACTAAATTAAACAAATATTTAGATGAAGTATGGACAAATGATTATCTGTTTAAAATACTGTAACTTGCAGAGACACATCTTGTTAACATTAACATTATACAGGCACAGTATTCAAAAAATGATCCAGTCTACTTTTAAATGAATTCAAAGACGGAGCAGTGACAACACTATCCGGCAACGCGTTCCACTTGTCAAACACTCTATTAGACAAAAATGTTTGCCTATTACGCATGTGAAAATTCTCCTTTTTTAACTTCAGGGCGTGGCCACGTAGGCGGGGATCCACATTAAATGTAAAAATATCCACTGGACAGTACATTTCTCTATGGAGTAACCTGTATGTGGTAATGAGATCACCACGCATTCGTCTTGTTTCCAGTGGCTGAAGTTTGAGAATGCTGAGACGAGTTTCGTACGGAAGATTATGTAAAACTCGGGGGAGCTTGGTTGCACGTCTTTGGACACCTTCGAGCCTATTGATGTCTTGCCTTAAAACAGGAGACCATACGGCTACAGCAAACTCGAGATGTGGGCGAATATACGACTTATAAATTTTAAGAAATGAGTCGGTTGTAAGATCTTGGAACGACTTTTTGACCATATAAATTAACTGATTACATTTCTTAACCACTTTTGAAACATGAGCACTCCAGGACAATGAGTCTGTCACTAAAACACCAAGGTCACTTTGTTCTGATACGGTCATAAGTTGATTTCCGTTAACGATATAGTTCAATTTTGGATTATGTTTAGACATGTGCAGTACACAGCATTTTGTATTGTTCAGAGGAATCAGCCAATTGGAACACCAACGCACGATAAAGTCAAGGTCGTGTTGAATATCAGGTGACGGTGAAGAAAACAGTTTAAGATCATCAGCGTAGGAAAGAGTAGATGATGTGCAATTTTGCGTTAGGTCTGACACGTATATCAAGAACAGGATCGGGCCTAGTACCGAGCCTTGAGGTACACCACTTAAAACTTTACGTTTGTCCGAAGAACAGTTTCCTACACGCACAGAAAACTCCCGATCACTCAAGAATGACTCAATCCATGTTAAAAGTTTTCCACGCACTCCGAAATGTTCAAGTTTGTACAATAGTCTGGTTGTCGGCACTTTGTCGAAGGCACGTGAAAAGTCCAAGTAAACCACATCTAACGGTTGTCCACTGTCGATGTATAAAGTCCACGCATTAACCGCCTGGAGCAGGTTAGAAACCACCGAGCGGTTTGGCAAAAACCCATGCTGGTGAGAGGGGATAATATTACTATTTAATAAAAAAGGGATCAGCTCTTCGCAGATAATACGTTCAAGTAACTTACATGGAACTGAAGTTAGGCTAATTGGTCGATAGTTGCAGCTGGAAAGTTTGTCACCTTTTTTATAAATAGGCGTCACACTGGCGTTTTTCCAATCATCAGAAACTATACCACTCTCCATGGACGTAATCATGATTTGGCAAAGCGGTTCACATAGGCTAGTAGCGCATCTGGACAAAAATAAAGGGTTAACTGTGTCAGCTCCGGGTGAAGAGTCAGTACGTAATTTAGCTAAATGCTCCCGGACTATTTCTGAGGTTATATTAATATTTTCAATTGATGTGTTTGAGCGAGTATTCAGGTCCAGGGGAGGAGGTTGTGTGCCAGGATCCACCGTATATGCTTCAAAAAACGTATCCGCAAAAGTATTCGCCACTTCCTTGTTATCACTGCAAAAATTTCCATCTGGCTTTCTTAATAACGGTATGGACACTTTACTCGTTAAGCGAGAACGTGTATATTTGTAGAACGCTTTGGGCCCTTTGTCGACTAGTTGATTCTCAAAAGCGGTTCTGGCATTACGAAGAAGTCCTGTGAGACGATTGGAAAAAGATCGGTGGAGTTCATAATCTTCTGGAGAATTTGAGCGTGAATATCGTTGCCACAGCGCCTTCTTTTTTATAGACATATCATGTAGTTCCTTATTAATCCACTGCTTTTTGTATACAGTTCTATCCGCAAAAGTTGGAGTATGGGCAGGGATAACGTTTAAAATTGTATTCAGCCAGCTACGCCAAAGGGCTTCTGGGTTTTCTTTATTTACACAATCTTGGAACCAGTTCGTGTTAATAAATTGTTCGTTCATGGCAGTGTAATCAGCTCGATGAAAGTTTAATTTTTTACTGAAACATATATGAGAGAAGAACTGCATATTAAACTCAATACAAACGTGGTCTGATTTACCCAGAGGAGGTGCAATGCTGGGAGGGCTAATGAGGTTGTCGACATTGGTTACTACAAGGTCGATGAGGGACGGACGCTGATTATGACGGTATCTTGTGTATTCAGTGATATGTTGAATCAGGCCCGTGGCTGAAATCATGTTGGTAAAATCTGCAGTTGCATCTTCAGAGTTTAGAGGATCAGTTAGTGGCCAGATAATTGCGGGGAAGTTGAAATCTCCTACGACAAGAAGGTTATCCAAAGACCAGCTCAATGCCTCGATTTTATTGCACAGAAGTTTAGAGTCTTCCCTCGATATATCCGGCGCTCTGTACACAAGAAGTACGTGAAAAGTGGCAAAGGATGGAATTTTAATTTGTAGTAATAAACAGTCTATTTGTGGCACATTACAATCAAGTTGCGTGATATTAGAAGCTGAGAAAAATTTGGTGCTGAAAAATGCACACACACCACCACCTCGTTTTTCGGTACGATCAGAACGAAACAGAAAATAACCAGGTAATGCAACAGCTGCATCATGTATATTTGAGGTGAGCCATGTCTCAGCAAGGAGGATAATGCTGGGAGAATGCATATATGTATAGAGTTGAAGATCGTTATGTTTGGCAGGAAGAGATGCAATATTCGTATAAGCAATGGAAATTTGACAAAATTTTGGTGACTGATTAGTTAGTTTTTTGATGCTGGATCTAAGGGGACAATGGTAGGAAGATTGTTTATATATTTAATTGTAAGTTGTTCTCCATTATCATTTCGTTGTTGTAATTCTAGCCTGAGATTTTTTAAATAATCAATCTGATGTTTGGTCTGATCTGCTCGCAGTAGAATTTTAGAATATCTGGTTCCCGCTAATTTATTTTTGTTGCGTAAAAGCTATTTAACTGTATCACTGGAGGAGAAGTTTAACAATAGTGGCCTTGGTCTGTTGTTTTGTACCTTCCCTAAGCGACGAACGGAGATGATATTTGCAGCATGATCAATTTTACTAATCAAGTCAGAGACTGCATCCTTATCCTTTTCTTCAGTATTTCCATCGGTGGGTTCGGGCATACCAATGACAACAAGGTTATTTAATTTTTTGAACCTAGCTAAGGCCTCTTGCACGCAGTCTTCGAACGTTCTTTCGTTGGGAGTTGAGCAATTACTTTGCAATTGAGTTTCTAATTTGGACAGACAGACAGATTATTTAATTTCATAGAAATGTCACTATATTTTGGGATATAATTAATAAAACTATATTTTATTGATTTGTTAGGTGCGTTGAAAAATTCCTTTTGAAGCATTTTGCGTTGTTTCTTTTTAACCATATTATATCTATTAACGATTCGCTGTATCCGTTATTTCTCGCAATTTGTTTAATTGTATTCAATTCCTTAACGAAGTCGTTTCCGTCTAAAGGAAAATTTGTAAGTCTGTGTATTAGACTATAAAAAGGTGAGAGCTTAAAATGCCACGATTGTTGTGAATTGTAATGGGTGACTGTATCTGTGGTAGTAGGTTTACGGTAAATACTGAATTTTAACTGATTATTATGTTTTCTAATGTTAATATATATTTAAATGAAAACGAGTATAGTTCCATGAAGATTTAACGTATTACGGGAAGAGTACATTTTCTTGACAAGTTATAAAATAAATTAATAAGTTTGTGATAAATAAATTTATTTATGGTAAACTTTTATTTCTTTTAACAAAAGTATTTATTTTATATGAAGAATATGGATTTTTATTCAAACATCAAAAACGACTTTTATGGAAAATTTGGTAAACTTAAACTATTCATTCCTTTGAGACTTCATAACAGTACTTATTTAATTCATATTCGACGTTTGAAGAGGAAATAGCATGTTGCATTTGGAGTAAAGTAATTTTTTGTGTCTCGGTTGTTCTTGCCAGACTCGTCAGTTAGGTACTTGAACTAAAATGTCACTTTTACTCCATATAGGACAACAGTATATTGTTTTATTAGGAGTAAAAGTGGCTTTTATAAAAAAAATAAAGATAAAAAATTTTGCTGTGCGTTGCCATTAGAAACGAAAGTAAAAGTCCGCTCGAGCGGAAGAAAATACACCTTTACTTGCGTTGCTAAAGGCAACGCACAGCCATCTGAAATGTCAAACTTTAATGTCATGAAATGCGTAAAAAATGTTATGATTTTCTGACGTTTGAAGAAAATAGTATATTTTTTTTTTATTTTATTTTATTTTTTTTATTTTATTTTTTACACCATCCAACAGTACTTAAACCAATTAACGGATGGGAACATACAACAATAATTACTATAAATATACAGATAGAAAATAAATAATCACGAAATGTCCAAACAGCATTGGCAACAAGTAAATAAAAATAAACACAATTCATAATACGATTAATTCGATAAATACACTTTTTTTAAAGACCTGTAATTACAATTGAATATATCCAGACTGTCCTGCAGGTTATTGCCGTTTTCACACATAAAGAAAAGGGGGGAAAATTTTAACATGTTTGACCGCGGAGTAGTCAGATAAAATGTACACCAGCGACGAGTCTCGACTCTAGGAATATGGAAGTTAAGTTGCTCTAAAAGTTGGGGACAATCAATTTTGTTATTTATTAATTTATTTAGAAAAATCAAGGACTGCGTTTTTCTACGGTCTTGCAAACTCAATACAGAAAATCTGTTTAATAAGTTCTGCTGAGGTATTCCAACATGAGGGTACTGGCCATCCATTTTAAAAGATAAAAACTTTAAAAAACGCCGTTGAATATTCTCCAAGCTTTCAGCGTGAACGTTATAACCTGGTTGCCATATTATAGCAGCATACTCAAGTTTAGATTTCACAAATGCATTAAAAAGTAGCATTAATACCTGTATGTCGGTGAAACCTTGAGAGTTCCTTATAACAAAACCTAGATTTCTGTAGCCAATCTTAGTAATTTTATTTACATGCAGGGTGAATGATAATTTATTATCAAATGTAACCCCTAGATCTTTAATCGAGTCCAATCGATTTAAGGTGACATTGTCCAAGATATAATTGAAACAAATAGGTGAAATTTTTCGAGAGAAAGTTACAATATTGCACTTTGCAACATTCAGGGGGAGATTATTTGATACACACCATTCATCTAATTTACTAAGATTATTTTGCAATTTTAGGCAATCAGAAATATTATTTATTGAGCAGAATATTTTTATGTCGTTAGCGTACAATAAAAAGTGTACATCAAGATTCTCCACAATATCATTGATAAATATTACGAAGAGAAGTGGACCAAGAATGGAGCCTTGAGGCACTCCCGAAGATACAGAAAATTCCTTTGACATAAATCCGCGACATTCAACGAATTGAGTTCTATTAGATAAATATGATTTAAATAGGTTAATCAGTGGTAGAGACAATCCAACTTTTTCGAGCTTTTGAAGTAAGATACCATGATCTAACCGATCAAAAGCTTTGGAAAAATCTATATAAATTACATCCACTTGAACATTCATATCAAGATTCTGAGCAATAAATTGAGTGATGCAAAATAAATTTGTTGTCGTTGATCGATTCGCAATTTCTAAAACTTTGGCAAAATTACATATTATTGTTATAGCCCTGTAGTTTTCAACATTATTCCTATCACCCTTTTTAAATACGGCACAGACTCGAGCAGTTTTCCACACAAAGTTTGCCAGACAATAAATCACCTTACTCCTCATAAAACATGCTATTTTTTGTTCAAATGCCGAATATGAATTAAGTAAATACTGTTATTATTTTTTTCAAATACTTTTCTCCAAAAGTCAAAACAATGACATGTTTTTTAAACTTAAATTGTCATTTCTCAGACACTTCGTCTGACCGGCTCACTTAGTCTTTACTTCTTCTTTTACTACCTGTCATGAGCGGCACTAAAAGTATTTGAATAAAAAATAACAGTATTTTTTTAATTTATATTCGACGTTTAAAAAAAATAGCATGTTTTATGTGGAGTAAAGCTACAAAAAATTACAAAAAAATATACTATTAATGCCACTCGTAAGTGGCAATAAAAGACTTTTACTGCCGCTAAGAATTATGACAGTGGAGCTAAATGTTTTCTATTTCCGCTCAGGTGGAGTGTTAGAGAAATGATAGTTTAAGTTCACAAATCTCGGCGTTGAAATCATGTTCTTTTAAAGTTTGAAGGTAATACACTATTACTTGAAAATATATGAATATATAGTCTAGTATACTTTAACTTGGCGTGTGTATGTATGAGTTAATATTTCCCTACGATTTCATTTTCTCCTGTACACAAAGATCCAGAAATATTGTCCACGTAGACAATGTTTCTGGACTATTGCTTTAACTTTGTGTACAATACGGGAGAAAATGAAATCGTACGGAAATATTAACTTATACATACACACGCCAAGTTAAAGTATACTAGACTACACATATTTTTAATTTAAAGCATTTTGTTGAATGTAAAAATTTCATATTAAATATACTTTCTTGTTATTCACGTTAACTAATATTGCTATGCATTGTAACGTTACAATAGATAAAAAATCGGTAATGCATCTGCTGCCAAAAACTTTACCCTGCAAACTAAACATATACATGATATGACCTATTTCAAGTGCATTTAAACTTTCTCATGTGTACATAATTTACGTTACTTACATGCCAGTATTTAATTTATTACAAAAGCAGTTTAATTCTAGATTGGTATAACTGCAATTTGCTCTAATTCCTTCCTTATGAGTAATGGATTCTAATATAACAAATTATATTTTTTCTACAACATAAGTACAACTTTGCGCTTTCTTTTAGAACCGCTAAGTTCCACTTTTCCGAGGTAGTGCATTCTGTGAGTCGGATAAAACCTCGAAAAATGTCAATATTTGCTAATCTAACGAGATTATGTCTCTCCCCCGTTTTAGAGGATGCTGAACACGACAGCGGTGTAAAATTTCTCACCGAAGTCACCCAACCCCCCTACATGGACAAAAACCACCCCCGAAAAGAGTAAACCGCGTATCCGCCATCTCCTACCATCCAAACCTGTGTAACCCCCATTATCGAAGATGCTGAGTACGATGGTTATGTCGAGACCCCTCCTCGACCCCCGCCAACCCCCAAACGGCCAAAAACTAACCCCGAAAGGGGTAAACTGCGGAGAGGCCGTCTTCTCTCGCTAAACCCATGTTACCCTTCGTTTTTGAGGATGCTGAGCACAATGGTGATGTCAAGACCCCTCCTCGACCCCAGCCAACCCCCAAACGGCCGAAAACTACCCCCGAAAGGGGTAAACCGTGGATAGGCCGTCTTCTCTCGGCTAAACCCGTATTACCCCCACTTTTAGAGGATGCTGAGCATGATTGTGATGTAAAGACCTCTCTTTGATCCCTGTCAACCCCCCCAAACGACCAAAAACCACCTCCGAAAGGGGTAAATCGCGTATCCGCCGTCTTCTACCATCCAAACTCGTGTTACCCTCATTTTCGAGGATGCTAAGCACGATGGTGATGTTGGATCTTCTCCCCGAGGCGAACCGATCCCTCAAACGAACAAATACTACCCCTTTGAGACACGGTTTTATGAAGTAAGTGAGTAAGTTCACAGATCATTGAATACGTACCGGATGATGCTTACAGGTATATTAATTGGGGGTTATCTATAATTATTATTAATTTTTACCAAACATTTTTATAAAAACACCGGTTGTAGAAAAAAATCTTGTGTGTAATTCGAGCGCAAAATGACATTGTCGTTCTCGCGAGATACCCGCGCTCCGCTATGCGTTGCGCGTCAAACTTCTCGCTCAGAGCGACGAAATATCACTGTACACTCTTAACACACAAATAGCTATTTTCGTACCGTCGAGAATTTCGTTAGTGTATTTTATAGAAACACCCTTTTTAAATTGACTTATTATTATTGATTTGAATTAGACTTTCTATTTCCAGTTTTCTATTTCAGACCTTCGTCCTTTGATTTAGCTAGTTCGACGCTAGCTCAAATTGCTAGTTATGCCGCTGCAACCGGCCAAATTCTCAATATAGGCGATGTAAGAGCTTGGTTAAAGGAGAAACATAACGAAGGAGATGCTGAATCGGCAAAAACTATCCTTTGTATGCCGATAATAAACGGCCAGAGGACGCTGATAGGTAGTATATTATTTATTTCTATTAAAATGCCATTTACTTAGTTGTGTTTAGTCAATATAAACTGAAGTTAATTGGATTGAATTTACGGTAGGTTCTTGATGAAATATATTGAATAGAGATATACATTTGGTTTACTGTTTCATGAGTTTTGTTCACTTTTGCCTTGCGACCATTATCAAAGAGTCTTAAAAATGGACCTAAAAGTGACCGTTTACAATCATGAAACCCGGTTGGGTTTGACAGATAATTTTCTCTCTCTCTCTCTGTCATACGAAAACGAAGGGATTCATATACAGCAAGATGTTGCTTTCTGCACCATCTGGATATTTCTTTTATAAAAAAAAACATAATCATTTAACATTGGTAATTACATGCGTAATGAGTTGTTTATCGTTTCATCTTTCAAATAAATACCTATCTTTAACTTGTCTTATTACGGCATTGCTATTGATGTTTGAATTTTGAGATTTGTCATTCTGGTTATATTTGTGTATTAGACGGAAGTACGTTTTCAAACACGGTAGTACGACGTCGACGGATACGGAAGTCGCTTAATTTAATCCTGTGATGGTGACATTTATAAATAACGTGAATATAGACACAAACTAGTAAAAATATACCCTAAAATTTTTTAAAGACAGTGAAGTTAGGCGCAAGTGGGTTCTCCGAACTAAAAGTCGAACATTTAAGTAGGATTTTTTGCAAGCATCGCCTCCCGGCCAAAGAGGTTTAGAACAATTTTCAGAGAAAGCCGGTCGGCGTCCTCCTAGTACAGGCCGAGACATTATCTATGGAAACTCGAAGCCGTATAAGGTCGGGTGGGATATATATCGATTATACCGACCACGGGGAATCAATTAGGATGGTTATCGAATCGAACCGATCACTCCCGAGGGCGTTATTCACCGTTTTATCAACGACTTGGGGAATTGAAAAACCGAAACAAGTTTCAGGAGAACTCACACGTGTGGAAGCAAGGATTTTAAGCAAAAATTCAAACTTTGCACGAACAATTCCGAAGACACCTGAAGACACACGAAGGCGCAGAAGGTATCGTTATTGACTAAGTCGACCACGAGGAATCGATTCCGATCATTGCCGAATCGATCCGACCAACGATTCCGGGAAAAGTTGCCGTAGCCAAGCTAAAGGTTAGAAGTAAGCAAAACTTTACTGGAGGACAACTAGGACCTCCATACAACTTTTTCACTACTTTTAATCGACCACCCAAATTTTGACCGGGATACTTAGTGACTCTGGGAAAAGGAGTTATAGGCAACGCGACCTGTGAGGTCGAAAAGTGCTAAGATCGAAATCAGTAAGTTCCTAGACACCATCGAGACAAGTACCTAGTAAGGCGCTCAGAAAGACATGACTGACAGTCCTAAATGTGCAAATGGGAACGGAATATTTTTTTCTTGTTATCTGATGCAACTAGTGAAGACGAATAGTATTGTTTGAAGCAAATGGTAGAAGTATCATATGGCATTGTACTTTACTACTACTTGCAGTGATTTTCTTCTTCGCCTGTTAGAAATAAATTATGTGTGTCTATATTCAAATTTCATGGTTCTTTTACATAATCTAACTTGATAGCTAATTGTGAAACCACATACTGTTTCATAACGAGAAAAATAAGTGAAATCACACCACCACCCCCCTTCCTCCCACAAAACTTCCAATGTATAATACTACAAGGTAATTTTCTATGTGGCTTCCCCGCACCCCCTGACCATCCATCATGTATATCCTTTTGACTATATACTTCATGATGAGCAACATAACCTTTGCTTAAACCAATCTGGAAGACAATAACAAAAAGCGCTTTACCGTTATCGTAGTCCCCTGCACTTTCTGACCACTTTCACTTTCTGATACAGATTAAATATTCTTGAAATCGTGAAAACTCATTTTTATCATTATTTACTTTATTTTAACAGACTAAAATTGCTCCTATTAATGTGCATTGATGGTAGAAAATAATATATAACAAAAATTGCTTTACTGTTATCACAACAAAATACATATTAGAAATTTATGAAATCGTGTAGAGTTGATTTTTGCCCTCGTTCATTTCACAGTTGTTTTTTTTCATAGGCACAAAAAGCTCAACTTTTTATACCTGTGAAGCGGGCATAAATGTAGCGACCCTGCTGAAAAAATCCAGTTGGCATTTGCAACTGAAACACTGTCAACAAAATAGTGCTGCAGTTCCGAAAAAAAAAAAAGTCAAATAAGAGTAATTTACTGTTGATTTCGGAACTAAGACACTGTATTTCGCTAGTGTTACGTGTCGGTAGTGAAGTGCTGTCGCCTCGATATAGTGTTCCACATCGAATCTTCGGTGTCGATAGTCGATACTTACGCACTCTCGAAAGTGCTGCACTAGTTCATTTTGTGCCGTGCAGTAATGCCTGGTACTTTCGATATTTTCCTTCCTTTTCTGGCATACATGTGTTTTGAGCTGCTGCTTTTCTTGCATAATTCAATGGGTATCCCAGCCAGCGAAAAAGATACCGCCTACTTCGGTAGTATTATTAGAAGTAAAGACAAAATAGAAATTCAAGTAAAGTAATCAATTATTTACCTACGTTTGGAAAATAAAGTTTTTCTCCAACAAGTCCCGTGTTAGATGCCAACTGTGAAATCCAGCTTCCGATTGTTGGTTATATTGTTATGAAATCAATGTTGCAACATTAACTGTACATGATTTCAACAATTTATAACCTGTAATATTTTGCTTTTAGCTATCATTATATATTAATAAAATGTATTTTATAATAAATCAGGTTTAAAATAACCTCTACACGATTTTAGAAATGTCTGATCGGTAATATTTTATTCCTTACCATCTATCAGTGTATATAATAGGAAAAATAGAAAAGAACTTAGTCTGTTAAAATAAATAAGGGTGAAAATCAGCTCTATATGATTTCATAAACTTCTAATCTGTATTTTGTTGTGGTAACAGTAAAGCGATTTTTGTTATATTTTATTCTCTACCATCAATGCACGTTAAATAGGAGAAATTTTAGTCTGTTAAAATAAAGTAAATAAGGATAAAAATGAGTTTTCAAGACTTCATGAATTTTTAATTTGCATCAGAAAGTAAAAGTGGTCAGAAGGTGCAGCGGACTACGATAATGGTAAAGCGCTTTTTGTTATTGTCTTCCAGTTTGGTTTAAGCAAAGGTTATGTTGCTCATCATGAAATATGTAGTCAAAAAGATAAATATGATGGATGGTCAGGGGGTGCGGGGAAGCCACATAGAAAATTACCTTGTAGTATTATACATTGGAAGTGTTGTGGGGGGGGGGGGGTAGATTTTATACATATATTTGAAATTTTTCTTTGATTTACTGTTTGTTAAACCATATGACTTTTAGGAGAGTTTTTCTATACATCACTGCAAGTCAGTTTTTAAAACTCTTTGATAATCTTCGCAAGACCGAAACATATGTCAAGCAAAACTTAACAAAACTCATGAAACAGTAAACCAAGTGTGTATTATAATTATCCAATATAAACTGCTTTATATTAGTAGGTAGTTAAAGCCATATTAAAAATTTAGCTGAGCTCTACGATTGAGTCGCTTTATACGTATGAAACTATTTTTACATACGATTATATTAAGGATATCGGCGTCCTGAGAGGTATAGCTAAGAATTAAATAAATGAATATAAATTATAGTGAAACTTAAATTTAGAGCTTGTGCAATTTTTATGTGGCCTGAAAACCTTATTGATAGCAGCAACATAAGAAGATTGTAGCTGCTTAGAACAAACGTTCTATTTGTCGTGATTCAGTATTAAAGATAGCGAAGAATAAAATTTCATTATACTGGTGAATGCTGACTAAAGTTGAACATGTCTATTACAGAATAAAATACGACCTCCAGTTAACACCAAGAAGCAGATAAATTGCAAACAAGGATAAAGAGTGATAAAGACATAAAGTACGAGCTTATTCCACATTAAAGTTGCATTTCAGCGTTTGCCAAATTTAGTCTTGGTGAAAATATGACGAACTAAAAGAGAAATTGAAACGGAAGAGCTTTTGGTAATTTATCTGCTCCTTTATTCCAAATAAGCGTCGTGCTTGTATTTTTTTGTTAAGACAAATATTGCGAAAATGGAAACGATATATTTACCTCCACGTTTATTATTGATTTTTTATAAAGACTTTATGTGAATTAAGAGCCAGTTTTAAAAAGTTTCCGGATACGGCATTGTCGGACTCTCGGGTTCGTATCTACCTAGGTAAGCTCACCGGAATAGGTTCTGCACAAACAGAAAAAGTTGAAAGTCGTGTTCGCGGACATAAGTACAGAAGCGAATTTGTTCCTTATTTATTTGCGATAAGTTCATGAACTGTTCTTGGACAATGTCCGAACGACCGAGTGTGTGTTTTTTTTTTATTATTAAATGTTTGTTTGATGTGGAACGAAAACAGGCAATGTACTTGTACACTCCTTCTCTATCAACTCTAGTTTGAACTCATTCATATTTTGGACATGGATGGATAGAACGAAATTTATCGCTTGAAAATTTTAAACTAATTAAATGTTAACATTATTATTTGTTTAATAATAAATAACATATCGATAAATAATACTAGTTAATTGCGCTAACATCTTTCGCATCTTGATAAGTTACTGCGTCTCTGAACAGCTGATTTGAAATATTTCTGTCTAATTTTGCTAATTGGTGGGTATATAGCTGTTAATATGATGCGGTTGTACAGAGTTATTCACTATATATTTTGTTCTCCCCTTTATTTCTGTTATTACTGAAAATAGAAAAAAAAGTTTCGTATAAAAGTTGTAAGATCTTATCTATATTTTATTGGAACGTGATAAAAAAAATATCATGTGTAGGTCACGTTACACGAAATAAATATATATTTTTTAATGGAACATACTATATATTATTGCATTTTCGGGAAGCCTTTTTTCCCCTGAGTTCAAATATATAATATTGTATAGATCTAGCTTAAATACTTCTTGACATATATGACATTCAAAATGCAAATGAGCTGCTTTATTGCAAGAAGTGTGAGCCATGCGTGTCAAAACACAAGTGACAAAAATAACGCGGTAGGCCATGAAAATAATAATTTTATTTTTTATTCGATTTTGACATTTCAAACCGTCATAATTAATATTTTTTTAATCAAATGGGTTATACTGAGGCTGATAAGGTCGGAATATTTTTCATTTATGTGAAAAATAATAAAAATAAATGTGCCGCAAGAAGAGAATACATGACGTTGTATCCGAATCGAGTGATTCCTAGTTTAAACACGTTTTTGAATGTTTATCGTCATGTAAATAGGACCCATAGCTTTTCAAGAAAACGACGTAACGTTACAGCAAACGAGGAAGAAGATCTAGATAATAATATATTGTTATATTTTGAAAGTAAAACAATAATTTATTATGAAAATAGATCAATACCTTATTTTAATATTTGTTTTAAAAAATTCGGTTAATAGTTTATTAAACGCTTGTGGTGAAATGGAAAAAAGTTATTCCAACATTCAAAGAACTTTGAAAAAGCATCAATATAGGCCTTACAAAATATTACTCGTCCAGGGGCTCAATTCTGGAACCCCGAATGAATTGATCGTGTACGAACCAACTATAGTCTGTTTTTAAACCAGGAGGACTCTTTCGAATTTGCCGCGCTAAATCATACACGTGATTGGCTGCGCGTTCGCCAGTTTTACACTAGGCCAAATCGTAAATTTTGACATACATGTCAGTTGAATATTTCAACCAAATTTCAAAGTGTCTTCATTAATTATTTATCATCACTCATTCTCGTTTGTAGAAATTTGAAAGCAAAAGGAAACGGTTCTGTACAGAACTAATTATATGTTATTTATATTGATTATATATATATATATGTTATATTAGAAATATACTATGATATATAATATCACCGAGACAGGCTTAACCTTCTCAAACATATCATGTTACAAATTGCGCAACAGCTCTTCTCTAATAACCGCTCACGTTGGCTGAGCTTAATGTTTCTTTCTTGGTAATCCCTTATCATGCTGAATTGCCAATTTAATGTTCTTTGTTCTCTTATATTATAAATACAACCAACAGACATTTGTACCTTCAGTCATATACTCATTTTCGACCTAATACATTCTAAATTTATTATTGTTCATTATTGTACCAAGTAAATAAAGTTTTTAAAAAGTGATTTCTACAATCCATTATCTAACATTGGCGCAGTCGGTAGGATCTGAAAAACACCCTGTAACCCAGAGGTGGTGGATTTCAATCCTTCAATCAGCAAAGAATCTACGAGAAACAAGAAAAATACAATTTCAAGCAGACAAGCAACGTCTCAACAAGCTCACAAGAAGCATCGTATACACATCGAGAAATAATTAGCAAGTAAGAAACATTCCTGGCCCCTGAAAGTCGATGTCTTCGGCACTTGGAACACGTCACCGTGGATAGGAACACCTAGTGATACCCCTGACGGTACATCCCAGTGTAGCAACGCTTACGAAACCGCATTCGACCTTCCATCTGGACCCCAGGCATGAAGATAGTAATGTAAGTAATTTAAGAATCATCTCGATTTATTTTCTATTTCAAACTGCACTAAACATTTATATTTTATCATTCGTACATTGCATTCACATTTGCATTAAACCCACGACAGTTCTGCAATCTAATTTAGTTGAATATATTATCTAAATATCGTATTACTTTAGCCGATATTTTATTTTATTTTAACACATAAATATTTTCATTGCAATCAATATATTAATTTGACATATATCAAGTTTAATCTTTATCTTGTAACTTTTTTATTGCAATTTAATACTACTACTACTAATAAAGGTTAACGTATTGTTTATACCATATGACTATAATATCTGAATAAGTGCAAATACCATCGCAAAAATAATTTGTTACATACTTTATACAGAAAAGAATACAATTTCGTTTCCTTTTATTCATTATTATTGCCAGTGGCGTACTCTTGCACCTTTTACAATTAATTTTTATTATTTTTTGTGTGTACCAAATTAATTTTTGTTTGTTTATCTGAAATTTATATACAAATCTTAATAATACAAAATGGCGAACCAACCAAATACTACAGCAAATAATACCAATAACGCTGACGAAACCCTTACCATAGAACCCTACAGGTTAAGTGAGATTTTCTCAATAGTTCCAGAGTTCGACGGGAACCCCATTTTCCTACAAACCTTTATTTCCGCGTGTGTTTTCGCGAACGGAATGTCTATAGAGGACCAGCGTATTTTACTTACTCTACACATAAAAAATAAACTTCGGGGAAAAGCTGCCGAATTAATAAATTCGAGGAACCCTGCCACTTGGGCAGAAATTAAAAGCCTACTTGAGGCCCACTTCGGTGATTCACGCGACTTGACAGCCCTTATACAGGACTTACAACGGATTCACCAACTACCTAATGAAACTGCCCTGACATTCGTATCTCGTTTACAAACACAATGCCAAAATGCACGCTGCTGTGCAAAAACAGACTTTGACGTTGGAAGAAAAGACAGCCCAATCATCCCTAATTGAAACCATGACTCTAACAACACTACTTACCGGACTAGAACCCAAACTTGGACAAATAATCCGTGCCGGAAATCCCAGCGACATGCTAGAAGCAATCAATAGAATCAAACGCGAACTCCAACTGTCCTACTTCGAGTCACAAAAATTCCCAAAACAAACTATCAACAAAAACCCCATCCAGAACCAACAGAGGCGTCCCAACTCCCAACAATTCTGTAATTTTTGCAAACGTAACGGGCACAATTTTAATGAGTGCCGTACAAGACTACAATTCTCACAACAAAATCAGAACTTTAGACAAAACAATTTTGCCAGTCCTCCACAATTTTCTAGACCGAATTTCCAAAATTCTCCCAACCAGCAATATCAAAGAAATTTCACGCCGCAACAAGATTTTCAACAGAATAGGCCTTCTGTAATAAAACCTAATCCGAACTTTCAGAGATCCCCAAATCAACAAAATTCAAATTTCAATCCTAACTTTAACAGACAAAACCCGCAGAGAACACATCACGTTAATTTTGACAATCATTTCGACTCTCAAAATTATGATACTAATTTTTACAATGAAACTGATAATTTCAGTGACCCGCAATTCCATAACTTCGGAAACTATCAAACTAATTCTAGCCTTGATAATATGGCAAACATGCCACAAATAAATTATGAAGATTACCCCCATTTTCCGCAAAATAACGACGATAACATGCCATACCAAAATGAGAATTATACAGCTAATTCTCAGATGTCGCGGGATTATACTGCTAATCCTCAGGATTTTCCATTAGGCCCGGAGTATTCAATGAATACTCCAACCCAAGAAATAAATTTCGAAGTGGACCAAATGTCCAACCAAATCCAAACATTAAACCTGAACGACAATTACAACCCCCTACTGAATTTCTCAGACCAGAACTTCGCTTAAATTGGCCTACACACACACTATTGACCGTGAATTCTAGTAATCTTTATTTCATAAATGACATTTCGAACAAATTTAAACTCTTAATTGATACTGGCGCAGGTATTTCGATTTTTAAGCATAAGACAGCGGAAAATTTTAAAAATAGATCTCCAGAAAACGCGATTATACAAGGCATAACCGACGAAAAAATTAAAATTAGCGAATCTGTTCTTATACCATTTAACGCACGCGACCCGCACAGAGTCTATATTCACGACTTGGACATAGACTTTGACGGATTATTAGGTGCCGATTTCATGGAACACTACGAATGTAGAATAGATTTCAAAACCAGGCAACTAATTATAAATTTTAAAACATTGCCCATCTTCAAAGTAACTGACGATTCTCCAACACCCGAAATCAACAAAATCCGACAAAATTATAATTCTAGCCAAAATACTATCCAAATTGACGGTCGCACGGAAAAGGTTTACAAACTAAAATGCAATCTTAGAAACACTGACGCTGTACTGTCAGCGCAGGAAAACGAAAAAGTTCGTTTGCCTAATGCTCTTGTTAGGGTAAACGAAAATGGAGAATTTTTGACAACCGTAATTAATGCAAACGCCATTCCGAAAATTATAAATTTTTCTAATCTAAAATTAGAACCATTGCAAAAATTTAAATCGATTTTTAATTTAAATGTTCAAAATTCCGACTCACACATACAGACCGACAGATCATCTGAAATTATTAACCAGTTACGTTTAGATCATCTAAACTACGAGGAAAGTGAACTAATTACACAACTTTGCCTAGACTTTTCTGAAATATTTTACCTGGAAGGAGACAACTTGACTTTCACTAACGAGATTAAACATTCAATCGACACTAATAATTCTAAACCTGTATTTACAAAATCGTATCGCTACCCTCAATGCCATAAACAAGAAGTCAAAGCACAAGATTCTAAAATGCTGGACCAAGGCATAATCAGACCTTCAATTTCTCCCTGGTCATCTCCTGTTTGGGTTGTACCCAAAAAACTCGATGCCTCTGGCAAACAAAAATGGCGAGTCGTAGTAGATTACAGGAAATTAAACGAATTGACTATTGACGATAAATACCCTCTCCCAAACATTTCTGACCTTTTAGACCAACTAGGCAAATGCCAATATTTTACCACACTAGACTTAGCTTCCGGATTCCACCAAATAGAAATTGACGCGAAAGACATTCAAAAGACTGCTTTCACAGTCGAAAACGGTCATTTCGAATTCGTTAGAATGCCATTCGGTTTAAAGAATGCTCCATCAACGTTTCAAAGAGTGATGGATAATATCTTGTTAGGAATCCAGAATGAACGCTGCCTTGTTTACATGGACGACATTATCATTTACTCCCCTACTATTCACGATCATATTTCCCGACTGACAGAAGTATTCAAACGCTTAAGGAAAGCTAACCTCAAAATTCAACCCGACAAGTGCGAATTTCTACGCAAAGAAGTCGCTTATCTAGGACATCTTATAACAAAAGACGGTGTTAAGCCAAATCCCAGTAAAGTAGATGCCATTTTAAACTTTCCTCATCAGAAAAATCAAAAGGACATTAAATCTTTCTTAGGTTTAGCGGGCTATTATAGACGCTTTATTCCAAATTTCTCTAAGATTTCAAAGCCCCTGACCAAGCTACTACAAAAAGACACTCCCTTTAACTTTGACAATGATTGTATGAATTCGTTCGACAACTTAAAGCAAACATTGACGACGACTCCGATATTAATATATCCTAATTTTGATGAGCCTTTCATCCTAACTACCGACGCGAGCGCATTCGCCATAGGATCGGTACTCTCTCAGGGAAATATAGGCAAAGATCTACCAATTGCATACGCTTCCCGAACTTTATGCGGTGCGGAAACAAAGTATTCCACCATTGAAAGGGAATTATTGGCCATAGTATGGTCGGTAAAACACTTTAGACCATATTTATTCGGTAGAAAGTTCAAACTAGTCACCGACCACCGACCACTTACCTGGTTATTCTCAATAAAAGACCCAGGAAGTAGACTTGCCCGCTGGCGACTTAAACTGGAGGAATACGACTACGAAATCGTTTACAAGCCCGGAAAAATCAATAAAAATGCCGATGCCCTCTCTAGAATCAAAATAAACCATTTTTCCAAATGTTCTAAATTCCATTCCAAAATCTTAGCCGCGAATGAGGACACAGACGATGACGGAAATCCAGACAATGACGATGAAATCACAAACGAACAAATAATTCAAGAATTTAATACTTTCTCCCGACTATACAAGACCAAATCTTTAATTGACTACTCTAAAATTCAAACTTCGAATAAACAACTCCTGGACCGAGAAAACAAACACATCATAACTTTCTTTCAACAAAATAACCTAAGAGATTTTCATCACCAAATTATTGACGACATTTTCGAGGAAAACCCTGAATTTTACGACGACAAAATAAATATTCTCTCTAGTAGATCGGTTAGACATAGGAAATACTATATCATTCCTCTACCCTTTGACCCTGAATCTGTAGTAGAACATTTGTTCTTAGCAATATACAAAAATCAAAACGAATTAGATCTTTCTAATACTTATCATGTCGAAAATAACTTAGACCTCCCCATACTCGAAATTCTGTCATTTATCTTCGCAGAAAAGGACCTAAAGCTCATTATCTGTCAAAACTTAGTACAAATACCTGACGAAGACCAAAGACCGATAATTCTTGACCAAAACCATACCGGCAAAAACAATTTACATCGCGGAATAAACGAGACTATGCGTAGAATCAAAAATAAATACAATTGGCAAGGACTAACCAAAGATGTTGAAAATTTCATAAAAAATTGCGAAATTTGTCAACGGACTAAAGTTTGCCGAAAAAATCTTAACAACCCTCTAGTAATCACTGAAACTCCGAGGACGCCTTTCGAAAGAATTAACATCGACCTATTCGAATTTCCTACACGAAATTACGCTCTAACTATCCGCGACGAACTTACAAAATTCACACAAGCCTATGCAGTACCGGATAAAAGCGCAAAATCTGTGGTAAATCCCTATTGTTATATTTTCAACATTACGGTACCCCACTGAGGATTCACTGTGATTACGGCGGTGAATTCGACAACAACTTACTAAAAGACCTCTGTACCCTCTACGATATAAAATTGACATATTCTAGCGTAGGACATCCCCAATCTAACGGTTCTATAGAACGCTTTCATGCTACCTTAGCCGAAATGATCAGAATTCACAAAACCGAAAACCCAAATGAACATCCTTTTACCATATTGCCGTATGCAGTAATATGCTACAATAATTCGGTTAATAAAACGCATGGTTTTACGCCATACGAACTGATCTTTGGACACACAGCTAATAGACCACCAGAGACCCTGTACAACCAAAAAGACCTAATAACTAAATATGTTAGGGACTTAAATAATAGGATATCCCACTATTACCAAATTGCACGCAGTCGGACTGAAGCGCAAAAACAAAAAGCTAAAGTCAGATTCGACAGAAATATCCCAGAAAATCGCCCCACGTATAACGTTGGAGACGAAGTATATGTAAAGGAATCCCAAATCAAAAGCAAGTCACAAAATAAATTCAACGGCCCTTTCGAGATCAAAGAAATTTTCCAAAATTCTGCCACTTTGTTAAATCCCGAGACAAATCAAACAAGTAAAGTAAATTTTGATAGAATGAAACCATATACTGAAGATTAAAATTTATTTTCAGGTTTCTACTGCTGTTCGGATCAGCATTTTCTCAATACGAAATAACACCAATAAACAATACTATCGGTGTTTACTATCACAAAGACACGGACATTGTCATCTCACACAAGAAATGGACATTACTCGTACATAAAAATATATCGACCTTTAAGACAGCTCTTGACAGAAACGACAAAATTTTACAGACAATCCTTACTACCCTTGACCCAGCATACAAAAACATGAACGAATTCGCGAGTGAGGTTAAAACGCATTTAAGCCTCCTAGGACAAATCTCAAAATCCATACAAACTAAATTTGACGAAATACATCTCGACACGAAACGCTACAAACGCGGAATCATAAACGGAATTGGTTCAATATTCAAAGCAATTACCGGAAATTTAGACGCAGAAGACGGTAAATACTACTCTGACTGTATCAATAAATTAAACCAAGACGAACGTCAGATAGAAAATTTGATGAAAAATCAAATATCAGTTACAAATTCAGTTATTAAAAATTTTAACACGACAATTCAAAAACTACTAATAGACGAGGAGACATTCAACAAAGACATAAAAGAAATCGAATACGCAATCTTAGACATTACGTATAACGTACGAGCAGTTGAAACAAAATTAAAATTCTTGGAAATTTGTGAACAACTCATGGCGAGCTACCTATTTATAGAGGACAACCTCAACGATATTTTAAATTCGATCACTTTCGCGAGACTCAAAGTAATTCATACGTCTATCATTAACCCCCAAGATTTGGTAAACTCATTGCAGGAAATTTCACAAAACCTACAAAAGAACAATTTGCCACTCCCAATTAAACTTTCAAAAATTGCACAGTATTTAGATATTATTGAATTAAAAGCTTTCCAAATGAACTCAGAATTAGTATTTGTATTAGATATACCCCTAGTAGACCCTCAAACGTACTCCGTTTTCCAATTATACCCCATTCCTATCTTAGATAGTAGAACTGGTCTGTATCATATTTTGTCAACTTCTCAAAAATATATCGCGAGAGATGATGATTCTTTGATGTACATACCCATTGCTGACCTCAGAGAATGCAAGCCACTCCATACCAATACTAAATTATGTCCAAATTTGTTTGCATATCCAATTGACAACAACGCCATATGCGAAGCCCGCCTTTTCAAGGATCTACAAACTCTACCAGAAAACTGTCAAACGTCAACTATCATCGGCCAAGGATACAACATCCAAAAACTAGACGAAAACGTGTGGATGATCGTCAATACAGAGCCACTAAAGATGACTATCAATTGCCCGAAAGAGACCCCAAAAACCGACACCATCCTCAAAAATTGTATAATTAAATTACAACCAAATTGCTACGCCTTCATAGGTATCACGAAGATCCAAGCCAGCTCAGGCGAAACGACAGACGTGAAGAACGACGCTCACCCTATACAAATCCCGTTCGAGTGTTGCAACCAGGTTCCGGACAAAGTTCGAGTGCCCAACCTGAAACCACTAAAACTAAGTGATCTGAACACCGAAGACCTCGATGTCGCCAGACACCAACTAGACCAATATTCAAAAGACTTAGACGACCTAATCAAGGAACCTTTCATCACGAGACACATTTCTTGGTTTACCTATCTTACCATAGTGCTAATTTTCGGACTCTTATTCTTGTATCTATTCTGTAAGTGTAAAGCAAGAAGACGAAGACTAGCCATCAACGTTTCCACGACTCCTCCATCTCCACCAAGGCCTAGTGAACCCCTCAGGACAATCACTAGCCTGTTTCATCAACGAAGACGACCTACCTTAAGAAGAGAAGACAACGAAGCCGAAGACATAGAACTTAACTAAAGACATTTTGTGCCTTTTTACTGACTTTTAGTGCTAGACTCTTCAGTGACTTTCATTTCATTTATTTAATCATTATACTTCATTATTTTTCTATCCTTTGTTAATTTCAATTTTATTAACATTTTTACGTTATTTTCATTTAAACTTATCATACTCATATTTTATGCTTTTATATTAAAGCTATATTTTAACCCTGGGAATATTTTACCCCATTTTAAGACAAACTTATTATGTTTGTATTTTACGCTTTCTTGCTAAAGCTATATTTTAACTCTAACATTTTTATGTTATTTTATTTTATGAATCAAGCTTATTGTGCTTGCATTTCATATTTTAGACACTAAGGTTATACTCTGTATTTTAAACTTTACGACAACATTTTTTGTACTCTTTATATTTTTCCAAATTGTACCATTACCTTTTATATACATTTTATACTCATTTCAAAAGTTGCTGCATAAAACACCAACTTTTTTTATAAGGGGGAAGCTGTTATATTAGAAATATACTATGATATATAATATCACCGAGACAGGCTTAACCTTCTCAAACATATCATGTTACAAATTGCGCAACAGCTCTTCTCTAATAACCGCTCACGTTGGCTGAGCTTAATGTTTCTTTCTTGGTAATCCCTTATCATGCTGAATTGCCAATTTAATGTTCTTTGTTCTCTTATATTATAAATACAACCAACAGACATTTGTACCTTCAGTCATATACTCATTTTCGACCTAATACATTCTAAATTTATTATTGTTCATTATTGTACCAAGTAAATAAAGTTTTTAAAAAGTGATTTCTACAATCCATTATCTAACATATATATATATATATATATATATATATATATATATATATATATGGTGTTATTATACATGATTTGCAGGAAACAACTACTCAGCGGGCAAATACCCCGACCTGCATTGAATTATACCTTACAAATCATGAAAAATTGGTAGCCAATGTCATTTGTCAATTCCCCGACCAGACATAGACCGGTTTCGAACTTATTAGTTCTCATCAGTATGCCATAGGTCGTGGAACAGACAAATGACAGTGGCCAACCTGCTAGTCTTATACAGACTAATGTAAATGGTATAGTGGTGAGAGGTAAGTTAATCCTCTCATGTGGTCTAATGCTACTATACACCAGACATCATAGATATCTCCATGGTATATATATATATATGTATATATATATATATATATATTCTGGAAGTTTTTCAATATGGATGTTGTGGCAAATTCAAGTTTAGTGAAAGTTTCACCAGTAAAGAAACGCAAACGATTAGATTTGGGTGCTTTAGCATTATCTGAGAAGCAATGTGTTTCCGTACGATAAGGGAATATAGAAAGACTGGAAATATACGCAGGCCAAAAAAACTTGGAGGAAAACCAGGAATTATTACCAGATTTGATGAAGCAATGAAAAACTCTATTCGACAAATAATACATAGTCTCTTATACAAAAATGAAATGCCTACCCTAAACAAAATTCTACATGATATAAATAGTCGCTCAGATTTGCAGAAGTTGCAAGCAGTAATCGAACCCTGTGATAATAAATAGTTGTGTATTTAATACGGAAATTTTGTTTTACTTTCATTTACGCACTTAATTTTTTACAGGCATATCATTTAAAAATTAAACGCACTTTATATCTCAAAGCTCCCTCAGTACATGGCAAAATTGGACGTGGAGGGAAAATTATATATATCATTGACATCAATTTGAAATCATTAAATTTGTTTTATTTTAAATATTGTTTAATAAGTTTCATATACCAAATAAAATTTCAAATATCTCAAACAATAATCTTTTTTGGAAATTTATTATTAAGAATGTGAGGAATCCCTAGGCCCCTTTTTTAGTAAGTATATTAGACTGCATTCACCTATACTGTAGTCGTGTAAGGTTGGTTGCTTAGAACCCCTAAAATATTCTAGGGTAATTTTCTGGTAACTTTTATAGTGTGAATTGGGATTCTACATTTAGTCCTCCTGGTTCGCGTGCCAACGCAGTTTTTATAAAATTCAAATTCTCCAGTGATAGTCGAAAAGCGGTATAGACCAAGGCCAATCCTGTTTAAGGCAATAAATTTTTTTAGCAGTATACGAATGGTCGGAAAATGTAGTTAATGGTGTAAATAATTAAGGAAAAATCGTCCAGACTGAGTAAAAGTTCGGGAAGGGGGGTTGGGGTGGTAATATAATATATACATTTAATATAATGACAAAGCAAACATGGACAGCGAGATTCGCAATAGAATTAACGCTGCATCTAGAGCACTCTGGGGACTTAGAGAGAGAGTATTTGACAACCACGACCTTGCTTTGTCAACGAAAATGGCTGTCTACAGAGCAGTTGTCATTCCAACACTGCTATATGGATGTGAAAGCTGGGTCACTTACCGTCGTCATGTGAAAGAATTAGAACGTTTTCAGCAAAGACACCTCAGAAGTATGATGAAAATCCGTTGGTTCCATCACATATCAAACGTGGAAGTACTCAGGAGGGCAAACAGCCTTCCAATTGAGGTGCTTATTTCAAGAGCACGCCTAAGATGGGCAGGTCACGTTCATCGTATGCATGATAACCGCCTTCCTAAATGTACACTTTATGGTGAATTGCTAAGCGGTAGAAGAAGGCGTGGCGGTCAACGAAAGAGGTTCAAAGACGCTCTCCATGAAAATCTAAAATCCTGCGGTGTTGCAGACGAGCAATGGGAACAACTTGCAGCGGACAGAACCGAATGGCGAGGGGTTGTGGCCAGCTATCAAGGAAATGTTGCTGCAAGAAGGCCAGATCCAAGACCTAACCAGGTCTATGTTTGTCCTGACTGCGGTCGACATGTGCTCTCCCGAATTGGCCTCTATAGCCATAGTCGTGTGCACCGTAGATGAATGGGAATTACAATAGACTACACCTTTTACTTGTTTTTTATTGCACAATTTATCGACTGTAACATTTTTATACTCGGACTCGAGTAACGGCTAATAATATACATTTTTAGGGGTTGGTACTTGTTTTTTGCGATTTGCGGCTAAACTATGCATCCTATCGAAAAATGTTGAATGTAAAAGTTGTAGATAATGAAAAAATCTAAAACTTTCTAATTGATCATTATTGACCATAACCTCAAAATTATCGAGAAAAATGCAAAAAAACGTTTTTTCGGTTTTTAATTTATAACTATCGCAAAAATGTTTATAATTTCATGAAAATTGGTGAAAATGTTCTCTTTTGTGTTTCAAACAAGCCCAAATTTTTTCAAAGCGAAATATTTAATTTTCGATGTTTTATGAACAAAATAAAGAAAAAAGACCTAATTTTCAATCGAAAAATTTGGTTAGCAAATTTTCGATTAATGAACTTTACTAGTGCTCATTTTTTTCGTTGAAATCTCAACTTTAATATAGAATTAAAATATAATATTGTTTATATACAAAAATATCGTTAAAAAAGAGAAGAACTGAAAAACTACTTTTTAAAAATCGAGTTTTCGGTGAAAATCATGAATTTCTTTTTTTTTATTGTAAATAAACGTTTACATTCATAAAAAGCATTAATTCTCATATAATACTATGTTATACAAGTAATAATGTACATGTACCTAACTACTCTCGGCTTTCAAAGTACCGAAAACATTATTTAAACTGCAATTAAATAGGTAAAAATTCAAGAAACACAAAGCCTGTGAACTGAGAAAATTTGTTAATTATTTCTTGTGATTCGTAAGTATTTACAAATTATCACGTCAAAGTCTTATATTTGATTATAAAATACAAAAATTAAAAGTAAAATAATTTATCGTCTATTACGATATTTTAAACGGTTTGGCCCTGGTCTAGTATACGAGTCGAAGGCATTCGTCGACCGTATGACGTACATCGTATTTTGGTTCATATATAGATATATGTCGACCAATAGCAGACCGTGTAAGTCTGAGAACTTTTCGTTGCGTTCGTAGTGCAACAGTGGAGAAGTGTCGAAGTCAAATTACTCGAAGTTTAAAATGTGTCATCGTGGTGTTATCATTTGTTGTTGTTTTGCGGTTTGCACAAGGTTGATTGTTTTGTTGTAGGTGGTTTTGAGATTTTATTTTTGTGTTTTTGCGTAAAATCTTAATGCAATTAAAACCTAAAACGAGATGTTAATATTACAATACCTACCCTTTTTAACCAAATTTGAAAAGGTGTGGAAATGGAAAATACAATCACAGGCTAAATACCTACCTTGGTTTGAACATCTAGTGCAGAAGCCCTAGTTGGGTGTATCAAATAATCAGATAGTAAATTGATTAGATCCCGTGCTAGGTCCTTACTTAGTCGAAACATTCTAACGAATTTTATATGGGACATATCAAAGGCATCGTAAACGCGATTATTATGTTGACTTCTGCTGCTGGCTCCATTTCTTTCAAGTTATTAATTGTTATTAAAAGATGCAGCTCATCCAAAGTAGCCATTAGAACACTAATACAATTTTCAATCAAAATAAAGCTGTTTGACTGAAGGTTGTTGACCTTAACTTATAGGTTATGTTGACATGCGAATACTCTTTTCGCCACCCAAAACACCGATCGAGTACTTTCCGTGCACGAATCTGTTCGTTGATGTGTTAGTCGACAGTTCGAGAATAGAAAAAGTACATTCGTATGCGAATTTCAACGAATCGGGTTCGTCTAGTTTCGAGAATCGGGCCCCAGAAAGGAGCGACTCCACATAGCGTTTTAGAAGTTCGGGAACATTTAAATAATCAATTTTCCATTTGGTTAGGCAATGTTGGGACCATTCGATGGCCACCAAATGGCTCTGACTTGACGCCATTAGATTTATGGGTGTTTTTTAAAAGCAAAGTCAATTTTAATCATAACCACAATCTTCAGGCCATTAAAGCAAAAATTGAAGAAGAAATTAACACCTTAACCAAGAACCATAATAACGCAATTTGCAATATTTTCTTAAACTTAACGCTATAAGCTTTGCATTGAAAATAATGGTGGCCAATTTGAACAACTTCTTTAACTGATTACTTATGTAGTATTATTTTATTATAAAGAGTTTTCTCTTGCTTTGTTAAATTTGTTTTTTAATAAATTAATATCAAGTTAATTCTAATATCATATTAATTATTTACATGTGATTATAGTTAGGTCATATATAATTTACGTGTAGAAAATAGCATTTTTCATACGTGAAAGCGTTTTCATATACTGTTAGCTTGCGTTAAAGATTTATCGCACGCTATGTCAAATCAATAATTTTCAAGCGTAATTAGTAGTGCGTAGTTAGTAGCACTTCTCAATGCAGTCGTGGATTTTTTTTTTATTTTACTAGTGAATAAACAACTATTTACAGTTGTTGCTATGGAGTTAATAATGACGGTTTGAAATGTCAAAATTGAATAAACAATAAAAATTACTTTAGTGGCCTACCTTGTTATTTTTGTTACACTTGTGTTTTATTCAAATATATCAAGAAGTATTTAAGATAGACCTATTCAATATTATATATTTGAAGTCAGGGGAAAAGGGCTTCTCGAAAATGTAATAATATATAGGGTGTTCCATTTTAAAAAACATATTTATTTCGTATTACTTGACCTATACATGATATTGCTTTTTTAAAATCACCTTTCAATAAAATATAGGCAAGATCCTACAACTTTTATATGGAACTTAATTTTCTATTTTCAATAATAACATAATTAAAGGGAGGTCAATATATAGCACATCGAGTGAGATTGTGTTTGTAAGTAAACGGAGATAATTTAGAACAGTTTCTGTGAACCAGCGACCCCAAATACAGTGACAAGGATGACAATTTTAATTGTATTTATTTTTTCTAATGTAGTTATTTTTAACCATTTAAATTAATACGATAGTTTCGTAAATACCCTGTATCAGAAGAGTTAGAATGCACTATCGCAATGTCTAACTTATGCATTAGTTTAAAAGCCTCTACTAAACTGTATCTAATATGTCAATCACACGTCTACTCAAATCCTTGATACGTGCTTTTAGTTGTCGTATTGGAAAGGGGATTTCTTACAGTATTTTTATAAATGTCATTTTATTTACTAGATATTTAAGACATTATCGATTAGAATGTAGTTCATCCATGTACAAACAAACTCAAGGATTGTCAATGTCATAGACAATAGCTTGCTCACATTAATACAGATGTTTCCATCCTTCCATTTTTAGTCTACAATACTCATAATATAATAGTTACACTATTTAAGATTTTGCAAATCTTCAATAATAGGAATAGAATTAATTTTTTTGTACGTTTCATTCCTTTACTTTCGTTAATAATGTGATATTTCATTTGGAAAATAAATAAATAAACGAATGAACGTATGAACTAATGAACGAACGAATTAATAAATAAAGTAAATATGTAGCAATAAAATTTAACTGCAATTTCATAAAGATGATGGCATCAGAGTACAAGAGTTTTCACCTTTTCGGATAGATTTATCTTTCTGTTACTCCAGTATACTTCATTTAGCAGTTTTATTCGTTGCTTAAAAACTAATCAACAGAATTGATTTTTTTTATACATTTATTTAACGTCGGCCTATTTCCGCTACTGAGGCTTAACACCGACGCCTGTAGACGAGCTACCCCGAACCAGGAATTTTGCCGAACCTCTTCCCTTAAGAAAAGTAGGGATATTTTACTTGCCTAACATTTAATAGACCAGGGACCGACGGCTTTACATCCCCTCCGAAGGATGGTATATCTCATATACAACCCTCGCCTAAGGTTGTATAGCTTCCGCGCATACACTGATATACAACCGCTGGAAGATGTGTGAGGCGAGGACGCGGTTTCCGTTGGTATGGTCACCCATCCAAGTACTAACTGCGCCTGTCGTTGCTTTACATCGCATACCGAAGTATGTACATAGTAAAGACGCACCTACGCTCGCCCCCAGAATTGATTTAGTTATGAAGAAAAGTAAACTTAAGGCAATGAATTAGTATATGTTGTATTTTAGTACAAAATGAAATTAAGTTTCACGTTTTTTTTTCTTTCGATTACTTATGGGGAACTAGTGAGCTATTACAGCTGTTAGTACAAGTTGGCTACAAATCTATCAAGAATAATATTATATTCATTAAACAGACTGAAACATGTAAATAAAACATAATGTAGCAGATATCTTTCCTCGTAGTAGATGGAAATATATTCTCGATGCTTTTTGGTATATAATGGTATGTATTTCACACAGCAACACTTTTCTGCATAGAGACACTCCAACATGGAACTTTATAGGACTTTTATTAGTATATGTCGAACATACACTCTAGAACATGTAATACCACTTTAACGTCACATATAATAATAGAATAGATCTGCTGAATGCAAGTTACTGAATGAAAGTGAAGTCTGTAGTTCGTCTAATGCTGATGTTAATTACGGCGCATAGGAAATAGGCAAATTTGGTTGCTTCCAGATTTTAAATCTTTCTGTAAGTCGCCACTTCTTACTTAATGTTTTTGCTTGACATATTCTCAGCAACTGTCAGACGTGGCAACTGTGGAAGACCACAACCATTTTAGCATCTTGATGTTAGTTCCATTAATGCCAGCCACTTCTGAAGTAACCGTAAATGTAAGTTTCTTCTTCTGATTTCATATGATTATAACCAATATAGGATCTATGCCTACAGTAGTAATTTTTAACATTTTTCAGCCAGAATGATCTAGATCTCTAAAAAATACCTACTATGCTGAAAATAATCAAATCATCTAATACTTGAAGTTGCATAATTCATTCTGACAGAGAAATGTTTCAAATTAATTATCAAACGAAGTTCACGCTTGTTACCCCCCTAAAACAATAAGTCTGCTGAATAAGTCAAACAATTTGATGAATAATAATAAATACAATTGAGAAGGGCTATCTAGATATATCGAATACGTCATTAAAATCAGTAACATTTGGCAGAAAAACAAAGTCTGCTTCAAAAATATCAGGAGCCCCTTGGTAATAACCTAAACAACAAAAACGTCATTTGATAGAATCAGCATTGATATGTTTGTGCCTATATGTTAAATTTTTTTATTTTTTATTATTTTTCATTGTTAATATTAACATCTAATGGAATTTATCCATAGTTATTCCACCGCCCAACCAAAACATCCACACATAATATCACGCACATATACACAATCATATCTTGTAGTCCTCTTCGCTACCGTCTCAAGCTCTAATCGAACAATCGACTATTCGCAGCGGATTAATTATATTTATCCAACTGTACGCAATCAAAGACAGATGCAAAATCAGTCTAAAATACCATGTTGCTATAATTTCAACGTTATAATATCCGCTTGGGAATTCATGCTGATTAGGGTTGTGATATCGACTATGTTTTACTAGATGATATAAAATTAACATATTCAAACACAGGACACCTTGAATCTAACGGATCAGTAGAAGATTTCAGACTACTTCAACAGAAATGATTAAGGACTTGTAATACTGAAAATCCCCTAATATCCCTTCGCAATACAGTAATTGGCTATAATAATTCAAAACATATATTTATATTAAGTTCATAAGAATTCACAATTTATGCGGCAAATCTCCGTAAACCTTACATAATTACAAACTAGATATGTAGATATATAGAATAGATATATAAGTAATTGAATATTATGTTATTACAAAATATCACAGAATTATTTATAAAACCAATTCGATTTGATAAATGTTCCCGTAAATCTACCAGAACACCAAATTAGAGATAAAAAAACTCCAAATCAAGGTAAAACTATAAATTAAATCCAACAGTCTTCAAAATGGGCAAATTTATTGAATTCCGAAACAGGAAAAATCCGGATCGTAAAGATTTGATAAGACACAGTTATCTTGTAATTTTTTCGTATACCCAGTTTTCGAGATTCGCTCAGTTCGAGGCATACGGCTCGTCAAAGTTGGGGTTACTTTACTGACTGAATTTTGATATGACCTCGGAAATTCGACTGCATTTCCAAATCGTTGCACGTAATATTCATTTCAAAAGTTATTGTATAAAAATCGGGGGAAGCTCTACAAACTAATATCATAACACATACAATTTAAAATTCTCTCTCTGAGAACATATATGTGCTGTCACAGTCTTCCCATATTCCAAGATATCAACCAACTACTTTCTTTCGTTTAAAATGTTCTCTAGAATTACATCATATTGCTTGGCGACGTATTCTTTGTCAAATGAGTCTCAAAATCTTAATTTGTAAATATATGAGGAACTATATTTTAAGTCAATTAATCGAATTCATTTTTGGCTACATTACTTTGCAAATCAGGATAGTACGTAGTATAATTTTAATTTAAATTAATTTTTAAAATATGTGTGTATATAACTCGAGGAAATATATGTCAACTTGATTAGCGGAACCCAGGTCGACTGTAATTCAGTTTTTTTATGTGTGTGTGTGAAAATAATTTCAGTATTATTGATGATAAGCATAATGTACATCTATTAGAACTGAAATGTAAGGTTAAATTTACCTAGTAGATAATTTATTTGGTTATAATTGTATCAATAGTTGCTTCCATAGGATTTATTTTTTATAAATTTAGCAGACGGTGCCGACATGGAGTAATATAAACCTTTAAAAGCTTATCTCTTTTCCCAAACTTTGAAAATGGATATTTATATTTTCCAAAATTTTCCTAGCTGTTCACTAAATATTTTGTAAATCATTTTTCCTTTATATAACTTTAAGAAAATATATTTATAGAAAATTAGCTATCTAGAATAGTAAAATTGTAGTAAATAGAGATCTATTTTATTCATGATGATGATGCAGTGATAGTTCAAATTATTGAGTAAATGGTATGTCTACTCTACATGTTTAGACATATTTTGTATAAAGGAAAGCTAATTTGCTTTAGTTAGTTAAATTCAGTACCTATTAAATAAATGGTGCAATTAATTACTAATTGAGTTAGAAGACGAATCGGCTCGGGTTTAATCTAATTAACAACCTGAATTTCAGTTAAGCAGTAGATACTAAAAGCGTGGAATAAATGATAGTTGTAATAATTGCAGTCAGATATTTTCGACTCCGAATATTTACTACGGAAATATATATAGTTTTATGCACACTCTCTATGTGGTGTATATAAACTAAGAATCTCGGATTATTTAAATATTTGATGATTGATTAGCGAAACAGTTGCCGATATGAAATACTGTGTGAATTTTTATTTTCGTACACTTTGTCAAATGTTGCAATGTTTCATGTCCATTTTTCTTCCTAAAATGGTTTATAATTTTTATGTGTATTTATCCATTTTCAAAAAACAACAAAGTTTTTATTCGAACAACAATTTACTGTGCGAATTTCAATGTAATCAGGCTTCAAATATCGCGCTTACAAGATTCGTGAGAGACACTTTAAACTTGTTTGGAATTGAAACATTACTAAAATATTTATTATCATTATTTTATGGTACTTTTTAACATATTAAAACCCGTAGACGTCGGCGGAGGGGAGGGGGGAGAAAATAGGTAAAAAATATGTACAAATGAAAATTATAGGTAATAAAAATCCGCACAATTTCGTTTTCTTTTAATTTCGTACGACCTATTGGGCCGAGATTGATTTTTTTGAAATTTTGACAGTTTTGCGACGCAACGGAAGTGCGCGCGTTCTTTGCTAAAATCTCAAAATGTTATGCACAGTTTCTGCAGGAAAATCATAATTTATAATAGAAAAGAAATTTTTGCTCATAGATTTAAACAGCTGTAACTCGTGAACTATTCATCATATGAAGGTCACTTGGAGATCATTTTACAGACAATTTAATTCTCTTCAAAAAGCCTTTGGTGTAATCATCGTCTAAAGCCAATAAAGAAATAGCTATTTGTCTAAATGCACTTGAAAATGACAATTTTTCATGTTTTTCCCTTTTATCTCAATTCACTCATTATCAAAACGATTTTGTACATACACCAACATATTCAAAATTTGATTCTCTTTAACTTCCATTAGATACACTATATGCGTGCGATCTATCGTTTTCGAGTTTTTATCGATTTTATCATGAAACAAGTATTCTGATAGCGCGCTACAAAGATGTTTAAAAGTTCATATCTCTGCCAATATTGATCGAATGGAAATGAAATTGTTCGTAATCGAATTCTCTACAACTTTCATTTGAAACATATTACGATGCGAATGACTATTTTTGAGATTTTAACGAAGAACACGCGCATTTCCATTGCGTTGTAAAAACTGTCACAATTTCAAAAAAATCTATCTCGGCTCCAATAGGTCGTATGAAGTTAAGAAAAAAACGAAATTGTGCGGATTTTTATTAAATGTAATTTTCATGTGTAGTAAAATTGATACTTTCCGAGTTTTTTGCAATAAAACGATTTTGTTTTCTTAATAGTTGCCGCCCTTTTTGTTTGCATAAAATACAAACAAGTAGATGATGTGATGTTATTTATTAAAGCAAGTTTCATTTTTCATTATTATGTCATTTATGTTGGTATTTATAAGATTTAATAACTGTATTCGCAATGACTCTAAAAAATTTATATTGTCTTATGTTGCCAATTTTCAATTTTATTGGGAAATCTGCCGCTTTATGAAATTTTCAAGTGATTTAAAACTTAATTTTTGTTACCCTGGATACTTTAGGGCATAAAAATGAATCACAGATTGAAGTTTAAGGTATAAACAAGCTATATCTACAAGGATTTTTTTAAAATTAGTATTTTATTTAATATTTATGTTTTAATATAGAGTGGAAAAAAATGATAAAATTTAACTTTCACGTGCAATTTATAATAAATGAAAATTATAAAAATTAATAGTAAGTATACCGTTGGAAAGCTGGTACTGGTACAATTTCAATGTTTACCCTATACGTATATTTTTTGTGGCAATATTGTAACTGAACCTTTTTCAGTATTGAGTGAAACCTATCTCATGCAAAATTCTATTCATTTTATTTATGCTTTTCACAAATGAGGGAATATTTCATAACAACGGTTGTTAATTGAACTTTCATTATTATGAAACCTAAAATTGCCATAAGTATTTTAATGACACTAGATTTACAGGTGGGCCCTTAATATTCGGAAAGTTAAATTCACAATTGCATCATTGAAACACACTTTTTTGAAGGACATATGACGAGTGGGATGTATTTGCATTATTTGACGAAGATCTTCTTCTGCAACTTGTTTAACGGGAAATGTCAATTAGACGGGGCTCCACTACATCACTCACTTTAGATTTGTATCGAAGAGCTTAAATTATCATAATAAATGAGTAGGAAAGAAAGGCTTATCAACTTATTTCATGAGGTTTATGTTAAATGCAAATGTATCATATATTATATCTGCCACACTACAAGACAAGGTATGTTCACAAGTCATTTCGAAAAAGGGAGGTTTAACTCGTGAAAATGATATGCAGTTTGAATATTCATTTAATCGGCTCCCCTCCCAAAAAATTAATCAAAAAAATCTAAGTCGTTTAAATAATTTCGAAGTTTTTCTAAGTTACGAGAACATTAGCAAATTTGGTGCATGCGCCGGTCATTCAGGAACCGCAGCTTGGGTTGGTGGTCAGAAAGCTCAGCAAGCTAATTAACCGACTTAATAATATTGCAATATTTTCTTTCGCTATGAACAAGCTAAGCAGAACGCTATTAAAAAAAATGAAAAAAAAAAAAATAAATAAAAACTGAACCGCCTGAAAAATAAAAAACAATAAAGCTTTTTAAATAAAATTTCACGAGTCGCCCGGTTAGGTGAATTTTGTTACCTAATATCGATAATAAAGTGGGTGAAAAAGTGAACAACTAGCGGAAGTAAGTAACCGATTTTATTATCGATATTATGTTTCAAGGTTTTATTAACCGGACAACTGATGGGTGAAATTTTATTTCAAAAGTTTTAAGTCATTTTTCAGGTTTTACAATTTTTCTCCCACCACTTCGTCCGTCTAAAATTCGGGTATGTAGACATATATATGCAAAAATACTGTACAATAATTTAAAGGAATGATAGTCAAAGTAACACGCAGTCACAGCGCCAGTACCAGTCCATCAGAGCCACCTTACGCGTACAGTTCCTCCATTTTGCACTTCGCTGTGTTGGTAACTACCACCGTAAACACATGCTTACGCACCCACATCCACACACCCCCATAGACACACACAAACACTGTACTTTGCTTCTGAGTGTATTGTTTTCGAGAACTGTACAAGATATCGAAATGACAGAAAAATGAAATTGTGCAAGTTACATCTACATTAATCTGGTCGATTTTTACGTCAAAGCGGAACAAATCGATAAACATATTTTAAATTTTATTTTAAGTTTGGCTATCATGGAAATAGTTTAATCACTATAAATATAAATAGTTCTAAATCATAGACAGATACACTTCAATACTTTATTTAGTGGATTAAATGCATTTTATTTTATTTATTTGTTTATGTTGTTTTGTTTGTTTATTTTATCGCCTTGTTTAGATTAACGGTCTAGTGGAGTTTAGCATTAGCTATTCCACCACTCAACCAGGACACATAGATAATTATACAACGACCATTCCCTACGACGTTACCATTTGCCACAGCTGAAACTCGAACTCAGGAGTGGTACAGCAACTAGCCGTGTTGTGTCTCACATAGCCTCGTCTAGTCCACTGCCGCCAGCTCGGTAAAACATTAAAAACACCACTAACCATGCATTTTATATCACGGATTTCATAAAAGACTTTTTAAAAACTTTATTTAAATTATTAAGAGTCAACGTTGACTCTTGGAATAAAATAGTAAGTTAAAATATATGTGTTTAATTAGACATGAGTATCAGAACTGGTTACAGAAGTGCTTTGTGGTATATTTATAACATTCTAAAAGCATCGTTAACAAAATGTTGAACAAAGGAAAGCAAATACAATAGTCAGCATGATTGTGAGAAGCTAAAATGTAATATGAATGTAATATGATACTTTATGAGTGATAACGATAAAAGGGAATTCATTATCCGCACGTAGCTGAAATATGACACTCTGGGATAATTTGAAATGAAGCAAAAGTCACGTATCGCTTTGTATACGGTGGCTCAAATACTATATAACAACTTCCCCCTTATTAAAAAAGTTGATGGTTATGCAGCAACTTTTACAAATATGAAAAGCGAGATAATAATATTGAAATATTGAAAGTTGTAAAGTTTGTAATTACAATTATATAATTAATATAAAACAAAATATAAGACCGTATAAAATATAAGATTATGAAATATAAAATTAAAGTAATACAAGCGTAGTTAACATCTCAAAGAGGGTTAATTTGGAAAACAGTGATAAAAGTCTAAGTCAGTTCGACTTCTTCTTCTGCTTCTGTTTCTTGATGAATGTTGGGTCTCCTCCTTGGGGGTAGAATGCTAGTTAATCTTTTGAAGGTTCTAGTTGGCATCGATGGAGACGGAGGTGGTCCGTGAGATGGGCGAACCAGGGCTAACTTTCGGCTTCTTCTTCTGCACTTACAGAATAGGTAGAACAAGACTAGGGTAACAATTAGGGTTATAGTAAAATACGTGAACCATGAGATGTGTTTGGTTACGTAGGGTTCGTTGATGAGGTCGTCTAGGTCCTTGGAATATTGGTCTAATTTATGTTTTGCAATTTCGAGGTCTTCGGTGTTCAAATTGTTTAACTTTAATGGCTTCAAGTTTGGTAGTTGTATTTTATCTGGGAGTTGGTTGCAGCACTCATATGAAATTTGAATTGGATGTGAGTTGTCCTTAATGTCCGATATTTCATTGGAACTTGCTTGAATTTTGGTTATGCCAACGAAGGCGTAGCAACTGGGTTGTAGTTTTATGACAGAGTTTTTTGTGATAATTTCTGTTATTGAATTTTTCTGCGGACAATTAATAGTGACATGTAACGGTTCTGCGTTGATGACTAGCCATGTGTTTTCCTGAAGTTTTTGAACGTTATAGCCTTGACTGAATATGAAGGAGGTTTGACAATTTTCGGGCAGGTGCTAAAGATTTTTGAAAAGTCTTGCTTCACAGATAGCATTATTGTCTATCGGGTAGGCGAACAAGTTGGAGCATAGTTTGGTTCCCATGTAAAGCTGTTTGCATTCGTCTAAATCCGGAATGGGTAAATACATTAAGGAATCATCGTCCCTCGCGATAAATTTTTGAGATACAGATAAAATGTGATGTAAACCAGTTCTATTATCCAGGATGGGGATAGGATATAATTGATAAGTTGTGTATGTTTGTGGGTCTACTAGAGGTATTTTTAATACGAAAATTAAACTTGAATCGGTTTGAAAAGCTTGGAGTTCAATAATATCCAAGTATTGAGCAACTTTTGATAGTTTTATTTGAAGCGGCAAATTGTTCTTCTGCAAATTCTGTGAAATTTCTTGTAAGGATGAGACTAAGTCCGATGGAGTAATGATTGATGTGTGAATAATTTTTAATCGTGCAAACGTTATTGAATTTAGAATATCATTTAGAGTGTCTTCAATATATAAGTAACTTGCCATCAATTGTTCGCAAATTTCTAAGAATTTTAATTTCGTCTCGACAATTTGAAGCTCGCGTGATGCACCTAAAATAGATGTTTCGATTTCTTTAATATTTTTGTTAAACGTTTCCTCGTCGATCTGTAATTTTTGGATTGTTGAATTAAAGTTCTTTATGACGGATGTCGTAACCGAAATTTGATTTTTAATTAAATTTTCTAGTTGATGTTCATCGTTGTTTAGTTTATTAATGCAATTAGAGTAGTATTCGCCATCCTCGGCATCTAAGTTCCCGGTGATTGATTTAAAAACTGTGCCGATACCGTTGAGGATTCCACGCTTGTATCTTTTGGTATCTAAGAAGACTTCTTCAAATTTAGATTGTATGGTTTTAGATATTTGAGCTAGAAGGCTAAGATGGGTTTTGACTTCGCTTTTAAAGGTCACCATGTTTTGATAGGCAGGGTCGAGGGTGTTTAGAATTGTGTTTAGAATTTGTTCGTTCCTTTCGAATGTTGCCTTTAGGGAAGATACGTTTTTGTGAATTAGTAATGTCCATTTGTCATTAGTTAATATTACGTCAGTTTTTTCGTGGTAATAGATTCCTATGGTGTTGTTTATGGGGGTAATTTTGTATTGGGAAACCACTAGTGTTGCTGATCCGAACAGCAGGAGTAATCTGAAACAAGGTTAACTTTCAAAATACGGTTTCATCCTGTCGAAATTTACTTTACTAGTTTGATTGGTTTCGGGGTTAAGTAAGACCGCTGAATTATTAAGAATTTCTGTGATTTCGAATGGGCCGTTGAATTTATTTTGAAGTTTATTCTTTATCTGTGACTCTTTTACATAAA
The DNA here is from genome assembly GCA_963675555.1 of Leptura quadrifasciata. Classification (NCBI taxonomy): domain Eukaryota; kingdom Metazoa; phylum Arthropoda; class Insecta; order Coleoptera; family Cerambycidae; genus Leptura; species Leptura quadrifasciata. The sequence goes on from OY776677.1 coordinate 54,043,799, forward strand.
CTTTGTCACCAACGTTATACGTGGGGCGATTTTCAGGGATGTTTTTGTCAAATCTAACTTTGGCCTTTTGTTTTTGAGTCTCAGTTCGGTTTCTAGCTATCTTATAATAATGGGATATACGGTTATTTAAATCTCTGACATATTTAGTGATTAATTCTTTTTGGTTATACAAGGTTTCTGGTGGGCGAACAGATGTATGGCCAAAAACTAATTCGTATGGGGTAAATCCATGAGTTTTATTTACAGAATTATTATAACAGATTACCGCATATGGCAAAATGGTAAATGGGTGTTCATTCGGGTTTTCAGTTTTGTTGGCTCTTATCATTTCAGCTAGGGTCGCGTGAAATCGTTCAATTGAACCATTTGACTGGGGGTGTCCTACACTTGAAAAGGTTAGTTTTATGTCGTACAGTTTGCATAGGTCTCTTAATAAGTTATTATCAAATTCTCCTCCGTAGTCGCAGTGTATTCTTAACGGAGTACCATAATGTTGAAAGTAAAGTAGTAAGGTGTTTACTACAGATTTAGCGGATTTATCGGGAACTGCGTAAGCTTGTGTGAATTTAGTCAATTCGTCACGAATAGTTAAAGCATAGTTGCGCGTAGGGAATTCAAATAAGTCGATGTTGATTCTTTCAAACGGTGTTTTCGGTGTTTCCGTAATTACTAGTGGGCTACTTAAATTTTTTCGACAAATTTTACTTTTTTGGCATGTCTCACAATTTTTTACAAAATTTTCTACATCTTTAGATAGTCCTTGCCAATTATATTTATTTTTGACTCTACGCATCGTCTCATTTATTCCGCGGTGTAAGTTGTTTTTACCGGTATGGTGTTGGTCGAGAATAATCGGTATTTCGTCTTCGTCAGGTGTCCGTACTAGATTTTGGCAAATTATTAATTTCAGATCTTTTTCTGCGAAAATGAATGAGAGAATTTCCAGTATTGGGAGGTCCAAATTGTTTTCAACATAGTAGGTCTTGGAAAGATCTAGTTTATTTTGATTTTTATATAGCGTTAAAAATAAGTGTTCTACTACGGATTCGGGGTCAAAAGGTATAGCGATGATATAATAATTCCTATGTCGGGTCGACTTACTAGAAACGATATTGATAGTATTATTGTAGAATTCAGGGTTTTCCTCAAAAATGTCCTCGATAATTTGGTGATGAAGGTCTGTTAGGTTATTTTGTTGGAAGAATGTGATTATATTTTTATTTTCCCGGTCCAATAATTGTCTGTTTGTAATTTGGATTTTCGAGTAGTCTATTAAGGACTTTGTTTTATATAATTTAGAAAATGTGTCGAATTCCTGGGCAATATGTTCGTTAGTTATTTCGCTGTCGTCGTTTAGGCTTTCGTCATCGTCCGTGTCTTCGTTAGCTGCTAAAATTTTAGAATAGAATTGGGAACAATCGTTAAAATGGTTTATTTTGATCCTGGACAAAGCGTCAGCGTTTTTGTTTATTTTGCCAGGTTTGTATATGACTTCGTAGTCATACTCCTCAAGTTTGAGGCGCCAGCGGGCTAACCTGCTACCCGGGTCTTTTATAGAGAATAGCCATGTAAGTGGTCTATGATCGGTTATTAATTTGAATTTTCTGCCAAACAGATACGGTCTAAAATGCTTTACTGACCACACGATAGCTAAAAGCTCTCTTTCTATCGTGGAATACTTGGTCTCGGCATTGCATAAAACTCGGGAGGCATAAGCGATAGGTAAATCTTTGCCAATAGGTCCCTGCGAGAGTACAGAACCGATTGCGAATGCGCTTGCATCTGTGGTTAATATGAAAGGCTCGTCAAAATTTGGGTAAATTAGTATGGGTGACGTAGTAAGCGTTTGTTTCAAGTCGGAAAAAGCGTTTTGACAGTCATTATTGAAGTTAAATGGTATGTCCTTTTGAAGTAGTTTAGTCAGTGGTTTGGATACCTTTGAAAAGTTTGGGATAAATCTTCGGTAGTAACCAGCAAGTCCCAAAAATGATTTAATATCTTTTTGGTTCTTAGGTTGTGGGAAATTGAGAATGGCTTCGACTTTTGATGGATTAGGTTTAACACCATCTTTGGTAATGAGGTGTCCTAGGTAAGCGACTTCTTTCCTAAGAAACTCACATTTGTCAGGCTGTATTTTAAGGTTAGCTTTTCGAAGGCGTTTAAATACTTCCATTAGACGAGATACATGTTCATGAATAGTGGGTGAGTAAATTATGATGTCGTCCATGTAGACAAGACATCTTTCGTTCTGAATTCCTAATAGGATGTTGTCCATAACTCTTTGGAATGTGGACGGGGCGTTCTTAAGACCGAATGGCATGCGAACAAATTCGTAGTGGCCATTCTCTACAGTAAAGGCAGTCTTTTGGACATCTTCGGGATTGATTTCTATCTGGTGAAACCCAGAAGCCAAGTCTAAGGTTGTAAAATATTGACATTTTCCTAGTTGATCAAGAAGATCAGAGATATTGGGCAAGGGATATTTGTCATCTATTGTGACTTCGTTAAGTTTCCGATAATCGACTACGACGCGCCATTTCTGTTTACCAGAAGCGTCTAGTTTCTTGGGCACAACCCAAACTGGGGAGGACCAGGGTGAAATTGAATGGCGGATAATACCTTGACTTAACATTTTGGAGACTTGGGTCTTAACTTCCTCTTTATGGACTTGGGGATAGCGATAAGATTTCGTGAAGATCGGTCGGGAATCGTTTGTGTCAATGGGGTGTTTAATTTCGTTTGTAAAAGTAAGATTGTCTCCTTCTAAATAGAATATGTCTTGAAAGTCTAAACAAAGCTGCGTTACTAATTCAGCCTCTTCTTCGTTTAGATGTTCCAAACGTAACTGATTCATAATTTCTGATGATCTGTCGGTCTGTATGTGTGAGTCGAAATTTTGTGTATTTAAATTAAAAATTGACTTAAATTTTTGGACGGGTTCGAGTTTGATGTTTGAAAAATTTATTATTTTCGGGATCGCATTTGGGTTTATTACTGTCGTCAAGAATTCACCGTTGTTATCTATTTTGACGATAGCATTCGGTAGGCGTACCTTTTCATTTTCTTGGGCTACTAGTATAGCCTCAGTATTTTGTAGATCGCATTTTAATTTGTAGATTTTTTCCGTGCGTGGTTCAATGGAGATTAAGTTTCTATTTTTAGTGGTGCTTAAGCTTCGCGTTACGTCTGGTTGCGATGGAAAAATATCGGTAACTTTAAATATTGGTACAGTTTTAAAATTCGTGACTAACTGTTTTTTCTCAAAATCTATTTTGCATTTGTAATGTTCGAAAAAATCCGAGCCTAAAAGTCCGTCAAAGTCTATATCCAGGTTGTGAATATAAACTTTGTGAGGATCACCTGTGGTAAATGGTATGAGAACAGATTCATTGATGTTAATCTTTTCATTCGTTATTCCTTGGATAATCACGTTTTCAGGGGATCTACATCTGTAGTTTTCAGCTGTTTTAGGTTTAAAAACTGAAATACCTGCACCTGTGTCTAGCAAAATTTTAAATTTACCTGTTATATCATTCATGTAATAAAGATTTTTTGAATTTACAGTTAGCAATGCACGCGAAAGAATATTTACATGAAGTTGTGCTCTGGGAAATTCAGGCATGGGTTGAAACTGTCTTTTAGATTCATTGTCTGGATCTGGTTCGATATTTGATCTATTTCCCGTGTTGGAGTATCCGCGGGATACTCCGGGCCTAAGCAAAAATCCGGAGGATTAGCAGTATAATCCTCTTGTTGTGCCTGGGAATTAGCAGTATAATTCCCATATTGGTTTTGCCAATTATCAGAATAATCATCACCTTGTAAGTTTTGAGAATTATCGATGTATTTCTCTTGTGGCAAATATTGGTCAATGTAATTAGTTTCGTAATTTTGAAAGTAATCGGATTGTTGGTTAAAATTGTCATACTCATTGCATTCGTAGTTTTGAGGATCATAGTGGTTGTCAAAATTGACGTGGTGTGTTCTCTGTGGGTTTTGATGGTTGAGATTTAAATTTTGTTGGTTGCTTGGGAATCTTTGTTGAAAATTAGGATTGGGCCTAATTACAGAGGGCCTATTTTGTTGTGAGCTACTTGGTTGTTGGAAGTTTTGTGGTCTATAATTAATTTGATTGGATGTGTTTTGAAAATTTTGCCTGGGAAATTGCGCTTGATTGGAGTAAGCGTTAGGTATAGAATTAGGGGACAAAAATTGTTGGTTTTGCCTTGTGCGGCATTCACTGATAGTATGTCCGTTTCTCTTGCAAAATGAACAGAATTTTTGTTGAATATTTGGAATTTGACGTTTTTGTTGGGGTAGTGTATTTTTAATATATATAATATATACCTTTAGAAAATTTCTGACTTTCGAAGTATGAAAGTTGCAATTCTCGTCTAATTCGAGCGATGGCTTGTAACATATTTGATGGATTTCCAGCGCGTATGATTTGGCCTAATTTTGGTTCTAGGCCTGTTAGTAGGGTAGTCAAAGTCATTGTTTCTATCAAGTCAGTTTGTGATTTCTTTTGGTCTGGCGTTAAGTTTTGTTTTTGCACTGCCGCGTGCATTTTTGCATTGTGCGTTTGCAGACGCGTGACAAAGGTTAAAGCGGACTCGTTTGCTATTTGATGAATTCGCTGTAGGTCTTGGATGAGAGCCGTGAGGTCACGAGAGTCACCAAAATGGGCTTCTAATAGCGACTTAATTTCCGCAAATGTATTAGGATTACGGGAGTTAATTAACTCGGCAGCTCTGCCGCGTAGTTTATTTTTTATATGAATTGTCAACAAAATTTTTTGTTCATTAATAGCCATATTTTGTGCGTGAAAACACGAGTTCAAAAACGTTTGCAAGTTGATGGGATTGCCATCAAATTCTGGAATTATTGAAAAAATTTCACTTAATTTGTAGGGCTCAATTTCTGGTGTGACTGCGCGAGGCGTGGCTGCTTGATTATCTGTCATATTGCTCAAGTTTTGGAATGTATCGAAATTAAAGTAATAAAGGTTAAATGGAATAAAATTAAAATTAAAGTATTTTTACGCAAAGTGTCGTACTAACAGAGGGAGTAGATAATGAAAGTTATATTTTGTTATACAAATGCGGCATTAACAGTATAATGCGCGAAACTTTTGTCAATCTTATGTTGCCAGTCGAGCATTAGCAGTATAATGCTCCGATTAGATTATTTGTACTTAGTATTTAATTCACTTGTAATTGTAATGAGATAAATGGGAAATGGATAATAGAAATAGTTTTAATTGTTATTAGCTGTGCATTAGCAGTATAATACACCTTATGTTAAAATAAAATGTTCAACACAATTATAAAATGCGAGATGATTCTTTGAATGCACTTACGTGAATTTCTTCATGGAGTAGATTCTTCGTCCGTTAAGGGATTGGAATCCGCCACCACCAGTTATGAAGGTCTCCTTGTTCCAATGGTAACTTGCACTAGTTAGGCACCTCGTCTGGATGTTTGTCCTTGTTCTTGTGGGTCACTATTGGTTAGGCTTCTTGTTCTGTTGGTGTTCACGGATCCTACCGACTGCGCCAATTTTATATCACGGATTTCATAAGACTTTTTAAAAACTTTATTTAAATTATTAAGAGTCAACGTTGACTCTTGGAATAAAATAGTAAGTTAAAATATATGTGTTTAATTAGACATGAGTATCAGAACTGGTTACAGAAGTGCTTTGTGGTATATTTATAACATTCTAAAAGCATCGTTAACAAAATGTTGAACAAAGGAAAGCAAATACAATAGTCAGCATGATTGTGAGAAGCTAAAATGTAATATGAATGTAATATGATACTTTATGAGTGATAACGATAAAAGGGAATTCATTATCCGCACGTAGCTGAAATATGACACTCTGGGATAATTTGAAATGAAGCAAAAGTCACGTATCGCTTTGTATACGGTGGCTCAAATACTATATAACATGCATACCCGAGCCAGGATTCAAACTCAGGACTCCTTGCTTGCCAATTACCAATTACCAATTAAAATAATTTTATTTTTTATTATCTATTTTACATTATATTTCATTTATGTCATTTGCCCTAGTTTACTATATTACAAACCTGCACATCGTGCGTATAATATTTATCCCTATTCTAGTAAATGTATTACATTTTTTAGGATAGGTCGGCGATGGATGCCGATGACACACTCTTCGAAATTTTTTGGATTGTCCTTCTTTTATAGCATTTCCCGTAGGTTTATGCTATTTTTGTGTTTAATTATACTGCGGAGCAATTTTATATCATATTCAAGGTTTCCCGGTGTTCCAATTGTATGTATTGTTATGCAGGAAAATACAACAAAAACCTGCTTTTGTAAATGATTATTTTTGAAAAACTTAAAGATTATTCTGGTTCAAAAGAAAATTAGAAATTAATTGAATGTTCTAGATTAAATTAAAAGTTCCTCTATGAATTATGTACATAATAAACGAGATGACTAAAGAAAATTTATGGAATTCTAATCTAAACTGTACTATTTATAATATTTACATTATGTACATTTTTACTATTTTGGGGGAAATTAAAATGCTAATGGAAGTGTTCCTTAATAAATTAAATTATTGTTTGTTCTAAGTTAACTTAAAAATTTACTATAAAAATTACTACATGCAGCGGAGAAAAATATAAAGAAAAAATAAATTGTTATTCTAAAATTAACTCGATATTCTGCTATTTACGTTATATACATATTTACATTATGTGGGGTATAAGGGGGGGGGGGGGGATTGTATATGTCTGTCTTGTTTTGTGTATGTTTCAGGTTTTACGTATTTTCCGTTTGTCAGTCTCTTATATCGTATATTGGTAGGTTTTGGTGTAAAAGTCTATGTGCGTGTGGTGGGTCATTGTGTCTTCGTCTGTTTATCAGGTCTCTTGTCAGCTCCGACTGTTGAATTTTGTATGTGAAAAACTAGCCTAAGACGAAAGCGTTGAGCCACTGAGCCGGTTAAATTTTCAGTAACTGTTAAAAGTATAATGTAAACTCGTTCACTCACTACATTTCTATGTATTGTGATATTTTTCTAAATAGCATTAGGATATATTTGCATCAAAACTCTAAGATTTTTTTGTTGAGTGTCTTACCCTTAATATAATAATAAAATGTTTCCACTAGTTTTAAATTTTTGTTTGTTTGTTTTTATTTTATTAAATTAACCAAGCTACTTCCTCAACATAGGGTCATTTGTACAAAAATGAAAGATAATTACATTTTGCACTAAATAATGGGGAACATTTTGAAACGAAAATAAAGTCCACTGTGTAGGATCTTAAAATGTAAGTAGTAGCATTCTCAAGCTTCTTTACGCCATAAAACAGCATCAAGGTTTAAAAAAATATGCTCGAATTGGTAAAAAAAATAAAACATTTAAAATTGCAATACCATACGTAATATTTGACTTCAAAAGAAGGTGACGGTGCTGATACTCTTTGGACTATCCTACATCGTATGGCTTTAGTTGGCCTCCCTTTGCTGTATGGATGTAGGTGACACCATTAGCATACGAAACAGTGGAGCCTCGCCCCAAGTCTCGACTCAGCAGTTAATATGCGTCAAATGAAATGATAGCCTTCAGTTATGCGATAAAACCAAACACTATCGATAAAAGACTTCGCACACACTGGGAAAATGATCTATACCGATGGTTCAAAAATTGGATGTGGGTTTGGGGTTGGGGTTTACTCAAAAGAACTAGATCTATACACTCGACAATACCATGAGGCACGAAACGCCCATATTCCAGGCGGAGCTAGTGGGAATTATGTAAGCGGTAATAGAAACATTAGTGGGAAAACGATGCGTATATCCAAGGATTCTCAACTATAAAGGATTGCTCATCTCCATAAGAGTAACATTACCCATCCCTCACTATGTTTGGACTGTTAGTGACGTATTAAGCGGTCCATTTCCCGGTGCGACGGTAGTTGATTGCGCCACAGACTCTACAGCTACGATACGATAGACACGCCATATTTGTGTTTTGATTTCTTTCTATACATATGTATATGATAACTTTGTTAAAGAAAAAACTAGGAATTTTTAGTTTACTGTTCATAAAATATCGAGATCTATTTAGCTAAAAAATTAAACAATATCCCACAAAATGCATCTATTTTAAAAAGGACCGCTAGTGCAAGCCGCTAGCTCACCGGTATCATTGTCGACGTCACAACTGTCAAATCGCGTATTACCTTGGGGGAATAAATCGGTATAGATAAGCTATCCTTTATGATAGCTAACGATCCTTTGCGTATATCTACGGATAGCAGAGCGGCTTTGGTGGCCTTAACAATGGCAGGATTGACTCAGGTCTAATCATGCAAATCAGGAAGGTCCCACATGTTCTCGTACAAAACAACAAAGTCCAATTCTGCTGAGTAAAGGGGCATGATGACGAGAGAGTAATGAGACTGCGGATGCCTTAGCCCTTAAGGGCTCTGAGGGCGCATTGTATGGTCCAGTACAATGGCGCTCTTAAGCTCGACTCACAATGCCATGAAAAGGAATTACACACTTAAATACCATTTGGACTGGTGGAGCAGCCTAAGTAGCTATAGGTACAGCAGAATGGCTTTAACTTATCCCAGTAGTAAACTAAACAAACACTATCTTCAAATGTCCAGGAAAAATCTACGTGTCTACGTAGGATTACTAACAAGACACTGCAAACTAAATAAGTACCTTTATACGCTGGGAATTGTAAACAATCCCAAGTGTAGAGGGTGTAATTTAGCAGACGAAACTGCCGAGCATGTGCTGTATCACTGCCCTGCTCTCCCAACAGAAAAAGAATCCGTACTAGGAGACATCTCTCCCAGTGTGATCAGTAGGTATAGATAACACCTCCTCAAGTTTACCAAAGGCGTTGGTCGGCTTGACGAATGACGAATGAGAGGCCCTGCGGGAATGTTACTATCTGCGGAGGTAGCACAAATGGCCCACTTTCGAAGCTTGAGTGCACGTGAGCGGTTCCTTATCCCATCCCCCACAAAAATCGATAATTCAGAAGACCCCGTATGTTAATTAAATCCGTTGTGGTTTTACGGAGAATAGTATCTATATTTCTGCCGAAATTTGAAATGAAGTTTAGTGTGAGACTCTACTATATTCATTCCCTTAAAGCGTCAATCGTGTATGGCTGTTAGGTGTACGGACACAACTTGAGGCAAATCTCTTTCATGTTAGATACTTAGTGACATCAACGAAATGTACTAGAGGAAGTCCTCTTCTTCACTTGTCATCTGGTTTTCTCTGAAATCGTCCTAGATATCTCGCAGTAATTTGAGACAATACATTGTATAAATTTATATTTGATTTACTTTTCTAGTGTAGTTGGAATAAAGGTGCTATTAAAAAACAATAATAATTGGATTTGCTGTATATCCAAAGAAAATATTTTATTATAATAAAATTTATTTCAAGGTCAAGAGAGACAATCCCTGTGTTGAATTTTAATTTATGATCGTGGTGATGGCGATCTCGCCCACTAAGAACAGTTCTTGGCTTATAAAATATTTTGGGCAAAAGCTACACTGGAAGCTGCCTAAAATGTATTCATTTTTCATGACTTATAATATGCATAATTCTCCCAGATAATGCTATATAGAAAAGATCAGCAGCCAATACGATGATAACTCCTGGAAGTGAAACTTATGTTTTTTTAATTAATCGAAGTAGGTTGGGCTTTATTAAAATCTATGAATAATTTGTAGATGTGCAAGAACATGTATGCTTTCGTTTTAGTTTATTTTTTTATTACTTAACTACTTTACTTAATATTCATTTTGGGAAGGGAACACCAGCAAATATTTTTGCATCGGGGACTATCAATCCTGGCTACACCACTGGAAGATATATGCTATATTAAATCATACAAGTTTAAATTTAATATAATATTAATTATTGTAAGGGGAGAGCGTACATGCGTCTTTACTATGTACATACTTCGATATGCGATGTAAAGCAATGTTAAGCGTAGTTATAGTACATTTCATGTATTAGCGAAAAAATAAAATCAAAAATTTGCTAAAATATCGAAATAATTAAATTAATCAACTCACCATGGCAAACAGTGATAAAAGGGTCATCTAGATAATCAAATTATCAAAAAGACACATTATTTTAATTCGAAAAAATCTAAACATTCACTAAATCTCGATAATTCACAAATAACCGAAATTAACCGATAACCAACCTCAAACACTCAAAACAAGCATTTTACGAATCAATCGTTACATAATATTGACTTTAAAAATACCGCGCCATATGGTCATCGATAACATCAAAACTACTTTCCACACCCCCAGCCAGAATATTTTACTTCGCTAACATTTTACAAATTAATTTTCTCTTTAGTTCAACTTCCAATTCGATTCTCCATTCATACATTAAATTACACTCTCTTCCAATTCGCAATGTTTCGTCGAGATGCTGACATCGCATTCATAAAAAATTCTCCTTCCCGTCATGTCGATGTCCAGTCATCAAAACTAATTTCCACTTTTGCATGTTCCGTTATCAAAACCTAATTCCACTTCGTTTCAACGCAGACAGCGTGCCTATTGGAACATACTTAATATGGCATTATTATGGCGTAATGATGTACAAGCTACTTTACAAGGCCAAGCCATTTTCAGCAAGTTATTCAGACAGTTATCGTCAGTAACTTCCAAACCCGAATCGATCCAAATTTTAATAATATACCAAAAAATCCCCCTGTTCATAAACTAAATTTTCATATATTTTTCGAACATAAATTCGAAAGTTTTGTCACTATTTCACAAGTTGACAACAATTGACTGACGGGGGACATATCCAGATCTCTTCCAGACCTCGGCGAGTCTAGCCACAGACGACAGTATAAAAAGTCGAGCACCGCGAGCTCAAGTTAAGTTCGAAATAGTCGGCAAGTTAAAGTGAAGTTAGTACGTTAACTTTTCGCGAGTGGAATCAATAGTAGTTATTTAAAATAATTTAAAATTTAATAAGTTAATATACTAATACTTCGATTCGGTTCTAATTAACTTAAATTTTAGTTCCCACTGTCTAGTCAGCTTTCCTACTTCGGCCCCAGCCTAATTTCCTGAAACGAAACTTTCGAGATATGCTTCCTTGGCCGTAAAAGGAGTTTTTAAATTAATTCGCCTTCGCGCATAAAATCCATAAAGTGATTTCCAAACATTTTAAATTGGTCATTTAAATAATTTTATTTTCTTGCAAAATTCAGACACGACTGAATTTCTGCTGTCGAATAGTTACCCATTCTAAAAATTTGTTAAATAAAACTATATTAATCCACATATACTCGAAACTCTGTTAATTTAACTTAAATAAACAATTTTTTTATTTCGTTTTAAAAACAACTGTTATTAGGTTCAAGGAAGACTATTTACAGGGTGTAACTTTTGACCCTGACAACGACAATAAGAACTCTATAGGTGATAAATAAATTAAAACGCTAAAACAAAATGTATACGAAGTTCCAGAACTCACATACAGGGTGTAGCAATTAACACGAACCACAACTTCAGAAATCGAACCCCAAGGCTTCTGTCAATAAAATAAAGTGCACGAACGGCCCCAGGGGTCTCTACCAAAGCTCTCCGGGACAATCATTTTTTATTTTATCAACTCGAGGGGATAATTCGTGTTCACAAGGAAGTCCCCTTTCTCAGAAATCGAACCCCAAGGCTTCTGTCAATAAAATAAAGTGCACGAACGGCCACAAGGGTCTCTACCAAAGCTCTCCGGGACAATCATTTTTTATTTTATCAACTCGAGGGGATAATTCGTATTCACAAGGAAGTCCCCTTTCTCGCCTCACATCTTCCAGCGGCTTGTATATCAGTGTATGCGCGGAAGTTATGCAATCTTAGGCGAGGGTTGTGTAGGGGATATACCAACCTTCGGAAAGGATCTAAAGCCGTCGGTCCCTTCTCTATTAAATGTTAGGCAAGTAAAAGATCCCTACTCTTCGGAACAGAAGAGGTTCGGCAAAATTCCTGGTTGGGGGTAGCTCGTCTACAGGCATCGGTGTTAGGCCTTAATCGTGGAAATAGGCCGACGTTAAATACATGTTAAAAAAAATTAAATATTGTATTTGTTATACAAAATGAGACTGTTATACAATGAAATAACACATACTTTTCAAAGTTCATGAGAGATTCTCTTTACGAGTACCTAATTTTCTTACCTGTTATATAATGGATAATTTACCATTAAGAAGAAGATAAATCGGAAACGTACATAAAAAAATCAGGTAATATTTCGGAGAGAGACTTTTTCAATTTCGGAGAAGTTTTAATAAGTCCAAATGTTTATATGCGTCTACAAACGGAAGGATTGGGTACTGATCACATTACAGAACATGTGGATAATACTGTAAAAGATTCCCCTGAATGTTCATCAGACAACGATGAATATAAGGATTAATAAAATGTTGTGTAATATACATGTTATAGGAAGCACTGAATTATATTCTAATATTACTAATTACTTTTGATGATACAGATTGAAATGGCAAATATTATAAAGCCGTATAGAACTGTAAATAAATAGTTTACTTTAAATGAAACAATATTTCTTTTTATTATATTTATTATATTAATTATTCTAGAATTTATTAAGTGCCATTAATACTACAGCAATTTTCATGACACAAAAATTCTGACAACTAAACTTCAGGAGGGGCGTTTGGCCACTTCAATTGGCATTAAGTGGAGATTTTAATCAGACTAGTTTTATTCATCTCCATAAAATGTCAATCTGTTCAGCAAACAGGCGTTAAATAAAAGGTTTGATAAAAAGTAATTGATAATAAATGCAAGCACATAAAAGTAAGATTGAAGTAGCTTGATAACATAAGCAACTGAAATATACTAACTAGTATTAACAATTAAACATAATATTTTTAGTCGCAAACTCCTCTATAAATCCTTATTTTACTATAAGGAACCTAACCAGACTGCAACCAACAGCTACTCTCCGGGCTATGTGCCCCGCCGAGCGCTGAATTACAAGTTACAAGCCTGGCGCGTTAAGTGTAATAATTGCATATTACCATCAAAACGCTAATGCTTCGATTGCAACAAACACCAGCCGAAAGACTGATCCTACTTAAAGGAGCTCCCTTGCCAGTCGTCACACACCACTTGCAGACTGCAGTTTCGAGCTGTTGGCTCTCGTCAGTGCAAGGTAGGTATGCGACGACCGACATGAGAATCCTTTGACTATAGTACATCCCGGTATTTTTACAATAGCGACATGTAAAACAGCCAGCAGGCGCCATCTAGCGGTCCAGTGTCTGTTGCAATCGAAAAATAAATAGCCTGACTTGGCTTAGCATAGTTCAAATGTGCTTTTAGAGGGCGGAATATTAAACATAATATTTTTAGTCGCAAACTCCTCTATAAATCCTTATTTTACTATAAGGAACCTAACCAGACTGCAACCAACAGCTACTCTCCGGGCTATGTGCCCCGCCGAGCGCTGAATTACAAGTTACAAGCCTGGCGCGTTAAGTGTAATAATTGCATATTACCATCAAAACGCTAATGCTTCGATTGCAACAAACACCAGCCGAAAGACTGATCCTACTTAAAGGAGCTCCCTTGCCAGTCGTCACACACCACTTGCAGACTGCAGTTTCGAGCTGTTGGCTCTCGTCAGTGCAAGGTAGGTATGCGACGACCGACATGAGAATCCTTTGACTATAGTACATCCCGGTATTTTTACAATAGCGACATGTAAAACAGCCAGCAGGCGCCATCTAGCGGTCCAGTGTCTGTTGCAATCGAAAAATAAATAGCCTGACTTGGCTTAGCATAGTTCAAATGTGCTGTTCAAATGGCGCCTGCTGGATGTTTTACATGTCGCTATTGTAAAAATACCGGGATGTACTATAGTCAAAGGATTCTCATGTCGGTCGTCGCATACCTACCTTGCACTGACGAGAGCCAACAGCTCGAAACTGCAGTCTGCAAGTGGTGTGTGACGACTGGCAAGGGAGCTCCTTTAAGTAGGATCAGTCTTTCGGCTGGTGTTTGTTGCAATCGAAGCATTAGCGTTTTGATGGTAATATGCAATTATTACACTTAACGCGCCAGGCTTGTAACTTGTAATTCAGCGCTCGGCGGGGCACATAGCCCGGAGAGTAGCTGTTGGTTGCAGTCTGGTTAGGTTCCTTATAGTAAAATAAGGATTTATAGAGGAGTTTGCGACTAAAAATATTATGTTTAATATTCCGCCCTCTAAAAGCACATTTGAACTATGCTAAGCCAAGTCAGGCTATTTATTTTTCGATTGCAACAGACACTGGACCGCTAGATGGCGCCTGCTGGCTGTTTTACATGTCGCTATTGTAAAAATACCGGGATGTACTATAGTCAAAGGATTCTCATGTCGGTCGTCGCATACCTACCTTGCACTGACGAGAGCCAACAGCTCGAAACTGCAGTCTGCAAGTGGTGTGTGACGACTGGCAAGGGAGCTCCTTTAAGTAGGATCAGTCTTTCGGCTGGTGTTTGTTGCAATCGAAGCATTAGCGTTTTGATGGTAATATGCAATTATTACACTTAACGCGCCAGGCTTGTAACTTGTAATTCAGCGCTCGGCGGGGCACATAGCCCGGAGAGTAGCTGTTGGTTGCAGTCTGGTTAGGTTCCTTATAGTAAAATAAGGATTTATAGAGGAGTTTGCGACTAAAAATATTATGTTTAATATTCCGCCCTCTAAAAGCACATTTGAACTATGCTAAGCCAAGTCAGGCTATTTATTTTTCGATTGCAACAGACACTGGACCGCTAGATGGCGCCTGCTGGCTGTTTTACATGTCGCTATTGTAAAAATACCGGGATGTACTATAGTCAAAGGATTCTCATGTCGGTCGTCGCATACCTACCTTGCACTGACGAGAGCCAACAGCTCGAAACTGCAGTCTGCAAGTGGTGTGTGACGACTGGCAAGGGAGCTCCTTTAAGTAGGATCAGTCTTTCGGCTGGTGTTTGTTGCAATCGAAGCATTAGCGTTTTGATGGTAATATGCAATTATTACACTTAACGCGCCAGGCTTGTAACTTGTAATTCAGCGCTCGGCGGGGCACATAGCCCGGAGAGTAGCTGTTGGTTGCAGTCTGGTTAGGTTCCTTATAGTAAAATAAGGATTTATAGAGGAGTTTGCGACTAAAAATATTATGTTTAATATTCCGCCCTCTAAAAGCACATTTGAACTAGTATTAACAATGTGTTTCATTCTTTTTCAGGCGTCGCTCAATTAATAAACAAGGAAAACAACGTTGCATTTACAGACTGTGATGTTTCAC
Source organism: Leptura quadrifasciata (assembly GCA_963675555.1). NCBI lineage: Eukaryota > Metazoa > Arthropoda > Insecta > Coleoptera > Cerambycidae > Leptura > Leptura quadrifasciata. The sequence goes on from OY776677.1 coordinate 54,059,150, forward strand.
TTTTCGAGGCCTTTGCAATTTTTTGTGGTCTCGGAATTCATAATACTCAAATGTATGAAAACGCTTGTAAGTTAATGGCCAAACAAAAAGTTGCATTAGAATGTCTTTCATACCATGCTACAGCGAGTAATGACGTCACTGATAAACTTTCCAAAGAAGATATTCCTTCAGCAGACTGTTTTAATTTATACAGCTTTACTTTTATTGACTTCGAACTATCAGATGAAGATACTTGTAAGGCTACGATAAGAATGTTCCTCGAATGCAATTTAGTACAGCAGTTCCACATACCGTATGAGGTAAAATTATTGCATTCTAGAAGTAACGAAAGTGTAAATCTGGTATGAATGTATTGAGATAATTTTCTTACATTTTCTTGTTAGAAAAATTACTAAAAATGTTTAAATAATTTCCAAGACGGTAAAAGAAATCTTCCTACCTATTTTTTGTAATCAGTATTAAATATACAGGGTGGACCATTAATAATAGGCCAAAATATGAGGATATAACCAAATATGCTTTAGTAAAATGTTGCTGTGGAAAAAGATACAAGGGTGTCAAAGTTCAAATTATTTTTTCGTTTTTTTGCAATAAATCAAGAGCCTCTTAAATGATCTTCGCCAAATTTTTTAGAGAAACTTTTTTTATTCTAAGAAACAATAATATATATATTACATCACGTTGAATCATAGAGGGCGCCGCACGACCTCTATCTGATGATGAATTTTTTTCATATTTTTTTGTTAGCGAAACGTTGTGGTACTTCTGTCCAGAAAATCTGATGAGGGTGTCATTTTCACGTATAAAGGGTACACTTGGTAGAACTTGATAACTCCAACCGTCTTCGAGGAAAGTGCCGTTAAACATTTCAATAATTTTTGAAAGACAAATTCAATTTAATGGAGCAAAGTGTATTTATTGAAAAGTGTGCTTTGGTTTAGTTCATCATTTACGCCATTTAATAATTTTATTTTGTTATTATGTTCCTCGAGCTAATTTCTTTAACTTCTTTATTTGCAATGCCTAGACATAATAATTTGGGAAATGAGGGATATGATATCTGTTTACGCAGAAAATAATTTTAGCGGACGTGCTGCAGCAATGAGATACTCACTCATTGCAATATTCAATAGCCAGATAATAAGATTTTCTAAGACTTGTTTCGTCATTTGGGAGAAACAGGTTCATTTTGCCATGAAAACGATGTAGGATGACCGAAACGAGTTACTCCAGATCAAGAACTAGAAATTTGAGCTCGTGTGGATGAAAATTTTCAAGTCAGCTCAAGTCGTTTAGCAGTGGCAACAGGGGTGAGCAAACAATCTGTCCTAAGAGTCTTACATGAAGAACGCTTCTACTCATATCATCTCACTCCTGTACAAAACTTACTTCGAAGGGATCTTCCACAAAGGCTACAATTTTGTTAATTTGTTCTAAATAAACAAAACGGGGATGGAAATTTTGTTAAGAACACTTTATTTACCGACGAAGCAACTTTTACTCACCGAGGCGTTTTTAACTAGAGAAATACCCATTACTGAAAAGTAGGAAATGCCGTTAAAGAAAGGCATTTTCAGCAAGAATTTAAGATTAACGTTTGGTGTGGTAACATCGGCGATCAATTATTGGGACCATTTATCCTTCCTCCAAATTTAAATGTACAGTCTTATCTGTTTTTTCTTCAAAATACTCTTGCTGATATATTACATGCTTTCATGCTAGACATGCGGAACAGAATGTGGTTCATGCAAGATGGAGCTCCCCCTCATTTCTCCATTGAAGTCAGGAATTATCTTGATGAGACTTTCTCACGAAGATGGATCGGCCGAGGAAGTGAGTTTGCTTGGCCACCAAGGAGTCCTGATTATTATCATTTTGATTGTTATATGTGGGGACATATGAAGTCCTTGGTCTATGCAAATACTATCAATTCAAGAGAAGAGTTGTGGGACAAAATAACAAAACGCGTGTTTTATTAGAGGACAGGAAAACGTATTTTTCAATGTAAGAAAATCTTTTAAGAATAGAATTAGAAAAGGCATAGAAGTAGGTGGAGACCATATCGAACATTTATTCTAAGTTGCAGAAATGGGTTTTTTCATGAGGAGAAAGCTTATAATGTCATTAAGTCAACTTTTAAGTTATTGTTTGATCTTCTAACAAGATTAGATCCTTATTTTGGACAATCTTTTGATTTATGTATTTATCTCAATACCATGAAAATAATCTATTAGTTCATAAGAATGTGAGAAAGAATTTACGCTGTATTAAATTAGAATTTGTCTTTCAAAAAATTATTGAAATGTTTAACGACACTTTCCTCGAAAACGGTTTGAGTTATCAAGTTCTACCAAGTGTACATTTTATACGTGCAAATAGCGCCCTCATCAGATTTTCTGGTCACAAGTACCACAACGTTTCGTCAAAAAAAAAATATGAAAAAAATTCATCAACAGATGCAGATCCTGTGGCGTCCTCTATGATCTAACGTGATGTAATACATAAATTATTGTTTTTTAGAATAAAAAAGTTCCTCTAGCAAATTTGGCGAAGATCAGTCAAGAGGCTGTTGAGTTATTGCAAAAGAATGAAAACATAATTTGAACAAAGTATCTTTTCCACAGCAACATTTTACTAAAACATATTTGGTTAAGTCCTCATATTTTGGCCCAAATCTACCCCTAAACTATGGTCTATTATTAATGGTCTACTCTGTATACTTTATGGATGGAACAGTAGGAAACAGAAATATCATTGATGTTCATAAGTAGTTATGACTATTTACAAAAATTATATGTAGAATATCGTAAAAATTTTAACTGCATGGTATGTATTTATATATGATGATGGATTTTGAAATTCTATTAAGAGTTCTAATATGATTCAACTTCCCATAACGTGCTTGTTTTCCCAGCAGGCCCATTTTATCAAGGGACTCTTATCCTTAATACTATAATCCATGAGAATCTTTAATTTTAAAATAAGATCAAAGCAACATTTATTTGTTATGTATATGTCAAAATTTTACATTTCTTTGACACTTCATTTAAAGTACTTTAGTTTCAAAATTTTTAAATTTTATTAAGTATTTATGTTTTTTGAACTAATAGTAGAATGCAGGTTTTCACGGCCGTTGTCTAATGAAGTAGATTCTTCCGGGTCTTGCCGTGGTCGTCGAACTTGACTTGACGTTTCGCTGATCATCCTGTCAGCTTCTTCAGAAGGATTCTAAAGACTGAATCTGTTGTGTTACACTCCTCGTTACATACCTAGGCGCCGTTTCGCTTCGCTGCTCATTCGTCGTGTTTGGTTGACCGTGACTTACTACGGTGCTGGTACTTGGCAATACCAGTCTCCACGTGTTACTAAGTCGATACCCATCCTCTCTGTTAAAGTTGTTCACGTTTTTCATAATTTCCAGTGATTCCCTAATGATTCGTGGACAATAGCGCGTATTTCTGTTTAATATATTGACGTCCTCGTAGTCGATTTTATGTTTCTCGTTATTATGGACATGTTCTGCTATCGCCGATTTATCCGTGTATCCAAATCTGGTATTTCTCTGATGTTCTTTGATTCTGCACTGGATACTCCGTCCTGTTTGTCCGATGTAGCTCTTACCACATGTGCACTTCAACTGGTAAACACCTTTTGATAACAGTTTGGGGACAGGGTCTTTAACTGAGGGAAGCATCTGCGGTATTTTCTTCACTGTTCGAAACCGTACGCCTACTTTCTTTTTGAATAAAATCTTCTTCAGCCTATCTGTGACTCCCGCGACGTAGGGTAGGCATGCATACGTTGTTGGTTGTTGCTGTTCTTCTTCTGTAGTTCTCCTCTGGTTATTTACTACTCGTTGTATATTGCTTTGACTGTATCCATTCTTCTCTAAAGCTTGTCCAACAAGCTTTATCCATCCATTCTTCTCTAAAGCTTGTTGGACAAGCTTTAGAGAAGAATGGATATAGTCAAAGCAATATACAACGAGTAGTAAATAACCAGAGTAAGCACCAGCACCGTAGTAAGTCACGGTCAACCAAACACGACGAATGAGCAGCGAAGCGAACCAAGCGCGACCAATGATCAGCGAAGCGAAACGGCGCCTAGGTATATAACGAGGAGTGTAACACAACAGATTCAGTCTTTAGAATCCTTCTGAAGAAGCTGACAGGATGATCAGCGAAACGTCAAGTCAAGTTCGACGACCACGGCAAGACCCGGAAGAATCTACTTCATTTTTTGAACTAATTGAAAAGGAGTATGTGCTTGTTATTATCTACTTCTATTGAATATTACAAAATCTTATACTGACAATATCGACTATTTTTTGCTGTATCTGCAATTTCTTTAGTAATTTCCTCTTTACTATCACATTTTAGTCCCTTATATGTAAAATGTTTGGTATCGCCATTCGAAATTAGAAAAAAATATAATTTTGTAAAAATACGGCAAATTGGCAAGTCAAAAACAAAGAAAAATATGTGAAATAAAGAAGTTTTATTGTGAAATAATAGTTGTTTATTATGCTAGTGAGTTACATATAAGTCACGCAAGAAAAAAAATCTTAACTGACTTATATGTAATAACTCACGTGTCTAATACAACATTTTATCCAACACTTTCATATAAATGCTTTTGCAGTGACAAACAACAAGTTATTAAAATGTCATATCATCAATTTTTTGTCAGTTGTCAATGTTAAAATCAACAGTGTTTCTCCCAAAAATTTAAAATGCAAGCTTATTGCTAAATAGATTCTAAATGGATGTGCCGAGAATATAAATATAAATAAATAAATAAAGGTTAATTGATTCTTTGTTTTCTTAATTTTCCATATAATATAATAATAATAATAATAATAAGGTTTATTTACCAAAATAATAATAATAATAACATTACAACGTTCAACAGAAAAACAAACAATTTTAAATATGCATACTAAATATATAAATAGAGACAAAAATCTAAGTACGGCAAACAAACGTGAAAACCATCAAAAGCATAGCTTGTAGATGAATATTTCATGCCTAATTAACCTAAAACAATTGGTGGAGAATATAATATACCATGATACCTCTAAGAATAATTTACGCACAAATATAATAATAATGTAAAACTACTTAAAATAAGATGACAAAGTGTTATATATAATTCCAGAATATAAGAACAATATCAATTATTTTTTATATCTATTATTCTATTTATAGTATGACGATCCATAGAAAAAAGGTATTTTTTTATTTTGCTTTTAAAATATTTTATCGAATTTATAGTCAGTATTTCGCGAGGTAGAATATTATACAATCTGGGAGCAATGAAGCTGTAATGCCTTTGCCCAATGGTTTTTTCAGCGAACAGTGTTTAAACAAGATTTTCTGCCCTACTTCTGGTGGAGTACTGATGATCTATTAAACAAAGCGAATTTTTATTTTTAAACAGGTGAGTTAGGGTCTTCATAAAATATAAGTCGAGGATTTTTGTATCAGCAAATAGCATATCACTCGGGTAAGTCCTTCCTTTACCATACATAATCTTTAGAAAGTATTTTTGTACAGTTTCTAGTTTGACTAAGTGATTTTTAACTACACCACCCCAACCCAGAATTCCATAAGATAACCGGGATTCAACTAACGCAAAATATAATATCCTCATACAAGGGACACTCAAATACTTTTTTATATACTTAAATTTATATATCAGACATCTAAGTGTCTTTATAGTGCTATTTAAATGAAAATCCCATTTTAGATGGTTATCGATATAGATGCCTAGGTATTTAGCTACATTTGAAGATTTGATAGAAATTTGAGAACCAAGATATTGAATATTTAAAATGTCATAATCGGGTAATTTATTTTTATAAGAGCTAAATGGCAGAAAAATAGTTTTTGTAAAATTTATAGTTAGAAGCCTATGATTAAACCAATCTATTATATTTTTTAAATCATCTTCAACTTTCATTCTTAAAGAGCTCCAGGAATTATCTGAGTAAAAAATTACTGTATCATCTGCGAAGCTAAATATAGACCCGCTGCAGTTCAAATTCAGTAAATTATTCAAATATATTATAAACAGTATTGGACCCAATACTGTTCCTTGTGATACCCCGTAGAACACTGTTTTTTCAAAGCTTAATACGCCATTAACCATAACGTACTGCTTACGATCTAGTAAGTAACTTCTCATTAAGTTTAAAGCTGTTCCTCTTATACCAATATCCTCTAAGGTCTCCAGCAACCGTTTATGACAAACAGTGTCAAAGGCCTTAGCTAGGTCAAGGAAAACGCAAATTGATGGGATACTTCCATCTAATGATTTATAAATTTTGTCTGTAAGAGAACAGATCGCATCTTCAGTAGATTTACCTTCGCGGAACCCATATTGCCTGTCACTAAGTATATTGTATTTATTTGTATATTCTAATATCCTATCCTTTTAAAATTTAGTAATTAGTGATATTGGTCTATAGTTAGACATGACCAGCTTGTCCCCACTTTTAAAGAGAGGTTTAACAACTGCTAGTTTGAAGTCTGCTGGGCAAACACCTTCCTCTAATATCTTGTTTATTAGATGGGCTAATGGAGCTGCGATCTCATTACTTATATATTTTAATAATTCTGCACTCACCAGATCGTAGCCAGGCGCCTTTTTTGCTTTTAGATTATTTATTGTTTCTATTATTTCTTCTTTAGTTGTAGGTTGTAAGAAAATAGATTGACAATGAATTTTTCTTTCAGGTTTAGGAACAGCAGGAGTTTGGATATTCATAGCAAGATTTTTTCCAACGTTTGAAAAATAACAGTTAAAAGAATTTGCAATTTCTATATTAGATTTAAGTATTTCGCCTGAATTGTTCTTTATTTCTTTTATTGCATTAGAGTTTACAGTTTCATTATTTAGTTCCTTTACAGTATTCCACAGGGCTTTACTATTATTTCTGTTATTGTTCAGTTTATTAGAGTAATAGTTTAATTTAGCTGTTTTAATCAGACAATGAAGTGTGTTTTTGTATCTTTTAAACTCGTTTTTTAGATGTTCGTTGTTAGGATGTTTTTTAATGTTTTTGTACAGAATATCTCTCTTATTTATAGATTTTACAAGGCTGTCAGTTATCCAATTTTTTCTTTTCATTTCTTTAGGTGATAGTTTTATAAATTTTGTGTGTTTGTGTTCTATACTTTTTATAATGGTAATAAGATAAGAAGTAGCTTCATTTATATCTGTTATATGATAAAATTCCTGCCAGTTAAAATTTTTGATGAATTTTTTAAGTTCTTTATAATTAATAATTTTCTTATACCTATTAGTGTATGTATCATTGCGTTCATATCTTCTACCTTTAATACCAAGTGCGGTTGTAAAATGATCCGTATATAATCAAAACAATAAATAAACTTGGACTTTTTTATATTAAAATTACTCTTCAGTGACTAAATCACTAATGACCTAAAGTATACTTTAGCTCACTACTTTAACTCACTAGTGATTTATGGGCGGCTTTATACTTTTAAAAATAAAGATCACTTTATATGAAAGAGTTGAATAAAATTTCTTTATTTCACACTGTTTTCTTTACTTTTCGCTTGTCAATAATAACATTGTTTTGATTCAATTAAACTGTCAAATAAATGTCACTTTAGGATATTGCGTTACAGAAAATAGTTTATTTGCCCTAAAATCACTGTTGTAGGAAAAATATCTGTGTAACGCCTATGGTGAGCTTGTCATTCCGCACTTGTGTGATTGTAAAACTCGCTTTCAACTCGCTTTGTAAGTTTACACTTATGCGGTAAAACCTAGCTACAACACTTGTTATACAATATACTATTAGCAATTTCCGATATCAGCAGGATCACATTTTAGGCAACTATGATGAACCCGACACATCCATATTAAATTTAGTAATATAATAAAGAAATACAAAAGTACTCTCTATATAACTAGTTCTATTCGCCGATTTCCCTGCCTATGTCAAAGAGATATTTTTCTATTTCGCCCCTGTTTAGATGTACATTGTACGCCAATAAGTTTGTACAATATAGGAAACTTTGTGACTTTATTTTTGACAATAGTGTGGGCTGCACTAATTTATGTTAGTCCTCAGGTACTTAGATCAGAAAATTATTTTCTTTAAATTTTTTCAAAAATAAACTACCGTGCGTTGTTTTTAGAGATATCGAAAAATGTTGCTTTAGGAAATGGTTTAGAATACGAAGTTATGTCCAAATATCAAATTTGGTTGGTCTATTACCATTTCTAAGTTATTAAACGTCGAATATCTCAGTTAAATTAGCTACTGGAAATATGGAAAAGTTAACATTATTAAAGTGAGCCATGAAAATGACAAATTACAGTGAGGAAGAAAAACCAAATATTTATACAAAATAAATAACAAAGATTTAATGAGGAAATTTAAATATAAATAAATAATAACTCATAAAAGATGTGCGATGTGTCCACCATTATTCTCAATGCATGGTTGATAACGTCTTCCTTTATTTATAATTTCACCGGAAACGTCTTCATTATTTACATTCAGATTGTTTATTTCAAGTCGAATCCTGTCTTTAATGACTTGAATACTATTATTATTATTATTGACAATGTCTTTTAGAAATCTCCAAAACAGTGAATCCATAGGGGTCAAATCCGGACTGTTAGGTGGCCATTTAATTGTTCCATTATACCCTATTCACATTGGGAATGATCTCGAACGGGTAGGACCATATGCGGAGTTCCAAATAATATCATTAAGTTCGGCTTCCAAAAAATTCTGCAAAAAAATATTTTCTACTTCTGTGATAATAATTATTTCCAGATAGGTAACTCCAGTTAAAGTATATAATCATAAAATATAGGCCCAACGATTTTGTTTCTAAAAATTCCACACCAAACGTTAGCAGTTTTTCTTCCTGATTTTTTAATTTGTTTTACCAATATTTTTCTGTTGACCTTCGTTTTTCCTATTAAAAACTCCTGCCGTAGAAAATGATGATTCATCAGTCCACAATGTTTTAGTAAAAAATCGGGATCTTTATCCAACTTTTGAATCATCTGGCGGCAAAAGTCCAAACTTTTCGTTTTATGAGTCTCTGTTAACACTTGTACGGGTAAAATTTTATATGGCCTGTAGTTATTATTTTTTAACGTGTTAGATTTTGGAATAATTTTTACCTAATTGATCGACTAGATTATTTATATTACATTCAAAATTTCCTAAAAAATAATACAATATTTCAAAAAAGTTTATTCGCTTATAAATATGGATGGGCTTACCTTCGAAATGAAGCAGTGTATCTAGCTGTTCTTCCTGGTTTACTTGAACTACACTTTTTTTCTACTAAAACTGGAGTTATTGTTCACCTTTCGGTAAATAGTTTTGAACGTATTTTCTTATGGTGTTGGACGATTTGAATACAACACTTTATATGCTCTTTTTGCTGCACGTTTATTTTTGTTTTTTTGTATATAACTGAGGGAGTACCTCAGGGGAGCATACTTGGTCCTTTATTATTTCTAATATGTATTAATGACATGTCAAGAACTTTTAAAAATTGCAAATACCACTTTTTTGCTGATGACACTATTGTCTACATTGATGAACATGGCCCTAGAGAGTTGGTAAGGAAAATAAATCACGATTTATATCTTGTTTCTAAATGGTTGGAAGCAAATAAATTAAAACTGAATAACACAAAAACAAAAAGTATGCTCATAAGTAATCAGCAGAATCTCAAAAGATTCAAAGATACAAATTTATCATTTATGCTTCAAGAAGTATATCTGTTATTGGTCTCGGAAATCAAATATCTGGGTATTATTGTTGATTGCAATTTAAATTTTAAAAGTCATGTGGATTTTACATGTAAAAATTTTTTTAAAAAATCGGCGTTCTTAAACGTGACAGTTGGGGGCGAGCGTAGGTGCGTCTTTACTATGTACATACTTCGGTATGCGATGTAAAGCAACGACAGGCGCAGTTAGTACTTGGATTGGTGGCCATTCCAACGGAAACCGCGTTCTCGCTTCACACATCTTCCAGCGGTTTGTATATCAGTGTATGCGCGGAAGCTATACAACCTTAGGCGAGGGTTGTATAGGAGATATACCATCCTTCGGAGGGGATGTAAAGCCGTCGGTTTCTTGTCTATTAAATGTTAGGCAAGTAAAAGATCCCTACTCTTCTTAAGGGAAGAGGTTCGGCAAAATTCCTGGTTGGGGGTAGCTCGTCTACAGGCGTCGGTGTTAGGCCTCAGTAGCGGAAATAGGCCGACGTTAAATAAATGTATAAAAAAAAAACGTGACAGTTGGTACCTGTCAATAAATGCAAGAAGAACTATTTATAATGCTATAATACTACCGCATTTTAACTATTGTAGCACAATCCTGTATATGGCTAATCAGACCGATCTAGAACGATTACAAGGGTTACAAAACAGAGCGATGCGAGTTATATTAAAATGCAGTATATACACTAGGATAGATGACATGTTAAAATGTCTTAGTTGGATGAATATAGAGAACTTTTTAAAGTATAACGTTTTAATTTTCATACATAAAATTGACAAGGACCTAGTTCCAGATTACATAAAAAATATTTCAACAAAATTACGAGAAGTACATGACTATAACACCCGAGGAAAGGGTTATTTTGTAATTAAACAGGCCAATGGTGCATCAATGCATGGCTCAATTTTTTATAAAGGAGTTGTTGAATATAACCGATCGAATACGAACTTACGAAGAACTGATCTAAATACTTTCAAAAGACTATTAAAGGGTACCATGATGTGAATTATATATATTTTTTCTATTATCTTCATTTTAAATGTTTTCATTTTGTTTCGTTTATATGTGGTTTCTTATGTAAAACAGAGATTATACTATGTATTTTTGATTGTATAACCAAGGGCTAAATAAACGTATTATCTATCTATCTATCTAAGTAAATATTTGGATTTCTTCTTCCTCACTATAAACTATTTTGATTATATCATTAAAGAAATGGCATAGCTCACTTTAATAATGTTAACTTTTCCATGTTTACAGTAACTAGTTGAACCATACTAAGATATTCGACGTTTAATAACTCAAAAATGGTAGGTATATGGTAGGGGTAACGTATGGTATATTTTAGAAATCAGAAAAAAGGATCATTCCAAAAATTTAATAATATACGGGTTATAACTATGTAACAAAAATATTATTTTTTTATCCCGTGACATCTGCACGTTATTGTACTTTTGAAACTTCTTTTTCTATAGGCAATAATAATGATGATAAAGGGTGGGTAATTCATAATAAATAACCCTTTACTTTCAACAGTTTTCTTAAAAGCGTCGAGAAGGCGCCACCCTGTAACAGTCTTCTGAATAACCTACCTAGTATCATATAAGTAACCTAAACGAATTCAAATATCTTAAACTTAAATATATAATGTTCCACATATTCCTCTTTGCTTTTTCTCGGCTCTTTTTCTTATTCTGCTCCCTTCATTGTCAATACTCTGGAAATATCTTGTATGCATGCATCTATATTTATATAATCTTAATTTACTATGACATATTACGTTTTTTTGCTCTAGGTTCTTTGTCGCTGGATATTGAGCGTGAAAAAGAATTACAGGCCCGTGAAGTATCATAACTGGAGACATGCACTAAATGTTGCTCAAACTATGTTCGCCATGTTCAAAACTGGAAAAATGGAAAGGTTCTTATTGTTCTTTAAAATCTTTAATGGTTATCTTTTTGAAACATTTTTGCTAATATATGTAGGTCTGTCCATAAAATTTAGTTTTAAATTGGAAATGATAGACCCATATATGTCATAAACCCCTACAGTTTTTTGAAAAGTAGTAATTTACTTTCGGCGTTATTTGTAATAGAAATTACCTCAACGCGTCGAGGCTGGAAAACGCTCCCTTGGCGTAAGGCTAGGCACGTGACGTCACTTGCTTGCTATGCGATATGCGCTGCGATACTCTAGGTGTTACTATAGTGATATAGTTAATTTTGCGATTGTTATGATATTTGTCATAGTCGTATTTATCTGTGCTTTGAAAGAAAATGGGATACCATATCATATCTATGTTTGGAAAAGTATGTGAATCTCATTTCTGGAAACCCTCCTCAATATTTTTCAACAATAAACAAACTCTATTTGACGTTCTAAATAGTAAAGGCACTGTTACTTCCGTGAATTCAAATTTTATTCTAACGAGAACGACACAGAATAAACCTAACGCAGCGTACATATGATCTGGCGCCTGCAAGCATTTGACGTCATACGCGTTTATCTTACTGAAATAAAGCCAGCAATTTCAATCGCCGCTGCTGTTGTTCTGATTAACTTTTTTCAACCACAGTTGTAATATTGTTATTATTAGGTAAAAATATTTATTTTTCACTACTTTTAATGTATATTAATTTTTTTGTGGACAGACCTATTAGTATATAGTTGAAAATTTGATGTAGAAATTTATAAAGACAAATTATATGAAATTTCATTTCATAACAAATAATTAAAATAAACTCATTGATGGGAATAAATCAGCAGTAAAGGTTTTATTTGTAATTTGAGACAAACGTCAAATTGCCTAAGTCTTGAAATATAAAAGTTACTCTACTTATTTTGTTTGTTATTTTATTCAGCCGCAATAGTACATCCAGCGACGCTTTTTTCGTATTTTTGAGTTTAACAAAAATTGAAGTAGTCTTGAAATTTTAAATTTCATTCTAAATTTTGCACAACAGTAGAGTTATTGAAGCTTTATCATTTAAAACAGAATTGGCAACAAATACAAGTTATAGAGAGGTGTTCCGCGTTCAAATGGATCCCTCTGTATTTATATACCACATAATATCATATAGGCTTTTATGTACCTACATATTTGTAAAGTTTTAAGTTAGAATTTTCAACGGGCTAAATACCTTAATAAAATAAATAAAGTAACTTTTATATTTAATATTTCACTAAAGGGTTTTGTGAAGGTGAAATTATGATAACTACAGTTTCAATGCATCAAATGACCCCTGTGTTAATTGTTGAGATTATATCAAGTCAATGTTAGAGAAGAACATATGTTAATCATTATAAATTTCAGGTTTATGAGCGACTTAGAAATGTTAGGACTATTGGTAGCTTGCCTGTGCCATGACTTGGATCATCGAGGTACAAACAATGCATTCCAGATGAAAACAGATTCTCCATTGGCCGTACTGTACTCTACTAGCACCATGGAGCATCATCATTTTGACCAATGTGTTATGATTCTCAATACAGACAGCAATAATATATTCCAAGTAGGTGGGTTTGGTAAATAGTCAATAAAAGTTTAAGTTGTGAATGTTGTACTGGTATGCATGCAACTGCGTTAAAGAGTTAAGCAGAATATAGAACGTTGTAAAGAACTTTGTTATATTGCAACGTTTTACAATCTTTATATATCTGATTGACATAGAAGTTACATACGGGACGGTGATCGATGTGGCACAATATCTCTCCACGATGGGTTGGGTTGGACAGATTCATCAATATGCTGTATCAGGAAATGATTGTAGAGGGGATAGAAGTTAGACAGGCTGATGCTGATGCAGAGCAGATACAACTATTGTACCGGTGCGCGTCTTGGAGAAAGCAAAATGCAACTGTTCAACGGCTGTCATCGGTGAGGATGTGGATATGCTGGTCCTGTCGATCGCTTTAGCTCCAAAGGAACGAGAAATAAAGCTTTTCAAACCTGGGAGGGGGAATGAAGAAAGCAAAAGTTATTCCTCCAAGGAATTGTAGGAACTTGACTTTTGCCAAGAGCATTTTGTTCATTCATGGTTTTAGCGGCTGCGGTACAACCTCTGCAATTTTCCGAAAAGGCAAGTGAATAATTGCTAAATTAATCATGAGGGGCAGCACCCTACATTTAATCTCCAACGTATTTTACGCAAAGACTTCAACACATGAAGAAGTTGCAAACGCCGGGGAACAGATGTCCCTAGCAATGTACAACGCCAGAGTAACAGACCTGGACAAACAGCGCTACACAGCATTTCTAAAATCCACCACAAGGGTGAAGCCAGGCCTCCCTTATCTACCACCAATCAAAGGCGCTGCACTGCAACACTCATACAGAGTCTATTTACAAGTTCAAGGATGGCTGGGTAAGAAATTGGAACCCACTGATTGGGGTTGGATGAATGTAGTAGATGGAGTTCTTCAACCCTTGACAATCTTAGATTAACCTCTCCCAGCTGCCATCCTTTCAACAATATTCTGCAGCTGCACGAAAGGCTGTGGTGCACGTTGTGGATGCCGCAAGGCAAGTATTCATTGCTCATCAATATGCGGTGACTGTTAGTGCGCGTGTACTAACGGCTCTCCAATTGAAGACGACAATTTAGTATATGAGGATGACCCGGAAGACACTTGATAGACCCCCGTGACACCCTTTAATGAACTGTTGGACCCAATATATTCAATTTACTGTAAGTTTAATTCAAATCATCTATATTATATAATCCATCTATCTATTAATATTGTACTGAACAAGGCTGTAATTTGGTTTTCAATGAAGACGAAAATGCAGCATATGGGGACGACTCGAAAGACTTTGTGGATCCCCGTGACTCCCCCCTCTCCTTTAACGAAGTGTTGGACCCAATAAATTCAATTTAATGAAATTTTTTTTCAAATCAGAAGACTAACTCTGCATTAAATGCAGGTAAAGCACATTTTTGAAATGTTTCTTTGTCAGGCCTATAACTCGCTTACGGTTAGTCCTACGGCAAAAATGCATAGGACCATTTTTGTAGTAATTTTATCGGCTTTAATTTTGTAAAAATATAAAAGCCGATGGAAGTCATCGTTTCCAAGATATAAGCGAAAAACTGAAAGATGGTACATTTAAACCTGCCCCCCTCCTCGAGCTCACTCTCCACCCTCGGAGACTTTTGATATATGTCTACACAAGCGTTTAAAAAAATTCCAACTCTCTAGGAATTTTTCTCCCCGATTTGTCTAATTTGGCTGAGCTAATTTGCAATTTTTAGATACGGATCTATGAGTCATCCGAGAGATGCGGTACTTTATTTCTTCATTTACCTATTATTTACTTATCCCGACGTATGTAGTGCTGTTACAGAATACAAATATTAAACAGGCAATTGCTTTAAAATAAACTATAGGAAGGAAAACAATAGTGAAATATAAAGTGAGTCCATATTGGCATTTACATCCCTAACTTACTTCAGCACTAAAGGCATAGAGCTCTCAAATAGTCCTTACTTCTTGGGTAGGATCATAGTACAGACTCTGTCATGGTGATAACTTTGGCACATCGCAGGATAGATATTATGCCATTTCCTATTTACGTAATAAATCTTTATCAACTAATAATTCTGGTGCCGATTCTAATTAATATGCCCCACAATCTTCTGCTGAGTTGAGTATCGCAAATATGGCATCTGTATCTCTAGAGCCATTCACGTGATTGAGATTTTAAGTAGTTATTAGTAACGATTCCACAAATGTTTGCCTTTAAAGTTATTATCGCTGACTTTCTTAGTTCCCAGGATCTTGGAATATTCTCTGAAACATTTCTTAAACTTAACAATGGAAACCAGTAGCTTGGTGTTGGTTTCAATGTTTCTGTCATCGTCCATGGATATTCAAAATCAACCAGTAAGGTCGTAATAGTTTTGCAAGAAATAACCCTTTTGTTATCTCTAAGTGTTTACGGTTTCTGGGGACAATCTGAAAAATATCAAAGATCTATTTATTAGTTGAGATAATTTCAGAGCCGTAAATTTCTAAATCTGAAAATTGTGACCAAGGTATAGAAATTGAAGCCATAGAAGTCTAATTATGCTATGGAAGTAACATCCAATGACTTACGTTACAGTAATTGACTGACACCAAAAAGGATTCAATTTTAAACGTTTATTATTTGCAATTTTGAGGTTTCTTTTTGTCTGTCTATGCGTAATTTAACATTCATAATTTCGGTCACTCGGATATAGAGCTTAAAAAATGCTCGAATCGCAACTGATTAGACATTTTTATTCTTACGTTCAGGCAAGGCGGATCCCATATACACAGTACATGATAATAAGGATACAAGTACTCCGAATCACTGAGTAGCCCTACAAGGGAAAATAGCACACCAAACGTGTTAGTTTTTCGCCAAAATCGGTTGCAATATATGAAAAATTAATTTCGAAAAATTTTCACGTCCTTAACCCTCCTGGGACTTTCTTGAAAAACTACAAATCTATCCTCATAAGCTATATTTTGAATAAGTTGTAGTGTTACACAACATCGTATACAAAATTCAATTTGGAAGTTGCCGTTTCCAGAAAAGATTCTAATGCAGTTTCTGAAATGAAATTTCGAGGCACTTCCAAAAATTGAAAATTTATCCCTCTAATCCAAATAATCGTATCCTTGGTACAATACTTACAATAATAGAAACAGACGGTGATATACACCAGGGCACGTAGGGCTATGAAATTGCTGTTATATCAGCACGAGTTGCTGCAGAAGATGAAGTAATCGAAGATATATCTATCCGACCAGATAATTTAAAAACTCAGCAATACCTGGCAATACGAATGGAATAGTACCAATACTAATTTGGAAATACATAAATCGCTACATGGAAATTACCAAAATTAACACATCATGAACAGGTAGCTTTAACAAACCTAAGGATTGAATACACACATATGACTCATCTTCAAACAAATCTGTCCAATATGTAGAGAGCATTTAACAGTCGAGCGCATACTTCTGGAATACCAAAAATTTGCAAGTGTACATCAACAAGTAAACCTCACAAGCAACATTGAAAACTGCCTGAAAAATTATGTAAATAACACAATGCAATATTTCAAAACAAAATATAAAAAAGTTATTATGATTCCTGATATTGTCTTTAATTGCTTGTTGTTAAGTTATTTATTTAACGACCATTATTAGTTGAAATTAATTAAAATATACCTAAACGAATGGTGCAGGGCGCGGCTACTGATCATTGTAATCGACATCACAAAAATATATGAATGAACGAATAAATGAATGGATGAATGAATGAATGGATGAATAAATAAATAATAATTCTGACATTCTGTAATACTGATGACTATAAAACATATATATTCTGGCTATAAATAAAGTAATTAAATACATTTTTTTAAACACTTATTTAACGTCGGTCTATTTTCGCTAATGAGGCCTATCACCGCCGCTTGTAGACGAGCTACCCCCAACCAGGAATTTTGCCGAACCTCTTCCCTTAAGAAGAGTAGGGATTTTTACTTGCCTAACATTTAATAGACAAGAGACCGACGGCTTTACATTCCCTCCGAAGGATGATATTTTACCTACACAACCCCCGCCTAAGGTTGCACAGCTTCCGCGCATACACTGATATACAAGCCGCTGGAAGATATGCGAGGCGAGGACACGAATTTCTTTGTGAACACGAACGAGTCCTCTGGTTTTGAAAACATAAATTATTTTTGGCTGGAGAGCTTTAAGTGTGACACTTTATTTTGTTTGATTTGAAGTTGGGGTGGTTAGTTCTTAAGAGGCTGGAACGGGCCAAATGCTTCGCCCTGTATACCTTCAGAGCTGAATTTCACTTGAGATTATTTATTTGAGTTTATTTTGCACTTTTATGTATCTTAATTTGCCTGGCATAGTCAAAGGCTACACCCCGTATATTATTTTTGCACTGATTTAAATTAAACACTTTGATTTAGAATGAAAATTAACAAGATATTTATTTACGTTTAAAACACAAAGTTGAGTATTTAATTATTCGAAATTAAAATTTTATTTACACTAAAAATAGTTTAACTTATCGACACTAGAAATTTGCCTAAGTCGGGGTTGGTTTTATTTCCTTTGATAAATGATTCTTTTTTAAACTGAGAAAATTCACTTTTATTTTTATGCGCGTTGACGATTTGATTTTACAGAATTTATGTACTGGGGCAATTTTAAGAAATTTATTTTTTACTAGGGTTTGCCTAGGAAGATTGCACGGACACTGGACTTAATATAGCTAATATCGCGAGATACACCGGAAATCATACTTGGATTTAAGCGCTGGGGCAACCGACGAGGTAACGCGGGCACTGAATTTATCTGTCACCAGATACTACGAAAGACACAACTTGCCGGGGACTTGGCGTGCTCCCTTATTTATACTGACGATGGTGACTTGATTTGTGGAAGTCTGGATGAGAACCGGATCGGTTCCAGCCGCTCAATGGGGCTCAAATGGTGAAATGTTGCGCAATAAATGGTGAAATTTTGGAATTTCGGATCGAGAATTATATCAATATAACAACGATGAAAAATGGAACATTGTGATATAAAAATGTCGATGAAATCTATTTTTGTTTTAGAAATATGAACCATAGCTCTCTGAATAACATGTTAAATTGAATTGGACCTGTGAAGTAATGTTGAGAGCCGTACTTTAATCCATATTTTATGTTATATTAAGTCATATTGAGGGTATTGCATCGCTGGCGTTGAACGGAGCGAAAGTCAATTTTAGGGTAAACAGAATGAAGATAGCGGCGACTTGCTAGCAACTCGTGGGGAACATGTAAACTGGACTTATTTTGGGACGAATGTTTCATGGACTGGCTGGAAAGGCGAATGAAAGATGTTTTGACATATGACAATGGGCTTGTAGAAAATTTTAGAAAGTGAATTAAAATATTTTGACTTGGTGATTGGAGAGTAATTTAGAAGTGATTTGAGATGATGGGGGGGGGGGCTGTATTTTAGGGCAGTCTTTTGTAGGTTTTGGGTGTATTTTGGTGAATTTTGATATTAGGATGATTTTGTTGATACATCCGGATTATTTGTGCGTTATTGATGCTGTGTGAATTTTCTCAGAATTATTTGTTGAGTATTGTGATTTTTGAGTATTGCGTAGATCTTAATGACTTTTTTATGGGTTTTGACAAGTCGACCTGAATGATTGATATATTATGAGAATTTTAGCAATTTTGGCCCCGGCCATTTTGTTAATATGGGGAATATGCTATAACATTTGAGACGATCGCCCATCCAAGTACTAACCGCGCCTAACGTTGCTTTACATCGCATATCGATGTATGTACATAGCAAAGAGCATCTACGCTCGCCGCTAAAATACATTTTAGATAACATAATAAAGTTTTCAAATCTATTTTACTCAAAACGAACAAAGTGCCTTCTTTCATAAATAATTCTGAAATTTCTTGATTTTATCTTAAACCAAAAAGAATTACATATAAACAGTGGGGTTATGTTTAGTTGTCAGTTTCCTTAGTTTAATGAAGCAGGCAACTCTTCGGCATTGTTCTCTAACTGGTTGACGTGGCCAAAAAATGGTAGCATTTGTAAAGACTTTCTTGGAGAGCCCTGCCGTTAGTGAGATGTTCAAAAATTGTTAACAAACTGTTTCAAAAATATTTAAAACCATTATCGAGGCTCCACCATTAAGGTACTCTAATTTCCTTAGGAAACATTTTATTAAGACTTTCGTCACTATTTGACTTGCACTACCTTTTCCTGAGCTTTAAATATTAATTCCGAAAACACCTTTTATATTAGTGCTGTATTTTGTATTATAGCATGTTATGTTATTTTAATCATTTTAATTTGTTAAATCAATCAGGTTTATGTATGTATATTTATTTGGAGTATTTTATAAATTGGAAATAATAACTAGTATCATGTTTGTTTTGATTATAGCACATAATTCTTTGTTGTAGGCGTTGTCACCCGAAGATTACCGAAAAGTAATGAGATTGGTAGAAACTGCAATTTTATCAACTGATCTAGCAATGTATTTTAAGAAAAAAAATAAGTTTTTAGATCTTATAGATAATGGCGAATTCGACTGGCAGAGTGATGATAAAAAGGAATGTGAGTACACTAAAGCTTCAGTAAATATTTTATTTAGCGTATTTTCTACATATTTTTTTGAAATAATTTAAAAAATGTAGAAATAAGTTTTGCCTGTAATTGTATCAACTAAAACCGCATGTTTCAAAATGCTATTCAGTTTTTATTCACATCCGCTTATAGTAAAAACTCAACTGACTTAAAAAAGAGTCACAGAAGACTTTTTATAAAAACCGCGTAATAGATTGTGTTCGGGCAATGAATTTCTGGCTATTGATCTGGAGTTCCATCTGTCACACATTTACTTCTCCGATAGGTCATTGGCTAGTTTTCTTGAAAATATCGAAAATTCAGTATGTGGACTTATAATAATTGCAGATCTTTCCTTTAAGTAATATTTTTCAAAAAGTCAGAAGATTAGAAATTCTGTCCATACGTATCAAAGGTAAAAGGTAACAAAATGTGACGGCATTTATCAACTATATGCAGCTGCAGACAACTATCACACCGAGAACTTTGAAAATCTTTCACATACTTTCTGGTGCGAACGATTCCTGTCTTCGATGGCCGTGATAAATCTCTCAGTATCTAGATGTAGCCTGCATCCCTCCTTCAACCTTAGCAGCGAGGGCTCATTATGAATTTTCAGATTATTTAGTACTTTTAGGAAACTTTCCGTGAAGCATCTTGTCATCTTCCTTCCTTCGGATCATTATAATGTACTGATTAAAATCGATGAGGCCCATGTGCAAGATTATGAAAACAATTCAATTTTTTCTGGAAGCGCTGAAAGGTGTTCTAGAGCAGCTAGAGACATTCTGAGACCATCTAAGCTCTGAAGTCCGTATGCGCCGCACTCCTTGCACCATTCATATTTACGCCGCTGTGAGCTGTGGGTTTGAAGTTTATCAGCAAGTACCTGTTGTCGCATTGTACTGTTTTTCTAATTTTAATGAAAAACCTGTCAGAATTGTGAAATAACGGTTGCCGATAAATCTTTGCCGCCTTGCATTCATCTCATGTATCAAATGCACTTATTAAGTGACGCATCCTAAGCTTTGTGAAAATAGAAAATAGAATTTATTGGTGTTAAGAACTACAGCAGTTTTACACAAGTCAAATTAATCATATTACACATTAGTTGTAATAATATGGAATATTGATGATTAGCAATATTCAGTTTATAAAAACAAATTGCGCGTATAACATTACATATTTCACAAACAAATTAAAATAACAGTTAAAACATTAAAATTTAACATAAAATATTTTAAAATTAATATACAATTTTACATAAGTTCAGTTGAATATTCAGTCAATAAAAAATCTTGAAAATTATAGAAAACTCCGTTTATTAATAACTTTTTAAACTGGCTACAAAACTGGTTATATGGTAAAGAGGTAATGTATAGTGGGAATTTGTTGAAGAAAAAGGGGCCAAAGTAGTTGACTCCCTTTCTACTTTTTTCTAGTCGTAGATATCCCAAGGATATCTTATTACTAAACTTTGTATTGCGGCTATGAATATCTCCATGAACAGTATAATTGTAACATATATCAAACACCTATAGATATAGAAAGAAGGAACCATTAGTATTCCAAGTTCAATGAATGTATGTCCTACGTCATCTCTATATCTAAGACCAGAGATCGATCTCACAACACGTCTCTGTAAACTAAATATTCTATTTAAATGAGCTGTATGCCCCATGTTAGAATTGCATAAGAAAATATGCCTTGGAATAAAGAAAACTACGCTGTTTTAGGGATACTTCTCCTATTAAATTGTTTATCATAGATCACATCTTGCCAGTTTTTTCGAAACATAATCCACATGTTGATCTCAACACAATTTGGGTTTACAAATACTATTATTATTACAATTTAAATATATATATATACACATTAGTTCCTTTAGTAACGGAAGTATAGGTATAAAGCTTAGTCGATTTTAAACTTATCCGGGAAAACAATAACGAGTTTAGAACATTATTATTTTTTAGTATTATCTGGAATGATGATGACTGCATGTGATGTTAGTGCCATTGCGAAACCTTGGGATGTTCAACACAGAGTTGCAAAACTAGTTGCAGATGAATTTTTTGACCAAGGAGACTTAGAAAAAATGCAACTAAAGGAACAACCTATTGTGAGTATATATCATTTTTGTATTCATTTTCGCGTACTGAAAATCTCTCTGGTCATCTAGCTGAATCTATGTTAGGAACGAACTGGTTTGAATGCTTTTATCGAAATATTAATTTGTTTTTTATTGTTATAGTGAATATTCATTCATCTATTATTTATTATAAGTATATAATTCGTCATCAAAATTACAAATATTTTAATTCAAGGCTATGATGGACAGAGAAAGGAAAGATGAACTGCCGCAGATGCAGGTTGGTTTCATTGACGTGATTTGTTTGCCACTGTATAGAGTGTTATCAGAGACGTTTCCATGGGTAAAACCGTTATATCAAGGTACTCTTGAAAATCGTCAGCATTGGCAAGATTTAGCTGAAAAAGTGGAAATGGGCCTTACTTGGATTGACCATGATACTATTGATAAACCAGTAGAAGCCTTTACAGGTATGGTTTTATTATAAAATTGTTTTTTCATGTTATAAATTTCCCGTCTTACTTTGTTCATTAGTTCACAAGGTAGATGCCTGTTGCTTACTGCCACTATTATAAATGTTTGTATTCGCTTACGCTCATTTTCTTTTTGTTTTTTTTTTTAATATTCCAATTAACTATAAAATGCAATAGAACCTTCAATATCGATAACTCAAATTGGTAACTCGTTTGGAAACGAATATTAGATCTTCCTACATAAAGTTTAAGTTTCTGATTTTTGAAGTATAATTTGAAACTGTTATTAATTCAAGATGTGAAAGAACTAGCAAGCAAAAAATTATAGCGGAGGAGTTTGGGATCCCGTTTAATACGTTGATGATTTTTAAGGATAAAGATTTGTAACTTTTTAGAACAAAATTTCAGTTAAGGTAAAAATGAGGGTAGTTTCTGAAGTGTAGGCGGTCATCTTACAAATTTTGGTTTATCAAATAATTGAAAACACCCCACATTGTTCAACCTCCAAAGGTAAACGTACCCTTTTTTAGACTAAATCATGTAAAAGCACTTTCATGTAAGTGTCGACTCTCACGTCTGTTATTTGTAACGTTTGGGAAAGGTAAAGGTCCCAACTAGCACAGCTAGTCGCTGGTACATAGCGGCAACTATGGTAGGAACTTTGAAGTGCTTTGCTAGTAGCCACGGTTCATAATAGTGATGTTCCCATTATGCGCTTACATAATACAAAAAATGGGGAACAATTATACGGTGAATGCTACGTTTCAATGACGTGGTTACGTGGCGGCGACGTCACGATGTGTTGCTAGCTTTGTATTGCAACTGATTTCGGTATACTTATATTTTATTCCTTCTTGAGCTTATCTATCTCCCTAACTCAGAAACTATATCAGTAATATTTGAAAGCAAAACTTGTACAATTTACCGATGCTCTGAATGATAAAATTAAAACGAGTGCAAGTTTACTGTCAAATATAATGATGATATGAACAAATTATCATGCGCCACCTAAATTTGCATGTTGTATTTAGATTATTATTTCATCATAATAACAATAAAAAAAAATAACGAAAAATTATTTCTAGTATGTTGAAAGTGTATATAGTTTTCTAATTAACATATTTACATAATAAATGCGACTTGAAATTTTTCTTTCAGATCCTGAGGAGACCAAAGATATAGAGCTGACTGTTCAAACTCTTCACACTGTGTCATCAGCTCCCCCAATAGAAATAAAAAAGCGAAATAAACATAAATTTTGTTGCTTATTGTGACAAAAATTTGAAAAATTATTTACGTAAATTATAAAGATCACTTTATAAAACTAGTTTAAATTATAAAAATGCTCATGAACTTTAAAACTGTATATGTAATTATTATTATAGATAGTTAGGTATATGATTTTATACAAATAAAAATTGGTAATGCTAGGAGAATCAACAAAAAGACATTTTATAAAATTAAACTTTGTAAAGCAGAAAAATTGTATATATAGTAAATATTGTTAAATAAATAGTATAATATATGATTTCTTATTGTGAATATTTTAAGACAATTTTGATTCAAATTTTAGATTTTTAAATTCACGTAAATTTTGTTTGCAAAATAGATTTAGATGTTATATATTTGTTAAACATGTATTATAAATAAAATTCAAAAGCAATACACTAATTAAATTGAAACTTGAAATATTAGGTTCATTTTATGAAAAATTCAACCTATAAGACAGTTTATATCCTAAACTGAAATGATTATTATTTGTACCAGAAAAAATAAATAGTATTTATCAACGGCATCTATATACACGCAGAGGACTAATCATGCTCTATCACAATCACATTTGGGCAACTGTTTATCGTGTACTGAGTTCGATTCTAGCTTCGATACTGGCAAAGTCGGTAAGTAATGGATGTCTGTCTGCGTTTCTTCAAACTTGTGATGCCCTTCCGAATAGCTTTGGATTTAGGAATGTATATGATAAGTTTTTATTGGGTAAACTTTCGATTCGATTCGATCGATGTGTGAATTCCCGAATATTTAACTTTTTTGGATAACTTCTTGCCGAAAAAGAAGGATGATATTTGTAATATAGGTATCTTTAGATATAATATAAAAAACACTTGAACACTTGCGAACTATACTTTTGGTTGAATTTTGATATTATCGCTGGCACCACAACTTGAACAAAGCGCCATCCGCGAATTGCTCCAACGACGGGCTGCGCTAGGCTGGCCTAAACTGTGGATTTAATAAACTTTGATCGATCTTAGGACAAATTTTGCTACTGTTACGAGGTTAATGTGAGGGAAGTGAATTTACAAACAAAAATGTACAAACAGAAACGAAGAAACAACAACTACAAACGCGACAAAACGTACAAACACAAAAGAAGAGGGGGACAGGAAAGAATTAAAGACGACGAAAGGTATGAAATATCAGCAAAGGTGGATAGGATTAGAGGAAGGTATAGTTGGTGAAAATTTGGCTAGAGTGGCCGCCGAAAGATTGGCAACGTCTGGTAAGGTAAGGGGTGTTTAATCTCCGAAACGGGGCATTATGCTGTCTTGTTAGCGGACTATCGCCCAGTTTGAATGAATAGAAGTTTTGGGAGATGTGCTGGACGTAGTCGGCTATCGGGGTTATGTCGTTGCAGCGTTCGTAGAGGGTTCTGAGGGAGGTGTATCTTCCAGAATTTGAGATGAGACACATATATTTGTGTTCTAGCACTTTGAGTTTGTTCATTGTCGTGGCCGGTATGCTGCACCACACCGGTGCCGCGTATGTAATGGACGGCCTGACCACCATCGTGTACAACAATCTTTTATTTAGTAATTTAGTTTGTTAAGTCTGCTACCCCTGACAATGAGCGGATACAGACTCCTAGACGGGAGTAGACCGTCCTTATCGTACCCCCCCCCAAGTACTTCACCCATCTCTTAGTAGGAATTTGGTTGCCCCTGATCGAAATTGGAGTGGTGATGCGATTCTCTGTGAATCGACCCGTGAAGCATATCGCCTCGGACTTCTCAGCGTTGAGGTTGCAAGCCTAATACGTAAACATTGAGCCACTGAGCCGGTAATAGTCCATGAAAAAGTTGAAAAACCCCAAAAGTTCTGTGACACGGATGAAACATGAGTACCCGCACGTTTTTGAGGGCGCTGAACACGACGGTGATATTTTAAGGTTTCCACTCCTCAGCATCAACTACCCCTGAACTCGAAAACCACCGCTATTTCGCGTTTTTTCCATTTTAGGCATGCGGATCGGTTTTTAGGCAGGATTCGAGTAGGCCGTATAAAATTTAACCATAGCACATCTTATCCCACACCTGGGGTCGAAACTACCCCTCCCTAATATTAAAATATCCCAAAAAAAAAACAAAATACATTGAAATTTTCGAGGGTGCTCAATACGATGGTAATATTCATTTCTCCCCCACCCTCCACCTACCACCGTTAAAACCACCCCCCCCTTTCATATTTCTTGATACTGGGCATGTGGGGACTAGAATATGCCCAGTTCCATAATAAAATCCGATCCAACAAGTGCTCGCATGCCCAGTACGTCTAAATGTGAAATGTGATTGATGGAGAGTGGGGGTGAAATAGTTCTGACATCATGTTTAGCGCCCTCGAAAACGGGGAGAAAGCATTTTCCACTATTTTGTATTTTTCGGTAGACCTCAGGGGTGGCAATGGAAAAAAGGCGTGGTTTTTCGAGTTTAGGGGCAGTTGCTGAGGGATGGCAATCTTAAAAATATCACCATCGTGTTCAGCGACCTTGAAAACGGAGGATATCCATGTTCCATCCCTGTCACAGAATTTTTGTGTTTTAACCCTTGTTTGCAACTTTTTCATGGAGTATAAGACGCCTTTGGACTAATAAATGTGTTAAATGCAATTTTCGCAGTTGTATATTTTTTGGTTATAACTTCAAAAACGATTGAACGGTACTTAACTAAATTATATACCCGCATAAATATATACGTATATACAAGGTGGATTTGAAAGGTAATTATACACAGTATAGTAGAACAGAATATAAGATTTTCGCCTTTGTTGTCATTTACAAAAATATGAATAAGGCAGGTCACAAAAATAGAAACATGTAACACGACGTACAAATACTAATTTAGAATAAGTACATTTAATATATAGTAAAAAAAAAATATAATGCATTAAAGATATAGGTAAGTTAAATAAATTTAATTACGCAAATTTTAGGCAATTTATGTTTTTTGCAAACATTTTAATATAGAAATTATGGTGAAAATAATTTATCACGATGTACGTTGCACTGAAAAAAATAATTATCAAAATTTTTCAGTTTTTGAGACAATTTTTATCTGCCATATCGTCACTTTCGTCCCGCACCAGATACTGCTTTCGATTTACAAACTTCCGAGCAATGATGAGATCGGCTGATTCAAGTTTTTTGCAGTATCGGATGAAATTTATTTAGAGCGTCTAGAGCATAATATACGCGAGCTGAATGCCAAGCTGAAGAGACAGGATGGACAATATTGAGCTGCCAAGAATATGAATGAGTAGAATAATGTCTGGGGTTGTTTTCACCCTTCAAATGGGTGGAAAATTAATTTATAAAAACTACTGTTACTTGAAAGATACAACAAATTGCTGAAAGCGGAATTTATCAAAATATAACGGAGACAAATTAAATCACTCAAATACATTTTCTAAGTTCAAAATTACCAATAATGTTAAATGAGAAGATATAAGTCCAAAATTATCACGATAGATGAGAATCCAAATTAGAGAGCTTTTACCAAACGGTCGACTGATTACCTCGAGCGCTGGAACCAAACGGATCTCGGGTCAACTTGACTCGTACCCGTTAGGAACATTTTAATATCTTATTTCCAGACACTACGCACCTATCGGGAATATTCTCATTTCATTTCAACTTTTAAACATCGGACCTCCGTTAATACTTTACGGGGTCGCGTCAGTTTTTGCTAATTAAACGCTAATAACTTCTAAACAAAAATAGATCCAAATTTTATTCTTATTTCAATAAATTCCTCTTTTCATTGCCGATTTTTCTATGTAATTTTCATTTTAAAAATCTTAAATTTCCAGTGTTGCGCAATATGTTGCAATCAATGACTCAGCCTCGCCCGCACGGAGCGATTTCCAGCCTTTCCAGACAGTTTAAAACGGGATGCGAGACTCGATGGGGCGCGATAAACGAAACTTACACAAACGTATAAATACCCGAGCACAGCCTACCCGAGGCAAGTTCAGTTTTGTCAGTGACTCCTATGTTTAGTATTCGCGAAGTGACAGTGGAAAAAAGTTATTTAAAAGCGATTTTAAGTGTAATAAGCTCATTTGCTAGTGCTTCCGGTTCGGTTACTATTTAACTTAAGTTGAAGATACCAACCGTCTAGTTAGGCTTTCTTATCCCCTGTCCTACGTGACTAGCTGTCCCGAACTAGCTTCCCAGGCCGAAATCCGGTTAAAAAGAGTAGTTTTAAGAAATCGCCTTAAGTGGCCCCATCTAGTTTTTAGTATCTCTTCGCCTTAAGTGGCCCCCTTTTAAATTTTATTCTTCGCCTTAAATGGCCCCTATTTATATTTCGTCTTAAGTGACCCCATTTTGACTAGCCTTTAGGGCCCACACAATCTCAAACCAAAGTGAATTTTTTCAGATTAATCAAATCAAATATTTCAATAAACAATTTTTGCTAAATTCCACAGTCCGAATTTATGCTGTCGAATAGTTATATCCAACAAAGAAGAAAATTTTGTTAAATAATAAATTACCCCTTATTTCTTAAACTCTGTTCAAAAAATCTTAAATAAATAATTGTTCGTTCCGCTTTAAAAATAAGTGTTCAAAAATTCAGGGTGTAGCCATTGACCCTGTCAGAAATCAAAGACTATATATACAGTGCTAAAAAAAAAAAAAAAATTAAACCACAGTGCTTCAACAGATCCAGACTACAATATACAAGGTGTAATATTTGACTCTAACCATTACTACAGAAATCAAATCAAAAGGCTTCTAACATCAAAAATAAATGCACGAACGCCCTCCAGGGTCTCAGCTCTAAACCCCCACCACTCCAGATTTTTTATTTTCACCAACAGAGGGCTTATTCGTGTTCACAACGAAGACCACGTCCTCGCCTCACATATCTTCCAGCGGCTTGTATATCAGTGTATGCGCGGAAGCTATACAACCTTAGGCGAGGGTTGTATAGGGGATATACCATCCTTCGGAGGGGATGTAAAGCCGTCGGTCCCTTGTCTATTAAATGTTAGGCAAGTAAAAGATCCCTACTCTTCTTAAGGGAAGAGGTTCGGTAAAATTCCTGGTTGGGGGTAGCTCGTCTACAGGCGTCGGTGTTAGGCCTCAGTAGCGGAAATAGGCCGACGTTAAATAAATGTATATATAAAAAAAATTATCTAGAATATGAACACAGCGCGTTATCACACCGAAAAGTTCCATATTTTTCTGAGAACAATTTTGCAGCCTCCAAACTCGTTCCGAACATGTTTCATGTAGGTACTGCAGGAACGCAGAACATTTAGGTACACAGAATATTCAAACTTGTCGTTGCTGGAACTCGACTATTATGATATAGTCCATCGAAGGCGGACGAAGTACCGAATGTTTGCGCCTCGGACTAGACAATGTCCTCCCCCTCATTTTCAAGGGTGCTGAATGGATTCCCGGGGTTAAACCAAATTTTTCCACCTCGGCAACCCCCTAAATTGGTCAAAAACCAGCCCCAAAACTTCCTTTTCCGTGAACCCGTTTATTTTCCCCAGTTTTTCGACTAATTATTGTTCCCTTGAGTAGAACGAAAGGTCCGTCAGGATTTGACCTCAGCCACCTCCCAGCTTCCATCCCTTGCAGGCGATGCAAAATTAATATATTGGTTTTTGTGAGAAAAAATTACTTAATATTTTGTAGGAGGCGCTTCTTTGAGGAAGATGGTAGGTGACCAGGATTGTGTAACCATCCTGAGGGGTGTTTTCACCCTTCAAATGAGTGGAAAATTAATTTATAAAAACTAATAAACATATTTTTTATACTAATTTTCAATTATAAATGAAAAAAATCATCCTCTTGAAGGGTGAAAACACCCCTCAGGATGGTTACACAATCCTGGTCACCTACCATCTTCCTCAAAGAAGCGCCTCCTACAAAATATTAAGTAATTTTTTCTCACAAAAACCAATATATTAATTTTGCATCCCCTGCAAGGGATGGAAGCTGGGAGGTGGCTGAGGTCAAATCCTGACGGACCTTTCGTTCTACTCAAGGGAACAATAATTAGTCGAAAAACTGGGGAAAATAAACGGGTTCACGGAAAAGGAAGTTTTGGGGCTGGTTTTTGACCAATTTAGGGGGTTGCCGAGGTGGAAAAATCTGGTTTAACCCCGGGAATCCATTCAGCACCCTTGAAAATGAGGGGGAGGACATTGTCTAGTCCGAGGCGCAAACATTCGGTACTTCGTCCGCCTTCGATGGACTATATCATAATAGTCGAGTTCCAGCAACGACAAGTTTGAATATTCTGTGTACCTAAATGTTCTGCGTTCCTGCAGTACCTACATGAAACATGTTCGGAACGAGTTTGGAGGCTGCAAAATTGTTCTCAGAAAAATATGGAACTTTTCGGTGTGATAACGCGCTGTGTTCATATTCTAGATAATTTTTTTTATATATACATTTATTTAACGTCGGCCTATTTCCGCTACTGAGGCCTAACACCGACGCCTGTAGACGAGCTACCCCCAACCAGGAATTTTACCGAACCTCTTCCCTTAAGAAGAGTAGGGATCTTTTACTTGCCTAACATTTAATAGACAAGGGACCGACGGCTTTACATCCCCTCCGAAGGATGGTATATCCCCTATACAACCCTCGCCTAAGGTTGTATAGCTTCCGCGCATACACTGATATACAAGCCGCTGGAAGATATGTGAGGCGAGGACGTGGTCTTCGTTGTGAACACGAATAAGCCCTCTGTTGGTGAAAATAAAAAATCTGGAGTGGTGGGGGTTTAGAGCTGAGACCCTGGAGGGCGTTCGTGCATTTATTTTTGATGTTAGAAGCCTTTTGATTTGATTTCTGTAGTAATGGTTAGAGTCAAATATTACACCTTGTATATTGTAGTCTGGATCTGTTGAAGCACTGTGGTTTAAATTTTTTTTTTTTTTTTAGCACTGTATATATGTTATAGCTCGCGTTTCGTAGCTAAGTTTTTAAAAACAATTTTATTTATTTGTAGAGAGTCAACGTTGACTCTTAGAAATAATACAGTAATAAAATGTAAGTATTTAATTTGAAGTGAGTATGATAAACTAACTACAGAAATGTCTCGCGGTTCTATTTATGACATTTAGATGCAGTGTCATCTAAATGATGAACAAAGAAAAGCAAGCAAGCGATTCAGCATAATCGTGAGAGGTTAAAATGTAATATAATATAATATGATACTTTGTAAGCGATAAATGATAGCGGGAATTTGTTATCTGCACGTGGTTGAAATATGATATTATATGATAATATGAAATGAAGCAAAGTCACGTATCGTCTTGTATACGGTGGCTCAAATACTATATAACAACTTCCCCCTTAACGAAAAAGTTGCTGTTATACAGGAACTTTTGAAATTGAAGAGATAATAAAATAGTGAGTGAATACAATACAAAATAATAAAGATAAAGGTAAAAATATACAAAGGTTAAGTTAATAATGCGAATGATAAATCATAAGTGAAAGTCTATGTTAACTCGATGTCATCTCCTTCTTGGGGTCTGATAACGGGTCGCTTTCTTGGAGGGATGAAACCGGGAAGTTTCATAAATGGTTTGCTTCGTCCTGCAGAGGGTGAAGGGGCGTCATCTGTAGAGTGTTGGATTTTCAGCATTCCACGTCGTCTTTTCGTACACTTACAGAATATGTAAAGTAGAATTAGGGAAACAACAAATGTGATTGTAAAGTACGTGAACCAAGATACATGTTTGTTCACAAATGGTTCGTTTATAAGATCATCTAGGTCCTTTGAATATTGCTCCAGTTTGGTTTTGGCAATGTCCAAATCTTCTACGTTTAGATTGTTTAACTTGAGAGGTTTTAATTTTGGTAATTTAATTTTGTCGGGCATTTGATTGCAGCACTCATAAGGAATTTGGATGGGATGAGAATTGTCTTTAATGTCTGAAAAGTCTTTGGCACTAGCTTGTATTCTGGTGATTCCTACAAAGGCGTAACATCCGGGCTGTAGTTTGACGATTGAATTTTTGTTGATTAATTCGGTTATTGAATCTCTTTTTGGACAATTGATGGTGATGTGGAGTGGTTCGGAGTTTATTATTAACCATGTGTTGTCTTCAAGTTCTTGAACGTTGTATCCTTGACCAATGATGAAGGATGTCTGGCAATTTTCGGGGAGTTTAGTCAACTGTTTCAGGATTCTGGCTTCACATATGGCATTTTGATCGATAGGGTATGCAAACAGGTTTGAGCATAGTTTCGTTCCAAAGTATAGTGGTTTGCATTCATTTAAATTTGAAATTGGTATGTACATCAAAGAATCATCGTCTCTCGCGATAAACTTTTGTGAAATAGATAAAATGTGCAGAAGGCCAGTTCTGTTATCAAGAATTGGGATCGGGTATAGGCGGAAGGTATTGTAATTTTGAGGTTCGACAAGGGGTATTTTTAGAACGAATACTAAGTTAGAATCTACTTGAAAAGCTTGTAACTCAATAATGTCTAAATACTGAGCGACTGCTGATAATTTAATAGGTAGAGGCAAATTGTTTCTTTGTAAACTCTGAGAAATCTCTTGTAATGCTGTTACTAAATGGTCAGGAGTTATTATTGACGAATGTATAATTTTTAGTCTAGCGAATGTTATGGCATTCAAAATATCGTTTAAATTGTCTTCAATGAATAAATAACTTGCCATGAGTTGTTCGCAAATTTCTAAAAATCTTAATTTTGTGTGGATATTTTCGATATCCTTAGTCATATCTAGAATTGAGGTTTCGATTTCTTTGATATCCTTATTGAAAGTTTCTTCGTCGATTTGTAGTTTTTGAATAGTTGAATTAAAATTTTTGATGACTGAAGTCGTGACAGATATTTGATTTTTGATTAAATTTTCGAGTTGGTGTTCGTCATTATTTAGCTTGTTGATGCAATCAGAATAGTACTGACCATCTTCTGCGTCTAGATTTCCAGTTATCGATTTGAAAATCGTTCCGATACCGTTTAGTATTCCTCGCCTGTATCTTTTTGTGTCAAGGTAAACTTCGTTAAATTTTGATTGTATCGATTGAGAGATTTGGGTTAATAAACTGAGATGCGTTTTTACATCGCCGAAAAAGACATTCATGTAATGGTATGTTGGGTCGAGTGTGTTGTAGAGGGTTTGTAAGATTTTGTCGTTTTTGTCAAATGCTGTTTTAAGAGTCGATATGTTTTTATGTACAAGTAGAGTCCATTTCTCGTTAGAGATTACTATGTCTGTGTCTCGGTGGTAGTACACTCCGATCGTGTTGTTGATCGATGTTATTTTATACTGGGCAAGTGCTGATCCGAGCAGCAGCAGAAACCTGAAAATAAATTTAATTTTCAGTATATGGTTTCATTCGGTCAAAGTTTACTTTGGTTGTTTGGTTCGTTTCGAGATTTAGTAGCGTAGCGGAATTTTGAAAAATTTCCTTAATTTCGAACGGACCGTTGAATTTATCTTGTAATTTGTTCTTTATTTGAGATTCCTTAACATATACTTTGTCGCCAACATTATATGTGGGGCGATTTTCGGGCACGTTTTTATCAAACCGAACTTTGGCTTTTTGTTTTTGAGTTTCAGTTCGACTTCGAGCTATTTTATAATAGTGGGAAATGCGATTGTTTAAATCTCGGACATATTTGGTGATTAACTCTTTTTGATTGTATAACGTTTCCGGTGGACGAACAGATGTATGACCAAAAACTAATTCGTATGGGGTAAATCCGTGAGTTTTATTTACAGAGTTATTATAACAGATTACTGTATATGGCAAAATCGTAAATGGGTGATCATTCGGGTTTTCCGTTTTGTTAGCTCTAATCATTTCGGCCAAGGTGGCGTGAAATCGTTCAATTGAACCATTTGACTGGGGATGTCCTACACTTGAAAAAGTTAATTTTATATCATATAATCTACATAAATCTCTTAATAAATTGTTATCGAATTCTCCTCCATAGTCGCAATGTATTCTTAATGGAGTACCATAATGTTGAAAATAAAGCAGTAGCGTATTTACTACAGATTTGGCGGATTTATCGGGGACTGCGTAAGCTTGTGTAAATTTAGTCAATTCATCGCGAATAGTCAATGCATAATTGCGCGTAGGGAATTCAAATAAGTCAATGTTAATTCTTTCGAATGGTGTCTTTGGTGTTTCTGTAATTACCAGTGGACTACTTAAATTTTTTCGACAAACTTTCGTTTTTTGGCATGTTTCGCAGTTTTTGATAACATTTTCGACATCTTTCGTTAACCCTTGCCAATTATACTTGTTTTTGATTCTGCGTATTGTCTCGTTTATTCCGCGGTGCAAATTATTTTTTCCAGTGTGATTTTGATCGAGGATTATCGGGCGTTGGTCTTCGTCGGGGCATTGCACTAGATTTTGACAAATGATTAATTTTAAGTTTTTTTCCGCAAAAATGAATGAGAGAATTTCGAGTATTGGAAGGTCCAAATTATTTTCGACATAGTAGGTCTTGGAAAGATCTAGTTTATTTTGATTTTTATACAACGTTAAAAACAAGTGTTCTATTACAGATTCGGGGTCGAAAGGTACAGCGATAATATAATAATTTCTATGTCGGGTTGATTTACTAGAGACAATATTGATTGTACTGTTGTCGAATTCGGGATTTTCTTCGAAAATATCTTCTATAATTTGGTGATGAAGGTCTGTTAGATTATTTTGCCGAAAGAACGTAATTATGTTTTTGTTTTCTCGATCTAACAATTGTTTGTTTGTAATTTCGATCTTCGAGTAATCTATTAGGGATTTTGTCTTGTATAGTCTAGAGAATGTGTCAAATTCCTGAGCGATATGTTCGTTAGTTATTTCGTTTTCGTCATTTAGGCTTTCGTCATCGTCTGTGTTTTCGTTAGCTGCTAAAATTTTAGAATAGAATTTGGAACAATCGTTAAAGTGGTTTATTTTGATTCTGGACAAGGCGTCTGCGTTTTTGTTTATTTTGCCGGGTTTGTATATGACCTCGTAGTCATACTCTTCAAGTTTGAGGCGCCAACGGGCTAATCTGCTACCCGGGTCCTTTATCGAAAATAACCAGGTAAGTGGTCTGTGATCGGTGATTAGTTTAAACTTTCTGCCAAACAGGTATGGTCTAAAATGCTTTACTGACCACACGATAGCTAAGAGCTCTCTTTCTATCGTGGAGTACTTAGTTTCGGCATTGCATAAAACTCGGGAGGCATAAGCGATAGGTAAATCTTTACCAATGGGGCCCTGCGAAAGCACGGAACCAATGGCGAATGCACTCGCGTCTGTGGTTAATAGGAAAGGCTCGTCGAAGTTCGGGTAAATTAGTATCGGAGTTGTTGTCAAGGTTTGTTTTAAGTTTTTGAATGAATTCGTACAATCATTGTCGAAATTAAAGTGTATGTCTTTTTGTAGTAATTTGGTCAGAGGTTTTGATATTTTAGAGAAATTGGGGATAAAACGTCTATAATAGCCTGCTAAACCCAGGAAAGATTTAATTTCCTTTTGGTTTTTGGGTTGAGGAAAGTTTAGGATTGCTTCAACCTTAGCAGGGTTTGGCTTTACACCGTCCTTGGTGATGAGGTGTCCTAGGTAGGCAACTTCTTTCCTAAGAAACTCACACTTGTCGGGCTGTATTTTAAGGTTAGCTTTCCTTAAGCGTTGGAATATTTCGTTTAGTCGGGTAATATGTTCGTGAATCGTTGGGGAATAAATGATGATGTCGTCCATATAGACGAGGCAACGTTCGTTTTGGATACCTAGTAGGATATTGTCCATAACCCTTTGGAAAGTGGATGGGGCGTTTTTAAGACCGAATGGCATGCGAAGAAATTCATAGTGACCATTCTCTACAGAGAAGGCAGTTTTTTGGACGTCTTCGGGATTAATTTCTATCTGGTGAAACCCAGAGGCCAAATCTAGGGTTGTGAATTATTGGCATTTTCCTAGTTGGTCAAGAAGGTCAGATATGTTCGGAAGGGGATATTTGTCGTCAATAGTCAGTTCGTTGAGTTTTCTGTAGTCGACTACAACTCGCCATTTTTGTTTGCCAGAGGCGTCAAGTTTTTTTGGGACTACCCAAACTGGGGAGGACCAGGGAGAAATCGAAGGCTGGATTATGCCTTGGGCTAACATTTTTGAAACCTGTGACTTTACCTCTTGCTTATGAATTTGGGGGTAACGATAAGATTTTGTGAATATCGGTTTGGCATTGTTGGTGTCAATAGAATGTTTAATTTCGTTTGTGAATGACAAGTTATCTCCTTCTAGGTAGAATATGTCCGAAAAATTTAGACAAAGTTGTGTTATTAAATCGGTTTCTTCTTCGTTTAAATGTTCTAAGCGTAATTGATTTTTAATTTCGAAATTCCTGTCTATTTGTTGTTGGTAGTCTGAGTTTTGACAATTTAAATTAAAGATTGCCCTAAATTTTTCTATTGGTTCGAGTTTAAGGTTTGACAAATCTACAGTTTTTGGAATAGCGTTTGCGTTTATTACAGATGTTAAAAATTCTCCGTTGTTGTCTATTTTGACGATAGCGTTGGGTAAGCGTACTTTTTCGCTTTCTTGGGCTACCAGTATAGCCTCGGTATTTCGTAGGTCACATTTTAATTTGAATATTTTTTCTGTGCGCGGTTCAATGGAAATTAAGTTTCGATTTTTTATGGTGTTTAAACCGCGGTTTACGCTTGGTTGCGATGGTAAAATATCAGTAACTTTGAATATCGGTACGGTTTTAAAATTCGTCACTAATTGTTTATTTTTAAAATCTATCCTGCATTCGTAATGTTCGAAAAAGTCCGCGCCTAAAAGTCCGTCAAAGTCTATGTCTAGATCGTGGATATAAACTTTATGAGGATCACTTGTGGTAAATGGTATGAGAACAGATTCATTAATATTAATCTTTTCGTTCGTTATACCTTGAACAATCACATTTTCAGGGGATCGGCGCCTGTAGTTTTCAGCTGTCCTAGGTTTAAAAACTGAAATACCGGCGCCTGTGTCTAGCAAAATTTTAAATTTACCGGTTATGTCTTTCATGTAATAGAGATTTTTTGAGTTGAGAGTTAGCAATGCATGCGAAAGAATATTTACATGAATTTGTGTTCCGGAAAATTCAGGTATGGGTTGAAACTGTCTTTTAGAGTCATCGTTTGGATCTGAGTTTCCAATTCTGCAATTGGTTCGGATTCCTGGTTGGGAGGATGAGTTAATTGGTTGGAACCTTGGTAAAAATCCTGAGGATTAGCGGTATAATCCTCATACTGTTCAGACTGAGAATTATAGTTCTCTGGGAAACTTTGATTGGTTTCGAAATTATAATTTTCACAATTGTCTTGTTGAAGTTGGTAATTTGGGGAGTAATCGGTAGAGTAGGTCTCATATTGATTGGAATTATCAATGTAACTATCATAAGGTTCATAGTTCAAATGATGGGCCTTTTGTTGATCGTAACGATTAAAGTTTGGATTTGGTTGGATTGCAGATGGTCTCTGCTGATTGAAATTCGGGTTTGGTCTGATGGCTGAAGGCCTATTTTGCTGTGGAAGATTAGATTGATTATTTTGTGGGAATTGCCTGTGAGTAAATTGATTATTTTGCGAAAAATTTTGGAAGTTTGAATTTCTTTGGAAGTTTGGTCTTTGAAAGTTTTGGGACGTTGATGGCATAAATTGTTGTTGTTGCCTAGTACGGCATTCACTTACAGTATGCCCAATGCGATTGCAAAATGAACACATTTTCTGTTGGAAAGTTGAAATTGGTCTCTTTTGTTGGGGAGGAATTGGGTTTTTAGCTTGGCTATTTCTCGAGAATTTTTGTGACTCAAAATAAGAGAGTTGTAGTTCTCTTTTAATTCGATTAATAGCCTCCAACATATTTTGTGGATTGCCAGCACGTATAATTTTGCCTAAATTTGGTTCTAAGCCTGTTAATAAATTATTTAGCGTCATAGTTTCGACTAAATCAGATTGAGATTTCTTTTGTTCTTTGGACAAAGCTTGTTTTTGGATTGCGGCATGCATTTTCGCATTGTGCGTTTGCAACCGTGATATAAAGGTTAATGCAGATTCGTTAGGTAATTGATGGATGCGTTGCAGGTCAGTGATTAGAGATGTTAGGTCTCTAGAATCTCCGAAGTGCGCTTCTAATAAGGATTTTATTTCTGCATATGTAGCTGGATTTCTAGAATTTATCAATTCGGCAGCTTTGCCACGCAATTTATTTTTGATATGAATAGTCAATAATAACAACTGGTCATTAATTGCCATTCCTTGAGCATATGTACAAGAATTTAAAAACGTTTGTAGGTTGATGGGGTTTCCATCGAACTCAGGTATTATCGAGAATATCTCTGAAAGTTTATAAGCCTCAATTTGTTCTTCGATTTGAACGGTGGCTTCTTGTTCTGACATTTTGTTGCTTTTACTTACAAACTATTGAAGTTAAATTTGAAAGACTTTCTTGTCTGTTTGTGTATTAGCTGTATAATACACACAAGTACGTATTAGCAGTATAATACGCTTCGATGTCGCTTTAAAATAAAATGGAATTCGGTGAGTGTATTAGCTGTATAATACACACGATTACGTATTAACAGTATAATACGTATAACATAGAACTAATTATGTCGTTTGGGGAATAATAAGGATAAAATTGATAGCAGAACTGTTTTGTTTTCGTTGAATGTACTAGCAGTATAATACACTTAAATAATTGCGAAATGTGAAAAATAAAAATAGCAGTAATAAAACGTGATGATTCTTAAAAATGACTTACGTAAATATCTTCATATGTAGGTTCTTTCCTCCGTCGAGGGATTGGGATCCGCCACCACTGGTGAGGAAGGTCTCCTTGTTCTTGTAGATCACTCGCACTAGTTAGGCACCCTTGTTGAGATGTTCTCCTTGTTCTCGAACGTTTCACTACAAGTTAGGCTTCTTGTTCCAGGGATGTTTAACAGATCCTACCGACTGCGCCAATGTTATAGCTCGCGTTTCGTAGCTAAGTTTTTAAAAACAATTTTATTTATTTGTAGAGAGTCAACGTTGACTCTTAGAAATAATACAGTAATAAAATGTAAGTATTTAATTTGAAGTGAGTATGATAAACTAACTACAGAAATGTCTCGCGGTTCTATTTATGACATTTAGATGCAGTGTCATCTAAATGATGAACAAAGAAAAGCAAGCAAGCGATTCAGCATAATCGTGAGAGGTTAAAATGTAATATAATATAATATGATACTTTGTAAGCGATAAATGATAGCGGGAATTTGTTATCTGCACGTGGTTGAAATATGATATTATATGATAATATGAAATGAAGCAAAGTCACGTATCGTCTTGTATACGGTGGCTCAAATACTATATAACATATATAGTCTTTGATTTCTGACAGGGTCAATGGCTACACCCTGAATTTTTGAACACTTATTTTTAAAGCGGAACGAACAATTATTTATTTAAGATTTTTTGAACAGAGTTTAAGAAATAAGGGGTAATTTATTATTTAACAAAATTTTCTTCTTTGTTGGATATAACTATTCGACAGCATAAATTCGGACTGTGGAATTTAGCAAAAATTGTTTATTGAAATATTTGATTTGATTAATCTGAAAAATTTCACTTTGGTTTGAGATTGTGTGGGCCCTAAAGGCTAGTCAAAATGGGGTCACTTAAGACGAAATATAAATAGGGGCCATTTAAGGCGAAGAATAAAATTTAAAAGGGGGCCACTTAAGGCGAAGAGATACTAAAAACTAGATGGGGCCACTTAAGGCGATTTCTTAAAACTACTCTTTTTAACCAGATTTCGGCCTGGGAAGCTAGTTCGGGACAGCTAGTCACGTAGGACAGGGGATAAGAAAGCCTAACTAGACGGTGGGTATCTTCAACTTAAGTTAAATAGTAACCGAACCGGAAGCACTAGCAAATGAGCTTATTACACTTAAAATCGCTTTTAAATAACTTTTTTCCACTGTCACTTCGCGAATACTAAACATAGGAGTCACTGACAAAACTGAACTTGCCTCGGGTAGGCTGTGCTCGGGTATTTATACGTTTGTGTAAGTTTCGTTTATCGCGCCCCATCGAGTCTCGCATCCCGTTTTAAACTGTCTGGAAAGGCTGGAAATCGCTCCGTGCGGGCGAGGCTGAGTCATTGATTGCAACATATTGCGCAACACTGGAAATTTAAGATTTTTAAAATGAAAATTACATAGAAAAATCGGCAATGAAAAGAGGAATTTATTGAAATAAGAATAAAATTTGGATCTATTTTTGTTTAGAAGTTATTAGCGTTTAATTAGCAAAAACTGACGCGACCCCGTAAAGTATTAACGGAGGTCCGATGTTTAAAAGTTGAAATGAAATGAGAATATTCCCGATAGGTGCGTAGTGTCTGGAAATAAGATATTAAAATGTTCCTAACGGGTACGAGTCAAGTTGACCCGAGATCCGTTTGGTTCCAGCGCTCGAGGTAATCAGTCGACCGTTTGGTAAAAGCTCTCTAATTTGGATTCTCATCTATCGTGATAATTTTGGACTTATATCTTCTCATTTAACATTATTGGTAATTTTAAACTTAGAAAATGTATTTGAGTGATTTAATTTGTCTCCGTTATATTTTGATAAATTCCGCTTTCAGCAATTTGTTGTATCTTTCAAGTAACAGATCGTGGTTAGTAAAATCCGGGAAGGCATATTGTCGCGAAAAATACCCTCTAAGAATGCTGCTTTTCAGTGGGACACTCCAGAGGCGTCGTACCGAAATTTTAACTTTGAATTTCTATTTTATTTCATTTCTCAACGCATATTTGGCAAACAGATTATTTTTGCGAAATAATTCCATTGGAGACGCTGCCTTTAAGTGGGACAATTTAACTGAGTCGAAGTATATTTCGTGATAAATTGTTAAAGGAATAAATAATTTTCACACACGATCACTATTACACAAAGGCATATTAAATATGTGGTAAAATATTTAAAGTAACCGTTGATTTTCTTGCTTTAATTTTTATTCGATTAAGACTTAAAGTCCAAACCTGTTTGCTTAGCTGATTTTCTATGTACTAGTATTTATATTAGGATATTTCTCGGGAAATTATTCAGTTGGGGGCACTTTTAAGTAAAACACTCCAATTAACACGCACTGTAGTTCTTACACTTGTGAATTTGATTCCAGGTTATTTTCCGCGAAATTGCTCATTTTGGGACGGTGCCTTTAAGTGGGGCACTCCAATTGAAACATACCGCTTTGTATATCAAATAAATATTCAATAACCAGGTTTGCAGTGTCAAGTCCTAAAATCTGTCATATTATCATTCTTTTCCGTAGTATTCAAAGTTAATTTACTGTTGTTAGAAATTTTAAAATTCGGATAACACGGTCCGTTTGTCACATAGTTGGTTCTAAATTACTCAGATTTGTACGTGTCCAGCCACCGCTTTGCTTTGCTTGTCATACATGGTATTTTCTTTTACTTACTTGGTTTCCGTCATTCTTCATGAAATATATTCAATAACCGCATTAGAGATTTCCTTTTTTTTTCCAATTTGAAACAATTTAGAACTGGCAAATTTGATCCCTTCCCGATACTTGGGTAATTAATTTTACTTTGCTTAAATATACCAAACCGCCTTTGTGTTATTTATTTGACTTGCATTTATATATTTACAATTAAATATATAAATGCAAATACCTTAAAATACCTATACTCACATATATATGAAAGTGGACGCATATTTATTACATATATT
Organism: Leptura quadrifasciata; assembly: GCA_963675555.1. Lineage (NCBI taxonomy): Eukaryota > Metazoa > Arthropoda > Insecta > Coleoptera > Cerambycidae > Leptura > Leptura quadrifasciata. The sequence goes on from OY776677.1 coordinate 54,100,678, forward strand.
GGTAAAAAAATGTATAAGACTGCCTAAGTAGAAAAACTAACTACAATAGGACGTGTAGTAGTAGAATTTTCACTCAATAGTTGTTTGCAAAATTAGTTGGCACTATTTTTTAATATAAATCAACTAATTTTGCAAGCAACTGAAATTATTGAGTGAAAATTCATGTCACTACGCCTGTCATAGTTCTACTTAGGTAGTATTAGTTTTTTTACCAATATATTGGTTAAAAAAAAAGTTTTGGCCAAAAATAATAAGTATTTCCTTATCGGATCTCTCTCTCTTGGATATTCCCATCTTAAGTTAAATATTGTCAATAAATTGTTAAAACATATTTTTTGTTTTATTTTGAGTTTCTCCCCTAATTTCTATTTTCCCGAAATAGTAAGTGTTACAGACATATTACAGCTATCCAATGTCTAATTTAAAATCTGCTTACAATCACTTTTTAGTATTTATTAATCTTGTAATTTTTATAATGAATAATTATACGTATACTTGTGCGCGCATACGTATAATACCGAAAATAACGGGAAATCGCCAAGCACATGTATATACCAAAGATGACAAAAAGTTGGTTAAATTAAAAATTTTCGTTTCACCATTTGGGCAAATTGGGGAACGTTTTGAAAATTTTGTGGAATTTGGACTAAAAATGGAATTGCGCTGGCCAAACTGTTGGATATTATTTGCTAAAGTATGGCAGGCTATTTCTTGGTAATATATATAGAATACTTCCATCTAAAATTTTATCAAATTCGGTTTAATTTTGGCCAAGTTAGCCATAATTCAATTTTTTACGTTTTTTCAGTATATCGTGGGAGGCAACGAACCGATTTTCACGAAATTTTAACTGAAGGTTCCTTGAATATCTACAACAAAATGGTACCGTAATCGTTTCTGAACTAGAATTTCAAAGGGTCCAAAATGAATTAAAACTGATAAAATTACCCTTAAAAATGACCAATCCCTTCCCCGCGAAAAAAAAAGGGTTCCCCACCTACTCGTAGAAAACTCAGAGTATTTTTATTAGTTTCAAACAAACTTATTTTTCTATGTCGCGTTGCTCCATGTAAAATTTTCTCTACAAATCTACATTTACTTCACTAAAACACGAATTTAAAAATATCAAAGTCAAAATTAATTTTAAATAAAATATAATGCTTTCATACCAATTTGGTTACATATTATTAATGCAAGTCAAAGCACATAAAAACAAAAAATAACATGGAATAAAAGAAATACTGGACAATTCACAATTGATATTGAAATTCTATCGATATACTTATACACACAATATAATATGACCTATACCTAAAATATAAAAAGCTACAAAATCAAGGTCCTTAATCTTATCAGCTGAATTCCCCCACTTATACTGAAGCACTTCCCTTTGTTGAAAACTAATAGGTAAACAATATAAAGGTGCACAAGAGATTACTTTTAAGTTCTCAATAAAGTTACTGATATATTATAAAAATAAATATAACTACAAAAATAAAGTAGGTATTAACATTTTACACTCTTTTGAGTATGAATTTCATATACCACAGATAAGAATAATGGATGAATGAGACAGGCATTTAATATCAATATTTTGCCTGTTTTATTAAGTAAACATTTAAATTCTATTTCTATTTCATTGGTCTTACATAAATGAACACAAATATTAATAAATAGGAATAATTTGTCGCTTCAGTTTTATATTACATAAAAAACTCCTGAGTGGAGTGAGACAGTGTGAGTCATGCATTAGGAGGTCGATCCAAACAGCTTATTTCTAGCACCCTTAGGCCTCTCATACTTGGGTCTGTCAATTTTAGTCCTCTTGGTTCATACACCCTTTCATTTTGTTCTGCTATATATTTTGATACTTTTTTTAGACACTGAAACATAAAAATGCTGTTATTACATTTAGGTACAAATAATGTACATATGAACATTGGCATTAAGCATGTTTTATTATTATATTTTCCTATAGATTTTTTAATTTTAGAGGGAAAAGCGAAAAACTAGAATACTCTAGGATCTATATAAGTTTTAAATTCGACCAAATACATTGACTTGTTGTCCTGTTATGTTAACAACTGCATGAAATCACATCCCCACGGCATCAGAGAATATGGCCGCTTGCCTATTATGCCCTCTTTGAGTAAAAATATCTTAAAAGCTGAGAATATTAGAATGAAAAAAAAAAACGGAAAAATTGTGAATTCGTTGTATGTATGCATGTCTATTACAAAACTCGTTAAAATTTGAACAACTTATGTAGAACAGTTTTGATGATCTATGTAATTATATTAAAAAATTTATTACTTTCCACCTTAATCTCATAAATAATTTCAAAATTTTATATAAACTAATAAGTTCTTGATATAACTTATACAATACAATACAAACAACAACGAATACAAACAATAAATTTGATTTGATTTGACTTAGTAGATGTTCAAAACTGTTCAAAGTTATCAAAATTTCAGCGAGTTGTTAACAATAGATAATAATACAATTAACGCATAATTTCTTTCAGTTCTCCGTTCTTAAGATATTCTTACATTGATAATTTAATATATGTAACTCGATCATATAGTAACAGTCTGCATATAAATGATATAAGCACCCCTTGATCTGTAAATACCGTTTGCATCATAGACAACGTAAACACTATAAAGGATCGAAGAGCTAAAGCAAAATATTATTTTTTAAGTAACAATGTATTGTTATATTGTGCGAGACTTAAAGGAGGTCACAAGGTACACAGGACGGCTACGGTGACTGCAGTCAGGGGTTGTCCACAAAGTCGAGTCCTATCGCCCTTGCTGTGATCAATGGTAGTCGATGATCTCCTACATAAAATGAGTAATTCAGGCTTCAACGTCCAGGGATATGCAGATGACCTGATCGTTACTGTGAGAGACACAAACAAGGTCATGATTTCCAGCCTCATGCAAATTGCCTTAAATATAATATCCAAATGGTGCTCGTCAGAGGGGCTCAATGTCAATCCGAGCAAAACAACTATTGTCCCGTTCACTAAAAGGAGAAGACTCAATCTTAGAGCTCCTGTACTGAATGGAACGATAATAAATCTTTCCAGTGAAGTCAAGTATCTAGGAGTAATCCTGGATCAAAAATTTACCAGGAACTCACATCTGGAAAGGACTCTTACTAAAGCAACAGCGGCAATATGGACGTGCCGTAGGTTGTTTGGCAAGACTTTGGGGTCTAAGACCGAAAATGACACATTGGTCTTATCTTTCGGTTGTCAGACCTATGATAACCTACGCATCATGTGTATGGTAGCCAAAAACAGAGGAAAAAACAGCACAGGGAAAGTTGCAGAAACTGCAACGCCTTGCTTGTTTAGGGACTACAGGAGCCATGCACTCGTGTCCCACAGCAGCTGTGGAGGCTATGCTTGACCTACTTCCCTTGCACTTACATGGAGGTGGCACTCAGTACCTTACGACTGTACCAGGCACATAAATTTAAACCAGGAGATCTCGTTGGTCACTTAAAAATTCTGGAGTTAATCCATTTGAAGTCCATGATCAAACCCACTGACAATGCCAATCAAACAAGACTGACTGCCTGTTTGACGTGCTAATTGAAAGCCGTCAGACGAGCAAGATAGAGGCACTGCGAATGGAACAAGGGTCACTCAACTGGTATACAGATGGATCTAAGATGGCTGAAGGGGTAGGAGTGGGCGTAGCAGGGCCTAAATGTAGGCTATCCAAAGCCCTCGGTAACACCCCAATCATCTTCCAGGCAGAAATTTACGCTATAGATCTGTGTGCCCAGGAATGCCTAAATAAAGGCATCCGAAGGGCAAAGATCTATATATTATCTGATAGCCAGGCAGCACTAAAAGCTCTAAGGTCCTATACCTTTGAGTCTAAAATTGCCTTGGAATATAGACAATCCTTGAAGCAACTGGCCAACAACAACAAGGTTACCTTGATGTGAGTGCCAGGGTATGAGGGAGTACAAGGAGATGAACTTGCTGACAGCCTTGCAAAAAAAGGATCTAAAGCACCATTCATTGGACCCGAACTGTTCTGTGGCCTGGCCAAGGGACACATAGCGGAGGAGATCCAAGAATGGAAAAGGACCAGAAAAAGTTCTACTGGAGGAATACTCCAGGCCAAAAATGAGCGAAAAAGTTTAATTTATTCGACAAAGAGTGCCACAAAACCTCTCGAACTTGAAAAGTCCGAATTAAGGCTAATCACAGGCCTTCTAACAAGCCACTGCCTCTTGTGATATCATCTCAAGAATATGGGCAAGGGGGTAGACAACAAATGCAGAATTGCGATACTGCAACTGGAACTGCGGAACATATACTAGTTCGCACTAGGCTAAAATTCCTAGAACAGGCGGAATTAACGCCTGAAGACATAGGGAAATTAGCCCCCAGGAAAATCACAAGCTTTGTAAAAAATCTTGGAATCCTGGGCAACAACTAGATGTAGGGTAAATAACAAAAGATCTTTTAGGTCCAAGTGAAGTAAGGCTGCTCGAAGCCAAACGACCCCATAAAACAATCTACAAGGTACATGGGAACTCTTAAAATGAAGCCTCCAGAGGAAAGGATGCCAACGGGGTTCCGTAACATGGTTCTATATACAAGGGTACCAAGTAAGGTTATGTTACAAGGTCTCGTTTTGGGGGTACAGAACCTACTCATGGTTATTTGACAGCTTGACAGTTCAGACTGCAGATTTTGACAGTATGAGGAAGCTCATTTTCGAGAAGCAGCGAAATCTCTATTCTGAGGGGTAAAGTACGCATGCATCTCAAGTGCAACCTATTATTTAACACACTGACTGCATCACTCATTCCTGGAAGCATGTCTGTTTTAACTTCAGTGCTGGAAGAAAATTAACAAAATACTGATCTGTGTGGAAGCAATAAAAATGTATTTTCTGTGATAATATCAGTGGAACAAATAACAAGACATATGCCACATGTGGAAAACTTATAAGTGGTCGAGAAGCATGGTCAAAATTAGGTAACTGGAGATAGGTTACTACTTTAATAATGTTTTTCCATATTTATTCTATGAAATAATTTTACCCATCATTGTCAGACAGCCTTAAATCGCCACGTTCGGACATGTGCCCCCTGCAGCACAAAAATTAAAACCACAAAATCTTCCACAGCAGTATTTCGCTTTCAAATATTGACACATACTTTAATATAATTTGATATTCCGTAACTTAAAAATAAAAAGGTCTGGAAATGTAACGAGTAATTGTTTCTTAAAATAATATTTTATATTACAATATTATGAAGGACAAAACACCATCTATAAAATATTATTATTAAATACATCTTCTTGATAGTGAAAACTTAGATATGACGGTTACTGTGTACAATTGATTTTATTTAAAATGTATCTTGACATTTTCACTCCTCTCATGTCGGCACCTACTCTGTCATTATTGCGATAGTGTATTTTGCATGTCCTGATCAAGCAACAGAATTCAGAAGTTTAAAACGTATGCAAATTTTTGTTCAGTTTAAGGAAATTTGATGACGTTTCCAGGAAGATTTATGGAATAAAGTGGCTCAATATAGATAGATTACTGCTGTCATAAGTCCTTCAATATGATATATATTATTATAGATATTATCAGTTGGTAGCACGGAATCAAATTCAGAACAGAAATGGTAGGCATTCTAAGCAATTAACTATCCCTCATTATACCACAGCATTATTTCAAAAATCTTTTGTTTACAATGTAGCCAGACCTATTATTCATTAGACTCAAACTTTCAAACACTCAGCTTGACTACATTTCGGCATAAAATAAAATTGCTTCGTATCAATAATAATCATCAAGCTGGAAAGTACTACCATGTCCCCAATATTCTCAAGGCCGGAGCGCCAGCAAATTATGTAAAGCCACTCCCCACATCCCTTGGGTTAGTGACTGTAAATTCCCAAATCGTGAACCCAATAGGCAGCTGAAGTGACCTCAGAATGATTGCCTTCTGCATTTGGCCCGCTAACCACTTGGCTGACTTTTGACAGGCCAGCATTATCTTCAATTCTGAGAGCAGTATAGGCCTCATGCCACCAAGTACACTGATTATCAGGACGAGATGGTTTGCATATAGCGCTTGGAGCTCATACCGGATATCTCAGTATTTAGTTCATTTTTCCTCCTCTTTTAAGCTGATGTTTGTTTCAGCAGGTGTAGAGATCTCGATGACATACATCAATTCAGTTTGGTCAAAATCGAGCTAATAAATTCGGTATTTCTCGTTTTCGACAATAGACTTGATCTTTTCGGGAACATAAGGCAGCGCTGGTGTTTGTTCTGTTCCATCTGAGAAATGGTACTGTAAACTGGGGAATGGTATAAAAAATCAACATGTTTTCATTTTGCAGAAAGTTGCAATATGTATTTTAGCAAATTTAGGTTATCGCTAATCATGTAGAAAAGCTTTTCGGCAACTTGGTATACTGACAGTTATTGGTATCTACATCTATGAAGACTGCTGCTTTGTTTTAAAAAAGAGAGGTCTATATATTCAAAATATAACTACCTAAGACCATGATGCTTGTCATAGATTTGAGATTCAACCTGACATTCTAGGGGCGAGGGTAGGTGAGTCTTTACTATGTACATATTTCGATATGCAATGTAAAGCAACGTCAGACGCGGTTAGTACTTAGATGGATGACCGTTTCAAGGAAGACCATATCCTCCAGTGACTTGTATGTCAGTGTATGCGCGGAAGCTATGCAATCTTAAGTGAGGATTGTGTACATGATATACCATCCTTCGGGGGGGATGTAAATCTGTCGATCCCTTGTCTATTAAATGTTAGGAAAGTAAAAGATCCCTACTCTTTAAAGAGAAGAGGTTCGGCAAAATTTCTGGCTGGGGGTAGCTCGTCTACAGGCTTCAGTGTCAGGCCTCAGTAGCGGAAATAAGCCATTAAATAAATAATTAAAAAGTATCACTCCACCTCTTTATTATATCGAAGGAGGATTATATACAACAGCTGTAAATTATTTAACTTCTTACCTCTCTGGAAATTAAGGACTCTGCAAATCGGTACAGTTTTGAAAGATTGCTCAAAAAATACGTATTAAAAACTGTTAGACAATGAATGAACTTTTTTTCCACATATTGTAAGCTGCATTTGATTTATTTGTTCCACTTCCAAAAAGTTTCCTCGTTGGTATAGTACTGAGCTTAAAAGCCACATTCTAGCTAAGAAAAAACGAGCACAAACAGTATAAAATAACTTGTCCCATTGAAGACTACAATATTTTTGCGATCAACTTATAAAAGATTTACTGTAAATTGTTACAATGACTATGTTTGCTTAATGCAATCCTCTTTACATAGTAATATGAAGAGTTTTGGGCCTTTGTCAATTCACACTGCAAAACTGGTATATTTCTTAATGAGCTATCTTAGAATAACTTAACGAGTAGTTCTGGGATTGATAAAGCAAATATGTTTGCCGAATATTTCTCCTCCGTTTACTCTAAAAAGTCTAATGAGACTATTACGACTCTACTTCCAACTAACACCTTGAACATTTCAAATTGCTTTATTAGTATATCTGGCATTTATCATAAATTGAGTAATTTGGATATCAATAAAGAGCCTGGACCTGACAACATAACTGCCGATCATCCTTAAGTAGGTACTGTAGTTTTATCCTAGCTAGAACTTTATTTATCATGTTTAACTTGTCCCTTGAAATTGGTGAATTCCTGGAATTCTGGAAAGTCAACTTTATTATGCCTATTCACAAATCTGGAGATAAAGGAGAAGTAACTAATTACAGACCCATCTGCATTTTGAGTGCTATTCCAATACTCTTTGAAAGTCTTGTTACTGATTTTTTGACACCACAAATTGACATTACCATCATTGATAATCAATTTGGCTTCCATTCAGGAAGATCCACAGAATTAAGGTTAGTCACTTACACTGACTTCCTGTCACTTGCTCTTGAGAATGGATATCGGATTCATGCCATCTATACAGGTTTTGCAAAGGCCGTCCGTAGAGTTAACCACCGATTTTTATTGAACAAGTTGAATTTGGTAGGCATAAATGGTTCAAAAGCTACCTACTTGACTGTACACAGATCGTTCTAATCAATTTTAGATCAAAAGAAATTCAAGTCACGCCAGGCGTACCACAAGGTTCTCACTTGGGACCCTTGCTCTTTAATTTATTTATTAATAACATTCAGAAGTGTTTTACTAATGGTACTTTCCTCTAATTTGCCGACTTTTAAATTGTTTTCTAGAATACCACCACTGGAGATTGCAATAAATTACAAACAGACTTGAATAGCCTTATCGCATGGCGTCTCACTATAATGATATAGAACTTAATGCACGTAAGTGCCATACTATATCGTCCTATCGCAACAGGGATCCTCTTCAATATATCTAATACATTAATAACACATTCCTTGATAATGTCTCTGTTATTAAAGACCTGGGTGTAATACTCGACCCATCATTAACCATCACATCTCACATTTCCCAAACTGTTACCAAATCATTAAAAAGTTAAATTTTATTACATGTACTTCAGGTGATTTTACTAATATTACTTCTATTAAGCTAATTTACTGTTCACTTGTAAGGCCACACTTAGAATATGCTTCATGTATTTGGACTCCATATTATAATATACACATCCAGTAGTTAGAACAAGTACAACATAATTTTTTATGCTACATTGCTTTTAAATCGAATAAAAATCTTGATTATGCAAGTCTTGAAAATGATCTTTACATGAATTCTCTTAGAGTTCGCCGGAAACACAGAGATCTTAAATTACTATTTAATATAATTAATTCCAATGTTTCCTGTCCATATTTGCTGGAAAGATTTGGCATTCATGTTCCATCAAGAATTACCCATTCAGCTATTATGTTTCACGAATCAATTCATGGAACCAACTATGGGTTCAACTCATTTGTTGCAAGGCCTTCTAAGCTAGCCAACAACCACAGTGATGATTATCTTGACTTCTTCACAGATACACCAACCTTCTCGTTGCAATTAGCGAACTGTCCTTTTTAAACCTTGACGTTAAGTATATTCTCATATTATTATTATTTTTTGTTTTATGACTGACATTCATACATATACATGTATATTTAATATATTTTTATTTATTTTGTGAATGTTTACCCTAGGAATGTACTAGTATTATTATTATTTTCTTTTCTGATTTGTTATATGCACTATTGTAAATTTCAAATTATATATTTTCCTTTTTAAATTGCATTTTGTATATTTACACTGTCTGGTCGATAGCCGAGTGGGTTAAGGCGCGAGGTGGCAATCGCGATTAATCGCACATCGCACCACCGGGTTCGAATCCTGGCGCCGGCACTGTCGGAGGAAATGGTTGTCCGTGTCTTTCAATGTGTAACCCCCTTCCGCACAAGCCTTGGCTTCTTGAATTGGGGGTTGTCTAATTTCTGTGGTGTTTATTTATTTATTTATTTATATTTAATTATTTACTTATTAGTTAGTTTTGTTATTACTGTTTGTGAAGTGTATTCTAAAATTTGTTGCAACGTGTCTCTTCAAATATGTTGTACAATCTTTCTGATGAAATAAATAACTCATCTATGCTGTTATAGAATAGACCGCGGATAAGTTAATTGGCATGCTGTCTGAAGAGGCTTTTCTGCTCGGCAGGATTAATTTGTGCTATCAGATGATTTGGCAGAATTCAGTTACCGATTGTACATCAGCACCTCATCAGCCTGCCTGCCTAAGGTCGAATATAAGACCAAGATCATGTACGACCCTACTTGCTGCCTTAATTAAAAATGAACCAACTCCTATGGTCTCATGATTCTTCACTAACCGTAGGAGTGGGTCTGAGCTTTTAAAGATGTTACATGCCATACTCTTGTTATCCTACCATGCAAACACTCAAGAGTCCTCGGCCCCTACGTTGGTACAGGAGAGGTACACTTGAGGAACGGACGATCTAGGATGGATGTTCCTAAGAATATGCATCATCTTACATCATATTACTCTACGATCGGCGTAGCTCCTCTACTGTCCACTTAACTTCTTCAATGGTGTACACAGAATCAGAATGGCAAGCATATTAATTGCAGACACCTTGCTCTTCTCCGAAACTAGAGAAGACCAAATCTTTAGGAGCCGGTATCTGTACTTGTCACACAGTTCTATAGCAGCAGTGGTAGAGTAAACACCTATTTAACTTTTGTTATAGTACATATGTTCCATTTATTAACACATACAAGATGCTCAAGAATTACCTTTTGTGATTTTTGGGACAAGATCTATCCGGATGGAGATGATGAAATAATAAAAACGAAAACTGGCCTACTCATTAAAACCAATCAAGATAAAAACAATATGGTAGTGACACTTGACAAATTAGTTGAAATCAAAAAAATACTTTCATACAAAGAAACTTCACAAAACACTAAACCAGCAACATCTACTCCTACAGAAAGTTTCTCAGTTGTAATTGGGTCTATCGAACATGAAATAGATGACAAATCAATTAGTGAATACCTTCAAAAATTCAATCTGCCGCATCGATATTGCAAAAGAATTACTTCCCAGATAACACAAAAGCCTACAACTCTCATAAAGATAATAAGTGGATCTAAAAACACCTGTGTGACAATATTGAAAAATTGTTTTTTTTATAAACACTGCCATTATCCGGTATATCCCAGTAAACCACCAACTCCAACGCCTAGACCATGCAGCAAATGCTTATCTTTTACACATTCTACAGAGTCATGTAACACCCCAGTAAAGTGTCCAAAATGCTTTGGCCCACATACTTCAGATAGATGCTCATCTACACTACCCCCGTACAGGTTGCGGATCAGAGGAACATCAAGCATGGTCTTTTAAATGCCCTAAAAGACCTACTGCTCCAATCACAGGCATTCCAAATATACAAATTAAATCCTTGAATAAGAAATCTGCAGACATTTCACCAGAAAAGAAAAAATCCAGAATATACAGCCCAGTCACTAACCATGATATGATCATTAACACCTACATTAATGAACTTAATGACCAAAAAAATATAGATAGAGAGGAACTGCTACAAAAGCTTCGAAAAAGGTAGGTATATTGACAATTATAAAGTGGATTCAACTGCTGTATTCTCAGGCAGCCGGGTATATATATTGATATTCGACTTAGATTGTGAAGACCCTATTTCTCCTACAGAACCAATAAACCACACCAACCGCACGTTCAACTCTCAAATATTTAAATTCCTATACTGTAACATAAATAGCTATCCACAGAGAAAACTTATAATCAATAATTTTCTTGAAAATCAAAAAATTGATTGTGCTATGTTTGTGGAAGCAAAAACCACAGAATGTACCAATACGTCATATAAAGATTGGTCAGTAATCCAATTTAATGGAAATCAAATTCACAATAAAACTAGAGGAGGCTCTCTCTTGTTCAGGCTCAACCTGGCCTCGGAATTGGTAAAGCGAACCCTCCCACCATTAACCACTATCTCAATGAGTGTGTCATTTCACTGTCCCATTTTCAGATGACAAACTACATATATTTTTAGTGTATATTCATCCAACAGCGAGAATCGAAGAAAATATATTTACGAAGGCAACTCTTTATAAATATTCTATAATAATTGGTGACTTCAATGCCAACAACCAGGCTAAAAAAAGGCAATTGACTAATTTTTTACAAAACACCAATTTTCAAAAATGGGAAACAGCACCAACGTTTATAATGCCACATAATAACGATACCACCACAGATCTTATTCTGTATACAAGTACTATTTCAAATAACATCTTAAAAGTAGAAGAAACTCCAGACCTCGGATCAGGCAATCTTGGACTTATTTTAACATTAGACCTACAAAAGGTAATTCCGTCTAGTGATGTCTAAAAGTACAATTTCTTGAAAACAAACATTAATAAAGTAAACGAAGGTATTGTTACGTGCTTACATTTTCAGTAAACACTCTGTGGGTTTAAATAACTTGCAACAAGAATTTTCACAAACCACTGATTTATTTAATCACTAAAATTACACTAGCAAATACTTAGAAATCACACAACTAATAATAACTTAATCTAATATAATTTCACTACTTTTAAAACACTAAGCACTTTACTTTTCTTCTTAAACTTGTCAACTCTTGTCTAACCTAAAAACTCTCTTGTCTGTTTACTTCACTAAACTGCATACTTCACTCAACTGAACTGTTCCCCCATCTGCTGGAGTCACCTCTTTATATACACACTTGGAATCCTTCTAGAACTCTTTTCTAGAATTCTCCATAGTTTTCTACCATGTAATAGATGATTGTTCGTCAATTGGCTCATAGACGGCGCCACCCTACTAGTCAGGGAAGTAACTAAGCTTCTGAGGAAAACTTTGAACATGAACTTAATCACATCTTTCCTTGTTAGAGGGCAGCACATAACACTGCCCCCTCCTTAAGCCTGAACGTCCCGGTCAGGCAATTCAGATTCCCCAACATACTTCATACTTCGCCAACCTATCCAAGTGCACGATCTTCATCTTGGACTTCTTACTATGTTGAATTCGGTAAACAACGTCATTGATCCGAGTGATGACTGAATACGGTCCTTCCCAGGGTGGGTGAAGCTTCGGAGATTTTATATATATCCAAACCAGATCGCCCTCCTTGAATCCTGCTGACGTTCCCTTCCGGTCATAGCGAGCCTTCATTCTGTCACTAGCTATGCTAACTTGGTTTCGAACCAATTCGTGGACATTCCTCAGCTGTTGACTAACTTCGTCTGCGTAGTCATCCACGGACAGTGGCTTCTTATCTGGTGTACCAAACATCAAATCACATGGCAGTCTGATCTCGTGCCCAAATATTACACGAGCCGGTGTCTGTTTAGTCGTCTCATGAATGGCAGCCCTGTATGCCATTAAGAAAAATGGTATATGTCGATCCCAATCTCGCTGGTTCTTGTGAACTACCTTAGAAAGATGTTCCTTCATGGTTTTATTATGTCGTTCCACCATTCCATCCGACTGGGGATGAAGAGGGGTTGTCCGAGTCTTGTGAATGCCCAGCAACTCACAAATTTTCTGAAATACCCCTGACTCAAAGTTTCTCCCTTGATCGGAATGTAGCTCCAGGGGTACACCAAATCGGCATACAAGGTTATCCACCAAAACTCGAGCAACAGTAACTGCTTCCTGATTCGGAATGGCATAGGCTTCCGGCCATTTACTAAAATAGTCCATAGCGACCAGGATGTATTTATTCCCATCATCTGTCACTGGGAATGGGCCCGCTACATCTATAGCAATCCTCTCAAAAGGAGCTCCGACGTTATATTGCTTCATTTGGCCCCTGCTCTTCGTCTGTGGCCCTTTGGTAGCTGCACAAGCCTTGCATTTGCGGCACCAAGCTTCCACATCTTGACGGCTATTTATCCAATAAAATCGTTCCCGTACTTTAGCCAATGTCTTATTCATACCAAAATGTCCCCCGGACACTCCATCATGTATTTCCTGAAGTACTTTTGGGATCCGACAGCTGGGTATCACCAGACGCATGGTAACTTCCTTCCCATCTGGACTTTCCCATGCTCTCTTTAATAGCCCATCTATAACCTTAAGGGAGTCCCATTGTGCCCACAATGCCTTCAGCTCCACACTTTTGTCCGAAACATCCTTCCATTCCGGTCACGTTCCTTTTTCTTTTGCCCTTAATATAGGACCAATTACGCTGTCATCCATTTGTTCTCGTCTTAGAACTTCCTTTGTCCAATCATCTGGAACATCTACCTGAACTGTGTTTACTATTACCGTGCCCTGTGCTTTTTCAACCCGATAGCAGTGCTTGCAGTCATCTTTGCACGGTCTTCTTGACAGAGCATCTGCATTTTTATGAGACTTTCCAGGTCGGTGTTCGATTGTGAGGTCATATTGCTGCAGTCTTTCTATCCAACGAGCCAGTTGACCTTCTGGGGTTTTCAGCTGCAGTAGCCATTTTAATGCAGCATGGTCAGTCCTGATTTTGAAATGTTGACCATAGAGGTACTTGTGAAAATGGTCCACGGACTTAACAATGGCCAATAGTTCCTTCCTTGTTACACAATAATTCCTCTCTGGTTTGGACAGTACCTTACTGAAATACTCAATTAATTTTTCCTCTCCATTTTGGACTTGAGATAGTACACATCCAATTGCGGAGTTGCTAGCATCCGTGTCAAGAATATAGAGGCCCTTTGGTTGGGGATATGCTAGCACAGGACTACTGCATAACGCTGCTTTCAGCTTCTTCCATGATGTTTCACACTCCGGTGTCCACTGATATTTAACTTTCTCCTCCGTTAGCTGGTGTAGTGGCTTTGCTATATCCGCAAATCCTTCCACAAAACGTCTATAGTAAGTGCAGAGGCCAAGAAAGCTTCGTAATTCGTGTACATTTGAAGGTCTTGGCCAATCACGCACGGCAGAGATCTTGTCCGGGTCTGTCTGTATTCCCTCCGAAGATACGACATGTCCAAGGAATTTCACTTCTTTTTGGAATAGTAGACACTTCTTTGGATTCAACTTTAGGTGTGCATTTCTGATTCTCCCAAATACTTCCTGAAGATTTTCCAAATGTTCCCTGAAGTTTCGTCCCATAACCATTACGTCATCAAGATAAACTAAGCACGTCTTCCAAGTTAGTCCTCGGAGTACAAATTCCATCAATCTTTCAAAAGTAGCTGGCGCATTGCAAAGTCCAAAAGGCATCACGGTGAATTGATATAAACCACTACCTGTTGAGAAGGCAGTCTTTTCCTTGTCGTCAGGGTGAAGTCCCACCTGCCAATACCCACTTCGAAGGTCTAGAGTTGAAAACCATCGTGACCCTGCCAGCGTACTTAATGTATCGTCAATTCGTGGTAGTGGATAGCTGTCTTTCTTCGTAACATCATTCAGCTTCCGGTAGTCGACACAAAATCTCAAAGTTCCGTCCTTCTTGGCAACTAAAACTACCGGTGATGACCAGGGACTGGTTGATTCCTCAATTACTCCATCTTGTAGCATCTTTTGAACCATCGCAGCAGCTTCTTCTTGTTTAGCTAGTGGCAACCTCCTAGGTTGTTGGCGGATGGCCGCTGAATCACCAGTGTCTATTCGATGCTGTACTATATCAGTTTTCGTGAGGATGTCTGTGTTTTTGGCAAATACCGTACTTTCTTTTTCCAAAAACTTGATTGCCTCTCTACGTTCATCCTCAGATAGGTGTTCAAACTGGGAACTCAACAAAGTCACAACTTCCCTGTCTACGCTGGTTGACGAACATTTCTCCCCTTGCTCCTCGCACCTTGCTATCCACTGGACTGGTTCGTAGGATCCTATTGCCTCGCCTTCCTTGAAAGTCACCGAGTGGGAATTTAAATTAGCCACTCTAATTGGAATTTTGTCTTTTGTCCGGGTCAGAGTTCTTGCTAAGATTACGTTTTCTGTCTTAATTGAATCATCTTTTTCAACAAGGCCAACACGGTATCCACCAGAGTTTCCTTCCAGAATGGCCTCGATTATTTGTTCTGAACGGGCAGGAATCTTGATTGTCTGAGCCATCAGTAGCCTCACTTTTTGAAATCGGTCATTTGCTGTTGACAAAATAAATTCTTCGTTTCCAATCTTTAGAACTCGTTCTACCACGTCAAGTATAAATTGATCTTGTACTCCCATAACATCCAGCCCCAAAATGAAATCATCAGTGATGTCAGCCACAATAACCCTATGACTAAAGCACAGGCGTCCAAACTGCAGATCTAGGTCAACTTCTCCATGAACCCTTACCCTGTCTCCTGTGGCTGTTCGAACGACCAATCCATTTTGGCTTTTATCAACTTTTATTCCTGATAAAAATCCGGGTCGCACTATTGATGACGTGGCACCTGTGTCGATAGTGAAGATACATCTCCGTTTGTTTACATAGCCATCCAACATTAGACTACTCGGGACTCTTCTAATCTGGGAAACCCGTATCTCTCTGGGGGCACCGTGTTCACCAGCCAGCACAGCCCCCAAGGTGCTGGCTATCTTTAGTTTTCCTGCGGCTTTTCAGTCATTGCGGCAGTTACTCGCTCAGGGCTCCGCTGCCGACAGTTTCGCTTAATATGCCCTGGTTTGCCGCACTTATAACAACGAATCACCTTCCTTGGTTGTTCATCGTTCTGCTCTTTTTCCTGCTTCCTTGGAGCATCTGGTTTTGTCATCAACTGGCTTATCATTTTGTGCATATCAGCCATCAAAGATTCCATATTTGATTTTTCTAAACGGTCCTCTTCTTCTACCTTCATGGTTCGTACTCTCGGACGTGCAGTCTCTTTGTAAGCGGCTTCAACCTCGAGGGCATGGATCAAGGCTTCACTACCAGTCTTATCTCGGGATAATCTAAGGACTCGCCTGATCTCATCTCTTATGCCATCGATGAAAGTACCAACTGTTAATTGTTCCTGGAATTCTTTGGGTGCATCCGGGTAAGCCAGGTATGTCAGTCGCTCAACAGCTGCTTCAAAATCTTGTAAACTTTCCCCAGTCTTTTGTGTGCGTGATTTGAGCTGAGTCCTGTATACTTGGGCGAGGTGTTGGTCGCCATATCTTAGATCTAGTGCAGCTTCCAAAACTTTAAAATCCCGTTGCTGCGTCACTGGAATACTCTGAAGCAACTCTGTGGCTTGGCCCCTTAATGCTAGCACCAATGCCATAGCTTTGTCTTCATTGCTCCAATTGTTTGCGTATGCCGCTGCCTCAATTGTCTTTTATAGGTTGACCAAGAAGTTTGACCATCAAAGGAAGGCGGTTGTAATCGAGGACCTGATGATGATAATACCAGCTGGCCTTCTTGTTCTCTTAACAGTCGCTTAAGTCGCTCTACCTCTCCTTCAACTGCACGAAATTTTCCTTCTATATCGGTAACTTTCCCTTCGACGCCAGTAACTTTTCCTTTGACTTCAGTTACTTCCTCTTCAACCTTATTTACTTTTCCTTTGACATCACTCACTTCTTCTTCGACAGCAGTCACTTTTCCTTCGACGCCAGTCACTTTTTGTTCAACTTTATCTACTTTTTCCTTGACCTCATTAGTGGCTGACAGGATAGCATCTTGTTGCCCTTGTATAATTTTCCTTAATTCTTCTTTCTCTTCTAGACGTCGTTTTTCTTGTTCTTCTTTCTCTTCTAGACGTCGTTTTTCTTGTTCTTCCCGACGTTGTCTTTCTTGTTCTTCTTTTTCTTCCAGACGTCGTCTTTCTTGTTCTTCTAGTTTTTCTTTCTGACGTCGTCTTTCTTGTTCTTCTTGACGTCTTTCTTGTTCTTCTAGCATCATTTTGCTAAATGCAGCTAACATGTCTTGCATTGGCTTTTCAGCGGCCATGCTTCTTGTTTCCATTCAAAAACTAACAAACAACACTAACAAGTCTTATTTAAAGTCTATATCTGGTATACGTCAAATATGTCCACAAAATTCAGAATAGAATGTTCTATAAATTTTCTCACACTAGCACTTGTCTAATGTCTATATCACTTTCCAGTTCGACTCACTTCACTATCTCCAGTGGTTTCCAAATAGAACACTATGGAACTTCGTCGAATTCTTCAAAAATTCTGTTGCAATTCCGCTTCTGACACCAATTGTTACGTGCTTACATTTTCAGTAAACACTCTGTGGGTTTAAATAACTTGCAACAAGAATTTTCACAAACCACTGATTTATTTAATCACTAAAATTACACTAGCAAATACTTAGAAATCACACAACTAATAATAACTTAATCTAATATAATTTCACTACTTTTAAAACACTAAGCACTTTACTTTTCTTCTTAAACTTGTCAACTCTTGTCTAACCTAAAAACTCTCTTGTCTGTTTACTTCACTAAACTGCATACTTCACTCAACTGAACTGTTCCCCCATCTGCTGGAGTCACCTCTTTATATACACACTTGGAATCCTTCTAGAACTCTTTTCTAGAATTCTCCATAGTTTTCTACCATGTAATAGATGATTGTTCGTCAATTGGCTCATAGACGGCGCCACCCTACTAGTCAGGGAAGTAACTAAGCTTCTGAGGAAAACTTTGAACATGAACTTAATCACATCTTTCCTTGTTAGAGGGCAGCACATAACAGTATGTTATCATTTTTGGAAAATCCAGAACATCGAGAAATTACAAGACAGCAAATATCAAACTTCAACGCTAAGTTAACATCACTTATTTTAGAGTATACACCAAAGACGAAATATACCTCTACTATACACACGAACTCCCACCTTATATCTTAAGCCTTATAAAGAATAAAAGACAAATGTACAGGGAATATAAAGCCAACAGAGAGCCAGAGATGAAAACTGAAATAAATAGATTTAATAAAAATATACAAGAATTAATCCAACAATTCAGAACACACAATTGGATAAGGGCATGTGAAAATATAAACGATAAAAAAGGAAAAACGTATTGGCAAGAGATAAAAAAAACTATCAAAATATAAAAATAAAATGGGTAATAAGTACATCATAGAGGAGAATGGGGTGAGGTATGAGAGACCTGCCAAAAAAGCAGATATATTTGCCCTCGTATTTGCCAGACATTATAAAAGGTGCACAAAAGAAATGAAGATAGCAATTTTGACAACCTTCATCATGACAATGTTACCCAGTGGTACGAGACATATTTCTCGGAGATCCCACCAATGGAAGAACATATTATAACAGAGGAAGAATATTTTGATATAACACACCAAGGTAAAAGCATAGCACCAGGCCATGACTACATGGATAAAAAAATACATCTGTATATCAAAAAATTTATGAATTCTGTTTAAGAACCCACTATATACCTACCGAATGGACAACTGGCACTATAATCACCATTCCTAAGCCAAACCTAGATCATTCTAAAACAAATAGTTACAGGCTAATTACACTACTCCCGGTATTAGGCAAGAACTTCGAGAAAATTATCAAAAATAGGATACAACAAGCCATAGGAAATCAAATTCCAGGATACCAATTTGGATTTAAGACTGGTCATTCAACAATGCATCCTCTTTCAATTTTAACCAATAACATAGAAGCGAGCAAACTTAACAGGTCTAAGTGTGGAGCGGTATTCCTCGATATCAATAAGCAATGTTCTTTTCAGCTCGCTAGACGAGCGGGCAAAGCTGTAAATAATTTCTTCAATAAATTTTGTCATTCTCTTCACTAGAATGAAGAGAATTGGTTCCAATAATTCTTGAGATATTGAAGATCTTAATAGATTTTTAATTATTTCTAACTTGGAGAATGACCTCTCGTAAGTTACTTGCATATAAGAAAGTTTTGTGCAGTAATCTCATGACATGTACGGTATGCATTTTTTGTAATATGTATTGCTTTCTTTGCGAGTACAGATTCCTTTTCTTATACTTTCTTATGCTTTTTCAGTTTCATTAACTTCACCTTCATCTTCCATCCAATTCTCATTTTCACTATCTTTTGTAGGAGATATCTCTCTGTCTAGAGCTTGTGAAATAAGGTGAAAAAAAGATATAAAATTCATCAGTTCCTTGTACCGAGATAATGTTATCTCTGTTACAACCTTTTAAATTTTAAAATCTTAGTGGCTTAAAGTCTTGACCAATTCAAATTTATCGTAATTACGTATGTCGAATCTATTTGGATCAAAAAAAGCTAATGCCTGAAAAGTAGTACTATTCTGCATGAATCGTGATTTCAATGCAGATAACAGTTCATCGAATATGATATGGAACACTTAGACCTTGCATAATTTCAAGGCATCCCATTTAGCGGCGTCGTCTTCCGATAATTCATTAGGGATTATTTTTTTCTTTCTATTTCAGGTAAATCAATTTCAATGTTTATGTTGGGAAGGTCTTCCATTCCGTCATCAACTATTTTAGTAAATTATTTATATTTCTCATATCATCAAAGCTGTCAGAGATGTTCAATTTGTATTTTTAGAGAAACAATCTGGTTCCAGGCAGCTATGTAGTCCAAACCATTTGTTTCTATGTATTTGGAAACTGGAGTTGCTTTACTAAAAATATGGAGGAACATGAATGCCGATATTAAATTGTATCAAATTTACTCCACTTCTCTAATAAATTTCTAGCTTCTGCCGATGTTTCGCCATCAGCATCTCCACCAAACCCAATCGAATGAGGAGCTTCTAGCAAATACAGAAATCTGGGTAGATGAATGAAATATTGTTTGTAATGCGGCATCATTACTATTCCATCTAGTTCCTCCTATTTTTTTAGGCTTTTGCAGGTTTTTTATTTCTTTTTTCATTTTTTAACATTTCCCCCATACACACACTACTGTTATACAAGCGTGAAATGAACACTGCAGTTTGGTGGCATGAATTTTTATATGAAATGCAGCAATTTGTTACATCTCCGATAACTAAATTTAATACATGAGCATGCAATGCGTAAATGGGATTTTGGTGAATCCTTCTTCAAATGTGCCTGTAAGCCAGAATATTGACTAGTCATGTTTACAGAATCGTTGAATAACTCACTAAATTTTTCAAATAATTTCCTCAGATGCTCCTTTACTATAATATTGTACTGGTCTAAGGCGGTAGAAGATTTTACCTCAAACATTTTCAAAAGTCTTTCTTTAACCAAGCCATCAACATAAACATAGCGAACACATACTGATAATTGATACTACATTTGAGTGGAGTCAATTTCCAAAGATATGCCTTCATAACTTCTTCTGAAAGTTTTTCTTATTTTAAGCTCCCAATAATCATGACTTTATTATAGTCCAAGAGCTGGTGGCAAATTTTGACTATGGATTTGATACAACTAGCCATAATGCATAAAAGTATCGTCTACGGTAGTTGTATAGGGAATGGGCAGTCTGGCTGGCTTAAGCAGGTGGGCCAGGTACAGCGCAAGGTAAGAGTTAGGTAGAAAATATGTGTTAAAAAGCCTCCAACTAAATTCAGATCGACTATTAAACAATATTTAATCAAATATGCTTTCTTTACACTTGAAGATATCGAACATGGATTTAAAAATTTTTCTGTAGTGTAATGTTACTTATTGATTCTTTTTTAATCCTCTCAATGTTTTAATCTTTTACACTAATTGTTTCTTATCATTATTAATTACAATATATATTACATTTTTCCTTGTGTAATGTATAATGGTTTTTATGAATTTTGTCTTGTGTTAGACTATATATATATAGAAATATTTTAATTGATTTTAATCACTATACTTAAGAAAATCTATTTTTTGACGTTGTAAACTATTTAATATGATTACAATAAAGTTCTATTCTATTCTATAGTTTAAAAAAACTAAAAAACAAGCTTTAATAGCAAACCGAACTAAAAAGTAAAAAATAATGTTTAAATACAAGATTCATTTTTTTATTGTAAAAAGCGTGGGGTGCTTGTTATAAACCCCACGCTTTTTACAATAAAAAAATGAATCTTAATATTTAAACATTATTTTTTACTTTTTAGTTCAGTTTGCTATTAAAGCTTGTTTTTATAGCCTTTTTAAACTATAATTTTTTTTTAGTCACCCTCTTGCCATTCATCCCTCGGCACGTTTCTTACCAATAATAAAATATATATTAATGACAATGGCTCCTCAGCCAAAATATAGACAATATATGTCATTTTTTAATTTTATTTTATCCTGATGAGGGCATTAAGACAAAGTTATCAAATTATTGTATTGTCATCGGTTCTTGATAAGTATGCAAAGTTTCAGTTTAATCTGATATTTTGAAGTGGGTGAGAATCACATTCATAGATTCCTTTACAAACAAACATACAGGTGACGCTAATAAAAGGGTGTTAAAAATATTATTGATTCATAATAAAATTACAAAAATTATAATTTATAATCAATTATAAACACAATATATACACCACAGACAGTTTGAGTGGGGTGACGTACCAGACTACCCCAATGAGTATTTTCAAAATATAAAAAAAAATATTTTTGATGTATGCTGAAATGTTTATAGAGCGTTAAATAATAATGCTAAAAAGCCAGACCGTATCGGTGGTGTTAAAGAACTACCAGACGCGATAAAAAAACATTCCGTGAGCTACAGTGAGAAAGACTATGGGAAAGAACGATTGTGAGAGGGAGCGTTTATCTGCAGCTTCTTATTGCCCTGATGTGCTGCGTTTTTGTTGACTCTGAGCGTTGACATAGTTCGAACAAATGTACTAACCGTAATGATGCTCATCAGGCCTGAAAGTTTTGGAGTAAAAAATGTTGTACGTTTTTCCAGGTTATCCAGTTTAATAAATCAAAAATAACTTTTTATGTTAATATTTAATTGATTATACATAAAAATATGAAATAAAAATACCAAGTTGTTTAATAAAAAATAAATTTCTCGATGAGTTAATATTTGGTATTACTTGTTGATGTTAGTTATTCTTATTTCTTTTTAATTTAAAAAAAATTTTGTTATGATAAACAATCAAAATAAATGTGGAGTACTATGTGGATTTTCAAATAACATTAATATTTTTCCAAGCAATACAGACGTACTTTCTTAAAATTAAATCAATTGTTACCAACAAAAATTGTCACAGTTGAAAAAAATTAACTTACTGAGACT
The DNA here is from genome assembly GCA_963675555.1 of Leptura quadrifasciata. Classification (NCBI taxonomy): domain Eukaryota; kingdom Metazoa; phylum Arthropoda; class Insecta; order Coleoptera; family Cerambycidae; genus Leptura; species Leptura quadrifasciata. The sequence continues at coordinate 54,123,330 of OY776677.1, forward strand.
TAACTTTATTCCTTCAATTAAATTAATATTGTCGGGGTTCTGTAGCCACTTAATAAATCAATATGTGATCTGCCTATTTATTTTAAACAAAACTACATTTTTCACTGTGAATAACACCACACATTTTATTAAAACAAAAGTTCTTTACAACTAAATTAACTGCCGGGTGCTTGGTAGCCATCATCGTCTCATCTTGCTACCTTCTACCCTAGCGCCCGCTGTCTTCATTATTAGGTACCGTCCTCTTCTGGCCGTTGCCACGACCTTCGGCAGGTGCGGTACCAGTGTCGACACGCATAGACGTACTTGGGGTTCTGACATCCTCTCCCTTTGAATCTCGCGTAAGTCCCGTGCGGGATTCAAGACGAATTGGTTGATGATTCTTGGAAGCAGGGCCGGAATCTTTTATCGGATGTTTAGATTTAGGAGGTCGCCCTCTGCGTCTTAGTGGCTGTAATGGTACATGTTGTGCTTCCGTGTCACGATAGGAAGTTAAGGCGGAAATATGATACTTTCCCAGGGGAACAGCTGGATTGTCAATGTTGGCGACCTCGAAACTGGTAGGAGTAATCACTCGGCATATTACATGCGGTCCATCCCTCTTTGGAGCAAACTTCGAGGTGATAGATTGTTTCGCTTTGCTCAGGACATGAGTGTCTACCATGACTTTATCTCCCACTTTGAATGGAGAAACGTTTCGTCTTTTCGCGTCTGCATATTTCTTAGAGTCATCTTGACTCTTTTCATGAGTCTCACGGGCTATCTTGAGTGTTTCACCAAGACGGTCAAGGAATCCAGTTATCTGTGGAACAAAGTTCTGATCATGAACAATGGCACGTAAGTCTCTGTTTACATCGTCAGGGGTTCTCAGCTCTCTTCCGAATGTGAGATATGCAGGAGTAAAGCCTGTACTTTTGCATCGGGCTGAGTTTAAGGCGAATCTTATCGCTGAAATCTGGTCAGACCATAAAGTATGGTTAGCATTGGTGAGTATAGCTAATTGAGTCTTAAGGTCCCTATTTTTCCTCTCGACTGGATTACTGGCAGGATGGTAAGCAGGTGTCAGCGACTGCGTAAAGCCTAAACAGAAAGCGACCTTTTGCATGACTTTGCTCACGAATTGTGGGCCGTTGTCGCTTATGACTTTTCTTGGGACGCCATATCTAAGGATTACTTCATTGACGAGGCATTTTGCACATTCTTCCGCAGTAGCGGTTTTTAACGAAAGCAGTTCAATCCATCGACTTGCGGTATCTTCGACAATAAAAATCCATTTGAATCTTTCAGAAGTCTCTGGTAAAGGACCAAACAGGTCTATAGATAGTACTTCAAAACGTTGAGCCTGGACAGGAGTCTATAATAATCCGGATGGTTTATAATTAGAAATTTTGAACCTTTGGCACTCAATGCATTTTTCCAAGTAGGCTGATACATCACGTCTCATGTGAGGCCAGTAATATCTGCTTGAAATTTTGCGGACAGTTCGGTCAACCCCGAAGTGACCAGCCATGGCAGTATTATGGTATTCTGCCAATATTTTCGGGACAGCAGAACGAGGTACGACCATCTGAGGTTCGTCTTCATCTTCTTCGGGAACATAACGATATAAGATTCCATTTGACATTAGGTAACCTCTTTCAGACCAGCATTTGGCATCGTTGGTGAATGATGAATTGGTCTCCTCTAGGGCATTGACAATTTTCCTGATATCTGCGTCATCAAGTTGCTCTTCTCTTAGTTCGGAGGCAGAGCGCATGGGTAGCTCAACAGCTACAAAATTCATCTCGCTTTCGGGAATTGGAGGTCTGGAGAGTGTATCGGCGACTACATTTAGCTTTCCTAGAGTATACTCTATTTTTAAGTCTAATTCTTGAAGTGACAGTGCCCACCGAGCTAATCTGCCATTGGGTGATTTTAATGAAAGCAACCACTTGAGCGGTTGATGATCACTTTGTAGAATGATAGATGCTCCATCTAGGTAGCCACGAAACTTATCTATGGCCCATATTGCTGCGAGTGCCTCTCGCTGGGTGGTGCAGTAGTTTCTCTCAGAGTCCGTCAGTAACCTACTAGCAAATTCCACAGGTCATGCAGACATGCTCCAAGCGCATATGCACTAGCATCTGTACGAAGAATGAATGGAAGGTTAGGATCTGCCTGCCTCAAAATTGGACTAGAAGTGAGGCAAGTTTTTAGATGTTCGAAGGCTTCTTGTTGCCTATGACTCCATTCCCATTTGGCTTTTTTCTTCGTAAGAGAAGTTAGAGGTCGAGATATCTCGGAGAATTTCTCAATAAACCGTCGAAACCATGAAGCAGTCTGAAGGAAATTGAGCAGCTGCTTGACATTCCTTGGTTCTGGCATGTTCTTAATGGCATCTATCTTGGATGGATCCGGCTTAAGGCCCTCAGGCGTGATCAGGTGGCCAAGATACTTAACAGAGGAACAGCCAAAGGTACATTTGCGACGATTTAGACCCAATTTAAACAGTCGAAGCCTGTCAAAAACTTTGCGAAGATCGTTAATGTGTTCTTCAAAGGTGGGGGATAAAATAATCAAATCATCCAGGTAAACAAGTAAAGTTACATCTTGGAGACCTGCTTTGAAACGGTCCATAAGCCTCATAAAAGTTGCAAGGCTACCTTTCAGGCCAAACGGCATCCGGTTGTAACGAAACATTCCAAACGGCGTTACGAATGCAGTCTTATCTCTGTCGCAGGTCCCAACGGAAATTTGATGATATCCAGACTTTAAGTCTAGGGTGGATATATAACCAGATTTCTTAGTCATGTGCAGAAGGTCATCGATTCGCGGGAGAGGATACTTATCATCTCTGGTTATGGCATTCAGCCGGCGATAATCTACACACAATCGGGTACCCCCGTCTTTCTTGGGTACCAAAACAACTGGAGCAGCATAAGGAGAGTCACACTCCTCAATTGTACCATCATGCAGCAGTTGATCTAGTTCTTTTCGTAAAATATCTTTTTTTGGTTCAGACATCCTATAAGGAGGCACAGCTACCAGAACATCATCAGTTAAGACAATGCAATGTTCCGCGAACGGTGTAGCTTCATTGCTAGGCCTAAAAATATCTTGATACGTTTGCAAAGTTGAGTTAATTTCAAGCACGTTAGTGCTTGTCAGAGACGAACCTTCATTATCTCGTAAAGATACCACGTCGACAGTATTATAAGACAGGCTAGTGTTAGCTTCTTTGACAAAAGAGTAAGGGGCAGTTAGGTCTTCCCCGAAATACCAGCAATTATTCGGCACATCCACAATAATATTTGCATGTTGCAAAAAATCGACACCAAGCAAGGTTCGGCTATCCATATGATCAGGTACGGCAATCAGGTTCGTATGAATCATCTTATGCCTGATAATAATTTTGACATTAAATACCTGAGTAAGAACGCATCTTTCTATTCCATCTGCCAGAGTCATTAGTAAAGGTTTTAACTCATAAGGCATATTCCTTTTTAGAAGCAATTGGGCAAGTTGTGTTCCTGCCATGCTTGTTTTGGCCCCCGTGTCAAGGATAGCAGTTCCGTGCAAATCTTCTATTTCGATAGGCACCAATGGCCGGACTACCTCTTCTCCTGAAGTGCTGTAGTATCGAAAGTCGGCTGGAATATCCTGAATTTCACTTTTTACAAGCTTACTCTTACACGTAGGACAGTTACTTCTAATAAAACCTATAGCACCACATCCGAAACACGTAACTTGGGGTTTAGTGTCATCAGAATCGGATGTACTGGGCGGCAGCTCTGATTTCCTTTGACCGAGTTTACGGCATTCTTCCTTGACGTGACCATAAGCTTTACAGTAGGAACACTGTTTCTTAGGTTTTGACTTCAAAGTATCTCCAGAAACTTTGGTCACCGATTTTGTCTGAGAAGATGTGACAGTCATCTTAGATTCTTGCAATGTAATCTCAGCTTTTCGAGCTTTTTCAATTAATTCATTAAAATTTGACAAAGTGTCACGTGGAACTTTATCTCGAATTTTAAAATGCAATAATCCATAAATCATGTCCAACTGGATTGATTCCGGGAGAGCAGGTGTACTTGGAAGATGAGAAAGCAAAGCTCTGCAGCGGCTAATGTAAATGTCCGTTTTTTCGTCATCTCGTTGCTCTCTGGCAAATAATTCGTGATAAACCTGATGAGAGGGTTTTGAATACCCAAATGCATGCTTTAGTGCTTTGATGGCGTCATCGAAGGTGGTAATTGAATTCTTGACACCTTGCCACCAGGTAGCAGCTTGACCTTCCAAAAGCATGGGGAATCCCTTTAAAGCATTTGCATCAGAAATTTGTACGCAGTCTTTGTATATGGTAATGGAATCTATAAATGCATGAACATTTTGATTTTTCGAACCGTCGAAACGGTGTGTGCATTTGGAAAAATTCCGTTGAATAGTTGATGCTACCGGAGCATGACCTAAACTTGCAATAAGGCTTTGCAACATTTCCGGCGTCATAACAACTTGTCTGATCTCATCACCAATTTTGGTAGTTTGTATATTACCTGGAAATTCGTGTAAAACACGTCCAGAACGTAAATTCATCGACTGTTATCCAAATTAGGCTCGTACAGTTTGACAACACAGCATATTATCCGAATATGCACCGTGGAGCACGAGTGTGTTGAAACTTTGTAAATACACCTTGTATATGAGCTGTGGAATGTCTATGAATAAAATGTTCGTAATACAGCAACACCGAAAACAAAATTTTTTGGGCTTTTGAGAGTCCCTCGTATATGTCCGTACACGCAAATGTCCTCGTTTAAGTTTATAAACGTAAAGCAAGCGAATTGCACTATTTTCGCACAAAAAGTCAAAAGGTGTTTCCACTTACGAGAATATTTCGTATACCCCTTGTATACTAATCACAAAAATGTCTCTCGCGGCTTATTTTAACACGCACAATTAATTATAGTCCAAAAAAGGCTTAAAACCAAAGCTCTGCTTCTTGTCCACGTATACAACACTTGGTACACCCTGTACATTGACCAGGCTATAAGATATGAGTGTACTTTGCGTATTTTTAAAATGAACTGAAAGTCCCACAGTGTCTATTAAAATACACAAAAATGTCTGTATATGCTTGATGGACAGGACGTTATAACTTTTGAATTAAATTGCATGCTTAAAATAAACTTTGTTACCTCGGTTCCTTTGGGATAAAGTGAATCGTTTACTTACTACTGAAACTACACAAAACATTGAGTTCACAGGTTTTCACATGTTCACAATTAGTTCTGTTCATAGAAAAAAATAAGGCAACACGTTGGAGCGCCAATGTCGGGGTTCTGTAGCCACTTAATAAATCAATATGTGATCTGCCTATTTATTTTAAACAAAACTACATTTTTCACTGTGAATAACACCACACATTTTATTAAAACAAAAGTTCTTTACAACTAAATTAACTGCCAGGTGCTTGGTAGCCATCATCGTCTCATCTTGCTACCTTCTACCCTAGCGCCCGCTGTCTTCATTATTAGGTACCGTCCTCTTCTGGCGGTTGCCACGACCTTCGGCAGGTGTGGTACCAGTGTCGGCACGCACAGACGTACTTGGGGTTCTTACAATATTAAATAATATCAAAAATATAAAAATTGTGATTTTGCACTAAAAAAAATTTATTATTTTATTTAATTACCATTACTTATACATAATTTTAAAAGTATTTATTTATTTAATACACAGCAATAATTTACAATGTTACATATAATTGATGGAATGTTAAAAAATGTATGATTTTATCACTCATAAAAAAATTATTAAATCAATTTAAAGTAACTGATATACTTGTTCATGGTAACGTAGCAAATAATTTTGTTCCAAAACTTTCAGACCTGATGTGCGTCATTACGGTTAGGACATCTGGTTAAACCATGTGAACACTCAGAGCCAATGAAAACGCAGCACATCAGGGTCCTAAGAAGCTGCAGGTAAACGCTCTCTCTCTCACATTCATTCTTTTCTGTAGTCTTTCTCGCTGTAGCCCATGGAATGTCTTTCATCGTGTCTGGCAGTTTTAACACCAGCGATACGGTCTGGATTTTTGGCATTATTATTAAAAATATGTACTTAACATGCTATAAAAATTTCAGCGTGCATCAAAAATATTTTTCTTCATATTTTAAAAATACTTGTTGGGGTAGTCTGGTTCCACGTCATCTCACTCAAATGGTCTGTGGTGAATATACTGTGTTTATAATTGATGATAAATTATAATTTCTGTAATTTTATTATGAATCAACAATATTTTTTAATACATATTTTCAACCTAACTCTCACTTTTCCCAGTGCCTGGCTCACCTGCTAAACCCAGCCAGACTGGCCATTCCCTATACAACTATCGTAGATGGTACCTTTATGCATTATGGCTAGTTGTATCAAATCCACCAGCTTTCCGACTATTAAATGCATTTTTAGACTTGAGAGATTGGAGTGAAAATCTTCCCCTTATCTATTTTTTGTACTTTCTAATTTTTTCTTCAAAATTAAATTATGCTTTACTTTTCTATCTACATAGTTTTTGACTGGACCAAATTTTGCGACTAATAATTCTAAAACTGCTAAGAAGTTTTCTTTTTTAGAGAGTGGGTCATTTAAGGAATACCAATCTTCATTGCTGTGTCCTCTAAATAAATCTTGCTTAGCAGTTACTAAAATGACAGATGTAACTCTATATTATATTTCCCTATTTGTTTTTATATTTTTCTTCCACTGATTGTGTTGTTTAGTGGTGAATCCAGTGTTAATGATTTGGAGGAACATCCTAACATATACCCACGAACAGCTAATTTGTGGTTGGTACTCTTTTCATGCACATCAATACTTTATTCCCGATATCCATTTTGTTCTTTGTTGTCTTTTCCTACCTTGTCATTTTTGTTGGCTTTTATCCTTTTTTGTAAATACCACTGAAATTCAATGAAGTTCTACCCTCAATAGATGCTCCATTATTTAATTTTTTAAAACGTGCTTAGTGCATGAAAAATAAAAGCACTTTTTTTGAGTGCTCCCGAGTACATTTTGTCAGTGCTTAGCACAGCTCTGGTAGTAAATATGCTTGTTTTAACATTTGTAAAAAAATATCTACCAGACAAAATATATAATTTTTCCAATAACTGAATAACACAATAAAAAACGTAAACAAGAGAGAGATGTTTCCTCATAGTAAACTTTAATCAAAAACCAAATATGATCTTTATATTTTGCGAAAGACTTTCAACTAAAAAAGATCACTGTTGCGAATTGGTGGTTAGTGTAAATACCGAATATGCAATATAATAATATAGGCATTAGGGGATATGCCAGTTCATCATATTGTATAGATATAAGATGATACACTGCCAGCGCAGCGGTGCTTCCATTCTCTAACATAAATAAATAGGTATCAGGTATCACACAGAAAACGCATGACACTTGTTGTCTGGCAAGGGTAGTTATTGATTCAGTAAAAGGTAGAAACAAATTATGAAAGATGTGGAACAAATAAATAAGAGGCAAACTGCAAATTTTCCTATTGTTCATTACTAGTTTCATTGTTCAGTTGGAGGCACGAGAAAGACGTAGGGCCCAGTCCGCATTTGCAAACCTAGCCAGGATGCCACTGAAGCTTAATAGTATTAGATAATTTTCCTGTATTTTTCAATTTTTATGACCTCAACATTTTTAACATTCCTCTATATTTACCTTTCTATAGTACATAATCCTGTTCAACAGAAAACTGTTATGAAAATTATATTTTAATGAACAAATTAAAATGAAAGCTCAGAAATTCAACAGCAGTGCTATTCTTGACTGTTCGCATTTTTAAAAGTTACTCGCATACTATTATTATTATTAGCCGTTACTCGAGTCCGAGTATAAAAATGTAACAGTCGATAAATTGTGTACAATAAAAAACAAGTAAAAGGTGTAGTCTATTGTAATTCCCATTCATCTACGGTGCACACGACTATGGCTATAGAGGCCAATTCGGGAGAGCACATGTCGACCGCAGTCAGGACAAACATAGACCTGGTTATTAGGTCTTGGATTCGGCCTTCTTGCAGCAACATTGCCTTGATAGCTGGCCACAACCCCTCGCCATTCGGTTCTGTCCGCTGCAAGTTGTTCCCATTGCTCGTCTGCAATACCGCAGGATTTTAGATTTTCATGGAGAGCGTCCTTGAACCTCTTTCGTTGACCACCACGCCTTCTTCTACCGCTTAGCAATTCACCATAAAGTGTACATTTAGGAAGGCGGTTATCATGCATACGATGAACGTGACCTGCCCATCTTAGGCGTGCTCTTGAAATAAGCACCTCAATTGGAAGGCTGTTTGCTCTCCTGAGTACTTCCACGTTTGATATGTGATGGAACCAACGGATTTTCATCATACTTCTGAGGTGTCTTTGCTGAAAACGTTCTAATTCTTTCACATGACGACGGTAAGTGACCCAGCTTTCACATCCATATAGCAGTGTTGGAATGACAACTGCTCTGTAGACAGCCATTTTCGTTGATAAAGCAAGGTCGTGGTTGTCAAATACTCTCTCTCTAAGTCCCCAGAGTGCTCTAGATGCAGCGTTAATTCTATTGCGAATCTCGCTGTCCATGTTTGCTTTGTCATTAACAACGTTGCCTAAGTAATTGAACTGATCCACCACTTCAAGAGAATTTCCGTTAAGTGTAATGTCTATTTGGTTCACTTGATGAGGAGTTGACATAATCTTAGTCTTTCCAATGTTGATTTTAAGTCCCAAGGAATCATAGCTCTGGGCATACACATCTAAAAGTTCTTGAAGCTCTTCCGGCGTAGAGGCTAAAAGTGCACAGTCATCCGCATACTGGAGATCACAAATGAATCGTGTGCGTGTCTTCGTGAAAGCTCTAAAGCGCCCTATGTTAAAGAGACCGCCATCAAAACGGTATCTGAGACCTATTCCTCTGACTGTCAGTTTGTTGTCAACAATAATTGTTAGAGCAGTGGTAAACAAATTAAAGAGTAAGGGTGCCAGGACACATCCCTGCCTAACTCCAGTGAGGGTTTGGAAAGGTTCGGTTGCCTCATTATTATACATAACCTGGGCGTTGTTGTTTGTATGTAGACTGCGACATACTTCCACAAATTTTCTAGGGATACCTAAGCGGAACATAATTTTCCAGAGCACTTCCCTGTCCACCGAGTTAAACGCCTTGGTTAAATCAATGAAGGCCATGTGAATTTCTCCTTGATGTTCGAGTGCTTTTTCTTGAAGCTGTTTAAGTGTGAAGATTAAATCCGATGTGCCTCGGTTTGGTCTAAAGCCACTCTGTGTTTCAGGAAGTAACTTTTCCATAACAGGTGTTAGCCTATTTGCCATCGCTTTAGTGAGTATCTTCCCTCCAACAGCCAGGAGAGCTATACCCCTGTAATTTCCACAGTCCGCAGCGCTCCCTTTGTTTTTGAAGAGGTTGATTAAAAGTGTATCACGAAACTCCTGCGGAGCTTGACCACTTTCCCACACGATATCAAACAGTTTTTTGAGGTAGGGTATGAGCTCTGACGACACAGCTTTAAAGATCTCAGCTGGGAGTGAGTCGGCGCCGGGAGATTTGTTATTTTTTAGCTGCCCAATGGCGGTTAAGATCTCTTCCGTTGTTAGTGGTTTATCTAAGTCTTCGAAGGTGTCATATTGAGGGATAAGATTTATAATATCGTGATCGGCTTGACTTTGCTGGTTAAGAATGTTAGAGTAATGTTCTTTCCATCGGGCTCTTATTTCCTGGTCTTCTTTGAGGAGATTTCCATTTAAATCTTTAATAGGGCACATATTTTTCCGACTGGGGCCGTACACTGCTTTTACTCCTTGAAAGAAATTCCTGTAGTCGTGTGAATCGGCGTACCTTTGAATTTCTCTGGCCTTGCTTGCCCACCACTCGTTCTTTATTCTTCTGATTTCGCGTTGCGTTTCATTCTTAGATTGGGTAAAAGCTTCTGCTTTTGATGAGTCGTTGGGGTGGTTGATAGCGTTTTGGAAGGCAATATGTTTGCGGTCAAGAAGTTCTTGTATAAAAGCTTCATTATCATTGAACCAGTCCTCCTGTTTTTTACTTGCTGCAGTGCCAAGAATTTCCTCACTCGCACTTTTTAAACTGTCTTTAATTTGTGACCAGGTAGTAGCGACATCTACAGAATTGGTTTCTTCTAGTGCACTCAAATTCTCTTGAACTTTTTGCTTTAGCTGTTCGACGGTTTGTTGGTCACGCAATTTACTAATACAGAGACGGGGTCTACGTTTTACTTGAGTTCTTCGGTGTTTGGGTCTCATAACAATTTTCATTTTAGAGACAACAGGACGATGATCGGTCCAACATTCGCTATCAATGCGCGCCTTTGTAATTTGGACGTCCTTGAGATGCTTCCTACGTACGATAACATAGTCCAGTAGATGCCAGTGACCTGATCTGGGGTGACGCCAGGTGCCTTTAAATTTATCCTTTTGTCGGAAAATGGTGTTTGGTATAACTAGATCATGTTCGGCGCATTTAGTTAGGAGTAGTTGACCGTTAGCGTTCATGTTGCCCAAACCGTTCTTGCCTATGATACCTGGCCAGGTGTCTGCATCTCTCCCTACTCTAGCGTTAAAATCGCCAAGAATAACGAGTCGTTCCGTTTTAGGTATTCTACAGAGGGTTTCTTCCAGCTGTTGATAGAAGCTTTCCTTGGTTTCGTGACTTGCATCCAGAGTGGGAGCGTAGGCGCTTATTAGATTTACCGCGTTGCCATCTGATAGCTCATAGCGTAGCAGCATTAGACGCTCGGATAGGCCTTGTGGTACTTGTGTTAAGTTGGATACAAGTTGATTCCGAACGGCAAATCCTACTCCATGTTGTCTTCTTGAATTGGCGGGAAGACCTTTCCAATAGAAGGTGTAGTACTTTTCTGTGAGAGAGCCTTCCTCCAAAAATCGAGTTTCGCTGAGAGCTGCAACGTCAACATTGAGTCGGTGAAGTTCTCTATCTATTAGAGCAGTTCTTCTTTCAGGCCGATCGGTGCGAGTGCTGTCGTTCAAAGTACGAACATTCCAAGCGCCTCGCATACAACTATAATGCGAACGAAAACTCATATTAGATATTCTTGATCATTCGCAAGACATTCGAGTATTCACATTAAACAGTGAGTGGATTTTTACAATCGGTAAATATGCGAATGATGATATAACCTAATTTTTTATTTCAAAATCTTTAAATTTATTACGTTCGTGATATGGTATAAATCAAAAAGTCTCTTGTGTTGTAATTTGTTGATAATGGGCGATTTACAATATATTGCGAACATTGAAAATATGGAAAATTCAGAAGCTCTCGTACAGCGACAAAAGAGGTTTAATAATGTAGATCCGTTCGAAATTTTATGTGAAAAAGAGTTCATACATATATTTAGAATGTCTAAGGAATTATGCAGATTTCTTAATCTAGAACCATTCATGAGACCACAAAGGAGAGCTACCGATTTGAGTAAAATTTACCAGACGCGAGTTTTGGATTTTTCTTTATAAATTCCAGTAGTAACCGTTTTTGTTCTGTAGAAGTGTGGTCTCCATTACACAATAAATTATTAGCAAAAAAATATTTTTCTTTGTGAATACAAATATAACCTACAACAAACTAACAATCAAGAAGTTTCACCCGACAAATCTGTCATCCCAAATAGTGTGAAATTAAATATTTTTCGAAACTGCGATGTTGCCGAGTGTTATTTTACGTACGATTGATTTCGTTCGTATACATATGCGAAATGCCGTTGGGAATACCATCTGTTGGGAGTGTTCGCAAATACACTGCTCGCATTAACACGTATACGCGCAACTGCGAAGGATGTCAAGAATAGCGCTGCTATTGTTTAAAAAAATCATAGGAAAATGTATTAAGCCCAAAACACTAGAAAAAATCCTTGTGGATATAAAATATAGTTAAGCAGTGGAGGTTTTTTCATTAGGTCATTTGGTCAAAGACCTCCCAAAGAAAATAAGAGAAATTTTTACAATATGTTGCAATTATATAAAATATTAAATTTATCGTAACATTTCTTGATAATAATTCAGTTTATGACAATAAATTTAAGTTTAATTTACATACGTTTATTCATAGCTGTTGTATGTTGTGCACAGCAGTTACAGCACGCCACAAAAACTTCGAAATAATCGCGGTCAATATTAGCTCATGACCGTATTGTCATAAATGGATCTGAATCCTAACAGCAAATCGTAATAGGCGAGACAGAAACAGATATATTGCAAGTTTACTGGTGTTGAACAAGGAAAATCCAAGTTCTAATTCTGCAGTACCATCAACAGCCGAATTATGGGCGTGGCCAAAATAACCACGTGTACGACAATCTTTCACTGCCGCGTCGGCTGGGGAGAAAATTTCTAAACAACAGAATTCTTTCTCATTCTCATTACTTTAATTTCATTAGTATAACATAATATGCATGCTTCTAATAGAGATGGAACATCGGACGTCCGGACGTTGGTTATGTGAACATGATTCATTTATTCCAGATAGTTTTTATGATTTTATTTGTCATGTTTTAGTTTATACGAATTTGTCGTGTAAGGTTAATGTTGCAGTTTATTGTAATTGATTAATTATGTCAACTGTTCATAAAATTAAAGAACTGAAAACTAATATGTTAAATTTTGAAACACGCCTAGAAATTAAAGCAAGTGGTCGTCCACTACCGGAACATAAAATTAGGCAGACTACTAAAGACAAAAATAAAGAAGTGCACCGTAATTTTCGCAAGTCTATGTATGATTTGTGGTGTGAAAAGACTAGCGCAATTTATTGTTTCGTGTGTTTGATTTTTTCAATTGATGCGCTGTGGTATAAAAACGGTGTTACAGACTTAAAACATTTAAAACACAAAATTAAAAATATTCTTTGTCGGCAGATCACATGAAATGTTCAGTGAATTTTGCTACAATTGTACGTGCTGACATTCGGTCACAGTTAGACAGTGCATATAGGAAATCAATAAAGGATTTTAACGAAAACGTGGCAAAAACGATACATTTTGAATAAAATTATTGACTGTGTTAAATTTTGCGGTGCTTTTCAATTGGCACTGCGGGGGCACGACAAGACAGAGACATCTGAAAACCCAGGTGTATTTCGTGGACTCTTGTTTCGGAATTGGACTCAATATTTAAAGAATATTTAGATAAGGCTACTGTTTTCAAGGGTACATCCAAAACCGTGCAGAATGAATTACTCGAATCAATGTCAGCAGTTGCTCAAGAAAGAATACAGTTGGAAATTCAATCAGCAGATTTTATTGCTGTGCAAGTAGATGAAACTACTGATAGCTCCAATAAGGCGATGACACTAAAGTTTTGTATACACGCCTAAAAAGTTTAACTTTCCCTAGTGTCTATGCACTACAATGTTTACTATATGTTCATAACCACCTAAAAAATTTCTATACACATGCTGATATCCATGATTACAACACATGAAATAGAAACAATCTATACACGGATTACATCCGATTATCTCCAGGCCAAACGGGTACTTCCTATCATGGTGTTAAGCTTTACAATGAAATTCTGAACTATGTAAAATTACTTTCCCCAACAAATTTGAAAACCAAAATAAAGGAGTTTCTCCTAAAGACTGCCTATTTCTCAGTAGATGAAATAATGAGAGATTTAAAAAATATGTAGGCCATTTTATACTTAAACACTATATGTATTCATATTTGATCTTTTACAAATCCCGCATTTAAGATATCCAACTTGTTTGTGATCTACTTTATATACTGTTTGACTTGTGCATGTATTTTTATACTTTTAGCATCAATAAATTTCTATTCTATTCTATTCTCGACTCAAATGGTTTTTGTAGTACGTTATGTGTTAAAAGGCATTATTTACGAAAGGTTTCTAAAGTTTATTATTCCGCCAGGCACAACAGCTGAACAATTAACAGACGTAATTATTAAATAATTGGAAATCTTAGGAATAAACTAAACACTGGAAAAATTAATTGCCCAAAGTTGTAATGGGGCCTCAGCTATGAGCGGAAAATTAGGAGGTGTGCAAAAAAGAATTAAAGAACAATACTCAGCAGCAAATTTTATCCACTGCTATGTACATCAGTTGAATTTAATTCTACAGAAAGCGACGAGTCAAGATAAAAATATAAAAATTTGTTTTGCCAATTTACATGGTTTTTCAACATTTTTTAGTCGATCCGCAAAACGCACAGCAGTTCTTGATGAACGCGTTAAAGTTCGTTTACCTAGAGCTGCACCAACAAGATGGTATTTTAACGCGCGTTGTGTTGAAAGAGTATTTTTGTATCAAACCGATATCTTAGTCTGTTTAGAAAAAATAATCGAGACTGAAGAAGATGCTAATACCATTAGTCAGGCCCTTGGTTTAAAAGCCTTTCTGCAAAATGAAGATTTTTTATATTGGTTGAACTTTTTTCATCAAATAATGCCTAACTCTGAAATTCTCTTTAACCAACTTCAGAAACGTGGTATTGATGTTATGTCAGTAAAAAATTACATAGCCTCCTTCAAAACGGCAATCGAAAAGATAAGAGACAAAATAGTTAATGAAGCTCCCTTCCAAACACCTACATCTTCTACTGCCAGTGGCAGAACTGACAGAAGACACCGAAATCAAGACTCTAAACGTTGTCTGGCTCTGGAAGTGTGTGATATCATAATATCAGAAATTAATCATCATTTCGCCTTTAGCAATCATTTAATAATATCGCAATTATTTTATAGTGATCAGTTTGAAGAGCACAAAGAGCGCATCATATCACTAGTTAAAAAATACTTTCCATTTATGAATAATTTGAAATTAAAAACTGAACTAGAAGTTATTTATGAGCGAGATGATTTTCGTGGGAGTGAAGGAGCTGTAGCAATTCTTCAATTATTTCTCAATAATAACCTTAGTGACATATTTTCGGAAACTGTTAAATTGTTGAATATATTGTGCACATTTTCCATGACAACCGTAGAGAGCGAGCGTTGTTTCTCTACATTAAAGAGGGTTAAAACATTTTTACGGAATAGTATGGGACAAGAAATACTGTCCGCGTTGGCTATGCTAAGCATTGAGAAAACTTTTATTAAAAACATTGCAAATTTTAATGACCTCGTAATGAGCACTTTGCAAATAGCAAAGACAGAAGAATTGATCTGAAGTTTAAAACTATTTAAGTATGGCACATTTACATAATTTTTTTTTTACAATTTCTGTCTTCTTTACACATACCTACTGTACAACTAAAATTTTAAATGACCTCCCTGTAACACTGACCACCAGCCGCCACTGTAGTTAAGTATGGCGAATTGCACCATTGTTGTGTTAAACGGAAAAGATCTAAGAGTAGCTTAATATGAATTATTTTATACCAATAAAACTTAAGAGTTTCATAGTTAAGTAGGAAATACGTGTGGCAATGTTACAAATTAAAATCTAATGTGGGGATTTTTGTGTTGTTCTCTAGGTTGTTTCTGTACTTGATTTTATCGATAATTTTGAGGTATGTTTGAGTCAACTGGTTACAAAATTTGATGGTATTATATGTGGTGGGGATTTTAATATTGATTACTTGGATGTTACAAGCAGTAGCTATAGTTTCGATTTAGTACAGATTGTCAATGAACCATCTAGAGTGGGGCCTACAAGTGCTACAATTTTAGATCTTTTAATTTGCAGTGAACATCTGTATGTTTTGGACTCGCAAGTAGTAGATTTACCAAATATGTCAGATCATAACTTAGTAGAATGCACAATACAATTAACTGGAAGTAAACCTGAACAATTTTTTTGTACTTATAGAGACTATACAAATTTTGATCATGATATGTTTTATGCAGAGTTAGAAACCAGTGATTTACACTCTATATTATATGATGACAATATTGATGATAAAATTCAGATTCTTAATACTATTCTAATAACGTTATTTAATAAATATGCACCTATGAAAACTGCACGAATCAGTAAAAATAAGTCGCCTTGGTTAACGGCAAACATAAAACATATGATGTCACTCAGAAACAAAGCATTACAGAAATACGAAAAAACAAAAAGACCGGAACATTGGGAATTTTACAAACAGCTAAAAAACTTCACAAATACGGCAATAAAGAATGAAAAAAAAGCTTACTTGCAGTTTAAAATACAAAGCAACAACTACAAAACATTTTGGAGAGACCTTAAGGACCTAAACATATATAGTAAATCTGCTAACATTGACATACCTGATGAGCTATGTGATGTTAAGCACATAAACTCCTATTTCGTAAATTCGTCTCTAAACCCTGATGAACCAGACTTGGAAACATTAAATTTCTACAAAAATAACTCTAGATCCAGAGTAGATACTTTTAATTTCGAATTATGTTCTGTTACAGACATATCTAATATTTTACATTCTATCAAAACTAAGGCAATGGGTGAAGATGGTTTAAACATAAAAATGATACTATTTTGTTGTCCTTTAATTATACCTTATTTAACCCATATTGTGAATTGTTGTATCGAAAGGAAATATTTTCCAACTTCCTGGAAAATAGCAAATATTATGCCACTACCAAAAACTAAAAATTCCGTGGAATTTAAAGATCTTCGCCCAATAAGTATATTGCCAATATTATCCAAATTAATAGAAAAAGTATTAAATGTGCAAATACGTGAGCATCTTGATAAGTTTAAGATTTTACCTTCAACTCAGTCGGGTTTTAGAGCAAGCCATAGTTGTTCTACGGCGTCGTTAAAAATGACTGATGATATTCTATCAGCTACAGATAAAAATAAATTAACAGCTTTAATACTTCTAGATTATTCGAAAGCATTTGATAGAATAAATCATCGGTTACTTTTGGCAATACTTCACTATTATGGTTTTGGAGAAGATTCACTCGTGATGATAAGAAGTTATTTAGAAAATCGATTACAGCGTGTTAGAATTAAAGATATATTTTCCACACCACTAAGTATTAGCAATGGAGTTCCGCAAGGTTATATATTAGGACCGACATTATTTACAATTTTTACTTCAAATTTATATTCGTACTTATCCTTTTGTGAATTCCACTGTTATGCTGACGATAGTCAATTATATTTGTCCTTTGATCCTAAAAACTTACAAGAGGCTGCCCAAAAAATAAACGCTGATCTGGATTCAATAATATTGGCTACAAAAAATCACTGCTTGACTATAAACTCTAGCAAGTCGAAAGTAATACTTTTCGGTAACAAATTAAAACACTCTAATTGCTTAGACAATTTACAAATTTTTGCCGATGGTGAAAAATTAAATTTTGTACACTGTGCTCGCAATCTGGGTTTATATTTAGACTTTTCCTTAAGATTTAATGAACATATAAATCATTGCATAAAAAAAGCATATTCCAATTTAAAGTTTATTTATAGTATTCGCAAAATTTTGGATAAAAAATCAAAAATTATTTTATGTAATTCACTTGTACTGAGTCATTTTGATTTTGCAGATGTAGTCTATAATTTTTGCATTACCAAAGTAGAAGAAAAACGAATTCAAAAGGTTCAAAACTCCTGTGTCAGGCTGATATTTGGTTTAAGAAAATATGACTCTGTTTCACTGAAAATTAAGGAAATCAGTTGGTTGAACATGCGTGAAAGGAGAGTACTACATAGCTGCTGCTTGTATCAGAGAGTTATAAATAGTGGAATCCCTAAGTATCTATATAAAAAAATTGAATTCTGCAGAGATATACATCAATTAAATACAAGGAATCGCAAACTTATATTACCTCCAAAACACTCAACCACCCTATATAAACGTTCATTTTCTTATAATATTTTTAAATACTATAATAAGGTACCGTATGAGCTTAAAACATCAATGAAGAATGAAAGGTTTAAAAGTAAACTAAAAGAAATGATATTTTCACATGAGTTTTCGACTACCTAAAAAAATACTGACATGTATTTGTATTTCTGATTCCCATATTCTACTGTAAAAGGCTACCATTTTCTATACGTAATTTAATTCAGTAAATGTTTTTTTCCCTGTTTTCCTCTTCGTTTTTTTTTTGCCAAAATAATAAAATAAAATTTAAAATACTTATCTAAAAAAATTTATTTTTCTTTATTTATGTAAATATAATTTAAATGAGTGATAAAATAATCTGGAATTGATATAACTTTTATTTGAATATTATATAGAGTAATTGACTGAAACCGAAGCTGCATTTGAAGTTTTAGCTGGAGCAGGTATGCAACTGGCCAGCTCGGTTGCGGAAGGCGAGTGGTGTGGTCCCATGGCACAGAAGGAGACTGCGACAATGTGGTAACCAAACGATTCCAAAAGCAACCTTTGTGTGCGGTGGGTTATTTTTACCGCAATCTTCGTGAGAAGGTGGATGTGCTCACGGCAAAAGATAAGGGTTATTCCGCCCTTACTCGGTAGTTAGAGCCTCGTTAGTGAAAACAGGGTGCACCAAGTTCAAATTGAACTCATCGCGAAGGTGAGGTTAACAATTGAGTAGGAAAGGCTATAACTTGCGCTTCACTACCCCATTACACCCTAAATAGAGTAATAGGGTTAAGTGGAAGAGCGAGTTTGTCACTCTACGGACAAAAACTAACTTCGCCCTTTCATCACCGAATTAACATGTTGAAATATATTCAGTTATTTTGTATCCATTGGTGATGAATAAAGGCATTATTATTATTATTATTTCATTTCGATTTTGAAATTTACTGTTTCAACAACTGTAAACTCAAAAGAAATCGAATTTGTGACACGAGTTGTGACATTTTCTAATTTTTTTACATAAAAATAGATCTGTTAATATCAAGAAATTTAACATATAAAGAAAACTCGAGAAAAAACTTCTTAAGTTTGTTATGAAGTACACACAGTAGAAAATATGTATTTTTTTAAAACGATGTTATCCATGTCAAGAAATGACTATTCTGTTGAATACTCTTCTTGGATATCCATATTGCAGGAATTTAGATATCCCAGCACATTTTCGTTTTTAAATTTAATGTAATTAAAATAACCTCAATTTTAAAATGCCAGCTGACTGAATTTACAAGGGGTAGCACAAACCATTCCATAAATTAAGTAATATTTAAGTCCCCAATAATGGCAGCTTAAAGTAAAGAATTCATAAATTCCGCTGATGGAGCAGTGCAAATAACATAGTTTTAAATCCCGCTTAAGACTAACCCGTCCTTAAACACATACAGTTCAAACGATTACAAATACACTGATGACATCAACTGCTATGTCATCTATCATTAGAGTTTAAACTTTAAATTTCACATAATACAAGGTAGAATCTAATTGAGTATGATGCCATCTACAGCTTAAAATTAAAAACATACCGTAGGTTGATTATATTTGGTACAAACTATGGTACCATGTTAATTCACAGTCAACGAAATATATACTAACTTTTTCATAATGGGTTTCTTTACATATATAAATTAAATATGCAGTTAAACAAGCTAGGCATCCTTCGCAATAAGTAGAACAAGTTGCTTTCTCAGCTTCTGCGAAATATGCATTCAGTCTATTAATTGTGGTCTCAAAGGCTTGTCTTTCCAACTGTAATTAAAAAAATGGATCAATAGGCATGTATTGAAAAATATAAATAACATTCTACATACTCTTCCTTCTAATTCCTGAGGGAACCTAGTTTGAAATTTCACAAGTGTTCCTTCACTGTAATCTCTTTGTATAAACACCTTCAAACACTGTGGCTGAGCCATTTGTTCAGTTTCTGCTGCTCTTGATCCATTGTTGTGATGATTACTCATTTTAACTTGTTAGATTATTTCCATTAACAGAACAAGAAAATTGTAAATCAGGCCACGACCCAAAAATGCTCTATCAAACATCAACATTCAATATAAACGTCAGTTGTCAACCATAGTCCATACACCACACTAACATATTTGTCACTAAACCTCTTCTTCGTCTTTTAATACCATCGGAACCTGGAGTACGTTCAGAAAGTACGTCCGACAAACTATTATTAGCAAAGCACATTTCCAGTATCACAATCACAAAGTACACGATGCTCCTGGTAAGGTTAAGGAATTTGACATGCCGGAGGTCGTCATTTGAAACGTTAAAATTCGTAGATTTTTCTGTACCCAACGAACATTCGCATTGTGTTAATTAAAAGTTATTTACTCTAAATTATACCACTATGTAACTATACCCACTTATTAGTCCTGCAGCCGGCTAGCTATTTATACTCACCTCATCTAGGCAAGGCTGCAAAGTGGCTTTTATTTTGTTACTTATCAGGTGGCAGAGAAAAATCTCTCCATTCATCATCTGTGGTTGCTGCGTTCGGAATCAATATGTCAGCAAACATGAAAAAGTATCAGTGAACTTACGTCATCAGGGGAAAGCTAAACTTTTGATATTTTGTAACTATTGTGATGTAAATAATGACAATCTTATTGGCAGATAAGACTATTGCTACGTTACAGAACCATACCGGGCTGTAACTACACGTTAAATTTTAAGACACACTTTAAAATTTTAATATCTGTCGAAAAAACAACGCTAACCTAAACAAATTTACTCAAATTCTAAGATCCATTTTAATTTCAACATATTTTGGTTCAAATATATCGTTTTTTATTTATATTCTAAAGTATCCATAATTTACTTTACTAAATTAAAATATTTAAAAGTTACTTTTATACTTAGACCATTCAATGTGCCGCCATTACATTAACAAAAACTATTCTTATGTTATGAGAGATAGAAAATCCCAACTATCTCTTTTTCATACGGAAATAGTATGACCTCATAAACTTTGGTCAATCGTAACCACGTTGCAGAATTTACGCATATTCCTCAACTGACGATTGATATTCACATTTTAATGAAATTTGGATAAATATTCTGTATCGTCAGCGATATTTTTTTACAGATTTATGGATTGAAAATGAATAGAATTGTGATAGAGCTTCGACAATAATTTTAATAATATCCAAATTACATTTTAAAATGTCCCTAAAAGAAACGAAACGTTATGGCTCTTGGCATCAATGTTAGTGTAACATACGATCTGACATGATAGAAGTCAAGAAGTCGTATGATATTTTCAGCATGTTTTTTTCTGTATTATAATTTGTGAATGTTAAGGTAAGTTTTCTGATTCTCTCTCTCTGTTCTAAAGCAATTTTCAAATATTCCTCCAAATTCGCAGGCGCAGTTCAGTATGCATTTCCGTAAGAAGAAGGAACAACCAATATCATCGTGTGCTTTGTCTAATATAATATTTTCAGCACATTACAATAAGGTATACGAATGAGAATGAGCAGTCCATTATAGCGTAAGAGGCACATATATTATGTTAATGATATATTAGCTGCTTTCGTTCGTCTTGAACAAAGTGATTGTGATTAGTAAGCAACCAATAGAAATCAAGAATTTGAAAAATATCTCAACTCAATTGGCTGTTAAGTGTTTGTGTTCAGTTGATTCAAGACGAACGAAAGTACCTCATATCTGTTAAAGTCTCTGGATTTGTTTATTAACGGCACGAATTATGAAATTATAGACCAAGAGTTATACTGAACTGTGCAATGAGCGCCTGAGAACCTCCTTCAACTCTGGTAGTTCTGTTGAGGGAGACAACTCTACGCAGGGTTGCCACATTTCGTATTGTAAAATACGGAACACTTATACCAAGCCAGCCTTACATAGATTACATTCACTTACATACATTCAAGGTATTACTAAAGTTGAAAATAATTTTGTGTATGGAAACATTAAAGAAATACGTTCGGTTATTCTGTTTTTTGTCTATATTTGAAGGATTTCAGGAGAGGGAAACTATCAAATCTCTTGCCCTTATTACCTGAGGATGCCTGGTGGTCACCTAAATGGTATTAGATTTATTTGTTAAAAGAGAGAAAATAGTACACGTAATGTTCTGGGTCCACTTCACACCTTTTTGAAAATTTTCAGGGTCATTCATTTTTCTAGCATTCAGAAACTTAGTGAATAATTAATTTATAAATTTAATCGGATATCGTGCATTTGACGGAGAAATGACGCCCGAGTGGCTGCTCTCTCAAATCGATACCACAGATTGCTGTTAACTATATTTTATTTTGGGGCGATATTGGACGTGGTATAAAAAAATATAGGCAGAATCTTTCTCCAGGACGCGGGATATTTTTTGTTTAAATACATGGAATTGTCCCTTGAAATACGGCACGGGTGGCATCTCTGACTCTACACTGGGTCCGGACTCTATAGTGATATGGGCGTTTTCGTATGAGGGCTACTTTTCGCAAATCTGTGGTATATAAAAATCTCGAACAAAACGTCAAAATATTTGAATGCTACACTCGGTGTGCGGTAAAAGGTGCAATAGAAATTCAGAAAATGGGTTAGAGCATATATACACCTAAAGAAATTCGAATGATGTGTTAATAATGTAAGTAGGCATGGCGCTAGTTGAGCCCATCCCCACCACTTCACCCACGAACTCCCACCGCTCCACTTTTCAGCTAATCAGAGAGCACGAAGCCACGTCCCCTTTTTATGGCGGAAAATTCAAAGTGCGACTCGTTCATGGGGTGTCGTGGATGGTTCATGGGGATGTCGCAAAACAGGTCTGTACGGTTTTTAAACAGGTCTGTGCAGTTTTCAAACAAGTCTGTACAGCTTTCAAATAGCCCATGGCTCACTATAAATAACTATATTAGTGAAAAAGTGTGTTGAAAAATAGGCAAAGAATGGGTATTTAAATGTGGCTCTAGGCACATGAGCGTTCACACGAATTTTCATGCACCGGTTAAAAGTAAACGAGTGCAAGAAAGAAAACAAAAACTAGGAACAGAATTTCGGATATACTACTTTTTGATTCTACAAGACACTGTTTTTAGAGCCGTCCCTGTCCCCTGAAGAGAAATTTGCAATGGAACCATTTCAGTCCAATTTTCCATCCTAAACAGTTTTTATTTGAAACATTTTTAGATTCGACGAAAAATTATATTTTGGCCATGTCTAGAGCCATCTCTTGTGCATGGATTTCACCAATGTTCAATGACTCTTCCTTGGACCTCCCAGATCTTATGTCTAAAATTTCAGATTTCTATGTTGAGCCATCTTCGAGCAAAATGCATTACATACAGATAGACTAACAGACAATCAGACACACAGACGGCATGCTGATTCAGGTATATTTGATACTTTTCGCTTCAAAACGTCCATTATAGTCATAATCCAGAATTTAATTATTTCACGACGCGTGAACTTGGAGCCGTGAGGCCATATCAGCCTTTGAATACAAATAATACGGACGTCAGCCGATTGGAAATTTTATGTTCTATAAAGAAAATTTTTAGTACATTTACCAACGTAAAATTAACCTAAACGCAATTTTTCTTAGCGACGTTTAATCTGACGAGAAATTTGCAATGGGCATTTGGATACAATTTCAATTTCGATTTCACAGTTTGTTTGAAATACTTTTTAAAATTACGTAATTTTTTTTAGCAGAAGGGGGAATCGACAAATAATTTTTTGAGCTTCGTTGGAACTGCCCCTGACTGTTCTCGCTAGATATTTGAAAAATAACTTTTCGATACAGTTCTTAATTTGACGATTCCACAACATTATCACAATTCCCCATACTGAAATATATTTTTTTAAATTAAACAAACTTACTAGAGATATTTTAACAAAATTTGACACCAATGGGTTTCAAAGGATGCCCTATGAGATGGTGGTAATCTTAAAAAAATCCCTAATACAATTTACCTGAAAATTTACCCCATTTTCACCCCGTAGTCCGCACGTCTAAGGAATAAATTAAATAGGTATATAGTTACCTTCAAAAGGTGTATAACTTAACCAAGTTTAAAATAAATTGATTTATTAATAACTGACCTACGTAGGTGTTACCGTGAAAAGTGGGACTCACTGTATATATGCAATGAGGTCCATAAGTAACGGATAAATTCATTATCTATGTAATTAACAATTTATAAAATCCTAAAACACGTCAATTTTTATAAAGTAAAAAGGAATCCTGGTAATAATTTAGACATGTTAAATAAATACAAAACTTATAGAAACAAATTAAACGAATTATAATTAAGAAAACAAAAATAAAATAATCTGAAATAGCTAAAAATTTAAATTTAAAGAAAGCTCCAGGGTTGGATACATTTAAAGCTGAAACTTTACAAAATATTGCTTGTGCATATCGTAAACCCCATTATAATAAATAAATCGTTAGATACTGGTATCTTCCCCTCAGCTTTCAAAATTACAATTATAAAGCCCTTGCATTATTTGAAAAAGTTCTTAAAGATAGGTTAACGAAATTTATGAAAAAATACAATATAATGTCAGAAAAACAATATGGGTTTAGGGAGGGCAGATCGACGCAAGATGCAATAGCGGATCTCGTAACGAATATGTTGATGCCGGTGAACCTTCGCTTTGCATCTTCGTCGATCTAGCCAAAGCTTTCGACACGGTCAGTCATCATGATTTGCTAGTTACGCTTGAAAACATTGGCATTCGCGGAATTGCATACAACCTAATGAAAAGTTACCTTACAGGAAGAACGCAACGTGTAAAGATAGAAGACTTTATGAGTGATGAAAGAACTATTACATATGGGGTCCCACAAGGCACCGTATTAGGACCCATTCTATTCGCAATGTATGTAAATGACATTTTTAAAATAAACGTGGCTGGTGATATTATAAGTTTCGCAGATAACACGGCGGTATTTTATAAAGACACAACTTGGCTAAATTTAAAAGAAAAAGAGGAACGTAATTTTGGAACTATAATTGAATTCTTTAAATCAAAACTTCTCACAATTAACGTAAAGAAAACGAATTTTCTCCTATGGTCATGATGTAGAAATTATATCTGCAAAATGTGTTAAGTAGATGATGATGAAGTAGAAGAATGATCACATAAATAGTTTGGTAAAAAAATTGCGTACCTTGCTGACAAAATTCAAGTATTTTAAACAATTACAATTAATGTACACTGCATTAGTTGAATCACACCTTATATATGGCATTATCGCATGGGGAGGGGCAACAAAATCATGTTTAAAAAACTTAGAAGTTATACTTATACTAAAATGGATAATTCGTATAATATTTAACAAAAGTCGCACATACCCAGGAATAGTTTATATATATTGTTACAAAATTATACAATATTAGACAATTATTCTGAAAAATCTGCTATTATATCAATATAAAATAAAATCTAGTAGTAACCTTGTCGAACATCTTTATAATACAAGGTATAAAGTTGATTCCACTACCATTCCCAGAGCCCAAAAAACAATTGGGTAAAGAAGTTTTTACTATTTGGGGCAACAATTTTACAATGAATTTCCCAAGGAAATAAAAAGATTAAATTCAATTTCTCTTTTTTAAAATAATTTTAAAAAATGGATCGATGATCAACCACGATATCTAATTCACCAACTTATAGATGTAAAGAATAATTATCAACCAATAAATGGCTGAAATATATCGAAGCAATTATTAACCGTACTGTCGTATATTATTGTTCTGTACATGTTGCATTTAATTATGTATATATTTCATTGTACTATAAAGTCGAATTAAATTGAATGAAATAAATATATATTTTTTTGTCTTTCACAACTGTGCGTTGGATTTCAAGGTATCATGGTTCGCCGGAGTCTAGATGACCAACGGCGTTATAATGGGCCTACACTCTCCGAACAGTGCTGCAGGTATTATTATTATTATTATTTTACAAAAACCAGTCCCCCTACTCTGTGGCTCCGACCCTCATAGAGGGGAGCTGGTAATAAATATCAATAACCACTCCCCGCACCCGTGGGGTAAGTGACAATCGGGTCCGCGAATCGTGTGCACTGAGTAAACGCAATGAACCGAGAATGACAGCCTTCTGCATTCTGCCGGTTAAAATCTCTGCCGAATCTCGGCGTGCCGGTATGATCTTTAGTTCCGAAAGCAGCGTCCGTCTCATTCCACCGAGGGCTCCTATAATCAGAACCACTATTTTGACAGAATGGCCCGGATAAAGCCTGAGGATCTCGAAAAGCAAATCTCTATATTTTGTTCGTTTTTCCTCCTCTTTCAAGACAATGTTGCTCTCAGCGGGGGCTGAGAATTCCACGACATGGTTGAGTTGGTGGTCGAGGAGTACTATGTGAGGCTTGTTGGCTTGTATTTGCCTGACGGTGGAAAACCCCTCAGTCTCAGACTTCAGCCTGGCTGACCTTAAAAAGGCGAACGTCAGCCTTTCGGATAAGCCGAGGTCTTCTATATTTTTATAGAAGACTCCGTGCAATGGCTTATCTTTATGGAGTTGCAGAAGGATGTTGTGTTCTGCAGCTCTAATGTGGCCTTTTAGTCGAACGGGCTCCAACTCGGTGACCGAGTCGGGGTTTACCCGCTCGACGTCGAAGATGAGACCAAGTTCATCGGCTGCTCTCCGTGCTGCCTTAAAGAGAAAAGCTCCTACCTCAGCATTTTCAGGGTCTCGGACCATGCAGAGGAGGGGATCCGAACTCCTGATGACCTTACATGCTGCATCCAGAACTATCCTGCTATGGAGACTCTCCAAGCTCAAGAGTCCACGGCCTCACCGATGTCGTGAGAGATATAACCGTGGAATGGACGATTTAGGATGTAAGCTCCTATTGAGATGCATCTTCTTGCGGGTTACTACATCGAGTTGACGCAGCTCTTCTCTAGTCCATTTCAGATCGGAACGGTAAGCATATTTGTAGCAGACACCTTGTTCTTCCACGACAGTCCTGAAGACCAGATCTGTTGGAGTAGGTGCTGATACTTGCCGCGAAGAGCGTTTTTCATTACACTCACTTCTTGGGCGGAGCGTTGTCCGACATATAGTGCAAGATGCTTCCGTCCACGAGCTGCGCGTTCTCTCCGTAGTCACCGTATCTTCCTCTCTTGAAATGGATCAGTGCGCATTTGTCCAACCCCAACTGCATACCGACAACCTGCGTGTACTCCTGTACCACCCTAAGGGACTGTTAAAGATCCCTCTCTCCAGAGGCATAAAGTTTAAGGTCATCCATATAAAATAGATGGGTGACCTTATGCCTCCTGTCGCCGGGGGTATCGTAGTTGTAGCCACGGGTTTTTCGGAGCGAGACGGATAATGGCAGTAGTGAGATGCAAAACAGAAGGAGGCTGAGGAAATCTCCCTGAAATACTCCTCTTCTGAATGTTACCGACTCTGTTTGGACTCTATCGTTACCCGATGTTATGGTAAAGCGAGTCCTCCAGAGCAGCATCAATTCTTCAATATATTTCACTACGGGACCGGGTACCACAAGATATCGGAGCAAGCGAACAATGAGCTCATGCGATGTCATGTCAAATGCCTTGCGGTAGTCGATCCAGGCCATAGAGAGGTTCCTCTTATACTGCACGGAAGCCTGTGTGACACATCTATCGATCAGCAGGTTCTCCTTGCAGCCAGTGACACCTCTCTTCGATCCTCGTTGCTCATATATCCGTTCGTAAACCGGTTCAACTGCGTGGAGCACCCGCATGTCCAAAATGCACATTATTATTATTATACATTTAAAACGGTTTTTAATTATCTATCCAGTAACATAAGATTTTAGTAATTTTTTCTATTTTGCTTATTGAAAATTATTACATTTTTAATGTTACTAAGTAAACAAGAGAACATGAAACAATTTAAATCAAATTTTTAAACTGCGCGGCCGTAGCATCTTGACAATACTGAAAGCATTGCTGAAATTTTTCTAAAAGAGTTTGTATCGTTTCCGGAGTAATTTGATAAATTTCTTGACTTATTCTGTCTTTTAAATCATCTTTTCAAATTTAATTTCCTTGATGAAGAATATACAAAATTCATACAATCTTATATTGCTGAATAGAGAATTAAAAACCCTTTCAAATGAGCTATTACACATACCCTCGTTCCATTTAAAAAATTTAAAATTTCAAGGTGGTTGAAGGGAGAGGTATAAAATTATGCTAAAAAAATGTTGGACCTCACTGTATATAAATATCACACGCGGAAAGACAAACAGACGTACAGACAGACAGACATAGAGATGGCATGCCAACTCGGATATATTTCAAATGTGTTTTTAGAGGGCAGAATATTAAAACATAATATTTTTAGTCGCAAACTCCTCTATAAAATCCTTATTTTACTATAAGGAACGTAATCAGACTGCAACAAACAGCTACTCTCCGGGCTATGTGCCCCGCCGAGCGCTGAATCACAATTGATGGTAATGTGTAATTATTACATTTAACGCGGCAGGCTTGTAACTTGTAATTTAGCGCTCGGCGGGGCACACAGCCCGGAGGGTAGCTGTTGGTTGCAGTCTGGTTACGTTCCTTATAGTAGAATAAGGATTTTATAGAGGAGTTTGCGACTAAAAATATTATGTTTCGGATATATTTGGTATTTTTTGGCTTCAAAACATCCACATTTATCAAAATCAGAAATTTGGATTCTTTCACGACGCCAATACTTTATCTATTGATGATAAAGTAAAATCAGAAGAATTGTACATTAGGGGGTAGTTTTGAGGCAGTGACACCACTAGGATTAGTTTCACTGCTAGGATTCATTTAGAAACGCAATTCTGCTAAAATCAGTTTATTGTCTTAAAGTCTTTTAGATTCGGATTAAAATCCACCTGATGTCATTGGTTTAACAGTTAAAATGTATTTTACACTATGTAGGGAGAAATAAAAAAGCAATTAAATTTAAAATTTCTCTGAAATATACTTAACCGTGAAAAACTATTTATAGCATTTATTGCATTTTTTCTCTACTTTTTGATTACAAAAAAATTGAGGTCAAATAGATGCACATCCATAGTACTTTATCATGATCCCATCTCTTGAATATATTTTTAATTTTAAAGGAAAAAGTCTCCCATGATGCTTTGGCGAGAAATTTGAAAAGTAACTTTTCGATACAGTTGGTGATTCGACAATCCTGCACTATTAAAAAAATGCGTCAGAAACATTTTTTAAAATGGCGTACATTTTTTCGACAAATTCGACAAAAATAGTACATTATACACTAAGGGAGAGAAACGTCTTATTTTTCCCGAGGGCAACAAATTCATCGAGGGAATAATGGCGGTCTCTCCCGAGGTGTATATATATTTTTCCCACGATCGGGAGTAGAAACATTTATTTCATAAATAAAGAATTATAATAAAGTGGAGCGAAATTACAATATTTAGAAGCCTTTGGGGGTCGGCTTGGTGGTGGGATGGACAGTGGCGCGTTCTTCCACCCAGACGGCCCGGGTTCAAAACCGGGTCACAGCAAGTCGATGAGATATAGTGGATGAGCGGATCTGCTCGCGTCACCATTTTTCGAAAGAGATGTAAAACTGTGGGTTCCGTGTATCTACGATGTGAGCACGTTAAAAATCCCTACCCCACGACAAACTGTGGGGGTTCGGCAAAATTTCCAGGTTAGGCGTCCCAGTGCCTGCACAGACACTGATGAGCTTATCCCCTGGCGTCGGTGATTGGCCTTGATAGCGAAAATAGGCCGACGTTAAATAAATGATTAAAAAAAAAAGAAGCCTTTGGGATATTTCCATTCAACGTATCATGGCAACAGATATTTGTTTACAAATACATTGAAATAAAATGAAATAAAAACTCTCCTAGGCAAATTATTGTCTCATTTCATCCCTAGGGAGTAAATGCTTTACTTCTGTCACAATTTTGATGCCATAGAAATCGATTTTTACTCCCGGTCGTGGAAAAAAGATTTTCTCTCCCATCCATCCAAACTCGTTCTTGGTACCTCGACGAGAAACTTGCAGACTTGCAGAATTTCCACTCTGAATAATTGAAAACGCCTATGGTACCGTGAACAATTTTTATTTAAGATTATATTTGATTCGATTAACGTCTTTTTTGGGCCCTCCTTAGAGTCGCTCCTGATGCTCTGACAAACAAATTTACAGAAAGCTTTAAATAATTTTTATTGTAAAGATTTTTTGCTTAATAATAAATAAACACCACAGAAATTAGACAATCCCCAATTCCAGAAGCCAGGGCTTGTGCGGAAGGAGGTTACACATTGAAAAAACGCGGATATTTAATTCAATTCAATTCAAAACAGCTTTATTAAAATTAATGTGTACAGTAAATGTGCCTCCCCAGAGCCCATCCCGGGACCGACTCTGCAACCACCGCGTTAACGCGGTGGTGTATCGCAAAGCCGGGCCGAGGTGGGACTGGTTTGGCTAGGTAAAAATTGAAAATGACAAAAAACTTAAACTCCTTTTACATATGTAAATAAAATTAAGTGGTACGACAAAAAATGCTTAAAAAAGAAAGCTTAACTTAAAACTGATTAAAACGATCACTTGGTTTTCGCCGTTCGTGCACTACACTGAGTTTAATTTGGGCACTGACGCTGACTCCGTAACTTGCACGGGGTGTCATCCGCGAATTGCTCCAACTACGGGTTGCGCAAGGCAGGCCTACACTGTGATTCTAAAAATTTTGATTGTTCTGATATAAAATTTGGATTCTGTTACGAGTTTAATGAAGGAAGGATGAATTTACAGACAAAAATGTACAAACAGAAACGACGAACAAACAAACACGACACAAAAATACACAAAAACAAAAGAAGAGGGGGACAGGAAAGAATTAAAGTGGATGAAAGGTATGAAATATCAATGGAAGGTGGATAGTATTAGAGAAGGTATAGTAGGTGTGCGGTTGCCACCTCGCGCCTTAAGCCACTCGGCTATCGACCAGATCGGATTGGACAGAAATTTATTTTTGGCCCTCTTTGAAGCCGGGCCCTGTACTTTGACGAGAAATTTGAAAAAAGCCTTTTCGAAACAATTTTCCGTTCTAAATAACTTTTGTATAAAACAATTTTTGAATCCACGATACACTGTTTTTGGACCCTCCTTCGAATCGCCACTGACCCCCAATGAGAAATTTACAAAGAACCAATTCGATAACAGTTTTTTATTCTAAGCAATGTTTATTTGAAACGTTTTTAGATTCGATGAAAAATTAGTTGTTAACCCTGCCTAGAGCCGCCCTTGATGCACCGATTTCACCAATATTCAATGGCGTTCTACGTCCCAGGCATTATATCTAAAATTCCAAATTTTTGCGCTGTCATCTTAGACAAAAGCATGTTATACACAGACAGCCTGACCGACCGAGAGGCTGATAGTCTGACAGGCTAACTGTCTGACAGCCTGACAAACAGACACAAAGACGGTAAGCCGATTCGGAAATATCTGCTTTTTTCTGGTTTCAAAACGTCAATTTTCATCATAACCTAGAATTTTTTCACGACACCAATACTTTATATATTGATGAAAAACAAAATGTTTGTCGTTAATAATTTAAGATATTTATACCTAAATTTTAATACTTAATGCTGGAGTAATTTTGCTATTATTTTTTCGATCTTTTTGAGTTTTTTTGCCATATGTATCCTCTTGCAAAAACAATCAAGGTTCTGCAAAACTAACAGAGATATTCAGTATATTCGGAAATAAACTCTACCCCTATACGGTTTATTTCAGGTTTATTTCAAAGGTATTTCTTACCAGCTAATATAAATCAGAACAAAACAAAAGATTTTGCTGAGGTTTCGGAAATAAATCTGAATTTTTCATAGAATTGTTGATATTCCATTTTAAATGATATTCAGTTTATTAAATTCGTCTTTTAAAACTGATAACTAGGGTACCTCTGATACCTGTAGTTATTATTTACAGAACAACTCGATATGTACCTATCTATCTTGATTTAATAATATTGTCAATTGTTTAATTTTTGTATAATAATCTTCCTATTTTTAATACGTTTGATACATGTCGACAATATGGTTAAAATCGCTATATTTTTAATTATTGACATACATATTAGTGAACCAATTACATTAACAAATAAAAAATTTTTTTTGCGGCACTAAACCAATTTATATATCATTACTGCATTTAATTAGATTAGAATCACTGGATTTAATTTCGATGTTTTATACTTACCTTAATAATTTTAGGATGACCTTATTTCGCACTCGTTGTATCCACTTTATGTGGCATCATACAATTTTTCATATGCATCAAATTAGCAGCTAATTAATGAAATTAATTTACCTATAGCTCTAATCAGCTCGGTAGACTGTCTGTAATGTCAGTAAATGTCTCTCAACCTACTAATACATTTTTAAATGTATATATTACTTTAATATTTATCTACCATCATTTTCCGCGCAGTTCTCATTGTAAACATATCTAGTGAAACAATGATTTTGAAACCAATATTGATTTTATTTATTTTAATAAAATGTGTTAAACTTGATGAATATGTTGATGAAATATTACAAAAGTGTAATGGAACAGGTGAACCCTACGTTTGTGCTCAATATAAATTTTTGAAATTTATCGAATATTTGGATTTCCAAAGTGAAAACAACACTGTCGGAAATTTTACTACAGCTCCAGAAATACCTAATGTTTTAGTTACTATGCCAAGGTATAGAAGTACTGATTCTGAATACATGAAATTTTTCAAATTTATCAAGAGGAAAGCTGTATCATTTGTAAATGCCCACGGCTTGTTCCACCTACTTACAGAAACAGACCTTTTAGATGGAAGATCTTTTGCAGAAATTTTAGGGAATACGCAAAAAAAAGCAGGTACCTATATATAAATACTATTAATTTTAATTAATTAAGTTTCAGTATCAGCTTGATACAACGCGTATAAATAACAATAATATAATCAATCATATATAATACCACGAGTAGTCAAAGTTTACCGATTATTTTCCGAAAGTTTCCTTGCGATTGAATATTAATATCTGCAAGCGCAAGGAAACATGAGTGATACAACCATAAAGTTAACTGCAAACTTTGACTACGAATGGTATTCGGAGTACTATTCCAAGGGTTAAATCATTTTTTTTCAAATTAGTTTTCGGTGAATCAAGTACCGAATAAGCCACGTAGTTTCCATAGAAACGGGTAAACAAACTTTTGTCAATCTGAAAAATCAAATTTAATAAAAATTATTTGCATTCTCTTTGACGAATAATAGGGAAATAAATTATGTTCTGATATGGAAAGTAGTTCAGAAAGATTTGGTGACAAATCAGAATGTGAAAATGATGAAGATATTATTGTTTTATATAATAAAGATTATGAAAATATCCTTTTAATTAATTTTTGAGTAAAATACTCACTTCGACCACTAGTGCAGTGCCCGATGGTATTTCTACGCGTCCAAATACCCACTTCTACGGCGACTTAGCATTGTTAACATTGTTATAAATATTACGTATTGAATAGTCTGAAAAATACAATTTTCTATATGTAATAATATATTACGTACAAGTCCGAAAATACCCATTTTACGGTGCTGAGCTGCGGCACACCTTTGACAGTGGCGGTTACTCCTTTGGGTTATTTGGTCAATGCTAAGCGCGAAATATAAATCCCGTGCGTGAGGACATTAACGAAATGACCCAATGTCGAATCCGCCAGTGAACCTAGAAGTTTATTACAGATTTAGTAAAATTCTTTTTGAATATGTTACCACTGTTAGGTACAGTATATTTCCCTTGTTGTACCACGTGGCCCATTAGTACGAGGAAGTTCAACATCTTACACATTATAAGAAATATGAAAACATGTTGTAAATAATAGTTACAGGGCTTACTTTGTTTTCTATTTCTATAATACTGTCAAATGGACAGTGTTTCTTTAAGGCGGTATAGCTCAATAGTTAGGGGACCTAAGAGTAGCTCAGTGTGCTAAAGCGGTCTGGCTAGCAAACTGAGCATGCCTAGCGAAGTGGGTTCGAAGCCCGCAAGGCGAAACAATTTTTCATTAAACGAAATTGCCTCAAGAGTGGTTCGGAGTCCACAATAAACTGTAGGGTATCGCCTCGCTTTACTTAGCATATCCTTGAGACCTTCCAGGGGTTACTTCGGTTAAGAAGACATTTTAAGAAACATCTTTTAAGTTGTTTTTTTAAATGACACACCCAGATTATTTTCACATCCCTGAATTCAGCGTAATATTTTACATCCAGGACTATTTTTACTTTTGAAAATTCTGTGGCGTTGCCAAGTTAGTACAAAAAATATGAAAATTTATGGAAAAACAACGCATCAGAGATATCAAAATAATTTTGTTAATGGCAGTTAGGGAAAAATATTTGGTAAGTGTAAAAATAACCTAAAATATCCAAAATGAGCGAAAGTTTATTTTTATGTACAGTACATGGGCATCAATTTGCCAATCTTCAAACATCTAAAACTTTTTCAAATGGAACGAACATACACTATATTATTCCACTATGTTGTGGAACTATTTTATCCCTTCAAATTAGTTATTATAATTTCAGTAATTAAAATTGACAGTGTCCATTTGAGATGTTTTCAATTAAATTCATAACTTTAAACTCATCGCATTTATACAAGTAAGCCATATTTTTTGTCAATTGACAATTGCAGCTTTTAAATGTGATAATAGAAACAAATATTAAATGATTCAAAACTATATCTTATATCATAATATTGTAGGTGGAAAATAATTTAAACAATTAAATATTACAAACAATGGTAACTAAATAATACTAGAACATTTAGGACATTTTTTGTTATAAGTTTGTGTTTTTTTCTTA
This sequence comes from Leptura quadrifasciata, assembly GCA_963675555.1. Classification (NCBI taxonomy): domain Eukaryota; kingdom Metazoa; phylum Arthropoda; class Insecta; order Coleoptera; family Cerambycidae; genus Leptura; species Leptura quadrifasciata. The sequence continues at coordinate 54,158,078 of OY776677.1, forward strand.
GTTGCCGTTGTTGTTATTTTTAAGTATTTTAATTGTAAGCTATACTTGTGATAAAACGCAATTATTTTTAAGTTATCAATTAAAATGAAAACATAAAGTTTTGATGATGCACTGTTTCTTTATAAGTTTTCATTTTTTTTGCAATAACTTGGAAATGCCGCGGCATCTTCAAAATAAATATTAGTGCAGGACGTTTACTATAAGTAAATTTTTTGATTTGATTTCTAAAGATTAGACTATAGATACCAGAAACCATTTTTGGCAGGGATGATACATCTAAAATAGTCACACACTGATATTTGAGAGAAGACCGATTTTTACAATTTAACATTAAATCGTTATTAGCAATATTAAAAATCAAATTAACATATAAGAAGACGCTTAAATTTGTCTGAAGAACATATTTTATTTTAGCAATTAGGCATGTTTTGATTGGCAGCTGCTTAAATAAAAAAATGATATATTCAGTTCTAATGATCCAAATAATATAGCATTTTTAGTAATAATATGTGTCTATAAATGCTATTTAGTAGTTTTTATTTCAATTATACAGGGTTACTGCTAATTCGATACATTCCTTTGAAGATGTGATGGGGCATGATCTAAGAAGTAAATTTAGCCCTAACATATATTATGCAAAACTCAATAGTTTTTGAGATATTTAATTTTTTTTGTTTTTCTCAAAAAGTAGATCTTAATGTCCTAAAAGTTAATTTTCGAAAAATCTATTTGACATTTTTAAATTTACTGGATTACTTGTCCAATATTATAGATATCCGTTTGGAATGAAAAATATCTGGAAACATTTCGATCATGTGAACATCTGAAATAAAAACTTATTTTTTTTTTAAATCAGCTATGAAATTTACCTATTAGGTTTTTTCAAAAAAATATTAACGTAACACGCGTATAAATTATTATAAAACTGCCTTATTTCAATAGCTATCTAACAAGGTACAAATGTTCAATGTACCCTTAATAGTTCTAAGAAAATACTAATAAAAATAACACAAGTAGTACGAATTTTATTTTTAGATAAAGAGTAAAAAACATTTTAAAAGTAGAGTTTAATTCTTCATTAATTTCAAAGTTGTACTTTATTTTTTATATGTCTTGCTCAAAATGGGAGCCCCTATTCCGTATACAGACACGGCAGCGTCTTCTTATTTCCGTCCTTGTTACTCTGGTTGTCAGATTATGCCTTATGTGTTGGGCAGCATCGACTATCCTTTGTCTAAGGTTTTCTATAGTATTGACTGGTGTGGCATAGACCATCTCCTTCATATGACCTCATACGTAATAATCAAGGGGTGTTAAGTCAGGGCTTCGCGCTGGCCAAGGTATTGGGCCCACTCTTCCAATTCGACGGTTAGGGAAACGTCGATCAAGTAACAGTCGTACTGTCAGCCGATAATGTGCTGGACAACCGTCGTTCTGAAACATCATTCGCTGTCTGACGGCGAGAGGAACATCTTCTAAAATCACCGCCAGATCATTTCTTAACAAATTTTCATAGATTTTCCCGTTTAAATTTTGAGGAAGAAAGCGTGGCCCTATTAAATAGTGGCCAATGACTTCCATCCACACATTAATAGAAAACTTCATTTGGAAATTAGTTTCACGTGTTAACTTGGGATTTTCCTCTGCCTAATAATGCTGGTTGTGAAAATTTATTATACCTCGCGATTAAATTTCGACTCGTCCGTCCATAAAATACTTGTTAAAAAATTTGCACTTTCTGCATCTGAATTTAATATAAAGCGGCAGAATTCCACTTTCCTTCCAGGATCACCTTCCTCCAAGCCTTGGACAGGGGTATAGTGGTAAGGATGACATCCAACTCTACGTATCGTAGACCAAACTTTCCATTGTGACGCTCCGGTTAGTCTTGCGACTTTATTAGTTGAAATATTTGGGTCTTCCTCAAAATACCTCAATATTTCTTCCTCATCAAACGGGAGGAGCACCAGCGTCACTTCTTCTACATTTCACGGAGCCAGTTTCAGCGATATTTCGATATGCCGTACTGAATACACGTGCATTTGGTAAGCGGCGGTTAGGGTACCAAATACCATATTCTCGGCGAGCTTCAGCAGCGTTGCCGCCACAGTATCCATAGACAAATAAGATATCAGCGTATTCTGCGTTGGCATACGCGGCCATGGCACAGAAAATACAATAACAACAACTAATAACAGCAACTATGAGCAAAATCAAAATCTTCGTAACTAATTTAACAAGACCAACAAACTTAAGGGACGCGGAGATAAGAATGTCAGTTAATGACATATATGCACAAACGTCAAAGTCAAGGACTGACTGACTTAAATGAAAATGAACGATTAGTCGTTTAATAAATTCCGTCACCAGCATTATCGTTACTAATTTTTTATTAGAACTATTAAGGGTACATTAAACATTTCTACCTAGTTAGATAGCTATTGAAATAAGGAAGTTTTTATAATAATTTGTACGCGTGCTACATTAATATTTTTTTGAAAAAACCTAATAGGTAAATTTCATAACTGATTTTAAAGCAAAAATTTTACAAGTTTTTATTTTAAATGTTCACATGATCGAAATGTTTCCGGATATTTTTCATTCCAAATGGATATCTATAATATTGGACAAGTAATCCAGTAAAAAAAAAAAATAATAAATGTCAAGTAGATTTTTCGGAAACTTTTAAGACTTTAAGATCTACTTTTTGAGAAAAACAAAAAAATTGAAATGTCTCAAAATCTATTGAGTTTTGCATAATGTATGTTAGGGCCAGATTTACTCCTTAGCTCATGCCCCATCACATCTCCAAAGGAATGTATCGAATTACCAGTAACCCTGTGTGTAATAAACATTTGCTGATTTTTTAAAAATTATTTATAACGAAAAAAATTTAAATTACAAGATAATTGGTTTATAATAATAATAATAGAACAATGTATTTTTGCAAATGTTGTATTTGATGAGACCTATCTATTTAGTGGAGGCAAACTAGACTCAAAAAAGCCGGAAAAAGGAACTGACTTAGACGGGTCTAGTTTCAAAGATGTCAAAGTAAATTCATAATGAAGCTTTGTAAAATCTAAAGGGTCGTGAACATATTTTTTAACACTTTTTTTGCGAATTAGCGTTTGTTCGCAGAATTTCTTGTGGCTGGATCACAAAAGTACAATTGAAAATTGTTTGTGAATTAATTATTGGCTTATCAAAAATATTTTTTCTTGTGATTTTGTTCGGTTAATTTTTTATGAATTTTAATCTTGGCTCTGTTGAAATTGGACAAAGTTAAAGGGACCCTTTTGGCATTTATATGGAAAACGATCATATTCAATATCTAGTAGACCCACATAAAATTTCATGAAATTGAAATGGTCACGTTTTCACGGAACTGTTCACTTTGTCCATTCAGTAGGCAACATAAGGTTCATATCCATTGCCATGAACTGGAAGGGCGTAAAATTGTATATAGATATGTGAATATTGTTTCTATATTTAGGCATTATGTGTCTATTTGCATTGAGGTTCCACATATTCCTATTTTTTTCATTTATTTTAACATTTGCCTTCATTTTAATTTTTCATTTTTCTCTTCTTATTACATCTAAACTTTTCCTAATTTTATTTATTTTTAATTCTTCATGTTTCACATTTTTTTATCATATAATAAATCAAAGTCAAATGACCATCAAAGCATTTTATCTAAATCGCTTCAACACTTCAATAAATACCTATAATTTCACATTGGATTACTATTTAGTTTTCCAAAGGTTATATAAAATGTATAACTAACAATAAATTATGCGAACTAGAAACGTTTAAATAATATTGACACAAAATTGAATTGAAATTGAATTGAAAAATTGAAATCGTAAATTGGCGCTATAAAATACAATTTTTCACCTAAAAAGAAATTTTTTATATTCGTGTTTAAAAAATCATATATTAGTCAGATTCTCAACTTAAATTATTTTTAATACATGAAGAAGTGATTATACGAAAAAATTCAAAGAGTTAAAATTTATGTTTTTTTATTTCCTTACAAGATGCACTACATCCAATTCCGATGCGAAATGGGTTGTTTTTATATTCTCAAAGAGTCATGTATTTAATTGTTTAAATGGTAATAAAGAAATACTCCACACTTATATTATTATTACTGCTTAGAGGTGTTTCGGCAAGATAAAAGAAAAACTAGGTGAAAATCAATGGTTCCCAAGATTTTCCTCATTGGTGCGTCGTTGTTTTGTGTTATAAGAATATATAATTGTAAAATTGTAATATTTGTATGGTGGTGTTTAAGAGCAGCCTCTTTGACTGAACTCCTGACTTAATAATTATTAAATTACAACTTAATTTACGAAGAATATTATAATAGTACAATAGTACATAATATTCTGTTTGGAAGTACTTAAATTAAAACCGTATATTACACAAATTTCTAGCCGTGGTGGCTTGTGGCTTTTGATCAGTGGGTAGGCAGATCAATGTACATGCGAAATTAAACAGACACCGGTTGTTAGGCAATATTTTTCATTTTTTTAAATCAAATGAAATCTCCACGCATTACGAATGCTCCATATTAAATTTGTCTGAATAATCAATTCCTGAAATGAAATTTTTCAAACCGTTCCCTCAATTAGCGAAATTATTTCATTGCAATTTTCTTATGACAGTTAAAGATTTTAGGTGTTGATATAATATCATATATGTTGTTGTCATATTTATTTTGTTTATATAAATTTGATTTCGTATTTGATTGTTTTTCATTTACTATTAATAGCCCAATAAAATGGGACGGAATTTGTCGATTTGGATAAAATTTTGGGAACAGACTTATATTGTGGTACTTTTTCACATATCAAGTCCCCACCCGTAGACGCCAGCGGAGGGGAGAGACAAAATAGGTAAAATAATCGTTTTTTCGCAAAAAACTCGGAAAGTATCAATTTTACTGTAAAATATGTACACATGAAAATTATGGGTGATAAAAATCCGCACAATTTCGTTTTATTTTTAACTTCGTACGACCTATTGGAGCCGAGATAGATTTTTTTGAAATTTTGACAGTTTCCGACGCAACGAAAACGAGCGTGTTTTTCGCTAAAATCTCGAAAATGGTCATTCGGATCTAAAATGTTTCAAATGAAAGTTGTAGATAATTCGATTACTACAATATTTTAAAAATATTGGCCCAGTATGAAACGACTTCGAAATGCTCACAGCATAACTTCTGATACTTCAAAAAGTGAAAACATATTATTAAATGTACTTTTTTGTACTTCAAACGTGACGAAAATTGCCTGTTTGCTAAAAATTAAAAATCAACCGCATTTTCAATCCTAAGTTCCTTGTCGCTACTTATGGAAAATCATACACGAAAAACTGTTTTTTGTAGAAAATTTTGTAAGCTTTCATTTAGATCTTATGAAATTTTGTCGTAAAGTCAAAAGAAACGATGATATATACAAAAAAAGGAATTAAAAAATAACATTGGTTCAATTTTTCTGAACAAAAACAGTTTTCAAGAAATTTTTTTTAAAGAAAATATACCTTAAGAACGACTTATGATTTCATTACTTTCATATGTACATAAACTAATAAAAATAGGACAAAACTATTTTTAAAAAATTTTTAAAAAAATGTTATGCACAGTTCTTGCAGGAAAATCTTAATTTATAATAAAAAATTACTTGCAGCTCGGTTTACAGATAATGCAATTCTCTTCAAAAAACCTTTAGTGCCATTATTGCCTAAAGCCATTAAAAAAATAGCTATTTGTCAAAATGCACTTGAAAATGACAATTTTTCATATTTTTTCCTTTTATCTCCATTCACTCGTTATCAAAACGATTTTGTACATACACCAACATATTCAAAATTTGATTCTCTTTATAACTTTCATTAGATACACTATATGTGTACAATCTATCGTTTTCGAATTTTTATCGATTTCATCATGAAACAAGTATTCTGATAGCGCGGTATAAATATGTTTAAAAATTCATGTCTCTACCAATATTGATCGAATGGAAATGGAAAGTAAAAGGTAATTGTTCGTAATCGAATTCTCTATAACTTTCATTTGAAGCAGTTTTTAGATTCAAACGACCATTTTTGAGATTTTAACGAAGAACTCGCGCGTTTCCGTTGCGTTGCAAAACTGTCTAAATTTCAAAAACCTATGTCGGCTCTAATAGGTCGTACGAAATTAAAAAAAAAACTAATTGTGGGAATTGTTAATACCTGAAATTTTCATGTGTAGATATTTTACAGTAAAACTGATTTTTTTTCTTATTCATGTGAAAGTTCAATACTCAGCTGACATTTTTTATGATAATTTAAATGTATTCTTGCATGCTATTAGGGATACGGTTAAAATCAATTCATTGCTACCTGTGCCATTCGCGAGAAATAACTGTAATTTCTGACTATAATAAAATGAAAGTATCTATGATGTCGATGTCTATATATCATATATCATATATCATATAATTATCCATACATATATAAAAGCTTAAAAGATTTTCTTCTCCGGTTGCTTAAGCGGCTATTGCTTCACCAATTTTGATAAAAAAAATTTTTTCAATGAAACATCTCTACCGTCAGATGGTTCATCACACATTTTTATATTTTTTAATCACCATTTTCATATGTAAAATAAAATAAACAAAGACTTCTAATTTACTTTTTTCTTGTAATGTTGATGCGGAACATTATAGTGTTTTAGAATTTCGTCCAATCACTAATGATGCGGATGTGGAAAACGCACTCTGCAATATTGTGTAACATAATATTCAAAAAACATAATTTAAGAAAGACGTTGACTGGCGGTAGGGAAAAGAGACGTAAACGGACACAAAAACGTCTAAAATACGAAAAAAACCTGCTTTACAATCCAATATACTATTTTAAATGTAACTTCATTCAACTTAGGTAACTTAAACAACATATGTAGTTATTGCTCTGTCCGGCACTTTTCATGTGAAAAAAATTCGGCTGGCTACTTTGGTCTTTGTTGCTGTAATAAAAAGTTCAAATTACCGGAATTTCGGATTCCTGATAAAATGAAAGAATTATTTCCAGAGAATAACGAGATATCGAAAAAATTTCGAGATAATATTCGACAATATAATAATGCTTTGTCGTTCGTGTCATTCGGGGCAAATATAAAATTGCCTTCCTTATATGTAAGTATTCTTTCAAAATTTTTGGTGTAGTACTTACATCATAAAATTTCGTCATTATACCCTCAAAATGGAGGATATGCTTCTTATGGACAGTTGTTATACATTTCAGACTTTTCCAAAGCCAATCAAATTAGACTTGGACATGCTGCGAACAGTTCCTTGAGAAAAGACATTCTAAAAATACTAAATCGTGTCGTAAATCAATGTAATCCTTATGTGATGTCATATATTAATTTTTCAAAATTTGCCATTTTAGCCCCAAAAAATGAACACTGCGATGAGATCAATTCTAAAGTTATAGACCTTATTCTCGGAACGCCTAGATTATATTAGTGTAAATAATTTGATAACGGAGGAGGAGAACGAAATTCTTCAGTTTATTCCTATGGAATTTCTGAAAGTTTAGAATTAGGTAAGTGGTTTGCCTCCACATATCCTTAAATTAAAAACTGGAGAAACCTAAATGCTTAACAGGGGCTCTTAAAAGGTACCAGATTAATTGTTCGAAATATGTACGGCAATTGTTTGGATATGGAAATTATCATTGGCGAAAGAATAGGTCAAACAGTTTTGATTCCTAGAATCGACTTAAAGCCATCAGATACAACTCTCCCTTTTTTGTTGGTATTTATTTACCTCAGCCTGTATTTAGCCATGACCAGTTGTACGTAGCAATGTCTCGAGTGCGATCGTTCGGCAATTTGAAAGTACAAATAATTCCAAAAGAGAACAGCACTCTCAATGTAGTATTTAAAAGGAGATGCTGTAACATGAAACCTTTGTCACTCACTTGCATTTTCCAATACACTTACACTCGCCCGCCGTCGAATTTCGACGAGCTTACACTAGTAATATATTATAATCTATACTTTAATTAAATATAGTCAGAAATTACAGTTATTTATGGCAAATTTTTTATAGGGCAAGCAGTAATTAATTGATTTTAATCGTATCCTTAATAGCACACAAGAATACATTTAAATTATCATAAAAAATGTCAGCTGAGTATTGAAATCAATGTCTTGTTTGACAGAAAAGTATTTCATATGAAAACGAAATGAGTATTTATAAATTTGTTTAACATTTTGAGAATATATCATGTTTCGGTTGTCTATGTAGATTTATGTTATACTTTAACGTAAATTAGTTTTAAACTATATTATCAAACTAATTTTCATGAAACACCAGAATTGAACATGAATGATAAAATTAGCATAACAGTTACGTTGCGCTTAAGAAATTAATTTAGTTTGTCACCAAGACAGAAATGTAATGTTTGATAGCGCTATGCTAGAGGTAAATTGCGCATTTAAAATTAATCATTTCTGACAAGTTGGTTAAGAGATATTTATTTGAGCTAAACATTATTGGGCTTTTTTACTTTTTCTCATCCCAGGGACCCAATTCTTGAAATCGTAGGAATTAATTCTGTAGAGAAATTGACGTCATTTTCTCATGTTTTTGGATGACTTCCCAGGTAGAACACTAATATTGAACCAATATTGGTTTAATATAACTAAAAGTTGACTCAATGTAAAAAACGCAACATTGAACCAATAAAAAATGTGAACATTTTTGTATATAGACTCAATATTCGTTAAGTTATATTCAACAAATATTAAAAAATCATATCATATAATATTTTATTCCAATATAAATTATTATTTGAAATTATATATTGGCCCAATATTTGATGAACATTTAGCCTAATGCCCAAAAATGGTAAAACTATTTCTTGTAATTTTCATAAAATACAATTATTGAATAATGATTATTATTTTAAAAACCTCACTAACAATATCTAGAAGTGATTGTAGTAAAACCCTCAGCTTAGAATTAAACCTATGTATGGTATTTACTACATCATCTAAAAGGCATCTTGGGCCTTTGTTAGTACAGATTAGGTAAGCATCACCACAGTGAATTTCTCTTTGTCAATATTGAATCACATTGCCGGAGACCCTAAGTCAGAAATTGTACATTTGTACAAGCATATTGCAAGGAGAGGCATCTACTGCAACTTATTGCAATCAGCCTAGGCGCAGTATGACTATCCAATATAGATATAAAATCGGTTAAATAATATTATTTAAAAGAGAGTTTAACAATATAATCTCAATATGAATATCCCGATATTTCAAAATTAATATTTGTCGTTATTGCTCGATGTTTGTTGTGCAATATTACTAAATAGTTCAATAACAACATAGTAACATATACACTTTCCAATATTGGAAAATCAATATTTATTGGTATTAGAAAATATTGCCTAAACAATATAATTTTACATATAGTAAATATATATGAGCTAAATATGAGTTTTCCTGTATTTTAGAATCAATATTTATGTTTGTCAATCGATACTTTTTGTACAATATTATAAAAAATGTAATAACAATATAACGCGAATATAGACTTTTCAATGTTGTAAAATTAATATTAATAGATATTTATCAATATTGTCTGCGTATATCTGGATTGGAATGTGTTAAAACGATATACTGCCAACATAGGCATACCAATATTTTAATACCAGTGTTTATTAATATTAGTTCAATATTTTTGTTACAATTTCGATGTATCTATATTGATCCAATATTGAACCAGGGTCCAACCAATATTATGTTCTAACTGGGTTAGGTACAATCGTAATCTTTAAAGTAATCATAGGAAATATTAGAGGAAAAAATTCTCGATGGTTTTTGACGGGGAATTCGAAAATTCTCTTATTCTGAATTATACTTTAAGGTTATGTGTACAGTGTGAATTGTCATTTACTGATGAATATTTAGTTAACAATTAATAAGTTTCATTAATTTCATACAATATTTAAATATCCTAATAATATAATTATACAAGATTTGGAAGATGCTGAAGCTGCCATTGCATACAAAAGTCAACATTTCATTAGGAACCGAAATCTGTTTGACTTAAACATTTTTCTGGCGAAGTATATTATAAATACCCTGGAAAGATTTTTGACTGCACCTACTAGTGTATCTTCTATTTCAAAAGCTACTAAAGTATTTGTAGAGTACTTCATTATGCGCCCACAAAGACATAAATAATAATTAATGCATGTGTAGTTCTGCACAACATGTGCATTGAAAGTAATGTTCAAGATCAAGGGAGGAAGAAGGAGACGAGGAACTAGATTTTGGTTTATTTAAAGATTATATTAATGTTATATGAATGCGACAACTACCGCGGAATCTCTCTGCTGTGTACGGCGTATAAAGTACTAACCTATATTATCAACCAACGTCTGCAACCATTAGCGGAGAATGCGATTGGCGAATACCAAACAAGATTCAGGCGTGGCAGATCCACGATGGATCAACTCTTCACAGTAAAGCAAATCTTACGAAAAGCCTGGGAACATGACACAGACATATATAACATCTTTATAGACTTTAAACAAGCGTATGACTCGATCGACAGAAACAAACTGTACCAGATATTACTAGAACTAGAGATACTGCACAAACTAATTAGATTGATTAAAACAAAAATGGATGACACGGTAACCACGATACGTATTCAAAATCAACTAAGTGACACGTTTGACATCTCAAAAGGTCTGAAACAAGGAGACTGGCTGGCCCCCACCCTATTTAACCTAGCCCTGGAATACGTAATAAGATAGACGGATATTGGAAAAGAAAATCTACTGACTAATAAGACTATACAGGTGGCTGCATACGCGGACGACATCAATATCATGGATCGAAGAGCAGAAGAAGCAAATCAAGCTTAGTCGGAATTAAAAATGCATGCCAGAAATATGGGCCTTGAGATCAACACAACAAAAACACTAATACAAAAAAGGGACAACAGAGTAGCACAAACGATTGTAGAAGATAATATCGAGTCAGTGGACCAATTTGTGTATCTGGGAGTGGAACTGAACACAACCGGTACAGAAGATGCAGAAATCCACAAAAGAATAAGTATAGCCAATAAAGCCTACTTCGCAATATCCCACATACTCGAATCAAAAAATGTCCACCGTAACAATAAATTAAGAGTGTACAAGACAATAATAAGACCTATCGCAAGTTATGGTAGCGAAGCATGGACCATGACGGAAAAAATAAAAAGCAAGCTCAATACCTTCGAAAGGAAGGTACTGAGAAAGATATTGGGACCAGTTAAGGAAGATAATATCTGGAGATCCAGATATAACTACGAAATATATAATCTTTTTAAGGAACCCCCACTCTCAGAATTCATCAGACTACAACGGTTACAGTGGGCAGGGCATGTGGTCAGAATGGAGGATAGGAGGTTGCCAAAAAGAACTTTAAACAGCCGAATGCACGGAAAGAGGCCAGTGGGGAGACCCCGGAAACGATAGGAAGACGAAGTCCAAGGGGATACACGCGACCTTCTAGAGATTCGAGTCTGGAAGAGAGCAGCAGGAGATAGACAGGCATGGAGGCAGAAGTTAGAGGAGGCCAGGGCCCGATTTGGGCTGTAGCGCCATAAGAAGAAGAAGATTAATGCTATACCTGCAGAATCAGCGCGTGCAAATCAAAATCCAGATTTAATTGTTGGAGAAAGACTGCAACAACAAATGATGAATAATTTTAGAGTAATTTTGTTGAAGTAATAACTTAATATTCTGGAGGAATTCTGTAGAAATATGTACCTATCTTCAAAGAAAAAAATAATTAACAAACAGATGTTTGAAAACACATACATTGACATTAATAAACGTCATGAGCATTACCACTAATGAAAATATAAAGACTCCAGTCAAATAAAACCTGCTCATTGGTTGTTGCGAATATTAGTACTAACTTATAATTCGACACACGTTCCATTGCTATTCTCATTGGAATTTAATTCCTACGAGTTTCAAGAATGGCAATTTTTTGATTTGTTGATTCGCATGAGAATTTCGGTGAGATAAAATTTTCTCAAGAGAATTGATTCCTATGATTTCAAGAATTGGGTCCCTGGACAAGATTTGCCAAATTTTGAATTTACTCTGTACTTACAAGATGTATGTTGGTAAAAGGTATGCTAAATGGTACAGTACCGAGGTGACTTAATTGAAAAACTAAACAGAATCTAATTTTCTTTTAGTTTAATACCTGCATTACAGATGGAACAAATTAACTTTACTACCCTGACCGGGAAGTTGCTGATAGAGAATGGGATAGTACTCCTTTTGGCGCAGAGAAAGTTAAAAAAATCTAACCATTAGAAGTGGGAGATTATTAAACTTAAAGAATCATTTGAAATGTTTTAGTTGATTCACTAGTCTTCAAATTATTTAAGGTTGCCTTTTGCAATCGAGGAGTATGTCGCAATGTAGTTTTAAGAAAGTAATTTTAAATTTATTAGATACAGCAACGATGAAATATAGACAGATAGGAAACAAAGATAAATATTATTAATTTAGGTAGAAATTTTCGAACACACCCGAGTTTAAACTTTAAACATTGCAACGTTGATAAGTTAAAGGTTCAAAAGGAAATACACTTATAATAAAAAATAAATGTCTTTAATCATTTCTTTTAAATGTACATTTATTTCCACAGCCTTGAAAGCATTGAAAACATATATCTGTAAAAATAGCTAAACATTTAAAAAATCGATTATAATTTATTATGTAATTTGTCCAGTAGTTATAAAACGTATTCTTTTGTTGTTTTTCAAACTTCAAATACATGTTCGGCATTTTAAAAATATTTACAGCATTTATTTATGTTTTATCCAACATATTAAATTAGAACAAAGTTTTGATGAGTTTACCTCGGAACCAGATTTTTCTTACTTCTTGTTGAAGTATGTCAATAAATATTAATAAATTTAAATAAATCGTTTTGTAAAATCACTATTTTACAAGTAACGAATAATTTTTCTTTTGTAAGGCCATATCTAATAAGATATTGACTACTAAATCTCTCTAATATTTTACTAATTTTAATAATTCGTATCCTTTCTCTCAACTTTTGATTCTAAAATAATAGTCTGGGGTCCCACGCCCCTTTTCGAAAGCGATTACTAATAGACTTATTTTTCGTGAGTGGCTTCGTTTTGACGAGTCTTCTAACTTTTCCCTCTGCGAAAATTATCGGTAGATAAGCCGCTAAACATGTTGATCGTGGAAGTGACACTTTCATGGCGTAGGACAGGAAAACCTGTCAGAAAATTTGTAGGACAATTTGACCATTCAATTTCAAAAATATCAATCAAACAATAGTGTAAAAATCAGCCCGTGAGTAATAAAATTTTAGACTTCGTTATTTTCACATATTTACATATTTCTTACATATTTACATCGCTTTTGTAAGACAAACGCAGCTCCATGGTTTTTACACTGACAAGTATACAAGTACAAGATTACAAGTGTAGTTAGGTCCATCCGGGGAACATACACTGTATATAATAATAATAATAATAATAATAGTAATAGTAATAATAGGTCTTTATTTTCCATTAAGCAAGTACAGATTAATTACAAATATCATACACATAACATCTATAATTACCTAATGGAAAAAAGATCAGATGGTAGTGTGTGATACTACCCCTGTTTTTCATCTTAAGCATATTGCGTACTATAATATTAACTATATCATACACAACCCATAATAACAGTACAACTTATAAACAAATAAACAATGATACATACAAACATAATCAACAACTCAATAACAATAAAATGCAATAACAATGCAGGAAAGCTAGAATAGAGAATATGCCATTTCTCCCCCCTGTACCTTTCCCTTTTCTTTCTTTTTCCTTTCTTTTTATTTTCTCTTATTTCTTTTCTCTTTTCTCTTTTCTCTTTTCTCTTTTCTCTTTTCTCTTTTCTCTTTTCTCTTTTCTCTTTTCTCTTTTCTCTTTTCTCTTTTCTCTTTTCTCTTTTCTCTTTTCTCTTTTCTCTTTTCTCTTTTCTCTTTTCTTCTTCTTTTCTTTTCTCTTTTCTCTTTTCTTCTTCTTTTCTTTCTTTATTTTTTCGTCTTTTTTAATTTTTATCCTTTTTCCCATTATCTTCGACTATATTTGCATAAAGAGATGCTTTTTAACATAATGTTTAAATGTGGATATTGATCTGTTTTTAAAAATAGATGGTACGGAATTGTAAATTTTGAAAATTTGATAAGTAAATGAACGTTTGAATAAATTCAGTGCAGTGCATGATAGGTGTTAGGGTTCCTTTAAATCTGATGTTGATGTTGTGAACATCTGACCTTTAAGATATTTTTTTATGTAGATATTTTGGAATTTTATTTATAATTGTTTTGTCAAATAAGTACGCCTAGTGTAAAAAACGATGTTTAAACATCCAATTTCATTAAGTTTATGCGAAATACTTTGCCGGCGCCGAACACCGAAGTTTAACTTTAAACATGTCGTTAAAAGTTCCATTCAGTTTAGTTTTAGTTTCCAAATTATCTTCGTTCAGCAATTTATCATTAATTATTTTCAAGGATTTTTCTACTGCAACATTGGTAAGAAGATAACTACATGAGGACTAAGCCTTCGGGTGTGGTACATGAATAGATTTGTTCTATAAACTATTTTTAATATACAAGTATTTGCAGATAACGGATCGATAATTTTAAGGCATCTAGAATTGATGCAACTAATAGTTATTGCTTTTAAAAGAATATTATTTTATGTGTTTTTGACAAACCATAAAATAAGAAGGGACCATTATCATGTGGTGTACGGTTCCTTTATGCACGGGTAAACATTGCATTAGAAAAGCAATGCAAAGCTAAAGATAATTTAACTTCAGATAAATAACAGTCAAGAACCTCTGTAACACGAGACGAAAATACTAAAATTTTGAAAAGGGAAAAGTAAAGTAAAAGCAAGAAGTAAAGAAAAGTGAAAAATAAAATAAGTGTGACGCAAACATATTCTAAACCCTACATGTGTTTATAGTTAGTTACTTGCTTCTTTATCATAATACATTTAATATCAGCAACTCGTCTCGGTAAATTACACCGAAAAAACAAAAAGAGAATCTTGGATTTATTTAGAAAAATTAGCATGAACTAAAACAAATTTTTCTATAAAGAAAGGAATAACAAATTTATCAGATGTATAACATGATCCCAAAGTTTTAAGCGTTAACGATTTATTAGTATATTGTATATTAGTATACAAGATCAATAGACCATTGAAATCCGTAATTTTCTAAATCAATCAGAAAGGGGAGTAAATCTTTCACAAAGTTAATTGCCATTTCCTATACTTCAATCATTTTGAAGTCTAGTTAAGGAACAATAAAGGTAATTAGAAATACTTTCTCCAATATTTCAAGAGAGGGAAACAACTTTAATAAGAAGTTTTTTAATAATAGTTAGTTAATTAAATCTTTTGAAAAAAATATTCAATCGCCTAGAGGGAAAATCCTGAGCCTGAAATAATATTTAACGCAGTTTTCTGTTGGATTTTTATCAATTTGAAATGGACGCAAATATTTTAAATTTTGGATTATGACCAGTAGTAGCGTGACAACTTCTTTGATAGAGACGGTGGATGAATACTGAAATTCTGAAATATTTATCTTTATAATTTTGATGGATATGCTTCTATTCTTTTTTAACTACTAGATCTTCAATAATATTAAGTCTATTCTGATACAAACATTTCTTCAAGATACCCTACAGAAGTTAATGTTAACAGGGGCAAGTTTAGCGCCATTGATGGTCACTTTACTAGATTTACAAAAAAAATATGAATTAAATGAATTAAAAGTTCAAACAGCCGTTTGGTTAATTGGACCTTGTTACATACTGTCTATTTTGCGGCCGGCTAAAATACGTTTCACATTATTTGTTCATTTTTTAATAGACTGCAACATAGCAATTAGGTAACAAGGTCCAATTAACTGGATAACTGAGTGATACTGTATTTTATGTATTTATACTTGGTGAATTTTTCAGGTGGTTAAATTTTTTGCAATATTTTTTTCATCTTCTTTAATGGCTTTTCATTTAGCTTAATAACAGCGAAAGAAAATATTGTGATATTAGTATGCCGGATTGCCAAATAAATAACTTTTTATTTGTGGATAACTGGCGCATCCGCCAATTTTGCGAATTTTATTATAACTGTCCAATCGATTAGGATTTTCTTCGTGACATAAGTTAAAAAACATAAAGCCAAATGCAGCAAATTTCACAAATATTGTTCCATTACACATTCTTTTTATGAGTTTTCTACCACAATATATCTTCAGACCGCAAATTCTATAAAAAAGGATCAGTCAGAGGCTATTTTTTGTCAACAAATAAGCAGATAGTATTTATCTACCGTTTTGGAAATAAATCTGTTTCCCTTTTCAAAGTTATAAATGTAGTTCTTACATGCTGTGTATGTTAATTACACAGCTTTAAGACAATGTTTACGTCATATCCATAGATATTACTTACTTACATAGTGTAATTAATGAAGCTAATTTTAAATGGGAAATTTGGTATATGTTCAGTTTAACTTTATGTATGAAATAATATATTTTTGTTTTTATTAATAAATATTAAACTAGTGACGATTAAGAGCGTTCCGGATATAAGCCGAAAAGACGGTGCAAATTACTCTCATATAAATCATTATTTTAAAAAACGGCCTTCACTAAAAGACATTAAAAACATGTTACAATGTGGGACGATGAGAGAAAAAAAAGTATATATAAAAAAATAATTTTTTTCTCTTCTATTATCGATTTGAAAAAATAATTTTTATCGTCCCGCATAGGTATCATTAAAATAAACATTTTCGCTTTTGTAGAACTAAAATAAAATTAGCCCTAATGCCCTCAAATGCACGGAGAAATTTAAAGATTGGGTATAATAAATTTGTCCAATGTCATATTCTACTACATCTCTATCTCTCGCCTTCCAAGCACACCGTACATTCAGCTGCGTCATTTTATTGACGTGAAGTCATTTACAATTAAAATTGGAAACATGGATGACTAATACACTCCGACCAACTCTTAAATTTCGTTCTTTTCGACAACCAGGGAAAGTTTTGATTTCAAACTGATTACACGTAGTTTAAACCGCGAGAGTTAATTGTTTAAATTAGTTAACGCTGGAAATTAGCAATATAAACCGGATTCAAAAATAATAATTTGATTTAGAATGATAATTATTAATACGGGGGCCATTAAATTCATTATTTTTCCGAAATAATATAAGTAATTTATTTGCAATCGATCCTAGTCATCTAAATTGTTCAGAAATTGTTGTTTATATCAATTGACGCTACCGGTTACAAACATTTTGCTATTGATGACTGTCTGGGTCACATGTAATCGCGCAATATGCGCTAGATAGGATGAATTCTAGCGCAACACGGGGATATCCTGCAATGGCTCGATGCTAAGGGTCTCTTTGGTTTCCCACGCTCGAGCTGACGAGTCGACTATTTGGTAAGAATTCGCTATTCTGAGTTCAATAATATTTTTGTGGTATTTTGGACTTATATTGGACTATTTTCTTTAAATAATTTTAATTGGTCTTTGCTATATTTTGATAAATTCTGCCTTCAGCAACTTGTAGTACTTTTCAATTAACCGATCAACATAATATGTCAGTCGCAAACTCCTCTATAAAATCCTTATTTTACTATAAGGAACGTAACCGGACTGCAACCAACAGCTACTCTCCGGACTATGTACCCCGCCGAGCGCTGAATTACAAGTTACAAGCCTGGCGCGTTAAGCGTAATAATTGCATATTATCAAAATAACGCTAATGCTTCGATTGCAACAAACACAAGCTGAAAGACTGATCCTACATAAAGGAGCTCTCGAGCTAGCCGTCCCACACCACCTGCAGACTGCAGTTTCAAGCTGTTGGCGCTCGTCAGTGTAAGATAGGCATGTGTGCAATCGAAGCATTAGCATTCTGTTGGTAATATGCAATTATTACACTTAACGCGCCAGGTTTGTAACTTGTAATTCAGCGCTTGGTGGGACACATAGCCTAGAGAGTAACTGTTGGTTGCAGTCTGGTTACGTTCCTTATAGTAAAATAAGGATTTTATAGAGGAGTTTGTGACTGAAATAATATGTTTTAATATTCTGCCCTCTAGAAGCACATTTGAACTATGCTAAACCCAGTCAGGCTATTTATTTTTCGATTGCAACAGACACTGGACCACTAGATGGCGCCTGCTGACTATTTTGCATATCGCCATCCTGAAGATACCGAGATGTACCAAATAGTCGAAGGATCCTCGTGTCAGTCGTCGCATGCCATAAAATCCCAATTTATAGGATTTTATGGTTTGCTTACTAAACATTTGTATTATGGCAGATTTTCTGATTTCTCCTTGATGTGTGAGTGTCCTGAGTATACATACAGAAAGCAAAATCGATCACATTACAGGCAAACATTTTCTAAATATCAAATTTTGGGTTCAGAGAATTTGAAAACGCGCAACTACATCAAAAATTAAATATCAGCTTTTGCGCGATCACAGTACTTTCTCTGTTTACTCCACACGGAGGGAGGCTGTGGGATTAGGGTTTAAAAAACTAAGCATATTTTTTTGTAAAACGACGCCTAATCCGCTTGATGAGCCGACAGTCGCGTTAGTTAAGGCGCGAGGTGGCAATCGCGATTAATCGAATGAGTATCGCGCTACCACTGGAACTGGCGGAGAATATGGTTGTATTTCCGCGTTTTTCAATGTGTAACAGTCTTCTGCACAGGCCTCTGGCTTCTGGAATTGGCGGTTGTCTAATTTCTGTCCTGTTTATTATTACTATTATTATTAGTATTATTATTAAATTTGACACATGGATACTCCTTTAGTACCAGTAAGAGGTAGTGTGGTTTCTTCTAGAAAATACACAGAGGGATGAAGTAGATATCAAAACAATTAATAACATTAAGAATTGTAAAACTATAAAAGTAAACAGAAAATAAATTAGGTGTGTCTTTCAGATTTCGTCAAGATCATTGATTATTTAAAATATTGTCTGAAAGTTATTTGTGGCATTCTACGAATATTCTTTCTTTTCTGTACAGGCGCAAAGGCTTTTTTCCAATAATTCTATTATTTTGTAGATTCGGTGATTTGTTCTTGAAGAGGATAATCCATGTGGCAGAAAACCCAAATAAAAGCAAAGAATATCATTGATTATTATTAGAGATTTGAGTGCGTAAATATTGAATATACGGGAACAAGATATATTAGACTAGTTTGAACTTAAAATTATTTTGGAAAGTTCCGGCCTATCCGAGCAATTTTTTGACGCTGGCTTCGTAACAATTTTATCAACGCGCCTACTGTATAAACCAGTCTCACTGACGTGTCAATTCAGAGTCAAGTCAATTGGGACATCTTTCTTTACTTGTTCCAATTCTTTCATCAGTCTCTTAAGTTTCTGTTACCTACCCTCTCTCGAAATCCCAGTACATTTTCCAACTTTGCCCTACTTTAATTTTTATACATTTCCACTATTTTATATACATTATCACAACCATTTTCAACTTTTCGATTATATACCTTCTCTTTCCTACCATCTACCTTTACATTTTCCTGTCACTTTATTACTGTCTTCCCCATCATTATCCTACCATCTCCCCTATTTTCCAATTATCATCTGACCATTTTCCTAACTGAGATGAGAGATTAATAAAACCCGACAATATCGAATATTAAAACAATATTACAAAAATGCCTACTTTTGCAGTATTAGACGTCATTTAATAAAATTAAAGCATAAATCTCTTTTTTTTTTATACATTTATTTAACGTCGGCCTATTTCCGCTACTGAGGCCTAACACCGACGCCTGTAGATGAGCTACCCCCAACCAGGAATTTTGCCGAACCTCTTCCCTTAAGAAGAGTAGGGATCTTTTACTTGCCTAAGATTTAATAGGCAAGGGACCGACGGCTTTATATCCCTTCCGAAGGATGGTATATCTCCTATACAACCCTTGCCTAAGGTTACCGCGCATACACTGATATACAAGCCGCTGGAAGATGTGTGAGGCGAGGACGCGGTTTTCGTTGGAATGGTCACCCATCCAAGTACTAACTGCGCCTGTCGTTGCTTTACATCGCATACCGAAGTATGTACATAGTAAAGACGCACCTACGCTCGCCCCCATAAATCTCTTGTTAAAGAGAATTTTAAGGTTAAAAAAAAATGTGTTGTTAATGTGTCTATTTCAATTCACTTTGAATGTTATAAAATCATTTGTCAGATCAAGCTGGTAAGATCAGATCGTCGAAGTCATTTATTATATTTGCATTAAAACAAATTTCTAGTTTAATAACACATTTTTAACTTATACTCTGGAAATATTCTGTAAGGATTATAGTTTCGTTAACTGAAAAAAGATTAAAATTTTTTAAGTTTAGTTAAAAATTTGTTGTTACGTTGAAATATATTTCCTTAATATTATTCATTTTATAGTTGTCTCTAAACAAAAATTATTATTTTTAGGTATGCGTGAAAAAGTATCTCTCAAAGATAAGAAGAATTTGAAGATAATATCGATAATAATTCTCTCAAAATTACTGAAAACTAAAGTGATACTCTCCATGGCTTTATTTGTAATTTTGATGGTGAAAAAAATGTTACTATTTGCTGTTTTAGTGTTTCCATCAATATATAATTCTATTCTAAGCTCATGTGAGAAAGTTGATTATGGGTGGTTGGGGAATGTTTATTTATACATACAGAAGTTTCTTAAAAGTCATTATAAGTAATTGTTTAAATATATGCCATATCTTCGGTTCCACAAATTCTGAAAATATGTTTATAATTCTCTTCTCCGCCATGATCAAATTTGTTAAACATGTACCATGTAATTAATATTCAAAGTAATGTTAATAAGAATAAAAGAAACATTTGCCATCTATATTAACTACATTAATTTGTTATTTTCCTGTCCATAAAATTCCATATTTAATAACACTTACTAATAGTTTGTAATAGAAAGAAAAAGTAAATGAAAAAAGTTCTTAGGACAACTAACGTATTGATGAAGTTATACCATATACATTTGAATCACGGAATTGATCTAAATTAAAAACATCCAAACAGTATATATAAGTTACAAACACGCAATAAATTTTAACATAAAAACATTAAAAAGCTGTAATAAAAAAATGCATGTTTAAAAACACTAAATCATGTCAATGAAACTATACTTAATATTCGTCCAGATAAAACATTTGTAAATTATTTTTCTCAGGAAAATCCGTAAAATACATATTACCTAAATAAAACATGCCATAGTATTGTTAAAGATCGAGCCGGCTTAAAATGAAAAACAACTGCTAAAAACTATTAGAACCTAGTGTAATTGTGTAAACTATGAAGAGACAAAAACGAGACAAAAAAGAAATTACTTTAGGTATGTTTTCTTTATTTTACTTAAGAGGGTAAATTCAAACAAAAAATATATTTTAGATATTGGAGACATACACAACATATTTGCTTTTAAGTAGCCACTGAGTGATTGCCTGGTATGTAACGGCGACGTTATATGCTAAAATGAGTTGGAATACAGATCTAGTTTAATTTTCACCACAATGGGATGTACAACTTCTAAGTTTTCCGTTTCCACAGGATTGGTAATGGGCTATTTTGCACATATCCTGAAATTTGATATTTTTCACTTCATTAAACGGGATTTGAAGGTAAACTCTTGCATTTAATTAATGTGTTGATCTGGATTGACATTGTTAGAATAACGCAACAATAGTTTTATTTCTCCACTTTGGAAAATAGAAATGTTCTTTGAATTAACTTTGTTGTATTTAGTTGGGGAACTGTATTAGACTGGTCCTGATATGTGGTAACATATCACACTACACCATTTTTCGTTATTTGGGGGTCTGTATTACCTTTATTATTTGTAATTCCTTATATTCATTCATTGATTGGAATAGTAAGATATCGTCTTGTTTAATATGCTTGTAGTTCATAAGACATCTTATAAATCAGCTTTGGAAATATATTACGGAGCATTTATTTTAATAAAAAAATGTTGCTTGGGGAGATTTTTAGGGTTGTGTACCAAACGGGTCCAAACGAAATCTGATTATTTATGTTCTGCTGTCCGTGCGTACATCCGGCTGTTTGTACCTCCGCCGCAGAGTTCCTCAAGGGTAGTAGTAGCTATAGGCACCAAATATTCACAGATAATGTGTATCGTCTTTGCTCTGACCTAGGCAAATACTAAAATATCAAGGCAAAAAATATTATAACAACTAGATTTGAACAGTTAAATTTTTTTAATGAAGTTATATGATGATCTAATGGGTAATATGTCCCACTTTCACTAGTTTAGGTTTTAATAGTTTTTGGGTCTTTTATTCGTGTTATTATTGTTTTTAATCTGCTCTGATGAAAGGAATCGTAGTTTTAATTGGATGGAATCTGCGGTAGGTTCTTGATGAAACATATTCAATAGAATAATTATAAATATTCAGAAGAATAGTTACAATACGCACTTGGTTTATTGTTTCATTAGTTTTTTTCAGATTTCTCTGACATATGTTTCAGCCTTGCGACCATTATCAAAGAGTTTTAAAAACTCATCTGAAAGTGGTGGTTCACAGTATATAACTTACAAATCCTCTACCCACCTAGAGGGGGATAATAACTTGATTTGCTATTTCTTAAAATTTAACAATACAGGTCGGAACTACGAACTTAATTTTAATTTTATTACTGTGTCTAGTACAGGATTGTTCATAAATTCTGTTTGTGTATTTGTAACGTTTTTATGGTTTCTTAGGGCCTTCTTAATTTCAAAAATGTCAAGCACATCTAGGATTTTTCCTTTCTTTGCATTATGCAAAAGTTTAACACTACTACCGTTAAAAACGTGATTTTACTCAATGCAATGTTCGGCGAAATCAGTTGATTTTTTATTATATAAAACAGACTCTTTGTGTTCTCTTAACCTCACATTTATGCTACGGCCACTCTGTCCTATATATACGGTATCACAGTCGTCACGCTTTATTTCGTATACCCCCGATTTTTTTAATATCTACTGTCTTTTCTTTATTATTAACCAACAAGCGACCCAAATTATTTCTATTCGTTGATATTGTATTAATACCTAATTTAATTAATCTATTACATACTGAGTTGCTAACCTTGTTTGCATAATTTATACTATGCCACTTTTTGTTTTCTATATTTGGCGCGTTACTAAAATGTTTTTGTAATAATTTTCTCTGTTTATTTTTTATTAATTTGTCAATAAGTAACTCATCATAGCCATTGTTTTTTGCTAGCGTTTTAAGAATTCTAACTTCTTTTTCAAAGTTAACCATATTTAAGTTTGGAGATAATAGCCTGTGTACATAGCTATGAAACGGTGACATTTTTATCTTCCAAGATTGATTACAATTTGCATGTGTAAGAGTGTCAGTAAAAGTTGGCTTTCTGTAAATATCAAGTTCTAGCCCATGTTCTTTACGTGTCAGCATAATATCTAAAAAGTTTATTGACTGTTCTTTTTCTATTTCAACTGTAAACTGAATTTTGTTGTTTAGGGAGTTAATAAAATGGATAAAATGTGACAATTGTCTCGCAGTACCGATCCATATACAAAACACATCGTCAACATATCTTACCCAAAAATGCATGTAATTAAGGAGATTATTGCTTGTGGTAAAAAGATTGTTTTCAAAATTTGCCATGAATGTTTCAGCTAATAATGGACGAACTACCCATAGGTAAGCCGTTTTATACATTTTATTATCGAATTTAAAATAATATTGTTTGATACACATATTAATTAATGTTTGTAAATCTTTTTGTTCATTTTGATTCAACACTATTTGAGATAAGATGTTGTAATATATCCTTAAGCTCTTGAATAGGGATAGAGGTAAATAAACTTTTAACATCAAAGGAAACTAATTTGGCATTTTCGGGTAAGGTTATGTTTTCTATTTGGTCAAAAGTTCTAAAGAATTTTTTATACTGTAAAGGGATTGAAACTTGATCAACTGTGGTAAAGTCGAATTGAGTTTATTACATAGTCTATAAGCCGGTGCATTAATATAAGACACTACCGGTCTCATAGGAAAACCCTCCTTATGAATTTTTGGTAAACCATAAAGTATGGGGGCTGTAGTTATATTGGGTATATATTTTTTTAGTAGTACCTAGATTTCTGGCTGAAATTTTTTCGTAGGGTCATGTTTTAGTTCTTTAAAATCATCAGTATTTAATAATTCGTTCATTTTATTTTTATAATCAGATCTAGATAAAACTGTCACAGTTCTAATTTGTTAGAGGTTATATTCTTTTGTGAATTTTATATAACCTTTGACAAAAGGTATTTTCCCCATTGTTATCTAACGGGTTAAGTGCCAATTCAGTGCTTACAGCTAATAAGTCTTAGTCTTTCTTGTTGGTTATTTTAGGACAATATTTTAGACCTTTTTCGAGCAACTTGGTTTTAAGACTCTTTGATAAGGTCGCAAGGCCGAAATATATGTCAGAGAAATCTGAAAAAAACTAATGAAACAATAAACCAAGTGCGTATTATAACTATTCTTTTGAATATTTATAATTATTCTACTGTAGTTTTATTTGTACATATGTAATCTGCGTACTAGGGCTGTCACATTCAGCGCTATTGCCGGCAACCCGTGGATGTATGCATCGAGCCAGGCCTCGTGGAGGTTAACTTTAATAAAGCGGAGTTTAATTGACTTGCACAGATAAATCGGTAGATCGAGCCCATTACCTGCTTCATTTCATTGCCAATTCTGAATCTCACTACACTACTCTATAATTTCTCATAAGAATAGCTATTTTCGTTAGTACATCATATCTAGTATGGAATCTTCGATGCGTGAAACCAACTCGCATTTGACCGACAATTATTAATAAATGTATTTATATGTAATATGTTAACATTTAATATGTTGCAATTGTATCAACAAGACGGATTACCTTCGTGAAAAATCAAATTTTCCAGTTAAAAACTTTGACACTAATTGCAAAAGCTCAGTCATCTGTTTTGGGAGAAAATGTACTTTAACTCATTCTTCGAACTTGCTTTCTATCGAACCAGGCACACTAAAGAAAAGTATAAATTATTTTCTATGAAATTTGTTAATAAATCATTAATGATGAAATGACTACTTTCTATAATATTTATAAACGAAGATTTCTTCATTCGATTGAAATATGATTATTATTCGCGAGACTAGATATGCTTGGTTATTTTGAAGAGTATTATTCTTTAAAAAATAATAAATATTGCATGGTATTATTTGCAGATACAGCTCAAAATATTTCTGACAATAAATTAAAACCAATAATAGCGAAGAAGAGTGATATTTATGACAATTTATGTAAACAGTGTAGTGATAATTGGCTATTAGAAGTTAAGTTAATGCATTGTTATTATTTTATTTATTAAAGTTCAGTTACTTTTTTTAAGGTGAATGGAATACTGAAGCTAGAAAGAAAAAAAGTAGATTGTATATTATTCCTATTTTAATATTTGCCAAGATGTTAAAAATCATGGTTTTGTTGGGATTTGTGTTAACTGCGTTTCTGATGATAAAGAAGGTTTTAATTTTGGGCGCATTCATTTTGCCGAACATACTAAAGAATATTAAAAGTGCATGTCATAAAGACGAACATCATTATCCTGTGGAAACGTGGACACAATAGAGAGGTCCTGGATTCTGGGGGTAAGAAGAATCATCGCTGGTTAATAATTATAGTGGCATTTTCAACCAAAAAAATTGTATACCATTCTGAAAATTTCTGTTAATAATTGTAATATTATTAATATTTAATGTTCGTTACTTAAATTCGACAATTGCCTTAAACTGACAATTGGCTTTGTATAAGATTTTATTTTAAATTTATTTAGGCAATTCAATAAATAGTATAAAACTTATGTTTTTTACAGTTTTATTCAAATAACCGAGGGTACAAAATTGGGGAATACAAATATTATTTTCGACGCGACGTGTTTATAAAAACATATAATTTCAATACATTGTTGGATTATTTGTATTAGACATAAATAATACTTGTACAGGGTTATTCATTATAAATTACCCTCCCCTCATCATCGTTATTATTGCCTATAGAAAAAAAGTTTTAAATAAAGGTTGTGCGATTATGACTGAATTTCGTTAAAATGCTATCAAAAGTACAGTAGAGTGTAGATTTCAGGGAATACAAAAAAATAATAAATTTTTTTAATAGGATACCTTGTATGTTATTAAATTTTTGTAATTACCCGTTCTTTTTGATTTCAAAAATATACCATATGTTACCCCTACCATATACCGTTTTTGAGTTATTAAACGTCGAATGTCTTAATTAAACTAGTTAATAAAATAAATAACTAAATAAATAAATATGGAAAAGTTAACAGTATTAAAGTAAGCTATGAAAACGATAACTACTATGATTGCTAAGTGACCCATCTTTAACAGTTTTAGTAGAAAAAAGCGTGTAGTTCAAACAAACCAGGAAGAACAGCTGCTTCATATATACTGTTTCATTTCGAAGGTGAGCCCATCCATATTTATTCGCGAATAAACTTTTTTGAAACATTGTGTTATTTTTTGGAAAATTCTAAGTATCAATAATGCAGTCGACAAAATTATTCCATCCAACGTACGTTAAAAAATAATAACTACAGACCATACTCATAAAATTTTACCAGTACAAATTTTAAAAGAGGCTCATAAAAGGAAAAGGCTGGACTTTTGCCGCCAGATGATTCAAAAGTCGTATGAAGCATCCTTTCCTACAGCAGGAGTTTTTAATAGGAAAAATCGAAGGTCGTGGGATAATAAGTACAACAAAAAAATATTGGTAAAACGAATTTAAAAATCAGGAAGAAAAACTCAGCGTTTGGTGTGGAATTTTCAGAAATAAAATTGTTGGGCTTATATTTTACGATTATACTTTAACTGGAGTTATCTATCTGGAAATAATTATTCCAGAAGCGGAAAATATTCTTTTGCAGAATTGTCCGAAAGCCGAACTTGATGATGTTATTTGTATGCAGGATGGGAGAACTCCGCATATTGTCCTACCCGTTCGAGATCATTTGAATAATGTATTCCCAATATGGATAGGGAATAATGGAACAATTAAATGGCCTTCTAACTGTCCGGACTTGACCCCTATGGATTAATTTTTTGGGGGGATTTCTAAAAGACATTGTCAATAATAATAGTATTCAAGCCATTAAAGTCAGAATTCGACTTGAAATAAATAATCTGAATGTAAATAATGAACCTATTTCCGGTGCAATTATAAATATAAGAAGAGGTTATCAATTATGCATTGACAATAATGGTGGACATATCGAACATGTTTTATGAGTTATCATTTATTTATATTTATATATTTTTTTCTTCCTCTCTGTAAATCATTTTGATCGCATAACTTTATTTTTGTTATTTTGTATATAACAAGTAAATATTTAGACTTTTTCTTTCTCACTGTAAACCATTTTGATTTTTTCATTAAAGAAATGTCACTTATCAAACTTGTAGTTGTCATTTTCATAGTTCACTTTAATAATGTTAACTTTTCCATATTTACAATGATTAGTTTAACTAAGATATTCGACGTTTAATAACTCAAAAAACGGTATATGGTAGGGGTAGCATACGGTATATTTCAAAAATTTAATAATATACCATTCTTCAAAAATATTATTTTTTGTATCCCTTGAAATCTGCACGCTATTGTACTTTTGATAGCATTTTAACAAAATTCAGTCATAGCCACATAAATTTTATTTAAAACGTTTTTTTTCTATAGGCAATAATAACGATGAAGGGGTGTGTAATTTATAGCGAATAACCCTGTACATAATTGCAAATCAATAAATTCTATTAAATCATGAAAATGCGTTTAAGTTTGAGTATTTAATCAATTTTTTTCTGAAATGTCAGAAATACTTTTTCAAAATAATTTCCTAATATTTTGAGTTTCGTCTCAAATTAAAATATTAGGATATTATCTGTGATGCATATAAAATTATTAAACTTAAACATATAAAAATAGCTAGCAGAACAAGTTACGGTCGAGTTTGGCTGACAGAATGCCTATTTGGTTAATATATTTGATTACGGCACAAATCGTTTTATATGATTCCACTGAGATAAGGAACACAGTCAATATTTTATTATTTTCTAAATAAATATTCGTAGTCGGTAACGATCAACTGCAACTTTTACTCGTTTCGCATTAGTCGTCTCAAAAATATCTTAATAAACAAAATATTTTGAAAATAAATTGTAGTAAATACTACGATAGACCAAAAATATCACTAATTTCTATAAAAGGAACTTAATTCATTGGCACCCATCACGCAGGCACCCATGCAGAATGTGCGTTTCCAAAGCGATTGAAAATAATGCCCTAAAACCTTGCGATATACTACGTCTTCAATCGGAAAAGGGATACAAAGGACCACAGTGCAAAGCTGTCGCAAATCAGCCGCAGATTAGTTTCGAGCATGTTAGCTCTCATCAATACTAGGCGAGGTCTCAGGAGTCGGAGGGGATACCTTTTTTTTCTAGAGCGCACATCTAGAGACCCTCCCCGTTTTCGAGATCGCTGTACACGATGGTGGGGGTCCCCAATCGCCCTTTTCCGTGAACTCGTTTATTTTGCTCACTTTTTCGATTAATCGTTATTCTCTTTAGTAGAACGGAAGGTCCCTCGAGGGATTTGACCTCAGCCACTCCTCTAGGGGGTTGAAAAATTGTTTTTTTTGGTGGAAAAAAATTGATATTTTACAGGAGGTGTTTCTGTGAGGAAGGTGGCAGGTGACGATGGTTCTGTAACCATCCCCAGGGGTTGTTTTTACCCTTCAAAGAGGTGGAAACAATTTTTTTTTCGGGAAAAAAATAATATTTTGTAGGAGGCGTTTCCACAAAAAATTTTTTCTAATCCCCTATAGGGGGTAGAAGCCTGGTGTAGGGGTAACTGAGGTCAAATCCCTCGAGGGACCTTCCGTTCTACTCAAGGGAATAACAGTTAGTCGAAAAACTTGGCAAAATAAACGAGTTCACGGAAATGGGCACTTTGGGGGTGATTTTTGGCTAATTTGAAGGGGTTGCCGAGGAAAAACATTTGCGGGATTCCCACCATCCTGTTCAGCGATCTCGAAAACGGGGGAGGGGGGGTGTCTCTATATTGGCGCTCTGGCAAAAAAGCAAGAACCCCAAAAAATTCCAACTCCTGACCTCGACTATATGGTATACGGTATAGGTGAACATACGACAGCGCGCCAATATCCATTGGCTGGATGTCGATCTCGATAACTAGGGCCGAGTAGGACTATTACTCTTTGCACCTAGATTATCTCTGTAGACCTGGGCCGGCCTTCGTGATAGGTGGGCCCGCGTACTTCTACCAGACCCAGCTCACAAATGTGAGATGTGTCGTGGTATTTTCTGCGGACCTGGCTGTTGAACCTCGCTGGCTGAGGTGTCTTCTGGCGCTCTTCTTGTCTTGACAACATCTTTCTTCGCCAGCTTGTCACCCCCGGGGGTAGTCATCGGTCAAGTTGGGTTTAGGAGTTTTGGTTGGGACTGACTGCCGGTACGTAGGACATCAATTGATATCCTACCCCGGATCGTCGGAAAGGTAAATATGAACTGTGTAGCTCGGGAGTGTGGAGACCTAAGTGCTTCTTTTCGGCCTCCACGGAGCAGGTAGGACAACGGGCGTCCGACGGTATGTTGTCCGACGCCCGCAAGGAGGTTGGGTTAGGGTTGAAAAACGTCATGTCTCTGGTAGTGGTGGTCCGTCCTGGCGTATCTGAAACAGATCTGTTAGCGGGAAATAAAGGTTATACTTACCCGTTGTCCAGTAGCTGAACCCTCGGTCGCTTGTGCCTCGGGGCGTCGGCAGGGTCATAATCAGTGGCCTGTCTGATTAGCGGATTCCCATGCTCCTCGGCTTGGGCGTACATTTTCTTCGCTCGTTCCCGGATGACTTCAGTGACCGTGGTGTACTCCAGGTCTCTGACGATGTCTGCGTTTCTCACGTATCATGGGGCGTCCACTGCCGTCCTGAGGGCGATGTTCTCCACTGCCTGGATCCTCTTCATGTAGGACTTCGCCTGGTAGCCCCACGCTACCGAGGCGTACGTCAGCTGCGGTCTGATGAGGGTCTTGATAAGCGTGAGCTTGTTCCTCAAGTTGAGTCGGTTCGCATTTCCCGTCATTGGGTAGATGAGGGCTCCCGTTCGTCGGGCCTTGGCTGTGATGGCGTCTGTGTTCTGTCTCCACGTTAGGCTTCTGTCCATGACCACGCCAAGGTATTTGACGGTGTAGTGCCATTGGATGTCCTCGCCGTTCATGGAGACGTGTCCTGTGGGAGTTTCTTTCCGCACTCGTCTGAAGAGGATGGCTTGGCTCTTGTCGGCGTTGACTGCGACTTTCCACTTCGTGCACCATTCTACCGGGAGTGTGGCCGTCTTCTGGAGTTTTCTGGTCTCGTTTCTGGCTTTCCAGGATCTGGCCATCAGGGCGGTGTCGTGTGCGTACAGGGCTAGGGCTGTGTGGTCGGTCCGGAGGAGGTCCGAGGTGTAGATGGCAAAAAAGTGTGGTGACAGCACTGATCCTTGTGGGACTCCCGCCTACATGGTCCTGTAGGTGGAGAGTTGGTCCGAGATTTTCACCCTTAGCTGTCTGCAGTGTAGGTAGGATCTCACTAGTTTGACGAGTCCGATGGGGTAACCCATAATCATAGCATCTAGGAGACCGTCGTGCCAGACCCTGTTGAACGCTTTGGCGACGTCTAGGAACAACGCCGCGGTAACTTGGCGCTGGTTGAACCCCTTGGTGATCTCCTCGGTGAGGCGAAGCACTTGAAGTTCCGTGAAATGTCCTGTTCGGTACGCGAACTGTTCATCCGGGATGATGTTCAGCTCTTCTGTCTTTTCTGTTAGCCTCTTCAAGATGACCCGTTCTGCAACCTTGCTCATGGCCGGGAGGAGGCTGATGGGCCTGTAAGAAGACGGGAAAATTAGTTCTTTCCCTGGTTTTGGGATCATTATGACGTCGACCTTTTTCCACCTGGCTGGAAAGTGCCGTAACCTCAACATCGCGTTTACCATGTTGACTAGCGCCGCTACTCCTTTCCTGGGCAGCTTTTTGAGAGCGATGTTTCCTATCTTGTCACATCCCGGAGCTTTTCTCGGCTTTAGGCTCCTTAGGATATCTTTGACTTCCTCTGGGGTAGTCGGACGGATGTGATCGTCATCTGGCAGGCGGCGGATCCTTCGTACTCTGCGTTCGACGTTCTCCACCCAGCCCTCGCCCTCGTCATCGAGCTCGTTCTCTCTGCACTGCAGTTCTAAGCTGTCGGCGAGCACCTCGGCTTTTTCCTGGTTAGTTTAGACGATCCCTTGCTCTCCGTGGATCGGGGGCATGGGCTTCCTTCGGTTTCGCAGGGCACGTTGGGTGTTCCACATACTTCTGTCCTGTGGATTCAGTGACTCTAGGTGGCGTTGCCACCTCTCCTGGCGGTGTTCCTAGAGGGCGGCTTTCGCTCTTCGGCCGAGGACATTGTACTCCCTTCTGTCGGCGGGGAGCCTGGTCCTCTGAGCCCGTCTCTTGGCGCTCCGTCTATCCCTTATCAGCTGCCTGGTGACCTCTGGGAGGTTCGCCATCGGTGCTGGGTGTCTTCTTACTTTTATTTTCGTCGTGCTGGTCCTTATTGCTTCCAGAATCTGCTCCTCTAGGGTGATGATGGCCCTTTCAACGTCCTCCACGGTTTCTAGCCTGGGAATTTGTACGATGTACTGCTGCCGGTACGATTCCCAGTCGCTTCGTCTCTTCGTGAAGGTGGCGTTGTCCTCACCCGGCTGTCCTCCTAGGTTTAGGAAGATCGGGTTGTGCTCGGTAGATCCCTCCGTTCTGGTGATGATCTCTGCTTCGAGGGTCATCTCCTTTAGGATGGCTATGTCCAGTACGTCTGGCCTGTTTCTGCCGTTGTCGAAGATGGGCTGGTCCGGTTCTACCACCATCAGTTCGCCGGCGTGCTGTCCCAGGAACCTCAGCAGCTCTCGTCCTCGAGTGTTGGTTGGTTATGCCGCTGTTCCATTCCTGGGATTTGGCGTTGAAATCGCCAATTGCGACGACCTGTGTCCTGGCGGGCAGGATTGCGTCCAGATCTCCCTCGGTAAGCGTGCTGTCGGTTGGCTGGTAGCATGAAACCACTTGGATGTCGCCATTTCGTGCTGAGGACACTACAACGGCGGTGGCATTCATGTTTTCTAGCTCAGGCAGTACTGTCGGATGGATGGTGGGCTATGGTCTTCTTTACTAGTAGAGCCACTTCTCTTGAGGGTCGCTGAGGGATGTTTACCCAATCCATCCTGTACGTGTGGTATCCTGGGAAGTTGATCTCCTTGGCCGGGGTCATCTTGGTTTCCTGCAGTGCCATGACGTCTATGTCGTACCTGGTCAGGAGTTCTTCGACTGACTAGACTCCTTTCTTGCAGGCCGTTGACATTCCAGGCCGCTATCTGCAGGAATTCCGATTTAATCTGTAAACACATTACAGATTAGTTAGGTTTGACATTTGTGCAAAAAATGCGCTCATCGCTGAGCACACTTGTTGCATTTGTGCTAGCACCGCTGTGAGGTTTTTGGCCTCTGGCGATGCCTGTTGTTTTGCGGCAGGGGCGGTGTTCTGCCCTGCCTTGCCCTGGGCTACTTTTGCATAGCTTGTTCCTGGCGCTACGCCACCCTTTTGTGTTGAGGTCATCGTCGGCCTCTGTACCGGCCTTTGGGTAGCGCTGGCTGTTTGTTTGGGGTATTTCGGGCATCCCCTATAGCTTGCAGGGTGGGCACCCTGGCAGTTCGCACATCTGGCCGGTGTGTCGCTCTTCTTGCGATACTCCGTCGCCCGGTGAGCCTCACCGCACTTGACGCGTTTCGGCTGGGCTGTACACCTTGTTTGCCCGTGGCCGAAACGCTGGCAGCGGTGGCATTGAGACACCGCTAGTTTCGCCCGCTGTCTCTCTGTCCTGACTACAAGTGAACAGCACCGTGTCACTTGCAGGATTTTTTCCTCCTGGGGGACTAGGATAAGCATCAGAGGGATCTCTTGTTTGCATAGTTGTCTCTCTTCGGGCAGGGCGTACGTGTGGTACTCCCTCTTGTCTTGTGCAAACAGCCTGGTCATTTTGCGATCGTCATCCGGGGTGGATGGCTCTATCGTGATGCCCTCGCCTGTCACTTTTTCCTTTTTGAAGTTAATGCGGCTCTCTGTTAACCGCCGGCTGACCGTCGTCCACGACTCTTTGTTTCTCAGGACTACCGGGGGTATCCTCTGGATTTTCTGAGGGGCCTCGGCCTCCTCTTTCCGGGCTTCTTGCTGGGAAGTTTGAGCCACCTGCTGGGGGGCTCTGGACTCTAGTCGGTTTTGTTTGGGTGTCTCGGGCTCGGGGGGGCACTTGGGGGGCTCTTCAGCCATCTTCTTTGTGGCCTTGGGGGCCTCTTCGTCAGAGTTCATGGTTGCGACGGCAGGGTTCTTTTGCTTTCTGGTTTGCGAATCTCCCCTTATCGCTTTCATGACCTCTTCATGCTGTGTGCGTTGCACATCTTGCATTTTGGCCATTTGTTCGTGCAGATCGGCTATCTGCTTACTCAGCTCTCTGTTCCCCTCTGAGAGTCTTCTTATTATTTCGTCCTTCTCGTCATCTCTGTCGGGGGTACTCTCACGAGAAGTTCTGCTTTGGGACTTCTCCTCCTCGTCGTAGTCCATTTTACCGTCCTCCACGGTAAAATAGTCGCTTTTAACCTGTAAGGGAATACCTATACTTTGTTATTTGGGGGAAAAACAATTATTAGTAAATAAATGGCGTCTCCAAAGGAGGGAGACTTTATTTATCTTTTGAGTTCACCGTTTTGAAAAAGACGTGTGAACTTCCTCTTCTTTACGCTGTTGATGTGGGGCTGCCACTTCACTGTGCTTCTCACTGTCGCTCGCTCGGTACGTCCTCACTCGTCGACTACTCGATGCACTATGTGATGTGATAATGTGTGATGTGATGACACGACAGCCCTACATCGTTCTCCAGTCTTTCAAATTACAAACGATAACGTCCGCAATTTGTGAATGGCTCCATCTAGTGGCAACTTATTGCAATCTGAGTCGGCGACACACTCGGACATATTTAACAAAATATAAAGCCAACGCAAAGTGGATTAATTATTATGGAATTAAAATGTAGTAAATTAAATACTACGATAGACCAAAAATACCACTAATTTCTACAAAAAGATCTTAATTCATTGCCACCCATCAAGGTGCACAATGTGCGTTTCCAAAGCTATTGAAGGTAATGCCCTAAAACTTGCGGCATACTATGTCATCAATCGGAAAACGCAAACAAAAATCTAATTACAATAAGCCTCCAGCAGACAGATTAATCCTATAAAAAGGACCACAGTGCAGATCTGTCGTGTATCACCAGCCGCAGACTAGTTCCGAGCTTGTTATCTCTCATATCTAGCGAAGTGTTTTCGAGCCCCATCTACTGCGAAGTAATTTCAACACTTAAAGTTTTCCCTAGAAGTGGTTCGGATCCCACTATAAACTGTAGTACCTGATTTCTTTATTCAGACAAATCTAGACCTCCTAGACTAAAGAGGGTCATCCAGGTAACCTGGATAGCGATTAAAAAACTTTTATAAAACATGTATTTATTTATTTATTTACTTATTTATTTATAAAACATTTAATTTCTGTTTTTGTAATTAAAAATGACTAATATGTTACTTTCATACTCTCATATTGACAATTTTAATGCGAAACCTAAAAATATATTTTTTTATTAGCATACAGTTTAGCAAATATGAACTATTCTATTATTCACCTGCTTATCCAAGATGTGACAAATGCTGTTATTGTTTTAATACATTTTTTGTTTTAAAGTTACTTTAATTTAGGTTACCAATTTAGTTTAGCTTTGTGACGTTTTCTATATATTTGTAAGAGTCTGTCAAAAAAATATGTATTAATATTGTCATTTTTCCTGGAATTCTTAGCGTTGAACTCTTTAGTCTTCAATTCTTGATGTTTAGAGGAACTTGGAATTTTTAGTTTAACACTTCTTCTTACATAGTTTCCATAAACACCACAACACTTGAACATTACATTTGAATACTCTGCTCAACATACGTTTTGGAATTATCTGAATATGATTAAAATTAATCGGATGCACTTTTATTATTATTGCGTAAAATATGAAAAAATATATAAATTTATTTTAAAATATAGATATACATAAATTCTTTTGTATTTTTTTAGATAAGAAGAATGTTCGTCGTCATAAACATTCAAAATGGCCAAGAGACAAGATTACTTGGATAGTGCCTGTTACAATATTAACACAACTCTACGTAGTATGGAAGGCAGCTGGGGCACTACTTTTTGGTGTAATTGTTCTTAAAACAATTATTTTATTTGGATCATTATATATTCCCATTTTATTGTGGAGTATAAAAAATGAATGCAAGAAAAGTGGTTTTTTGTTTGGTTAAATCTCACATGATGAGTGTAATAAATGGAAATTTTTCTCTGCATTAACTTACAGTAATAAAAATCTATTAATAAATTGTACACATCTTTTTATTCAGTCCTAAAAATAAACACGCCATAAACATAAACACACCATATACCGGGTGTCAAAGGAATTCTTAGACAAGCCACAGTTTCCACAGTTTTGAATGTACTGGACTCAAACTTGGCAAGAGTAATATATACCTCGGGTTTTCCCGGAAATAACGTCAACTTTGAAATTTTAAATGGAATACTCTGTATATTCTTTTACATCTTTGGTTTCTAAAGACAATTCTAAGTGGGATTGCATAGTTTTTAAAGAAATGTTTGAGACTACTTGATTTTTAAAGCTATTCTTATTGTTTCATCTAGAGTATAGTAAATGTACTGAAATTAAGCAAATAAACCAAAACGATAACGATAAGTTTTCCAAATTAGTTTAGTAGCTACGAACAACCAAAATTTCCGAAATCACCAATTTGTAATTAAATCAACTTTTTCAAATGGCACCACTAGTAGTAGTAATTATTGGGGAAGGCCTGGTGCCTGACAAGTAGGCCACAAATGGACCCTTTTTACCTACTTCCTGACGTCCCCTCAACCGTTCACTCCTACTCAGCCTCCTACCCTCTCTTGAAACATTATATTGTACAATATCCTACCGCTTCATCAATCCGGGTTCCGCGCAGGTTGTAGCTGTACAACTGCTTTGCTAGGTGTTATTGATGATATTGTAATGGATATAGACTCTGGAAAAACAACTAATATCTCCCAAACAAGAGTCTTCTAGAGCCTTCCGGGTTAAAGGGGGTCGTAATTATCTGTGGTAATACTATTAGATTATTCAAAGGCATTTGATATACAATTAGCCATAAAATATTATTCTCTATTCTACATTATGTTGGATTTTCATGCAGTGCAATCAATTTTCTTAGAAGTTATTTAGACAACAGAATGCAGCATGTGGAGACATGTAATGGTATATCAAACAAGGGAAAGATAATGTGTGGTGTACCACAAGGATCAATCCTTGGCCCCTTGTTATTGTGTATTTATACATGTGACATAACAAATTGTTTAAACAGTTGAAAAGTTCACTTGTACGCAGACAATACGCAAATTTATTTTTCATTTTTTCATAATGATTTGAATCGGGCTAATGACATCATTAATACTGATCTAAAAAAACTAGTGAAAATCTCAGAGCGTCATAAACTAACCATAAATCCTACAAAATCATCTGTTCTTATATTTGGAAAGTACAAAGAGCGAGTTGAAGTAAGTATATATATTACAGTAGATAAAAGGGCTTAGTATGTACTAGAGTGGCAAGAAATCTTGGTGTTGAGCTGGACACTGATTTACGATTTAAAAAACACATAAGCACACAGAAGGCATACGCCAATCTAAAATATTTATACCCTCACCGTCATTTTCTATCACAATCAATTAAAATTAAGATTACTGATATGCTAGTGCTGAGTCATTTTAACTATTGTGATGCCGTATATGGCCTTTGCTTGGATAAAGAAAACATTAATAAAATTGAGAAAATTCAAAAGGCCTGTTTAAGATATATATATGGTATTAGGAAATACGAACATGTTACACATAAATTAAAAGACACAAAATGGTTAAATATGGAAACAAGGCGGAATCTCCACAGTACTATACTATATCATAATATCGTTTTAAATAAGTCCCCCCCCATATTTATATAACAAAATTAAATACCACAGTGACGTCCACACCTTGCACTTGAGATTCAGAGGGCTGATATCACCTCCACATTATAGAACTACTTTGTTCCGTAAATGTTTTTCATATAACATATTCTTATTATACAATAAAGTACCGTTCGATTACAAAAGATTTAAATTTCCTAAGTTTAAAATCAAGTACAAAAAATTTCTCTTAACCCCTTAAATGAATCTAGGTCATACGTATATACCTTACATTTTAAATTGTTTCAGATGAAAATGGCCTTCCCTGTTTATTTCAAGTTTAATTTTTAGTTTAAGATTTTCCGTAGTTCTCCCCTTTATTACTCTTACTCAGTGAATAATTGAATATTTATGTATTGTATTGCAAACTAATTTGAAGGACTAACATTTAATTATTTAGTTAATGTCAGTGGATTGGGGATGAAACTTAAATCAATTCTTATTGTTTTTCAGTCCTTTTGTAGCACATAACTAAGTTAAAATGTTAATTTTTTTCTTTGTAAAAAAATAATAATTGTGTTATGAACTGCAAATAAAAGTTATTATTATTATTATTTCTGATGTTCCAATGAAGGTCGGGACGTGTTTCCATTCGAGAGAGTCCATTTTCTTTTTTGGGAGCGTCATGGCGCCTAAAAGTTTGCCTCAGGCGCCCGAACGCTTCACATTCTCCCAAGAAGTGAAATGCTGTTTCTTCATCATTTCCGCATCTTGGGCAGATGGGATCTTCCTCAACCCCTATCAGTCATAGGTATCTTCTGAGCCTGCAGTGACCGGTTAGGACTCCGACCAATAGGTTTAGAGTCCTCCGGCTTCCGCCTAGTAACCAGGTCGTCCTTGACTTGTTCGGTCCCGTTACGAAGTCTCGAGCCTGTCTGCAGCCACTGCTTAGCCTCCAATGTTCCCTCAATGTTGCATGTGCCCACTCATTAAGGGCCGTAGTAACATGTTTCCTTGTAATTCCCAACATGGGCTCCGGTCCAAGACAGGGCTCCTTGGCTCCGAGCCTAGCCAATTCATCGGCTCTATCGTTTCCTGGGATCCCGGTATGTCACGGAACCCATATCAGGCTCACTTGCTTGTACCTGGCAAGTTCCTCTAGGGCATCCCCACATTCCTGGACGAGGGGGAATTCGTCCTGGGAGAGCAGACCGCTCGAAGTGCTACCTGGGTGTCGGAACAAATACAAATTTTTTTGTTCCGTACCGTTTCTCATTTCTTCCTTATATGCCACTTATAGGATGGCATATACCTTTGAAGAACTGTAGTGTACGACCCTAGAGCAAAACTCTCCTGTACTTCTCTGCCTTCCAGGAATATTCCTGCCCCCGATGACTGGCTCTGTCCATCTACTAGAAGGGAACCATCTGTGTAGCATACCAGAGAGTTCGGGGGAAAATTAATCTTTCCTCCTGTCCACTCTTCTCTACTGGGTAGGGTTATAGTGTACTTTCTTTCTAATCTCAAGCGGTCAGTTGCCTCCCTCACCTTAAGGGCGGAGACTGGAATTTCCTCCTCCGCCAGTCTGGCAATGGCTGCATGACCCTCTGTCCTTTCGCTACATCGCCAGCTTCGAGTCTCATATTCTTAGATGGGCCGCCACAGCTTCCAGATCTAGGCTGGAAGCGTCGGCAGCCCTAGCATTACTTCCAAGGCAGCTGTATGTGTCGTCCTCATTCCGCCTGTTATACCAAGACAGGCAAATCTTTGAACCTTTGCCAGTCTTTGGGACGTGGTGATGCGGTTCACACTCTGCCACCACACCACCGACCCATATTGAAGTCTAGTCTGATTACCGCCGTGTAGACCCAGTGCAGGATCCGTGGGTACCAATAGTTGAAATTCTAATTTTTACGGCAAGTGAGTTATACAAGTCAAAGATCAAAACAGACAAATTTTCGTCGATATCTCTGTTCCTATTGGCCAGGTGGTAAAAATAGTTACCAAAATTTTCTAGGAAAAAGTCTCTAAGCATTTCTTATGTACGCTAGTTGTTTGGCAAATAAACCAATGCCAGATTTCAAAGCAAGGTATATATTATACCGTCGTTTGGCATGCAATGCCCTGACGTGATTAATCAAGATTTTGTCAATATGATATTGCAATCCGAAGGTCGATATACACCACGTATTATAAATAAAGTTAAAGACGATGACTGCATCGCATTCGATTATTGAAACAGGGCGTGTTAATTCAACAGTCTTCGGAGGAGATTTTTTGCTAATTTTGTTACATAAATAATCAATATGTTTTGTTAATATTAACTACTGATCTCTTCAATGCTATTAGCAATAGATTCAATACTATCCGCACAACATTTACTAAAATTTTCTTCAATACTCCCGATGTCAATTTCAAAAGTTCTATTAACCACTTCAAAGTCTCTTTTTTTATTATTACCCAATAAAGTTTTTATTATTTACCACATCTGTTTACTGTCACCCTGATATATACATATTGTTTTCAAATTTACACTTTGTACGTGCCCGACTAATATGTATCTCTTTCATGACTAGAGACTCGACACCACCAACGGTGATTTTTAGATACTGTGTTTTGCCTTCTACATATTTTATTCTAAATACAGCAAATTACAAATAATTTGTATGACTCAGCTATTACTGACCGTTTACTCTTACTTTACTGTTCTAGCTAAGAATTATCTATGGTATATTTATTCATCTTGTACTTTCCCTAACACAAGTATTTTCTTATAAGAAAAATATTAAAACTACTTTGTCAAAATTGTTATATGTTTTAATAACCGCAGGTAGTCCGTCTGGACTAACCTGTTTGTAAATCGTAAATATACTGTCTGGCTGCCTCTGGCGCATTAAGATTGCATTCACTATAAATCAAAGACATATCTACATATTTCCCTATTACTGAAATCTTCAGTCATGATTTAAATATTACAATCAACGTCAAGAATAACTTAACACAGCACGAAATAATCAAAGGGAATTAGTACCTAAAGTTC
Organism: Leptura quadrifasciata; assembly: GCA_963675555.1. NCBI lineage: Eukaryota > Metazoa > Arthropoda > Insecta > Coleoptera > Cerambycidae > Leptura > Leptura quadrifasciata. The sequence continues at coordinate 54,198,519 of OY776677.1, forward strand.
ACATTTTATTAAATGTACCTAAGACAACACACAAAACACTGTGCACAAATCAATATAGCAATTTAATTAGCGCCTAGAACTCACTTTTGACAAAATGCACTTCTTTCTAGGTTACCTATAGGTAGGTACGTACTAAGTAAAAACAAACAAGTGCTGTCTTTATCTGTACCATTTAGAACTGTCAACTGTCACTGTTTCTCTTTCATGAACCTGCTTCTGGTTAAGGTCAATTTTTTCATACGTTGTAGGAAGGTCGTGCCTCGCCCCGTTCAGCGGTTTTATACCAAAATTTTATTGAATTTGAACTATTTTATTTTCATTTATTATCAACTTTTCACAATTTCTTGTAAGAACAGTCGTCATATTTTTTAAATAAATTATCAGCAGTTAGTGGAAGTACAAAAAGTCCATTACAGTTTACAATCCTTGACCAATTTTCAACTCGCGTAACCCTTCACCACTTAGGGGTGTCTGAGACAGTTAAGTTCCCCTGATATACGTATAAGGAGCCTATTAAACTAACTCAGATAATGCAACATTTGTACCGAAAATTAAACAATAAGCAACAATTGCACCAAATATCAAACACTATGATAATTGACTAAAAGGACCAAATGTTTCTAAATGATAATATGAACAGTTGCGAAGTAAACTGGCTATTGGTGCCTGATACTCCAACATCCATGGATGCATCACTTTCGGTACGATTTTGGACTGTTTTGTTCTTTCATCGAGTAAAAACCGCTGCCTGAGGGATCACTACTTCCACATCTAGATTTTGTATCCAAGTCTTATGCACACTAAATCCCAATGTAATATTTTTTTCCCTTTAATAATAGAGTGAGGGTGGTAGAGGGGGTGACTAATGCAAAAAAAATTAGAAGTTCTTGGTACTCGTATACACACTAAACCCCAATTTAATTTTTTATTTCTATTAGATGTTTCGTTCTTGTATACACACTAAATCACATTTTAATTTTTTTTACCCCTTTAATAATAGGGTGGGGATGGCAATAGGGGTGGTAGAGGGGATAGCTAACGCTAAAAAAATTTTTTAGACGTTTCGTTTTTATATATACATTAAATCACATTTTATTTTTTTTATTCCCTTTCATAATAGTGTGGGGGTGGTATTTGGGGTGATAGGGGGCATGGCTGATGTCAAAAAAAATGTTGAGACCTTGACTTTTCGTACATGCTCCAAATTGCAATTTTATGGACTCTTACTTGCTTGCTTTGCCTATTTACATTTATTTACCCCATTTACCCCCCGAATCCCCCAACGGAATTAGATTAAAATATAATCTAATCTATAATCAGATTTCGTTACAATACATAAGTGTACCAAATTTCAAGTCAATATCATAAACGGTTCCAGAATAAACGTGTGCACAAAAAAAGTAACAGACAGACAGACCGACACAGGACGTGGAAGTAATTAGGCTCAAATTGCAGGGTTCAACGATTTGCATAAAGTTAAATGTTGTACTTTTTATTTACCCACCCGTAACTAATGGCAATTAATTTAAATAAAACTTTACTATGCTCATATAGATAAAAATCACCATCAAAATAAAGTTTGAACCCTCCTCTAATATGCTGCTGAAGGCGCACATGGCTCGTGCCATGGCTTATTACGATCAGTGGAAGATTCGGGTGAACGCTGAGAAGTCCGAAGCGATAGTCTTCACGCGTCGGTTCACTGAGAACAAAATCATAACACCCATTTCGATCAGGGGAAACAAAATCCCAACCAAGAGATGCGTGAAGTACTTGGGGGTAAGACTTGACCAAAGACCGACGTTCAATACCCATATAAACGAGACAATACGGACGGTCTACTCCCTGTCCAGGAGTCTGTATCCGCTTATGGTCAGGGGTAGCAGACTTAACCGACAAAATAAAAAATTGTTGTACACAATGGTGGTCAGGCCATCCATCACATACGCGGCGCCGGTGTGTTGCAGCATACCGGTCACGACAATGAAAAAACTTCAAGTGTTTGAGCACAAATGTATGCGCCTCATATCGAATTCTGGAAGGTACACCTCCCTCAGAGACTTATACGCACGTTGTAACGACATAACCCCGATAGCGGACTACGTCCAACATATCTCTCAAAACTTCTATTCGTTCAAGTTGGGCGATAGTCCGCTAACAAGACACATAACACAAATTAGACAGCATAATGCCCCATTTCGGATTAAACACTCCTTACCATACCAGGCGCCAACAACTATAACTTTCGCTTACCCTATTCACCTTTTCTAATATTTCATATCTTTGCCTATCTTTAAATCTTTTCTGTCCCCCTCTTCCTTTCTGTTTGTATCCTTTCTGTCGCGTTTATTATTCTTGTTTCTTTTTGTGCATTTTTGTCTCTAAATTCACTTCTTGTCACGAATCTCTAGCAAATTAAAACATTATGAAATCAAAATTCTTAAAGCTAAAAGTTTAGGCCAGCCTTGCGTAGCCCGGCGTTCATGCGTTTCGCAGAAGGTATCTCGTTTAAATTGAGGTATCTGCGTCAATTGAAAGAATTTTTAAAAAAGTGTTACAGTGAATAAGTTGTTTAAAGTATGTGTAATTTTAAGTTTTTTTAAAATCTTTTATATTTGATGTTTTTAATGGTATTACCTATTTTTATGTGCTTTGTTAAAAGGTGTTTAGGTTAAGTCTTAAAATTTATTTTTAACCAAACCAGATCCGGTCCGCCCGGCCTTGCAATCGACCACTGCGATCAGTGCGGTGGTTGCACGGCCGGTCTCCGGATGGGTTCTGGGGCGGTATTATTTATTTGAATTTTGAATAAATCTGTTTTGATTGATTGATTGAGACTATCAAAAGACTTCATAACAAACCTATATCTCAATATTCCTTTTATCTACATTATAAATAGACCATAGACCATTTGGTCTATATCTTTAAACTAGAGGCATAAACACTAGATCATTTAATGTAGCTATTATTTTCAATATTTAACTGCATGACAGAATATAGACATATAATTTTACTCAAAACCACAGGGAGGGTAAGTAAGATAGCATAAAAATTTAATTCAGGAGCAAGTCATTTTCGGTTACCATCAGCCAACCTAATCTACAACGATGAAAATTTATCGTAGGGACCTAATTTTGTAAGCACGTAGTGCAGTCATATAACAATACTAGTAGAGGGCAAAATGATTTCAATGAAATGAAATGTATATAAAAAATTTAATAAATGTTTTTAATTGGTAATTGGTATGTCTTTAAGGCGCACAGAAGGACGGAGAAAACTAGAGCGTAAGCAAGCTTGATTCTTTTGGGTTTCTTTATATAACATTAAATTTTGTTCAATTAGCAAATTATATTCTTTGTTGAATTTTATATTCATGGTTGCCAGTTTGTTAAGGCTTCAAAATGCACCATACTTATGACTACCTGACACTCTGCTGTCGTGTTTGAATGGTTCCTATTTGCTCTGTCTATAATTATAATTTTCATTTCATTGTACCATGTGCTTAAACTGTACTTAGAGTTTGTGATAAAAGATTATCGAGTAAGGTGTATGAAATCAACTTTACTAACTGAAATTAAGGGATGTTATCTGCAAATTTCAAATTAGAAAAAAGAATCTCAAATATTATTATATTCTGTTTCAAAGAAGATGAAGTAACAATATAATTCTAAATAATGGGAAAATCAGATCTAAAATAAAAAACAGGAGGAATACCAGTAATATGATTAATAAATCTCCTATAACCATAAATTTGGCTTTAGTAAAACGAAAAGAATAAATGCGCAATTAGAGTTATTGCAGAAGATTGGTCGTACACAGATGTACCTAATTTAATAATATATTCTCCTAATCGTGCTTTAATTTCAATTTCACTTTAGTGTAACGAAGCATTTTTCATTACCGATATATGATTTATTTATTTATTTTATTACTCTCTATATAATTGTCCTTGTATTATATTGCTGTTAAAATAAAATATTAAAATATATATTTTACCACTTTGAGAGAATTAGCTTGAAAATTGATAATTTGTAGGTGCATCAAAAACTTTTACAGTCTTCGCATTTGGAAAAGTATTTTTGACATTTTCATTTTTATATAAGTAGTTATCAGTGTCAAACCTTTTTATATTAGTTTAGCCTATTCACTTGCGCCATTTGCAGACAAACTCCTCTGTACAGAATTATTATCAATAACCCAGTATTATTGCCTATTATAATTATTTGGTTTTCCTTTTGTAACAGTGGAGCTTTAAAATATCGGATATCATTGTTTGGGTTACGTAACTGATATTAGTCTTTGCATTCCTTCTTCTTGTATAGTTTGGAAATAAAAAAAAAAATCTTAATGTTAAACAAATTTATTATTTAGGCTAGACAAATACATATAAGTGTTAAGAGAAGCAGCAGTAGGCAGCTTTCAGTGAGAACTTGAAGATGGCAGATGAGATTCTGCCGAGACTTCGTTTAGACAACCGTGACTCCTGGAGGAGTCGATCATCGACGTGGGAGAGCACCCGGAAGTACAACAACACTTCATATATATATATATATATATATATATATATATATATATGTACACCACATGCAATATGTAATAGTATAATAAATTTGCTTGTTTATATTTTACTTCAGCGGCTTTTCTTATTACCACCCACTAGCCTGAATCACTTCAAAACAAATCACGACCCACGGAAGAAACAGCTAACCACTGTGTCTGTCACCACGTAAACTCTCAAGGTTTGTAGCAAGCACACTATAACAAAATCTTGTGGCCGGCGACTATACAAGGTGGACCACCAAACCTTGAACCAACATTCAAGGTAAAGCATTTTTTTGCACGGCCCTTATTGGTCAGTTATATAACTTCTCTATAATATTGCACTATAATTTTATATATATCTGTGGTCTTGATTCTCCCACCTGGTATCCGTATTTAGTTTGCATCCCTTTAATCGCTTCATTAGTGGCCTGAGTTACCGCTTATTCTGTCATCTGGTACTACTCTTTTCGTTGCATGGCTTGTTCTCATCCCGGTATTTAGAACCTGTAGAGATTGGTAAAAAGTAAACAATTAGTTAACCAGTAGATTTGTATATAGTAGGTTTAGTTAAATATACTAATATTATTTATAAAATTATGAGTTTTACTGTTTGTGTGTGAACGTTTGATTTTCCAACATTGACCCACTGGGGTATCGTTTCTCCACTTGAGCTACTCAGTTTCACATTTCTGGCTTGTGGGTAGTGTGTCTTATCATTTAAGTTAGGACTGGCGTCCGAGCTAAATCCGAAAACACGTTTCTGGGGCCCGAGTGTCAAAGGGTGGCCCTTTTTCTCCTCGTCACCAGCTGAGGTGGAGAAAAACGCGCCACATTAGCAAATCTCATAATAATTATAGAACTAAAATCTTATTGACTGTTCAGAAATTAATTCAGAGTTACTCTATTGGTCTATGAAGTGATTCATATCTCACGCCCCAGTTTTATATTAAAGCATTCAACTGAGCTCTAGAACAAGATCAATTGGAACTGTCTGTTTTTCTTAGCTTGTGCTAAGTCATGTAAGTTATTCGAAAAACAGTCCAATCCTCGATTAGTTTTCGGTACCCAATATTGTCTATAACTAATAATTTAGGAATTATAACACAAATAAAGGGGATGTCAACAAAAGTCAATTCCAGAAGAGCAAGATCCTAATAAAGTTGTTCATAATAAAGAAAACTCATTATTGAGCTGTTGAAAATTCCTTATATTATAATGAAAAGCGCAATCAAAGTAAATATAATTCCTTTACCGGTATACGTTGCAAATATTCTCACAGCGCTTCTAGTAATAATATATATAGAATATAATAACATCTCAAATAAAATGTAATTATGCATTGGCACTTTAATAATAATAATATCTTAATGAATGCTGGATAGGTAACATAGTATGCGGCAAATGCTTTGCTCTTACAAAATTTTTGGAGTGTAAGTTAGGTAGGTATATTTGAACATATTACATTATCTTGAAATTTTTGACATTTTTAAATAAAAAGAGTTAGAATAATTATTTTCAATGGTTATATGGGTAAGTTTTTGGCATCTTTTGAGGGAGATTTTTTTGATTTCAGAAATTTATTTATTTGTTTATTTTCCAATTTACAATTGCAATTTTACAATTTGGTTGCCTAACAGAGAATTTCGTCCCCAAGTAAAAAATACATTTTAGATTTATTTAGATACCTCTTAAGTCGTGATTTATACCAGATTTATTAAAAAAATCCAAATGCACATGCAGTTTTAGTTTGAGGGAAGTTTATAATAATAATAATAGTTTCTATCGAACAGACACAATATGATATGTATTACAACATAGTATGTACAATGTACATGCAAGAGAGTGGGTTGAAATACGTCAAAGAAAAAAAATTCTAATAGCCAGTTCTGTACTACTCAATATTACGCTTGCTTCGTCTATTAGTAAGTTTAACTGTTTTGCCGTTATTAGTAGGGTAGTGTCATCTGCATAATCAATTATATAATGTTGACTACTATTCATTATATTATATAAATATATTAAAGAACAATGGCCCAATTATTCTCCCCTGGGGAATTCCTAATTTAATTCTTCTCAGATTTTACTTCTTTATCGAAAGAATTTATTTTTATATAATGATAACTGTCTTCTAAATATTATTTTATCCACTTTAAGGTTGCTCATTTAATTCCAAATCTCTCAAGTTTGTATAAAAGCATCTCATAGCTTATACTGTCATAAGCTTAGAATAAGTCTAAGAAAACTCCTAAAGTTATTTAATTTTTTCCAAGGCAGTTAAAATTTCGTTTACGCATTCAAACACTTCAGTATTCATGTCTTTTCCTTTTATGGAACTATGTTGATATTTACCAAAAAGTTCATTGTCATTAAAGAAATATGTTAATTTAGTACGCACTATTCTTTCAGGGATTTTCGAAAAGGACGATAAAAGGCTTATTGGTTTAATGTTTTCAACTTTATTTATATCATTTTCTTTGTATGGGTATCACTTTTGCTATTTTTAGAGTTTCAGGAAAAATTCTAAACTCTAGGAGATTGTTTATCATATAATATAAAGGATCCACAATAATATTAATACCTTTTTCAATAATTATGTTGATATGCTATCATTGCTTGAGCTATTTTTAATTTTTTATAGATTTTACAATATTTAAGATTTCATTTTCTGTCACTCTGTCAAAAATGATTGTACTATTGTTTTGAATTATGTTTTTAAAGAGATAAATTATTTTATCATAATATCTGCGACTCTTGTAAAATATTCATTAACATCATTTGTTTGAAAATTTATAATATGGCTTGATTTTTTAAATTACCAGACACATGTAATTATCCCTGTCTTCTTAGATTTTTTATCTGAGTTAACTATTTGGTTATCGTAATGATCATTTTTCTTGGTATTATATAAGTCCTGATACTTGTGATTATATTTCATCATTATAGAAAGTGTACTTAATTGTTCCCTACTATAAATTTAATATGTTTGAATTTTAGATCGAACCTTCATAAAACCAACTACTTCTTAGAGTTTTAATGATTTGGCTCTGTTTTGTCCAGATTATTTGTTTTAAGATACTTACGTGGTTTTAACAATGGCCATAAGAAATATTCCTTAGCATTTCTGTGTTTATGTATTCCGACGCAACAGAGCTAGAATCACCCATCGATTTATCAAGTTTCTAATACACAGCAGTGCTACTCCCCATCACGTCAAATATGGGTTCGAAACCCTATGCTTCTAAAGCACCGCGATGTAGAAGATATAAACTAGGAAATTGGCTGAATGAATATACATAGTGCATCTGCACGTGACACCATAATTTTTAAGGTTGCCGCTTGGAGGCAAACAGACCAACACATATTGTCTAAACTTCAATTGTTATGTTTTTTTCTTCTTAGGGTTTTTCTACCACATGCATCTCAAATTCTACAAAAATAACAAAATTAATCAGTATATAAAAAAACCGCTGCCCAGGGACTCACTTCCACATCCAGATTTTGTATCCAAGTCTCATACACACTAAATTCCAATATAATATTTTACTCCCTTTAATAATAGGGTGGGGATGGCAATGGTGGTGGTAGAGGGGGTGGCTAATGCCAAAATAAATTTTGAAGGCCCTTGGTCCTCGTACACACACTAAATCCCAATTTAATTTTGTACTCCCTTTAATAACATAACAGCTTAGGGGTGGCATGGGGATGGTAGAGGGGGTTGCTAATTAAAAAACTTTTTGTGTCTTTTCGTTATTGCATACACACTAAATCACATTTTAATTGTTTTACTCCCTTTAATAATAATGTGGGGGTGGTATTGGAGATGATAGTTGATTGTGGGGGTGGCTAATGCAAAAAAAATTGAGATCTTGACTTTTCGTACATGCCCTAAATTGCAATTACCTGCTTGCTTTGCCTATTTACCTTTATTTACGCCATTTATCCCCGAATCCTCCAAGGGAATTAGATCAAAATATAATGTAGTTTCAGATCTCGTTAAAATACATAAGTGTACCAAATGTCAAGTCAATATCATAAGCAGTTCCAGAGTAAACGTGCGCACAAAAAAGTTACAGACACACCGACAGACAGAAATTTTTTTGCTCAAATTTAAAATTTCGTCGTTTCATGATATTTTAAGCCTATTTCAACAAAAAATATATATTTTTTTGCGTTACTATACCTACTTCCACTGACCGTGAAAGTAATAACCTCTGCGCCTGTGACATATATATGAAAGTTTGTTTTTGACAACTAATATAAATTATAACAAAAATAAGCATATAGTATTTATCTGACTTTTCGTAAAGTAAATTTGTTTCATTTTTCAAAGTGATTGCACTCCTTGTATGTTGTGTATATTAAATACACAACTTTAAGATATGATATAAACGCGTTACATGTTATTTACGTTAATTAACTATAATAATAACAATCTTACGGCCTATAAAACTTAGAAGTCAAATTTTTTGGAAACAGGTGTTTTAAACCTTTAAAAAAATTGCACTTAGTTGACGAATGTTAATTCCTGCATTTCTTCGACCATAACTTTTTAATTATTTATAGTAGAACAACTACTGATAACTCACCTTAAAGTTTATTTATTAGGCTTAGACGTAGTAGGTGTAATTGGTTTATCGCTTTATACTATTCTAACAACACACGCCATTGTCAAAATATTCGGATGCCATGTTGAACTACCATTTCCACGAAACTACTAATCCTATAAAATAAATAAAAGACAAATTCATCGTCACTTTGTACACATTGTTACGTGTTTACAGTCTTCAGTAAACACTCCGTGGGTTCAAATAACTTGCAACAAGAATCTTCACAAACCACTGATTTATTAATCACTAAAATTACACTAGTAAATACTTAAAAATCACACAACTAATAATAACTTAATCTATTATAAATTCACTACTTTTAAAACACTATTTACTTTTCTTCTTAAACTTGTCAACTCTTGTCTAACCTAAAAACTCTGTCTGTATACTAGAACTGTACTGTATACTTCACTGAACTGAACTGAACTGTTCTGTTTACTTCACTCAACTGAACTGTTCCCCCATCTGTTGGATTCACCTCTTTATATACACACTTGAAATGTACCAGAACCCTATTCCATAATATTCTGGAATCCTCCATAGTTTTCTACTATGTGATAGATGACTGTTCGTCAATTGGCTCATAGATGGCGCCACCCCACCTACTGGCCATGAACAGAATACAGGTTTCCCTTCACTTTGATCAGGGACTTAGTCACATCTTTCCCCGTAAGAGGGCAGCACATAACAATATTATTTTTTGTTATTACGATTTTTACTTTAGTGTGATATTTTACTACTCACTAACCGTCATACGTTTAGAGGTACTTACCCGTTTTTTGTAGATGAAATTGCAATTTAGGTTTAGGTTAATTAGTTAGGTTGGTTACAACTGGTACCATCTTAGCTCCGTTTACGTGTAGAAGTAGTTATGTAGAGTTACTTAATGAAATGATAAATTTTCCAAGAATAGATAGTCTTACAAAAAAGTTCCATTTAGTTTAATAAAGAATGATGATGCGTAGGTAGTTAGATATTAGTTTAACGAGAATCTCTAGGACAGGCATTTATTACAAAGTATCAAATTTTCTAATGTTCCTCTTTTCATAAACAAATTGCCTAAATCATTCCATTTAATGCATTACCATGATTATGAGATAATATAAATGGAAGTTTTAATGTATATTAATGAAACATAAATCGATTGGAGAACATGGTGGTCATTTCGCACAGCTGCATAATGTGCGCATAAAAATAAAAAACAACCAAAGCTGGACAAAGCTTGAAAGCGGCAAAAGTGTAATCGGCTAACTATAAATTATAGTTTTTAGAATAGCGTAGTTGAGAGATGTCAGTACGGATACAGTTTGATTTGTGGTGAAATTCTACGAGCACGATAGAAATTCAACCTTTCTGAACTCATCAAATAAGATTAAAAATATTAACAAGAGACATTCATTCATGATCTATCATCCAAGTTTATAGTATATGGATCAACTAGCCAAATTAAAGTATTCAGTATAATTTGGGCCAATTAAGCCACAGCTACATGGGCGTACAGAGATAGCAGAAAACTATTATTGCCATCTGAAAGTGGCAGCTAACAAAAATGGCGGCCAATCAATGTAGACGGTTAAAAAAACGACCGAATTTCTGTAAGATATTGTCCGATTTCAGTGTTCTTTTTTTAAATAGCAGCTTAAATTGTGAACATTTTGCAAAGTCCTATTAATTTTTTCGATATAAGCAACCGTTAATTAGTAAAGCGCGAATAAGTGAAAAAAATATTAGTTTTACAGATAATTTGCTTGTTTATCATAAATTTTCCGAAAACAAACGGTTAGTTTCAATTTGGTGTATACACTTATTTAAAATGTCTGTACAAAGAGTCAATTCCGTAGAATATGTAGAGGAATTTTCACATGCTGATGTTCCATTCTTCGTATTATAATAGAGCTCTCTGGATGACACACATAAAATTAGTAGAGCTCTTGCTAGGATTAATCAGAAGTAGGTACTGAGGTACTTCGGAAATATTAACAAGGATAATAAAAAATATAACCGTCAGAACCTTCAAAATGAATATTATGATTAAGATTTATTAAGATCAATATTATAACTCATGTATTTCATGCCTATCGGAACTCAACATTTCGAAAAGTTAGTGCCTCAGTGCCTCTTAGCTATGTCGATTCATATCAACAAAGATTATAACTCGATATGACGAAGATAGGTATTAGAAGAAAAATCTGAGTTTGACAAATCCAATAAAGTTCTACTTACCAAAGCAGAACGTAAAAATGACGTTGTAGAAACCAAAGTTCAACAACCATCTAACTTGAACATCTTTAATATTTATTATGTGTAACTTCTACAAGTGGGGTGTCCTGGTATAGGCAATCTAGAGTCAAAACTTATTTCGGGTCAGAGCGTTAACGGTAGTTGTGGTTTTTGAAGACGAACATGGTCTTTGGAAGTATTACGGTAGTTAATATTTTCAAATCATCAGCATAGATTAGGAATAAAGATGTTAAATAACAGCGGACCTCGTATGAACCCTTGAGGGATTCCTGGTTTGGTAGGTATCCAGTCAGTTCGGGCAACGAGGAGCAGCAGAGTTCAGCGAGAAACTGAAGATGGCAGATGGGATTCTGCCGAAACGTCCTTTAGACAACCGTTGCTCCGGGAGAAGTCAATCATCCACACGGGAGAGCACCCGGAAGTATAGTATGTAATATATGCATATTAAATATTTCAAACAATTTTTTTTAATATGTGGAATTGTACCGTCTTTAATAGGCAAATGCCAATTTCTCGTCAGATTAAACGTTGCAAGGAAAAATTGCGTTAATGTTAATTTTACGTTCTACCAAAAAGGCTTAGAAAGTATATTCAGAATATGGGATGATGAAAAAGTATTATTGAGGTTCATCTACCCGAGATCAATTTCTCTGATGATTTTTTTGACGAAATAGAATTCCAATAAAATCTGTCCATTTCTAGTCACATGTCAAAATTCATCCAATTATTAAAGGATTACACTGATAATATCCCTAGGGAGATTATCACTTATGTTGCTATGCAACGAAAAATTATTGACAGTTTAATGTCACATTCACGATTTGACATATTAATTAGAATTTCAAAAAATTACTTCACCAAATTTACCGCGTGCACTGATAAATCCTTATAATTTTCTCTGATAATGACTCTCAAGCTTGTTGCTTTAAGTAATTACCCTCCATCTTACGGCGTCGGGTAATTACTAAGCAAAAAGCTTTCGGTTCATTATTAGAAAAAATTATCGCGTGATTATCAGCGCTCTTGGTAAATTACAGCTGAAAACATCCCATGGGGGATTATCAGCTGTAATTTACCAAGGGCACTGATAATCACGTGATAATTTTTTCTAATAATGATCCGAAAGCTTGTTGCTTCGTAATTTTCCGACGCTGTAGGCGGAGGGTAATTACTTAAAGGAACAAGCTTGAGGGTCGTTATTAGACAAAATTATAAAGATTTATCAGTGCACGTGGTAAATTCGGTGAGATAATTTTTTGTAATTCTAATAATATGTTAAATCGTGAACATGACATTTTAAAGAAATTATAAAACTGTCAATAATTTTTTGTTGCATAGCAACATAATGACATAAGTGATAATTTCCCATGAGATGTTTTCAGTGTAATCCTTTAATAATTGGATGAATTTTGACATGTGACTAGATATAGACGGACTTTATTGGATTTATATTTCGTCAAAAAATTATCACTTATGTCATTATGTTGCTATGCAACGAAAAATTTTTGGCAGTTTTTTAATTCATTCAAAATGTCACATTCGCGATGAATGAAGGGAAATTTACGAGTAGCCCCTGGGGATAACATATGGAAAATTCGATTTTCCTTAACAGAAATAAAAGTCGTCTGTTGCCCATATTTTCACGCAAGCCGTGTTCACTAATGATTAACTAATAGATCCTGGCTTCGAAAAACCAAAGGCTTGAGTGTTGCAGGTGGCTAAAGGGTTGAAATAAGGGCGTAATATTGTAAGCAAAAATCGAGATATTGATTGAAAGTATGAAAACGTACATCATCACTAGCCCGAAAAACATATTGGCTTGAGTGGCGCGAATGAATAAGTACGTTTTGGGGTCTGTTAAGGAAAGTAGAATTTTCCATATGTTATCCCCAGGGGTCACTCGTAAATTTCCTTTCATTCTAATCAACATCGATGTACTTTTCAACCCTCTTCGAGGCTTGTATGCGAAAATGGGGACACCTAAATCTGTCACTATTTGACGGTCTATAAATTACAACTGATAATCCTTTCATAAAAACGTTGAAATAGATAAGTACAAAAAACTACAGTGTAATAGTAGCTGGATTAAAATGTATGGCTATTCCTTATAATGTAATATTTTTTTTAGGGATGCTTCTTAGGGCGAGATAAGAGTGATATATTAAAATGAATTAAATATGGAAGTACAAAATGCGGAATTCTGAGATAGTTTTTTAGATTTTCCCAACTAATAAATAATTCGGTAGAGTATTATCGATTGTATTTTTGGGCAATATAAACTTCTTAAAATTGACATTTTAAACTGCCGAACGACATTTGCACGAAATAATTTAAAATTATACTCTGCAGACAAAAAGAACACATTACAAAGTGTATCGGATTCGGCAGATAATTTGACTGAAGGCACTGAAAAAATAACTAACCCAAATTTTTAAGAAAGCGTCCAAATAATAATTACTTCTAAATAGATTTAAATAATGGATATTATTTCAATAGTGTGAAATATACATTATATCCAATTCATTTTGATATAATGAATTATTTACTTTCAACCTTTGTCGAGTGACAAGTGATCAGAGACACTGCCATTTAATGTCTTTCTGGTATACTTCTGGTACATTTTCCGTGAGTTATTTATAATAAAACAAAAAGATTTGTTTTATCAATCAGTATTTCTGACTTATTCCTCCTACAATTCATTGGCACGTTGACTAGCACGAGGTTAATTCGCAATTATATTAAGAGCCTCGTGACTATGTGAATTTAACCGGCATACTTATCAATCTAAGTAACAATTGTTGAGAATACGTATTTATTTATAAGCATATTGTTTTATTTCCCGTAACGTCAGCTTCGTTTTTATTAATTTTTACGTTGTCTGCTTTTACGCCACATAGGTATTTTGGATTATTTATTTCACGCGTAATATCGATACGCTACATTAGTACTTATCACCTATCTGATGATAAGTGATAAGTACTCATTGAAAATTTTTTCGACAACCGTCTTGAAAACATCTAATTTAGGGACATTTTCTTGTTCCGAAAGCAGCATTCTTTTGGTCTAATCAGGAAACAGTTACTTTCCTGGCTAGTTCGGAAAATGACATTTTTGACAACTGGTAATTGATATTTGAGAATTAATTGAATAATTAAAAAAAAAAAACGTATTTGCGGCCAAACTTACACGTGGAAATAAGCAACTAAGTAATAATGGTAAGTTCTACCATTTATTACACGATTTCCAAATAAGTGGTTTTAAACCAAAAATGCCTAAATGCACCCAGTGTTTCAGATAAATTATATCCAGTCAATAAAGTAACTACAATAACTTAGCATTAATATTAAAATAAGTAAAAATTAAACAGCATTAGCATTAGTGGTGAGAGGTAAGTGAAACCTGTCAAAAATGGTCAATTGCTACTATACACCATAGATGTCTCCATGAGCGTATAGCGATTGCGATTCTGCAAGTACCTGAGAGAGGCGACCTTTCAGTCCTAGGTGGACTTAGCCTACTGTTATAATATATGATTTGCAGGAAACAACTACTCAGCGGGCAATTACCGGGACCTGCATTGAATTACACCTTATAAATCATGAAAGAATGGTAGCCAATATCATTTGTCAACTCCCTGATCAGACATAGACTGGTTTCTAACTTATTAGTTCTCATCAGTATGCCATAAGTCATGGAACAGACAAATGATAGTGGCCAACCTGCTAGTTTTATACATGACCTATGGCATACTGATGAGAACTAATAAGTTCGAAACCGGTCTATGTCTGGTCAGGGAATTGATAAATGATATTGGCTATCATTCTCTCATGATTTGTAAGGTGTAATTCAATGCAGATCGGGGTATATGCCCGCTGAGTAGTTGTTTCCTGCAAATCATATATTATAACAGTAGGTTAAGTCCACCTAAGACTGAAAGGTCACCGCTCTCAGGTACTTGCAGAATCGCAAGTCGCTATACGCCCATGGAGACATCTATGGTGTATAGTAGCAATTGACCATTTTTGAGAGGTTTCACTTACCTCTCACCACTACTCAATTTACTATAGTTTGTATAAATCTAGCAGGTTGGCCACTATCATTTCTCTGTTCCATGACCTATGGCATACTGATGAGAATTAATAAGTTCGAAACCGGTCTATGTCTGGTCAGGGAATTAACAAATGATATTGGTTACCATTTTTTCATGATTTGTAAGGTGTAATTCAATGCAGGTCGGAGTATTTGCCCGCTGAGTAGTTGTTTCCTGCAAATCATATATTATAGCATTAGCATTAGTTCGTAATATAATAGTTATTTAAGATACAAGTGTGTCTTATAACGTTTTATCTTCGATCGTTACAATTATTGTAAGAAATGGGCAACTTTTCATGAATATTGTAAAACTGTATCAACTTTTTGTGAATGTCACTTTGACGGTTAGTATTATTCGAGTTGTAGTTGAAGTCTCCATTCTAATTATGTTACTTATCTTATTATGTTGCTTATTGAAAATTGTGTTAATTGCAAAGTAGAAGTACATATTGTTAAAAATTAATAACGAATAAAATATTGTTGTCCTTACTGATAAATTTTGCAATACAATTTTTTATTGCGCAGTTTCAGAAGGCCACTTCTTACACTGGAAATGATGTAAAAAAACTGTTACTTTTTACACGATCGTAGATAAAATATTTAACTGAATTATGATTACCTTATTTTCGAGAAAGTTGTCAAAAAGATACTGTACGAGACTCATCCAGAAATTGGTTTTCTGGACTTTTGTCTATTTGCCCAGAAAAATATCACTTTTCGCACTTGTTATGTAAATAACTATTTTTGGATAGCGATGTGTATTATATAACTCTTTTATGCTAGTTGTGCACTTACAAGAGACAACTAAAAACTCTTAATGTCTAAAAAATTTTGACCCGGTGGAGCAATTCTGTCGTCAGATTCGAAATCAGGCAGGACGGATGGACCATTCCACCCCAAAGCATATAATCCTATTAGCTTAACCTCGTTCCTGCTCAAGGCGATGGAGAAGCTATGTAAACGATACAAAAGAGATGTTGTAGTGAAAGATAACTCTTTACATCCTAACCAGCACGCATACATCCTGGGAAGATCCACCAACACCGCCCTCCATGCAGTCGCGAGTCAAATTGAGAAATCCTTGGATAATAAAGAATCCACCGTAGGTTTCTTCATAGACACAGAAGGTGCATTTGACAGGACTACCTGTCCAAAAATTACAGCAGCCCTAGTCGAGAAAAACGTCCCTACAATCATAGGAAGCTGGAAATCTCGAAGAGAGCCGTACGAATCAGTGTGTGAGATGTTTCTGTACGAGGAATAGTTGCGAGAGGCTGTCCGCAAGTAGGTGTAATATCACCATTGCTAGGGAACCTCGTTCTGGACAGCCTCTTGTGCCGCGTCAATTCAGAAGGATTCCACACAATTACCTACACAGATGATCTAACAATAATGCTTAGCGGAAAGGATGTGATCAACATCTTCACAGACGGATAAAAAGAAGAATGGGACAGGATGTGGAATATACTCCAGTCTACAAATCCAACATAAATCGGCTATGGATGGGCAAGCCAGCGTAGTACAGACGGAACTGGCGGGCATAACCATAGCTACAAAAGAGATTGTCCGTAGACTAACTATGAGCAAAACAATCAGGATCTACACAGATTGTGGACAATCATTACTAGCCCTAAGAATTTACCAAATTACCACAGGAGCAGTATGGGTGCCTCCAGCATTAATAACATACTGGTATGCTGGGTGAAAAGACATGCACAGTGTAGTAGCAATAAAGTAGCCGAAAGACTGGCAAAGAAGACAGCAGGCCTAAGTATCTTTGGACCAGGCCCGGCCAGTCTGTTACCGATCACGGCGATAACACAAATAATTAACCTTTCAGAAGTCGCGCCCGGTCTGTGAGACCGACCAAATACTTCCTTTAGCACTACTCTGAAAAACAAGGAGGAAGGCACCTCCCACTCCATCTATCTCCTCAATGGGTTGCGACGGAACAGCAGTATAGTGCAGAGTGTTGAAAGTGGTAGTTTTGCCAAAATTGTATCGTCCTGCGGTGTGAGAGACCGGCGCGACTAATCACGTTTCTTTATTTATTGTCACTTTATTTTGATTGTGAGGTTAGCTTTTCTATTTTTATTCTATATTATGTAATATTAATGTAATATTATTGTTTTTGCTAGCCATGGGGTCTTATGAAAGAGAGCAGAAACGCCTTCAACAAATGTTAGAAGAAGTTATGAGCGATGGAGAGGGTTAAGAAATCGCGTACGACGATCATTCAGATCCAGATGAGTCTGATGAAGATGAGGATTATGTAGAAGAGCAACTTGACAACAGTGAATCTGAACAGGATATTTCTGATCATGAGCAAGAAGAAGAAAGTCACAGCAATAGATTGTCGTTTTTCGGAAAGGATAAAGTCACGTGTTGGAGAAAATTCGCTTCGCACTTATAACAGTTAAAACCCGGCAAAAAAATATCGTTAAACGTTTGCCGGGTTCCACACAAGCAACGAGAAACTTGTCAGGGCCACTGGAAATATGGCAGCATTTCTTCAATGACGAAATTATCGATATTATCGTGGCATGCACCAACGAGTACATTGAATTTGTTGCTAACAATTTTGCTCGAGAAAGAGGTGCAACTCCAACTAATCGAATTGAAATTCGTGCTTTCTTTGAACTCATTTATATGGCTGGTGTCTATCATATAAGCCGTCTGAATGGCGAAGACTTGTGGAATACTGATGGGTCTGGCGTAGAAAATTTTCGCCTCACCATGAGCCTGCAAAGGTTTAGATTCCTAATTCGTTGTCTAATATTTAACAGCAAAGAGACTCGAGCAATACGAAGGGCAACAGATAAGTTGGCTCCTATATGCGATGTTTTTGACCGTTTCGTTTCTAATTGTTGAACGGTTACCATCACTCAGAATTTGTGACCGTGGACGAGATGCTTGCAGGATTTCGCGGAAAGTGCAGTTTTCGGCAATATATCCCTTCGAAACCGAATAAATATAGGATAAAAATTCTAGCATTGTGTGATGCCAAAATGTTTTATACAAGCAAGATGGAAGCTTACGTTGGAACACAACCTAAGGGGCCATACAGAGTTTCGAATAGTACTTGCGATATCGTTCTACGACTCTGTGAACACATTTTTGGATCTAGGCGCAATATTACAATGGACAACTGGTTCACCTCTGTACCTCTAGTGAAGAAACTACTCAATGACCATAAACTCAAAGCAATTGGAACCATCGGAAAAAACAAAAGGGAGTTGCCATTGGACTTTTCTCGACCAGCTGTGCGACCGGAACATACCAGCATATTTGCGTTTTCGAAAGAGTGCACTCTTGTTTCCTACATTCCCAAAAAGAAAAAAAATGTGCTGTTGTTTTCTAGTATGCACGATCATGATGAAATCGATGCAAAAACAGATGCGCATAAACCAGTGATAATTACAGATTATAACAGCACTAAGGGGGGGTGTAGATACTGTTGATAAATTGAGTGCAAGCTACAACTCTTCTAGAAACACGCGCAGATGGCCAATGGTCATTTTCTACTTCATGTTAAACATAGCTGGCATCAATTCTCAGGTGATCTATGCTTCAAACAACCCACGCATTAAAATTTTGAGAAGAAACTTTTTAAAACAATTGGCCAGTGATTTACTCAAGCCCCATTTAGAAGTACGTTCTGCTATGAACAATATTCCTAGAAGCCTAAGATTGAGACTGCAACAAGAACTTTCTGGCATTAATGAACCTGATGTCCCACAGAAAGATGTGCCTACTGTCCTTCGAAAAAAAATCGCAAAACTCGTTTCCACTGCTATAAGTGCAATAAATATATGTGTTTGGAGCATATTATTGGAATTTGCCAAGGAGTGTCGAGAAAATGCACTAAACCAACTTTGAACATGTTTCTATCACAATTTTTTATTGTAAAAGAGTTATATTTTTGTTTAATTTACATTTCGTATTACCACTTTTTGTTTTTTTATGTGACTGAATAAAGTGCAGTATTGAAAAAAAAACACAATTTTCAAAGAATTTGTGGGATATATGGAAAAAAGCCAAATATACTTCATTTTTCTTTTTCTAGTCATTCATTGTGTTGTTAAAACATCCCCATATGTAATTTTTAAAAATTAGGTGCCACTATTTTTTTGGGGTTTATTAGGCAATATGGTCTGTGAGACCGACGCGATTACTAACGTTTTAAAATTTTATGCGACTACTGGAAGGTTAAAGAGAACAACCACAATGAATTCAAGAAGCTGTGGGATGAAACAAACAGCTGACAGCTTATTTGCAACAAGAGTAAAGCAATGGACTACCTGGCACCGTCCGGAAGGAACCTAAGATTTATAACGGGAATCCAGACTGGACACTGTCCATTAAGAAACATCTACATAATATAAGATTAAGGGAAACGCCTCCCTGTAGAGGTTGTGAACAAGAAGATGAGACGTTTCAACATGTACTCTCTTGCTGTCTCATCAATCAAAGAACCAATTTTGAGAGAACATTGGCCTACTTTGGCTGATGTAAGGAAGATGCCCCTAGGCAGCATCACCATCTATTTCGCAAGATTAGGTTGGTTGGAGGCCTAGGCGAGGGTCTGCCTACAGGGAGGAAGTATAAGGGGCCCAATGGGGCCTAGTGCTGTGGTTCAATATTTTTTATTGATCACCCTCCCAACCAATTCCAGATTCCTCCTTATCCAGAGCTTCTTTCTATCTAGATCTATCTGGCATAGATTTAAAATAAAATTCTACAGCTGGACGTGATTCTAGACGCAAATTCTTAGTAATATAGTATCTGCTATTTTTGTAAATGTACCTAGCTATCGTAGAATGATGAGGGGTGAGATTACATAATTAGAAGTTATGTAGTTTTACAATTGACGAATCTTATATGAAATAATATTCGTCATGACTATTTCGCGAATGATTAAAATAAAAGAATATGTAAGTACGTACTAAATTTTATTTTAAATATATTAAATAATTATATTTTTCACATCAAAATAAAAAAGCCTGTATTTGTTTCTCAGTCCTACTAGAAATTCTTTTGAAATACTTTTGCAGATTTACTACCCATTCATCAATAAAGGTTTAGCAGCATTTAAACTTTTCTCAATTAAATTTACAGTAGTCCGTAACTCATATTTACAGTTCCTACCTAAAATGTGTTAAGTGACGATCGCAATTCCAATTCTTATTAGTTAGTCTCTGTTTTCGGAGTAATCAACCATTTCTCTATCGCAAAATATTTATACTAATTAATGGTAGTTTATTTACCATTATACTAATATTAAGAGATTATGTAATTAATATCAAAATTATATTATTATTATACTAAGCATCACAGGGATTATGATGCTGGTATGCTGTGATGTAATTATATTAATATTTATTATTAATTAGATCTAATTGATATGATTGCTACAAAAGACACTTTTTCGTAAAATGTTATTTATGCCAAGAGATAATTTCATTTTTATTTTAACGTTTCAAACATTAAAGTGACTTTCTTCACCTTAAAAGCTTTCAAATTAAATTTGTTGAGTTACCAGTTTCACACAGCGTATAATAATTAAATAACACGTTGCTACAAACATTATAGGGTAGGTATAGGATCCCTTAATGGTAATGAAAATGGACGACGTAGACGACTTGTCTGAAAATGATATCAAACAATAGCAAATAATTTGCTAAAATTCAACTTGTCAACAAGATTATATTTATAAATAGTTCAATTTTCATCGCGGATCATTTATTTTAATTATCAATTTTTTTCATAGATAATTTATTTTCACTTTCTACAGTTTTACTTTAAATACCTTTTTATGTAATGTTTACAACATATTTCATCTTCGGAAAATATACGAGAAAGTCTGAAAGTGGTGAAGATTACTTATAAAAATGACCCGAAATCGATAGAAGATAAACTAGACAATAATACTAAAAAAATTGGCTCACATACACTCAAAATCTGACGCTACAATGTTGCTATTCAATATGAGTTATAATGGAATCCTGTCAAATAAACGACTGAAATTGTTAACGCTTTCGCCAGTTGTTTTTCTGGTGTATTTTAAGTACAAAAACGAAAGTAGCTCATCAGATGTCTAACTACTAGATAACAAAACAGCAACACTACTATATATACCCAAATTAGCGAAAATTAAATAGTTAGTACTATCAGGAAAATTAAAGGAAATTTTATTATCTTTTCTCTTAAGAGATTGTGCAATAATATTCATCAAACCGCTTTACATTATATTTAATTGATTTTCCTCAATTGTGGACATAATATAGAGTACAAGAAAGACCTCAGAAATGAAATTAGAACTACAGACTAATTCCTATTATCTGTAATATTTGTAAAGTTTTAAAACTTATTATACATTGCCATATATATTTTGATACAGAAAACTTAATATTCCCACACCGGCATGAATATATGTCTGGACACTCTAGCACATCGAACCTTGTACACATAGTATATTTTTGAAGTCCTTGATAAGGGAAATCAGGTAAATGTTATTTATACTGAGTTCTCTAAAGATTTTGTCTGTCTCGGTCACGGGTTGTTGCCGTCAAAATTGGATACATTGCTCAACTACTTAAATCTAATCTTAATGAAAGTTAGCAGTTTGCTCGATATCGTAGTTTCAAACCTGAAAAAGTTTCGCAATCATCTGGAGTTCCATAAGGTTCAGTTCTGGAGTCGTTATTTTCCGTTATATTTATTTATGATATAATACAACTGTTTAATATTAACTATCTGCTGTATGCGAATGATCTTAAAGTTTACACTAGAATTAAATCCATTTGAGACTGTTCAAAGTTGCAATGTAATTTCGTTAATTAAATGACAAGTATACCCATTTAGGTCCACAGGAGGGCTTGTCTATGGACATGTAAATATTTCAGTCAATTGCAAATTGACGTTGTATTTTAATGAAATATACATATTACCTAACCAAAATATAAATATTGTAATACATTCACACACATATATCATAAAAATATCTATGAACTTTTTTTTTGAAGGATCTACCGGTTGAATGAAATCAGCCACTTTTTTAAATGTGTCTAACATTTGTAAGTTTGATATAGCCATGTAAAATATTGTACAATCTAGGCCCTATATAAGAAAAAATACCTGTGTCCAATTTTGCGTCTTGGGCAAGAATGTGCGTTGTTGCGTTACTTCTGGTATTGTAAAAAAGATTTATTGTAGATATCGGAAGGACATCTCAAAGGTTTATTATGCATATTTTTTACAATTCCTGTGTTAATTTTTTCCAAAGTTAATGATTGAAAAGGAATCAGTATATAGATTTTTTTTACATTTATTTAACGTCGGCCTATTCACGGTACTGAAACCTAACACCGGCGCCTGTAGACGAGCTACTCCCAACCAGGAATTTTGCCGAACCTCTTCTCTTACGAAGAGTAGGAATCTTTTACTTGCCTAACATTTAATAGACAATGCATCGACGGTTTTACATCCCCTCCGAAGGATGGTATGTCCCCTACACAATCTTCGCCTAAGATTGAGTAGCTTCTGCGCATACACTGATATGCAAGCCGCTGCAAGATGTGAGGCGAGGACGCGATTTTCCTTGAAACTGTCGCCCATCTAAGTACTAACCGCGCCTAATGTTGCTTTACATCGCATATTGAAATATGTACATGGTAAAGACGCACCTACGCTCGCTCCCAGTATATAGATATATGAGTTTATATGTGTCTCTAAATGGCAGAATATTAAAATATATAACGTAATATTCCAGATACAATCTCCTCCATAAATATTTATTTTTATGTAGCCAGAATCAACAGCCATTTCCCCGGTTATGTGCTGCGCTGAGCGATGAATTACGAATTACAAGCCTGGCGCGTAATAATCACGTATTACCAGCAGAATGCTTAAAGCTTCAATTGCAACAAACACAGGTTGAAATACTAATTACTACTTAAAAAAGCTCTCGTGTCAGTCGTTCCACACTATACTTGCAGAGTGCAGTTTCGAGCTGCTAGCTCTCATCAGTGCAAAGTAGGCTGTAGCGATCGACACGGGGATCCTTTTTCAAATGTGTGGGAACCTTCCCACACTCTATGCATTTGAATGAATGAAGCATAATCGGTCAACAATATAATTAATTGTCAGCTTCAAATTTTTGTTAGTTATGCCATCTGCTCCAGGCGCCTTATTTCTTTTAACTTCTAATATCATATTTTTTTATTTCTGTTTTATTTGTCGGTTCTAAAAACATACTTTTAGTTAAGTTCTCGTAGTTAGCTAAAGGAGCTCCTTGTTGAATTTTTGTGGCGATCCTTTACCTCATCTGGCAAAATTAAGTGGGTATTGAAATTATTGGCAATCTCTTTAAATTCGGTTATTAATATCTCCCCTTTCTGTAATGATTTTAGTTATTTTTTATTTTTATATTTGTAAATTCCGTAACTATGTTGTAAAGATTTCTTTTTGTAATTTTAGCTTTAACATGATTATGCTTGGTTTCTCTTATAAAGTGGGCTCAACTGTACTATTTACTTTTTCAATCTTATTACATTATATGGACAAATCAGTTTATATTTGCACCACATCTTCTTTTATTCATCGTTCTGTGTAATGATCACTTTAACAATTCTTCTATATTATTTTGTTCATCTATACCAAGTGCTAAGTTTCATTTTAAGGGTGCTATCTTGCGTGAATAGGCTTTTTGTAGGTGGTAACTTTATATCGTTCTTGTTTAAAATTTTAAGGTTTCGTTATTAAATTATAGATGTGTCTTTAATGATCCAGGACTTCAGCACTAATTAGTGATTGTTTATTTTCTGTTTACTAATTTAATAATATATTTAGTATATCTTTTACTTATACTAATTTTTTAACTTTGCTCTAATCAACTTTTGGATTTTAATTGTCAATTTAGTCATGACATTTTTCGCTATTTCTCAGCATAACCCAAATAACGAACATTCAGAACTACCAACATATTTATCTATATAAATAAATAGATAATTTTGTAATATTTTAACAATCAAACAAGCATAATAAATTCATAAATTTTGAGACTTTTACATCAAATATCTCAAAATTAAGTTTAAATCACACCAAATACCATTGAAAGACATTCCTGTTTATATTATTTCAACTATTTCTATTGATAAACAGCCCAACAATGGTTTTTCCTTAAAATTAAATAACTTTCATTTTTTCAGGCAGTGGCTCTAAGGAAACATTCACATATTTGCACCCCTTCACACAAATGGTGTTTAAAAAGTGTATATGATTATCCAGCATATTACCAAAATAGAGTTCAAAAACAATCGTTTCTGATTACGTATGAAGTTTATGTCATATGGTGACCCGCCTCTAATAGTGTTCTTGGAGTCCCATATGCTCATACAGTTTTAGAGATAATGTGAAATACTGATACTTTTCCTTACTTAGGGCCAGTTTATCAATGCAAGGTTAACTCGTAACCAAAGCATAAATGTCAAACAAAACAATAGATACCCATTGTTTCGTTTTACACTTATCCTATAATTAAGTGTTAACCCTGTATTGGTAAATCGACCCTTAGTGACAAATTTGTAACTTCACTGGCACGAGAGCTCATTTAAATAGGATCAGTCTTTCGGCTGATATTTGTTGCAATCGAAGCATTAGCGTTTTGATGGTAATATGCAATTATTGTACTTAACGCGCCAGACTTACAATTTGCAATTCAGCGCTCGGCGGGGCACATGGCCCGGAGAGTAGCTGTTGGTTGCAGTCTGGTTATGTTCCTTATAGTAAAATAAGGATTTTATAGAGGAGTTTGCGACTAAAAATATTATGTTTTAATATTCCGCCCTCTAAAAGTACATTTGAACTATGCCAAGCCTAAGTCAGGCTATTTATTTTTCGATTGCAACAGACACTGGACCGCTAGATGGCGCCTGCTGACTATTTTACATATCGCTATCTCAAATATACCGAAATGTACTAAATGGTCAAGTGATCCTCGTGTCGGACGTCACATGCCTACCTTGCACTGACGAGAGCTAACAGCTCGAAACTGCAATCTGCAAGTGGTGTGTGACGACTGGCACGAGAGCCCCTTTAGGTAGGATCAATCTTTCGGCTGGTGTTTGTTGCAATCGAAGCATTAGCGTTTTGATGGTAATATGCAATTATTACACTTAACGCGTCAGGCTTGTAATTCAGCGCTCGGCGGGGCACATAGCCCGGAGAGTAGCTGTTGGTTGCAGTCTGGTTACATTCCTTATAGTAAAATAAGGATTTTATAGAGGAGTTTACGGCTAAAAATATTATGTTTTAAATTAGTAATTTGGTTAATTACCCAGACGGCTCTATTCTTGCGGAATTTGTATTTAGGTAGATCTATTTAAGAGCTAAATAAAACGAAACAAGCTTTAATACACTTCTAAATAATAATGTAATGCTTCACTAGTATTAATATCTTGACGACAGGAGCTATTTGTTTATTCCCAAGTATTAGATCAATGATTAAGGCATGTCAATATTATTCCAGCAGATTCCTTGCCTCAAATAAGCCTATGTCTTCATATCAACATATGCGGTAGCTGTTTTGATTATAAGATTATGAAATTTAAATAAAATATCTTTTATTGAGATTGTCTTTAAACGCAAAAATATATTTTTATTAAATAATAATCATCAGTTAATATAGCGAACGAATTATAGAGTCCATTGGCGTAGTACTGCCACACAGCTTTTGCAAAATAAAATGGTACGCCATTTACTTGGTACTTAAAGAAAAAAGAGCAACTTTGGATTTTGCGTTTTGTATCATGTTAATTTTTGTGAAAATTACCGTGTTCAACAATTTTTTGAACTTTTAAAGTCCGACATTTTGAAAGATCGCGCATAAATTTGGTCAAGGAATAAACAATTTGAAATTTGACAAGTTTTCAAACCTCTATTTTCAAATGCTAATAACTTGAGGGGAAAGAGCTATACAACAAAACTAATTTTTATGTGAAGTTAGTAAATTTTATTTTTAATTTGGTTTTTACTCTTGAGTGTATAAATAAAATAGGCCAAATTGAGACCAAAATACTAAAAAAATTTGCCAACGGGTTGCTAAGATGACATATTTGTATATAAATTGAGATAAACAGACGGTTCTATATTTCTCTTATTATAACTTGAAATACATAACTGCTATACTTATGTAGTTGCAAAAAAGAATAAGAAACATATAATTAAAATAATTGAAAAGTTAAATAAATTGAAAAACTTTTATTTAAACTTAAATTATTTCACCCTCTTCATCGCACGAAATTTCTGTGTCTTCATCCTCATCTTCGGACTCAAGCTGAACAGTGCCCAAACAGGACACTCCTCGACATTCATCACATATAAAGTACACCAAACCTTCTTTTTTGCAAGTACACAAAGCTGTCCATCCCTTTTACAGTGCAGGACATTAGATTCAAGATTTTTTCAGGTGCTGAAGAATTTGTGATTTCTACCGGTGACAATATATTTTGTACTATTTTCTATCACAGAACTCTTGATTAACGTTATTATCTAGACACGTTTGTACATAACTATGATAGGTAGTGGCCACTAATTAAGATTTTAAATAATTGAGGCCATCTGCATAGCTAAAGAAGTGAATGAAGTTTATGGAACCATGCTACTTTCATTTTAATATTTTCTTTTTTTAAGATGATTCTAAAAAGTGTAAGTTTTTTTAGCGTAGTTGTATATAGTCCAGTGGGATTAGCTCCGAAAGTACCCAAATCGATACCTAAATCTAAGTGGATAATTGCGAAGTGATTCATGATCAGGGAGTATCAAAGGTGATATGTACATACTTTGTGGATGAAAATTCGGTGGCATTTGTTTATAACAGCACCTTGAATATTGTAATAAACAGTTTTTTCTTAATAACTTTGATCGTAGCTCTTGGCGAGAAAAAACTTTTATATAAAAGATGTAGGTATTGACAATACAAATATTTTAAGCCATAGATTATCAAAATCGGTTCAACAGTTTATTCGCAAATGGTAAAAAAAACGTTGAAAATCAATGATTTTTCGATTGTTATTATTTAATAGAAAAATAAACAATATCCGCGTTCAAACCATTTGAAAGTTTAGTTTGTGGTATGCTTAAACTATGGTTCAAATTTGATAAAAAAATATTTAATAGTTTCCGAGATAAATAAATTTGTTCATAAAATTACGATGGCTTTTAACGTACAATAACGATACATTTTTCAATCATACGATTATAAAAATGGGCACATTTGAAACTGGCTTTAAAAATTGCGTTATATTTCACGCATAAAAAAAATTTAATTACTCGCTGAATTTTTAACGCAACGTATTGTCAAACGAATCAAATTAAAACTAACATCTTGAACTTTATGTTGCGCTGAACTAGAATTCTCCAAATTGATTTGGAGCAAAGATTTTTTTTCAAGAAATCATAGCTCCCATGTTTATTTATACGAAATTGACGCATATGTAGGGTTTTAGTTGAATTATACTTGGACAGTATGTTCAACTTCCCTAGAATAAATATATTAATAATAATGAAGGGGCGAGCGTGGGTGCGTCTTTGCTATGTACATACTTCGATATGCGATGTAATGCAACGTAAGGCGCGGTTAGTAGTTGGATGGGTGACCGTTCCAACGAAGACTGCATCCTCGCCTTACGCATCTTCCAGCGGCTCGTATATCCGTGTATGTGCGTAAGCTATACAACCTTAGGTTAGGGGATATACCATCCTTCGGAGGGGATGTAAAGCCGTAGGTCCCTTTATCTACTAAACGTTGGGCAAGTAAAAGATCCCTACTCTTCTTAAGGGAAGAGCTTCGGTTGGTTGGGGGTAGCTCGTCTACAGGCGTCGGTGTTAGGCCTCAGTAGCGGAAATAGGCCGACGTTAAATAAATGTATAAAAAAAATAATGCAAGGGAAAGTATAACGTTGATGCGTTTCACTGGAGAGGGGACAGGAGAGGGGATAGACGCGCTCCTGGATCGCGCTGGTGTAATTAATAGAAAGAGGATTGGCAAGAATGGTTGTGAAATAGTCGCGCGTATGTACAGTACAAAAAAAGACAAAGGATCTCTGCATGGAATTCGTTTCAATAATTACGAAAAGTCTACAATTAGGTCGGCTTTTAAATTGGAATCACTCCCTCCAACAAGAGGAGCAACGATGCAGCATTCATTTCGCGCATATCAGCAAATCAAGAAGTGGTTACGAAATGTAATATATCCGAAATAGTGGGGTTGGGAGAAGAATCAGTATGGTTTAAGGCTTATTAAGAGTGAAGAGTCTCTTGTGCCGGAAAATATGTTAAAAATAATAACCTGACGGTGTACGACAGGTTGTTTGAGAGTATGTGGATGTAGGAAGCATGGATTACAACTTTCAAATTTGTGTACTAATTGCGAAGGGAAAAACTGTTCAAATTCATGTGCATTATCGATTGTGTTGAATGAAAACGATGATATGGATGATGATCTTTCGACTGACTCATATGGAGAAATTGTTAGTAATTTAAATATCGAAAAAGAGATAGAAAATGAAATTAATATAAATAATATTGATAATGACGATGAGCGTCATGAGTGTGATGAGTCTGAGGATGATGAGAATGAATATGTAAATACAATAAAAAGGCGTAGATTATAACATACTAATGTATTGTTTAATAAAATATGAAATAAAATCGAATTTTCCAAATACTCTTCTATTTTCTCCATTTTATAGTTAAGTTCGTAATTTCTTTTTGATAAATTTGGAATGAGCTCGTCAAGCTAGTGCGGAATAAAAAAAAATCATCGAAATTGGATGATTAGAAGCCGAGATATCGACGACAGCGAGGAGCAGTTGGAGCAAATACTGAGTGAGTGCGAGCCCAGGAGCGCGTCTATCACCTCTCCTGCCCCCTCTTCAGTGACGCGCATCAATGCTATACTTTCCCTTGTATTATTAGTAATATATTTATTCGAGGGAAGTTGAAAATACTGTCCAAGCATAAGTCGACTAGACCTCTACATATGGGTCAAATTTCATAGCTTCATATAAATAAACATGGGAGCTATGATTTTTTGAAGAAAAAAAATGTATCTTTGATCCAAATCAATATGGAAAATTCTATTTCGGTGTAACATAAAGTTCAAGACGTTAGTTTTAATTTGATTCGTTTGACAATACGTGGCTTTAAATATAACGCCATTTTTAAAGTCATTTTAAACACTCAAAAAAGTTATTATTTCGCTGGGTAACAATGCATTAAGAAGTAGCAACTTTTATCTTTCAAATGAGCCCATTTTTATAACCATATGATTGAAAAATTGACCGTTATTGTACGCTAAAGTCATCTTAATTTTAAAAACAAATTAAATTATCTTGGAAACTATTGAATATTTTTTTTATCAAATTTGAACCGTAGTTTAAGCATACCACAAACCAAACTTTCAAATAGCTTACATGCGGATATTGTTTATTTTTCTATTAAATAATAACAATCTAAAAATCATTGATTTTCAATAGTTTTTTACGATTTGCGAATAAACTATTGAAACGATTTTGATAAACTATAGCTTAAACGTTCGTGTTGTCAATACCTACATATTTTATATTAAACTTTTTTCTCGCCGAGCGCTACGATCAAAGTTATTAAGAAAAAACTATTTATTACAACATCTAAGGTGCTGATATAAACAAATGCCACCGAATTTTCATCCACAAAGTATGTACATATCACCTTTGAAACTCCCTGTTCATGAATCACTTCGCAATTATCCATTCAGAGTTAGGTGCTGACAAAATGCTAATTCCACTGGACTAATATACCGTCTCTCTATTTTACGAGGGACACACCAAGTATTTCGCTTATTATCTATTGTAGAAGAATACAGTTTTAGAAACAGTTATCCCATTTTTTGTGAGCTATATTTCAGTAAAAAGGAAATTTGAAATCCATAGCCTACTTTGTGAGATATCTTACAAAAACCTGAAAAATATGAAAACCACAAACGGTTATAACTTATTTATTTGAGGAGATACGAAAAAAGTTAAAGGGATGAAAGACAATAAGAATAATAATGTGCATAAAAAAATTCGAAAAACGCAGTTGGCTATGGCATACGCTCTTGTGCAAAAATATAACGCAATTCATATCATTGAATCGTAAAAATCAGCTATGCCACAATAGTAAAAATTCACTTTATAATCATTATAATTCAGTAATTGTTTATTACAATTTAATACAAACAAACACATATCTCATAAATAAAAATAAAAGTACAAAATGAACATTAAAAAAAAACGAAAAACTATGTATAACCGTACTAGCTACTATCATACTGAAAAGAAAATGCTTGTATCTATTATTCTAACTACAAATACCCAAATTATGCACCATGCAGAGTTAGAACTCTGGTTTTGATGCCCTCAATATTTTCAAGAGCAGTTTGAAATACCTTGTCTTTAATGTAACCCCAGACGAAAAAGTCCAAGGGAGTAATATCTGGTGATCGAGCTGGCTATAGAATGGATTCATAGGTGCCTATACAGCATAACATGATTTAAATAATTTGTACATATTACAACAGTGTGAGGTGTAGCCCCAACTTGTTGAAAATATGCATAATTTAATCTTTCTGCCACTGATAATTCATAAAGAAAATCTTGAAATTCGTTTTGCAGGAAATTAAGGTATCTGCGAGCGGTTAATTTACCATCATAAAAATAAGGTCCAATTACTTATCTCCCTAAAATACCCACCCAAACATTCGTAGAAAATATGACTTGGAAATAAGTCTCTCTACATCAATGTGTATCTATTTATAATGCACATTTCTATTGAAAAAAAAATTATCAGAAGAATTTGATTTGTCCTACCAAAGAAATTTGCTACATATCAGCTGGTCATTCCTTTTTTTATTTAACAACCATCCACAAAGTCTTACTCTCCTCGGCTTATCTCCCTCATTTAAATGTTGAACTTTCCTCATTTTGTAGCATCTAAATCCGTTTTTTCTAAATATTTTTTTATGCGACAGTTTGTCTTAAAGAGGTTTCTTCATTTTGATTAACATATTTCAATACTCTATTCACTTTTCTTACATTATCCGCAACATGCCTTCGCCTTACTACTTTTTTGAAAATGAACCGTTCGTTTTTAGATTTTGAACTAACTTCCTAAACATAGTTCAATTTGGCTGCGGAGCATCTGGAAATCTATCTCCGTAAACCGTTACTGCCATCTTAGCGTCAAAATTGCACTGACAATAAATGCTAATCATATCGAATTTGTTGTTATTGGTGTACATCAGAATTACTGATATAAAACTTGTTTTAGAACTCGACAACTCAACATACAACAGTGACAAACTGTCAAATTTGTAAATAACTGTATACATTGTTTTTCACTAATCATGGCATTAAATATTGACATAATCAGTTAAAATTTTTGTGACATATTTTATATCGGTGGAAAGAGAAAAAATAAACGGAATTAATGGTGTAATGGCCTATTTTGAGATTTGTTCTTTTCGTTTCTGCACAAGAGCGTATCTAAACGCCAACTGCGTTTTTTGAATTTTTTGATACACAATATTATTCCTACTGCCTTTGCCGTCAACTTTCACTCCTTTAACTTTTTTCGTATCTCCCCAAATAAGGAAGCTATAACCGTTTGTGGTTATCCTATTTTTCAGGTTTTTGTAATATATATCACAAAGTAGGCTATGGATTTCAAATTTCTTTTTACTGAAATATAGCTCACAAAAAATTAACTTTATTATGTAATTTATTTTTTCCGATAGCGCCCTTTGGAATGTTAAAGAACACGCCAAAACCCTGGATGAAATTTTCGAAACAAAATCCGACTTTTTCGCATGAAAAGCGTGCTTCACGTAAAAATGGCGTTGGAAGAGGTTTTATACATTCAATTACATTTTCGCTCTACGTAGCATTTTTTATGCAAAAATATCAGAAACTCATCGAGGAGTGTAATTTTAGAAAGTATACTAAATGTCGCTGCACGGGGACGTAATGTCGCCCCGACCACAACATTTAGAAAGTATAACGAAAACCGACGGAAATTTTGAGAATAAAGACCTTTTTACGAATCCACGTTGTGCAGAACTGCAACTCATGCGTTGTGTTAAATATGAGGACAAGTTATCTAGTCTCTAGTCAAAGTATTTCGAGAGTTTTAACGAAAATAGCCCTTAGCGTCGAGGGTGCCCTATCATTTTCTAGCAGTCGATTTTTACGGGAAAATGATGGGTTTTAACGGTATTTGTCCTAAACCGGTTCCTCAGTGATTTGGTGTTAAAAAAGTATAGTTACCATATACTCAGAACGTGCATGGGACCGGCTTTCCTGAACGTATGAATCTATAATTGCAGAATATAATTCTAAGTCGTTGCGATTCAAGCATTTTTAAGCTCCGAGGAGCGACCAAAATTGAAATTGAACTGAAAATACGTCAATAGACAGGCAAGCAAAAGCCCACCAAAAAATTATAGACATGGAACTTTTTACTGAATCCTTTTGTGTAATCGTTAACTAAAAACTAAACATTGGATGGTAGTTGGTACGTTATGAGTCATTTCGTTCCTCACTATGTCTTGTACACAAGCCAGACTATAGTTTGTCAATACATTTTTCTTGAATGTCTTGTAAAAACATAATCTTTTAAAAGATTTAATATATATTTTGAACTTTATATTGTCTTTTTCTTGTGTTTCAAAATTCCTTTTCAGGTTTACATTTAAGAAAGTGTTAGTATTTACTGTGTTTACCATCAGTGACGCAGTTAAGCAAAAACGAAACAGTAAGTATAGATTTTGTAATATTCTCTGTCTGAAACAGTCGATTTGAACCCTTCTTTGTGAACCTCTAATATCCACTTTGGAAAATAAAAAGTCCTTCAGACGTGTTAAAGATGGATCGTTTACAGGAACACCGATACGGGTTCAATTGCATACATAATGGCCCAAGGGTAAAAGTGATAAGAAGTCAGATCAAAAGTTAAAAATGGCAATTTAACAATGGCATTTGACAATAACAAAATTGTTTTTCAAAGTCTTTCTCTCATTACTGGCGGCCTTTTCACTGACGGCCCTTTCCCTTTGTTTTCTCGCCAAACGTTTCCATGTGGGAATTGCATCCATTTCCTCATCAGATTCATCCATTCCTTCTGGATCCAGAACCTCATTTTCAACGTCCGCATTTACTTCAGGGTCGGTACATTTTATTGAGACGGATTTAAGCTTTTCATCTGCATATTCATCCTTAGAATCGTCATCTCAATCCTCAGGATTATCGTCCTCATCACTCAAGAGATCGAGGTCAGAATCACCTGTATCCAAAAGTAAGAGCAATTCAGCATCGGTTAGAGGTGATCTGTATTTATTCCGATTCATCTGTGTAGCGTAAAGAGGAAATTAGATAGTGAAAAAATAAAAGTGAGGTTACACCCACCTTGAATTTGGCAACCTATGGATCACGGTGTTTTTCGGAAATTCTGACGATGGCGATGAATGATTGTTTTTGCAACGCACATAGAATAAAAGAATGCACTTTTTACGAGCAGCGTACTAAACAAAGTTCACACAATTATAGAAAAATTGAGAACAGGCACCTGACAGACAGCAAGTGATGACAGCCATGCAGTTCCCTACTTTAAATTTCCCTCAGGTTCAATAACTTCCAATAGATGGCCAAATATGTATCCTCATGATGAAAAATGCTTGGCTCAACCAATACCAGGTGGCGCCATTATTCACAATTGAGCCTTTTAATTACTAAAAATTCGTCAATGTCACGTATTCAATTGAATACGGTATGACTAAAAGGGTTAAGCTAGATATATGGTGTTGCCCTCGTAAAATAGACAGACTGTATATAAGCATTCATAAAATAAGTTAGTATCGAAATAAATTAACATTATTAGGCTTGTTTGCAAGGTTTTTTAATGGAGGTTTACGAAAAATATAAAAGTATTTAGAGTCGTTTTGCTTAAATAATAAATTAAATAAAAATATCCGTTTTTGATCCAATGATATTTTATGTAAAATAAAAAATTTCTATAAACTCACAAAACTTCCGAATAACCCCTTGAAGAAGTGATAAATAACTTCCATAAACTTCTTCGATTAAACGCATTGTTTAAAAGTTATTTAACAATAAACAGTTTGAGGGTATGGTACATTTATCGCCTCCAATTTTAGTCGTACAGGAAATTTAAAAAATTGTAGGTGCTTAATTATATAGTTTATCGAAAAGATAGAAATGAATTTTCACAAAACTATGCATTCTTAGTCAGTAAATCTTATAAAACGCACTCAGTAAGTAGCCTCTTTTCAAAGAGGTAAAAATGGCAAAATTTCTAATTTTCATATCATGGACTAAAAATAGCTGTCCTTGACAATTTTCACAAAAATTCGCGGGTTCCGAGAAAAACGTGAAAAATATGTTTTTTTTAACTTTAGGGATGAATTTGAGGGTGCATCCCCAAAAATGTTTGCTCGATCGTTTTTTGTAGATAAGTAGCTAAAATACTGCTATTTAAAGAAAAAAATCCGAGGTCCAGAAGGAACCGTTTACAAATGTATTATTCCATTTGGCTATAACATTAATGTAACACCCTGTATGCTTATATAAATTATAATAAGAACATTCTACTTTTCTATGAAATTTCAATATCACAGTGGTAAAAACACCTAACAATCTTAAAGCGTCGAGTGTTTTTAAATACACTGTGTGAAGAAAATTCCCGTCCCAAATTTCTCGTTTTGATAAGCTCCTTTCTTTCTACTGAGTCAATTTTGTAAATGTCAGATTAGTTGTCAAGTAAATCTGTTGGCATTCCCTCTGATTGTTTGTATCTAGCATATCTTATTTCAATTAAAATGCCTAAAATGATTTTTTTCATCAAAACCTCATTATTTTAGAATTGAACTAAATTTCGGATTTAAAGTTTTTGAATGATTTCGAACAAGTTTTGTTAATAAAATTTTTTGATTGAAAAATACCTACTATGATATTTAATTTTTTTCATATAATTTAGCATCGTAGATGGCCTTGCATTTAATGATGGAAAGTGATTTTGTGGTCTTAAATAGACCTTAGTGACCTCTATCTTTTGAGATCATTTTGATTTAAATCGGACAAAAAACAAAAGAATTATTACGCTGTTACACTCTTAAGTGAAACACACTGTAGATATTGAGTAGATCTTGTAGAAAATGTTGTTATTATTTACTTTTGATTTTATTAGCAATTTTACTGTTACTACTATTTAAATGTGTAAGAAATTGACAATGAAGTCGTAATCTTTTGAATCGAATTTTAAAATAAATTTTAGTCCTTCGCAGAGCAATTAACTGCGCTATTATATTTGCACCTTTTGTAACTATAAATAATAAAATTGTAGTGTGCAATAATTTGAAATTTTTTAAGTTTTTCTTCATTTCGTTGAGATCTTTTTTTCATTATCTTTTTAAAAATTTATTACAATAAACATATTAGTTGAAAATAGTTTGGTATTTGAGTGGGAAACTCTCGGGATAGTAATGTTGTTCATAGTATACCCATTTAGATTGACCTTAAGCCAAATCGGCTGGTAATGTATAATATTATAAACGATTAGTTTAATTGCTAATTCTCATGATCGTTGAGGATCTTGGACTATTGAGATAAACTCGGAACAATTAATGGTTTTGAGCACGTAGAATCTAAAATTATATGGATTGCTGGATTATTTGACTACTTTACTTTGATAGGAGTAGATGTGATTAAATCCAGAGAGATTTGTTACGCCAACTCAAATGAAGTAAATCATTAATTTAATGTTATTAATGCCTCAGCATTAATACTATTTAACAAATTCGACAAAACTGATGTTCAATAGAAAAAATAATTTAAGTTAATAAAGTTCTGAAATATTTGATATAAGTATAAAGTTTGGTTTTGTTTTTAAAATATTTTTACTTTTTTAAAATATGGTGAAGTAACTTAATGCGAGCATATATTCCAATCAATAGACTAAAACGTGATTTGTTTCTTAAAGTGTTTAATATTTTTTGATTAATGGTTTTACCTGTTGATACACTGTGAATTAAAAACCTTCATATAAGCATAGACAAATTGGGTACCTACTTTCTCATTCATTTGTGTTTGTTAATAATAATTATTTGAACTTACATGTTCAGATGGAAGAACATCGGTATAAATATAGCAGTCCCGTAGAGCACTAAATTTCAATTTCAAACTTTATTTTGTAACAATGGCTTACGAGCAAGAGCCCGTCAAAGCTTAAAACAATATTTTTCATTAATATTAAATTCCTTAAAATATTCGTCGTGCACTAAAATATTTTATTATCAATCTTGCATAGCACTAAATTCTCCACAATTTTTGTTTTAATCCCTCACTACATAGGGCGTCTGGAAGTACGTTCCATATTCCACCACTCTATGAATTCGAGACGCGTGTTGTCTCGCCGATTTAATTTTTGCCTAGATTTTGTGTACCCATCGCTTAGTCTTCTGGACTTGTCCGTCACGCTTGCAAGGTGTCGGGGACGAGTTGGAAGTTAGCCATAGATCAACGATTCCCTTCTTGCCAGATCTTGTGGCCTTAAGTTCGTCCTGGTAATGTGTACTCTAAGGGCCGGTTTATCAATACAGGGTTAACACTTAACTATAGGATGAATATCAAACGAAACAATGGGTATCTATTGTTTTGTTTGACATTTATCCTTTCGTTAAGAGTTAAACTTGCATTAATAAACCGGCCCTAAGTGGTGTTCCCCGTCAGCTGATGTCTGCCGCAGCGGTAATGCGGCACATGCTCCTGCTGGCGGGGTGCCCTTTCATAACCTATTGTTACATGGCTTACGTCCATTCAACAATTTTGTACAATAACTGGTATTTTACGTATATTTAACACGATCTGTATAACATTTTGATTCAGTTTTTGTGAGACTGTTTCAACTATCAGGAATTTTCTTTGTATAACTGCTAAATTATTTAACATTGCTTTATGTACCTATTTTTGTATCTTAGGAACTCAGTCATGCTTTTTAACACTAAATTATGTACCTCTGTTATAGCTTCAGAACCCATTGTCGATGCCAATAAGCCTAAAAAAATATTTACATTTTTATTTCAGTTTTATAATTTGTTACTATGTACATGTGGATATTTTCCTTGCCTGTGAAACATTCTCATTCTCCTATTATGTAGTGTAACCTATATGATGTAATATATTTACTGAATTCTCACAAAATAGTTTGTAAACTATTTACTTTATTACGACAGTTCGTATTTGTGGTTAAGTATACAAATTTCAAAGTAACTATCTAATCTGTGGTATGCAACTAATGCCAAACTATTATTGATTAAAGATTCTTTTTATCGATTGTATACGTGTCACCACTTTAATTGTGCGTTTAAGTCGCCCATTAACAGATAGCAATATCCGTATAACATTACAGCTTTCAATTTAGTAAAACTATATTTCTCAAGTTTGTATATTGGTAGTATATTGTAGAAATAATATAAAAAAGTTTACTTTATTAGTTAAAATCACGAAGGGATTATTTGCCTGCCGATTTTGATTTGATTTGCACTTTCAAACGATCTATGAGATCCCGAGTAATTTATATTACAATTTATATTATATATATATATATATATATATATATTTATATCCACATTTCGTGTGTCCTTATTGCAATTTCAATTTGTTTAAATTCATTATTTAATTCAATAAGTAATTAAAATACTACATGTTACCACATGGTAATATTCTTTTCTCTTTCATTTTTGACAATTTATAGTTTGCAAATCAGAATATCAGATTAATAAACTGATTAATAAATTAATAAAATAAAAGATAAATTATTAAATTGATTAATTGACTAATTGATTAATTAATTGAATAAAAAATTAATTTACCTCTAAACAATAATTTATTTCTGTGCAGAATTTATTTTTATGCATTAATTGATTTTTATACATTTATCTATCTTTCAATAATTTTCAATTTTGTCCTTATTGCAATTTCAATTTTTTTAAATTCGTTTTTTAATCCAATAAGTAATTAAAATACTACATGTTGCCACATGGTAATAAAATATTCTTTTCTCTTTCATTTTTGGCAATTTATAGTTAAACATTAATTTATTTCTATGCAGAATTTATTTTTATGCATTAATTGATTTTCTTGCATTTATCTACCTCTATGAATGTAGGTACTTCTATACCACAGTTAGTTCTCTGCATCATTTATTTTTACGTATAATTACTGTTACGTATTGGGCAGACTCTTATTAAACAATCTATAAACATCAACTTTTATTGGAATCAAACTTGTTGCAAAGATAAATTGCCAAATAATTTTGATTGAGTGCTCTACCAGACAATGAGGTCCTGAAGTGCAGTGCCAGAGCTTTCCATTTTCATCTGCATCGACTAGAAATCCAGGATATCGGTATTAAATTCAATATTTTTTTTGTATTAAAATTACTCCTTTTTCATTGATACAATTTTATTAACATAATTTTACCTAAAGTTATATTTCAAATAACTTACATATTTTTCAAGGAGTTATTGTGGAAATCAAATTTTACTATTTTATATGTAACATCTTAATATAAAATTTATTTATTTATTTATGTAATATATTTTATCATTCATTTTATTCATATTTTTATTTCCCTTACCAGTAATTTCGGCCTTGTCTATAGGAGACTGGTTTTACGGGAAAAAGAGACCACTCTACTAATTATCAACTACAGATGGTGCCCACATAATATCAGTTTTTTCATTGTCTCCTTTTCTCGAACAAAACAAAAATTTGTCTTTTATGTCATACATTCAAAGAGGGTAAGTCTCACATCTCTTACAAGTACCTTGAATCCACGTCTCTTTGCTCCGGCTAAAACCAGCTAGTCGTTCGCATACGTTGCCTCATTTGCTGCCCAAAAATAAACGATAAGGGAAAGGAGGTAACACTATTCAGCCTAAATATGATACTTGGACCCTCAAATGTTGTTTGTAGAAGGCGCGATACTCCGGGTACAGGCCATTCGCTGAGATACTTTCCTACCTGTCTCCTACCTCCATCCAAATGAGGTAGATTTTGAAGAGCCATTTTTGGGTTTCGGTCGAAAGCCGCAGAAGTACGGTTGTTAGTTCAGGGCTAACTACCATACTTCTGCGGTGGAGCTCAGGGCTCCACGTCTGATGTTAGCTATAGTCGAGGCAAGAATTCAAGCGATGCACGTCACAGATCGATTCTATAAATAAGGCAATACTGCTAAGAATCATGAAGCTTCATTAAACTGTACCTATTTTTGAAAAAAACTTAATAACTGGGTGTCAAGAATTACTCCCTTTAACGTAATTAATGATTAAAAATTATGTTAGTATTAAAATTTCTTTAATGAGATCACTCGTGACGTGCATCGCTTGAATTCTTGCCTCGACTTTAGACAGAGTTACCTCTGCCTATTTCCGGGGTGCACCACGACCAGGATATCT
This sequence comes from Leptura quadrifasciata, assembly GCA_963675555.1. Classification (NCBI taxonomy): domain Eukaryota; kingdom Metazoa; phylum Arthropoda; class Insecta; order Coleoptera; family Cerambycidae; genus Leptura; species Leptura quadrifasciata. The sequence goes on from OY776677.1 coordinate 54,238,551, forward strand.
ATCCGACTTTTCACACCCCGTATTATTGTTATTGACTTGAGCGGTAATAACATGGATAGTGAAACGCGCGTCAATTAGTATATTTGAGTGTAGTATTTAAATGTTTCGTCATTTTGTAAAAGTGGTTTTTGGGCAGCAAAGATATTAATTTGTAAAAGCTGGCCCTCATGCGAAAACGCCCGAACCGCTAGGACCCGGATAGCGTAGGGTTGTTTCCTTAAACAGGACTACCGTAAAAGCTGAAGGGATTTCCCAGATGCTCATTGAAACATTTAGTAACTCTTGGTCTAATAGTAATAAGCAATAGCAAGCGTCATCCTTATTCATTGACATTTTTGTTCTGGGAGTCAAGCTCTGCAGCGCATAAGAAAATCAGTCAAATAAACTAAAGCCGTTTTTTAAATATGATGCATATGGCGTCCTTTTAAATGATTTGAAAATAAAGATAAAATAATTTTGGTCTCATTTACTTCTGCAGACCATTTTGTTAAAAAAAACTGAGAGTATTTGATTTTGAAAGTGCACAATTTTAAAATAATTTTGCTTTATTGCCTAGGATGGCTCCAGCATATGATCGAAATAATGTTCACTCCAGCATGGTCTCGTATAATTTCTTTTTGTAAACAATCGATATATTAAATATTGAACATTGCTCAATGTTCAGCTGACATATAGAATACACATGAGCCGTAACTAAGCGTCATCAATCATCAAGTAGTACGAACAGATTTTTCAGCCATTTTCCAAACAATTTCAGATGAATTGTTTCTTCGCGTTTGATCGGGTCGTGCTCTCTACTTGACGTTGGATTCTGCAAAAAACAGGCATTTAAACCACTGAATGATTCAGTTTTTCTGGTTTGTGGTTACTTAGGATTGCTCGATTAAAGTCCTCGATCTTGTTATCGTTCTGCTTTTAGTATATTATTATATTGTACGGACACTGACAATTTCTTAGTTTTGACGGACTTTTACAATGTATGTGAATTATACTTCATATGATTGCATGAAAATATTTGTTATTAAATCTATAATTAAAATTCAGTTAGCTTTAAAGTAAAACGGTATTAAATGCAAAATGAATTAAAATTATTATACCAAATCTGCAATTTTACATTGCTACAATCTTCGATAGGTGGAGTCTTAAAGTTAGGGAAAATTTATGCATTATAGGTATATAGGTGACACAGCAACTAACGTTTAGCTGAGTAACAATAGTTTTAGAATTTCAACTCTAAGAAGCACATCCTTGATATTACCACTTTTTAATTGTTTAGCCGAAACACAAGAAATATTTAGGAACTCCCAAAAATTTTAATTATTTTTCAAGACAGTAATTTGAAAAAGTAGGATATAGAATATTGAACATAAATAGTATACTATAACACAAGTGTATAAGTAAGCCTTTAAAGCACGCAAGGGTTGAAGGACTAACTGCTTTAAAGGCTATTTATAGACGTGCTATTTTTATTACACCTGCACTGCAAAGTAAAAATTAGAAAAATTAGTTAATGTAGAATCATTTTACAAGGTAATTTCTGAATTTCATTTTTAATGGGTAACATAGTTCATCATTGTTTGAAATTGGTTGTTATTTATGACCTTAAAGCTCTAGTGATTTAAAGGCCCGATTTTGCACGCTTTTAAGTTTTAAAAACATAGACTATAATTCAGGTATAATAAAAAAAAGTATATTATAATTCAAGTGTATAAGTAAGCCTTTAAAGCACGCATGCATCTAAATCAGTAAGTGCTTTAAAGGCTACTTATACATGTGTATTGCACGCTATTTTAGTTCCATGTCCAGTGGAAGTATAGTAACGCAATTTTTTTTTCTCAGTTGAAATAGGCTTAAAATGTCATGTAACGTCCAGATTTAAAATTTGAGCGAAAAAATTTTCTGTCTGTCTGGTCTGTCTGTCGGTCTGTCTGTAACTTTTTTGTGCGCACGTTTACTCTGGAACCGTTTATGATATTGGTACACTTATGTATTGTTACGAGCTCTGAAACTAGATTATATTTTGATCTAATTTCGTTAAAGGGTTCGGGGTAAATGGGGTAAATAGGCAAAGCAAGCAGGTAAGAGTCTATAAAATTGCAATATTTGGGCATGTACGAAAAGTCAAGGTCTCAAAATTTTTTTGGCATCAGCCACCCCCTCACTATCACCATCAACACTATTATGAAAGGGAGTAAAAAAAATAAAATATGATTTAATACGTATACAAGAACGAAACGTTTCAAAAATTTTTTTTGACGTGAGCCACCCCCTCTACCATCCCCACCCTATCATCAAAGGGAGTAAAAAATTAAATTGCGATTTAGTGTGTATACGAGAACCAAGGGACTCTAAAATTTATTTTGCCATTAGCTATCCCTTCTACCACCCCCATGGCGACCCACACCCTATTGTTTAAGGGAATAAAAAATTAAATTGGGATTTAGTATGTATACGAAAACAAAGCGCCTCTAAACAAATTTTGATATTAGCTACCCCCTCTACCACCCCAATTGCCACCCCTAGCCTATTATTAAAGGGAGTAAAATATTCTAAATTGGGATTTAGTGTGTATATGATTTGGATACCAAATTTGGATGTCGAAATAGTGATTCCTTGGGCAGCGGATTTTTATTATACTTGCATCGCAAAATAAAAGTTAGAAAAATTGATGAATGTAGATTCATTTTACAGGGTAATCTCTGAATTTCAATTTTAGTCGATAACATAGAGACGGTTACAATTTTTTCGTTTGGTTGATATGTACATTTTTATTATAAATTTGTTAATTTGTGAAGTTTGTTTCGACTTTATGTTCGTGAATTGTTGGAGTTGTTTAAAATTAGTAAACAAGAAGCATTATTAAGGCCATGTTGGTAAATTGTAAACTAGCAGACTGTATGAATCATATCCATTTAAGTAAATAAAGATTAGTTCTCATTACCTATGTATTTATCATTGTTTAAAATGGGTTGTTACTTAAACAACTTTAAAGCTCTAGTGCTTTTTAGTTTCAAAAACATAGATTATAATTTAGGTATAATAAAAATATATTTTTTGCCCTGATCAGACTTAAAAGTATATATTTTTAATATCCTACAAAAGTTTAGCATTAGCTACTCCATCACTCAATCAGTTCACATACACATAGATAATTACACAACGGCTATTCCCACGACATTGCCATTTAGACTCGAATTCAGGAGTGGTGCAGCTTCTCCACCGCCCCGTCTAGTCCACTGCTACATATTTGGCAACACATTAAACCATTAGCAAACTATTCGAACCTGAGACTTCTTGGTCTCAGGCCTAACACGTAAGTATTGAGCCACTGAGCCCATGTATGTACAAAATGCGGCTCTGTGATTTTTCAAAAATAATTCCATATATTAAATGCTAGGCAATAAAGCAGTTGCGTTTCACTGCTTTCTTTTTGTGAATTAATATTTTTCTTAAAATTGTAGCTAGTCACAGGAAAATATTTACTTGTAAAATAATTTACAACTGTGAAACTAGTTTATTTCGTTACAAATAGTTGCAGAAACATCCAAGTAAAAACTCGATTAGGTTTAACAAGAAAGGAGTTTCGAGATAAAATATTACACGATTACAAAGATCAGATTTGATAATTAATTGAATTACTAAATCGAAAAATGGCCATGCGTGGCTATGAAATTCACTTACACTAAACTGTATGGTTAAAACTGAAATTCAATACTTGTACTATTGTGGACAATATTTATTGTATACTTAGTATATAGGACAACTTTTTTAGTCTTGTGTAAATCTGTCTGTATTGTTACGTGTTTATACCCTCTAGTAAACACCCTGCACGTAAGTTCAATAAATTGCGACAAGAATCTTCACAAGCCACTGGTTTATTAATCACTTAAATTACAATAATTAATAAAGTAGTAACTTTAATCTAATATAAATTCACTACATTAATCACAACTTGTTCTTTATTTCATCTGTTCACCCTACCGACCGTCAACTAAACAGGTCCTCCTTCACTCTATATCAGGGACTAATTACACCTCTCTCCTTCAGAGGGCAGCACATAACAGTATTTTAATATGCAGTAAAAAACCCAAATAAAACAATTATTTCATATTTTAAAATCGTAAATATTCAATTTAAATACAAACAATATTTTTATTAACGTTGACCAACCTTCTTCTGTTTTAGTAATAATTACAGCTTTAACAAAATTGCTAATACTGGCCATATTTGTTTCTTTTCATACTTAAATATTGCTTGACAAATATCATGAAAATGTCATCATTCAAAAGCTGGATGTGAATAATTAAATTTTAGCAAAAACGTGTAATAAGACTTGTCTTTTTATTTATTGTACACGACTGTATTAGCAGATCTGTTAAGAGAATTATGACTGAATACTGAGTATTGAATTCTTTGTGAATCGGCGCCCGCTTATAATATGCTCGACCTATCGAAAATCTAGACTGGGTAAAATATAAAATACCCATAAATAACAACTTCGAGATAAATAATAATATAACAAATAAAAATATGATTAATAAAGAAGTTGAAAAAATTACCAACCTAATAAAAAATGCTAGGGAAATTAGTACTAAAAAATACATCTTTATTGATAAGGAGGAAGTCATCCCACCAGATACTTTACAAATCACTAAGGATACAAATAAAACTAAAAAAACTCTGGCAAAAGCACCGCCAAGACGTCGACGGTACTAGATACAAAAACTTACAGCACACTGTTAATAATAGACTGGCTGACCACAGGGAGAGGACCTGGAACGATAGAATTGCTTCTCTGACGAGACAGGACAACTCTCTGTGGCACCTATCTAAACTGTTAAAGAGACCTTATGTTCAACCACCTACCATAGTAAAATCAAAATCAAATCACTTTATTTATGCTATATACAAAAGTAGTATTTGCACAAGTCAATATTTACAATAAGAGAAAAAAATAACAATATAAAAATATATATAGATATCATATACACCACAATAAAACATAGAAATATATAACAAACTTTAGATTTAGACAAACGTTTTTAATCGTTTTAAATCATCATTGGACTTATATGATAGAAATTCATCATACGAGTAAAAAGCTTTTTCGAGCAAGATGGACCTTATTTTTTTCTTGAAACTCGGATCTGGTGAGCATTTTATATCGGCTGGTAGTTTATTGAGAAATTTGGGTGCTAAAATTTGAATTTCCTTTTGACTTTTTTGTTAGTCTTACGTTATGTATTGTTAACATATCTTTGTGTCTTGTATTGAAATGATAGTCACGTTCTTCTCTGTTTAAACCCTGAGCAATGTAAGTATATTTAACTCACGAAACTGTTCTTTACAGTTATCCCTATAATTAATTAATCTATATTTTTTGACAATTTTTTTGATAAATTTTCTATATGTACATTGTACATGCCAGGTCAATTTATTATCAACATAAACTCCCAAGAACTTTGTTGATTCCTGGGGATCTGGAACACTGTGTCCTATTTTATTATGCAGTGAGAAGATCATGTGCACTGTTTTATCTCGATTTAATGTGAGTTTATTTGCTTTAAACCAAAGCTCTGCCCTTGACTCCACCTCACATACCACTGCTGAAAGTTGTCCAATGCTATTATTTTGAACCGAAATAGTTGTGTCATCTGCAAAAAGTATTAGAGTTACTAGAGTATTCATTTGAATTTGGGAAATCATTTACATATATTAAAAAGAGAAGGGGCCCAAGTACTGAACCTTGAGGAACCCCATGTATTTTTTTATTTTTTTTTCAATATTTGAATAGTGTATAATAATACTCCTTATTTTTCTGACAAAGATAGTATGAAGTAAGGCATGAAGTATGAAATAAAGCAGGTTTTTATCATTTTTAGTTTCCTGCATAGATCAATACCAAACTTTCTAACTCCCAATTCTTATATAAGAACTATATAACTGCCTTACAGATGAATAAACATAAAATTCTACTTAAATTATTAGGAGAGTAGAAACAATAGCAGATTAATATAAATTGAGGAGTATTTATTTTTTCGGTTGCCAACGGCCACCTGGCTCGTCATAGGCCTCTTAACGTTGTACGCACGAATGTGCAGGCTTGTAACAATGTATTAATTAACAAAACAAATACAATCCATAAAATGAATTGTAGTTATAATATTCAATAAATATCTTTTAATTGGTAATTGGTTAGGCTTGTAACCAAGGAATTCCGGGTTCGAATCCTGGCTAGGGTATGGATGTTTAGTGGCGTTTTTCATGTATTATCGAGTTGGTAGGAGTGGACAAGGCGAGGTGGTGTGAGAGCCAACACGGCTAGCCGCTGTACCACTCCTGAGTTCGAATCTCAGCTGTGGTAGATGACAATGTCGTAGGGAACGGTAGAAGATGAGCGTAAAATTTTTATTAAAATTATTTATCTATCTTTTTTATTATACTGTCTGTCTATTTTACGAGGATTACACCAAATATTTCGCTTAATATCTATTGTAGAAGAATAAAGTGTTAGAAACAGTTATCCCATTTCTTGTGGGCTATATTTCAGTAAAAAGAAATTTGAAATCCATATCCTACTTTGTGAGATATATTAGAAAAACATGAAAAATAAGAAAACCACAAACGGTTATAGCTTCCTTATTTGAAGAGATATGAAAAAAGTTAAAGGGCTGAAAGTTGACGGTAATAGATTAATAATGTGTATCAAAAAATTCGAAAAAAGCACTTGGCTTTGACATACGCTCTTGTGCAAAAATGATAAGAACAAATCTCAAAGTAGGACATGACACCATTAATTCCGTTTATTTTTTCTTTTTCCAACGATATAAAACATGTCACAAAAATTTTAACTGATAGTGTCAATCTTTAATATTTTACGAAAACCACAATTCAAATTATTGCCAGTCAGCTATGCCATAATAGTAAAAATTCATTTTATAATAATTATAATTCAGTATTTATAAATAATTACACACATATCTCATAAATAAAAATACAAGTACAAAATGAACATCAAAAAAAACGAAAAACTATGAGACAACTCACGCATTACATTTTGGAGCATTTCAGCAATAATTGCCTCACATGCGTTTCTAATTCTGGTATTGATGTCCTTCCTCAATATTTTCTGGGACAGTTTGAAATACCTTGTCTTTAATGTAACCCCAGATAAAAAAAATCAAGGGAATAATATCTGGCAATTTAACTGGCCATAGAATGGGTCTATAAGTGCCTATCTAGCTATCTGGTATAACTTGATTTAAATAATTTGTAGATATTACAGCAGTGTGAGGTGGAAATATGAATAATTTAATCTTTCTGCTACTGTTAATTCATAAAGAAAATCTTGAAATTCGTTCTGCAGGAAATTAAGGTATCTACGAGCGGTTACTTTGCCATCATAAAACCGCCGCCCAAGGAATCACTACTTCTACATCCAGATTTTGTATCCAAGTCTTATACATACTAAATCCCAATGTAATATTTTATTCCCTTTAATAATAGAGTGGGGGTGGTAGAGGGGGCGGTTAATGTAAAATTTTTTTAGAAGCCTTTGGTTCTCGTATACACTACATCCCAATTTAATTTTTATTCCCTTAAACAATAGGGTAGGGGCGGCAATGGGTGTGGTAGAGGGAACTAATGCCTAAATAAATTTTAGAGGACCTTGTTTTTCGGTCACACACTAAATGCCAACTTAATTTTTTACACACTAAATCACATTTTAATATTTTTAACTCCCTTTCATAATACTGTGGGGGTGGTATTGGGGGTAATAGTGGAGAGGGGGGGCTGATGCAAAAAAAAATTTAAGACCTTGACTTTTCATATATGTCTTAAATTGCAATGTTATGGACTCTTATCTGCTTGCTTTGCCTATTTACCCTTATTTACCCCATTTACCCCCGAACCCTTCAACGGAATTAGATAAAAATATAATCTAGTTCCAGATCTCGTTACAATACATAAGTGTACCAAATTTCAAGTCAATATCATAAACGGTTCCAGAGTAAACGTTCGCACAAAAAAAAAAAAGTTACAGGCAGACAGACCGACAGACAGACAGACCGATAGACAGACAGACGGGAATTTTTTTCACTCTAATTTAAAATCTCGACGTTTCATGACATTTTGAGCCTATTTCAACAACAACAATATATATTGTTATGTATTTTAATATTCCAATATCAGATACAAAATGATCCATATAAAATCATATATTTTGAAAATTGTAAAACTACATTACGTAGGAGAATAAATCGCTACCTTCAAAATTACTTCTCGTAAAAGACTGTTGCCTGGTATAAAAGATTATGCAAATACGCTTGGAAGTTGGATGGCTGTCTGCAGGGCATATAATATGAATGAGGCACAGTTTTTATCCAAACTAAATACCAAAAACTTCTAGAAACAGAGAAAAAACATGTTATCTGAGTTGACAGGCAAAATTAAATAAGATAGAATTAAGGAATTTTGTTAAATATTAGATTAAATTGTGCACTAGTACGTAAAGATAAGGCATGGTAGTGTTGTGTGTAGTGAAATGACACTTGGAGTGCGTTTAAAGCGAAAGTTTAGTTCGAGGACAGGAAAGAAGGAACTAGCTTGATAGTTAACGGAATAGGATGAAAGGGACATTAAAATGATCAGTGTGAATCAGGAAGAAACATGCGAGTATAACTTACACTTCGTAGAAAGCCTACCAAAATATCAAAAATTACCTGAATTTTGACTTTGAAGGAAAAATCAGAGGGCGGTTGTCAACCGAAAAACTCGAGAACGAAAGTCAAGTTGAAAAATATGAGAAGCAATTGATTTTACAAATAAATCTACACGGTGAAGAGTGTGATTTATTATATAAATGAAATAGGAGAATATAACTACTTTCAGAAAATTGATAAGCTGCAAATAAAAGAAAATTATATAGCCTAACCCGTTTAACAAGATGTTTCCAGATATCAAGTTTTAGCATCCACAATCGGTCACCACCTCGGCCACCACTCTTAATAGGACAATCCGTAAGTGCACAAAAAACAATTAATTACATAAACTATCAATGAATAATAAACAATATTCCATCGAGTTTTATAAAGTTTAGTTTTAAGTTTGTTTGGATTATATAGAATATAAATATCACTAGACCAGCATCAACTTACAGTCTAGTGATAGAATTAACCTCTAAAATTGGATAATACCAGTTCCAATAAAATTAACTATTAAAAGTCAATAATTAATATATTTTAGCGTAAATTAAGATAGCTAGTTGCAGTTTAGGTAGTGTAAGGTACATTTGTCTGTTTCCTCAAAATAACAATTATTATAAAATAAAGTTTGGTTATAAATCTTCAATTCTGCCTTTTATATCTGATGTGTATGTAGTAGTATAGCTTCTCAAGGATAGAAAATCTATTAATGCAAATAGAATATAGCAGTTTTATTACCAGAGGGCAGTAAGATCAACAAAATAAATATCCAACAATAAGTGTGACATTCAGAACCAACTATGAACCCTGAGAAAAATAAAAATAAGTTGAAAAACGGTTATTAAAATTGTTATAATAATTTAAAAACATTACATTACGTTATATATATATATATATATATATATATATATATATATATATATATGTACGGAAGGTACTTTGCCACCTCCAAAACAGATACTGGCTATACGTTGTCACCTCATATATAACGTTGCCACCTCCGTTTTCGGAGGTGGTAACGTTTTGCACAGTTTTCAATTTTACAAGCATTTAGATGACATTAGAAACCTATGTTTAAATTTTCGTGTGGAGGTGAAAAGACACCTTTTATATCCACAAATTAAATTTTTAGTTCAACTGTATATCAATGGCGCTGCTGTCGTTTTCATTTGTACAACAGCCAATACGATGTCACTTCCGGTTATATATGTTGCTCTTTAGATCACAGAGGGTACGATATCACCTCCAAATATCGGCAACATCGCGATGAATGTCGGGATAAATTCAACACAACAGAAATATACCTGCGTAGCGTTGTTCCGGAATGGGCATTATTAAAATATCCTATAGAAATGTATCAGGTTTAAAAAATTACAGTATACCGGGTTGGGGACTGCCCATAATGCCTACCTCATAATACAAATAAAATTTCGTCTACATCAAGCATGATTCATTTCCTCTATACTACGAAAGGCTAGTTTTTTGGTTCATAGACAAAAATTATGCGGTTGAACAGGAATTACGCTACTAGTACTTGGACTGTTTACCAGAGAACAAATATGAGCAAAAAAATGCGTTTTTTAAATTGCTTCTTATAAGCATATTTGAGTATCCATAAAATATGTTATATTTCAACTTAAATGTAGTTTTAGTTTTTTACGTCCGGTATTTGCGATTAAATAATTTAGCAAAATTCAATTATTATATTATTTTATGAATTTTTATTTGCAATATAGAAAGTTTCCCAAGAAAAAAGCTAAAATGTAATATTGCATAGTATATTTTCTTAGCTTTAAGACAACGCAGTTTATTTTGTTCTTGTTTAGGTAAATTACTGTTTTTGGGCCCTTAAATTGCTTGATCGTGAATTTCCAAATCGCAAAACATGTAAGAACTTGGGAACTTTTCTTTTATATGAAACAATGAATACCCATTCAATACATAAAAATATAGGAAATCTGTTCATATTGATGTTATTATTACACAGGTAAGTTTCAATACAACTCAGCGGCTTCTATCAGAAAATTTCCGTAATCACGATTTATAATATTTTATGAAAGTAAAACTATAGAAAAATATTATTCCTTTAATATGGAACTAACAGGTTATAGAATCGTTTAAAAAATGTAAATAATACATAATAATATAGGCCACGACAGCTTCAAAGTCCTTTATAAATGATTTCTGTTTGCACTTCGACATAAACAGCTAAAACCTATTTCAAATGATTCCTTAGCTTCTAAAACATCAAATTCTGAAGGTTGTCAACATGTCGTCCTGTACGAGGTGCAACGGGAACATTAGAAAAAAATATTATACAATTCCCAAAGCATGGGGTTAAATGGACGACGTTTACGTTTAAAGTGCGCTGGTGAAGAGCATCTTATTGCATAGGCAACGTTTTCTTTTACCACCGCCCTAGCTACTTTATTCTTAACGTGATCAAAAATACTCATTAATAACGTTATAAATTGGAGTTTCAGAATGCTAAGCCTTTTTTTACTTTTTTGTTCCGATCGCTCTAATTTTTCAATAATTTTTTTAAGAGCGCCCGCACAAGATCTTTTAAGGATGACTGTCATTTGTATTTGAGCTGCACGAGGCATAGTATCATCGCCTGTTCTCGCAATAAATAGTTCTACATTTGACTGTTATGTGAATAATAGAAACTGAGCTTGTATAAACACACATAATGTTATGTAGTTTGTTTGAACAAATCATTACAATTATTACATTTTATTATACGTTTCGAGTTTTCGCAGAGGAGTATAATGCATTTGATCGGCATTTCTAAAACTGTATATATCACTCGTGGAGAAAAAAAAATTTCATATCATTGTGTTAGTGATCAAATTAAGCAACTTTTGAAGTGTCTGTCTGTCCGTCCCTCACGTTTCTTGTAAGCATGATAACTTGCGAAGGACACGTCTGATTTGAGCAAAGTTTTAACAGTTAGTTAGTGCTGCTAGTGAAGGTACCCTATTGTTTAAAAAAAATTGCTCAGTAAACATAAAAAATATGAAATATTTTATGAAAATAACTATACACAATGTGGAGTATTGTAACATTTGATAAGATTCTACAGACTCGAAAATAATATATAATATAGGTACTGACGAACGTATCGCCAATCAAGACAGTATCATTAGGAGATAATTAAAATTGGAAATATAGCAAATAGCAATTATACCTAAAAAATAACATAAAAAATGTGAAAATTATATTATGGACTGTTGCACAAATATATAAAAAATTCAAATAATATGTTTGCTCAAGTTATATTATACTTGTTCAATCTGAATCCGAGGACTCTTAAACTATTTCGGAAGTAAAACGAGTTTCCTTAGTGTTGGGGTTTTTATAACATGGTTTTTGTCCCATACACTTGTAGGATCCGATGCATGGTAATGTCTTCTTCGTACAGGAGCATTGCAGACTACTACAACCTATAAAATTTTGCTGAAATAGTTTAGGTGTTTCGAAATATAATAATCAATAAATCTTGTCTACAGTTACATGTAGATAAAAAAATGTGATTTAATCAGCATTGATGATTTGGTACTGAGAACAGGGGTAATTTTATTATCAATAATTTTCCATCCTATATGAACTAGTACTACTAGGTGAGAATGTCCAAGAGAGAAAGGTCCGATAGGGAAATATTTACTGTTTTTGATCATAACTTTTTATTCTAACACATATATTGCAAACAAACTATAAGACTACCTAAGTAGAGTTATAACAAGAGTAGTGTTGTAAATTTTCACTCAATAATTACAGTTGTTTGCGAAATAGTTAGATTTAATTTTAAAAATCATGTCAATTTCCGTATTTCCTAAATTTAAATCTAACTATTTCGCATATGTTTGAAATTATTGTTATAGTTCTACTTAGTAGTCTTATACTTTGTTTGCGATATGTGTTTTAGAATATGAAGTTATGGCCAAAAACAATAAATATTTCCCAATCGGACCACTCTCTCTCTCTCTCTTGGATATTCTCACCTTAAAGCATCTATATCCATATGTCTATATAAATTTTCTAAAACACGAATGATGAAAAATTTTGAAAGTTCTTAAAGTCCACACACTACCTTAGATCTTAATAAGTAGTAAAATAGAGCAGCAAATTTAAAATAATTACTCCACCGGGAATAAAAGATTTTAAATTATTTCAATACCAACAAACACTAGGACAATGCCCAGACAGGAATAAATTTATCTCAGATTACAAAAATATCCGCGTATATGCAATAATATATGAATATATCAAATAATACATCAATACTGTGTGATCGTACAGGCGATACTAGACTTTAAAAGACCACGTGCAATGAGGAAACAAATAAAAGTCGACCTTAAAAGATCTTGTGCGGGCGCTCTGACAAAAAATATTAAAAAATTACAGAGCGATCGGAAGAAAAAAGTAAAAAAGGGCTTAGCATTCTGAAATTCCAAAAATCAACATTTGTTTTCAAAGTTTTAACTTAGTACTTTCTTCATAAAAAAATCATTGTTGAAATTACACTCACGCTTTTAATGAGAATGTGTAAAAAAATGTAGGTACGTAATTAAATGTTCTACAACATTATGTGGGAATTTTTTTTATTTTTCCAACCGCTTTTTCGCATTAAATGAAAAACTAACATATGTACATCCAAAAATTGTATAAAAATCACTTATCAAGAAAACTATACATTTTCTCGAAAGATCTCAAAGAGCAAAAATGCTTAGATGTTTTCAATAAACAGATAAAACAAAAATCAGTCGTATTTCAAGCATTATCACGCAAAAACGAATATTACATAAATTAAAAATCAATGGTATTTCGAAAACTAAGCAATTTATCAAAATACGCCAAAGAAGGAAAAGTGTTTAAATCAACATTTTCTACAATAAGGTAAAGAAACATTCATAAATTTTCCACTTACCTTTCCGCGATTGTACCGGAAAAGCACGTGAAATTTTATAAATCTCATTATCATGAAAATTGGGCATTTTTTGAAGAATAATGGGGAACAAAAAGTGTTTAGATAGATGTTTTCTACGAGAAAACAACGGAAAAACTGATACATTTTAAATACCGTTATTCCAGTAAAGCGCGTGAAAATGTCTTGAAAATGTTGTACTCTTTCGATAAATATCAAAGAATGAAAAGTATGTAGTTTGATGCTTTGCAGTAGAAAAACAATTAAAAATATTCAGTTTTGAAGTATTTTTATGCAGTTACATTAAAATGATATATATGGTCAAATCCATTTAACTTTGAAATTTGTAGTAAAAAATAATAAAAAATCGATTTTTAATTTTTTTATTAAGCATTTTTTGAACCGTAACTGACGTTATTCTTAGTCATTGTGCACTATAGTCAAACATGTAGAAGCAATTTTACAGTTATTAGAAACACGTGTTGCATTTTCTTCAGAACTTAAATCAATAATTATTTTTTTAGCAGTTCTTCTCTATATCAACAGCTTCAATTTAAAATAAATCTCTATCATTCTGGTTAATATTGTTTTTAACCTTTAAATGAGGTATTTTTCAAATTTTCATTCCTGGAAAGCGTGTGGAAATTGTCGCGGTTTTTCAGTTGTTTTCTTATAGAAAGCGTCGATTTATATAAAACATGACAGTTTTGATGCAATTTTCACTAAATTTTTATTTTCACAGAACTTATTAAAACCTTATTAACATTTTGCTCTAATATTCTAACAAAACATTGATTATGTAAAACAACAGTACATGTCTGTTTTTACATGTGTTTTAAATCTCTCTGTCTCTATTGTGAACTTGTGTGTGTGATTTTTTCAAATATGTCTACCAGGAAAGATAAAATAATGCACCTAATAAAAAAGCTAACTGTAAATATCTCATGTTGTATTTAGCTGTAATTAAATATATTTCTTTGTTTTTTAGTAAAGTGTAGTATAATTTAAAACTGATTGTGACTGGTAAATTAAATCCAGTAGATTTAAATCAACAAATAGTGATGGAAACTTATATTTTTATCTCGAAATCGGTCGGAACTTCATAGCCTTTTTAATTTCAAATTTAGTTGTTGCGTAGAGGCTTGTATTTTTATTTTCCTGGTATGACAAGTACAACCGGAGATATTCTTTTAAAAAATTAAAGAAAATCGTGCTTCAACAGATAAATTGTTACTTTGATAAAAAATGTATAGCGACAGGCTATAGGAATCTGATAACTGAAATATTTAATGTTGACTAAAGTTTATTAAGTGCAATATGTTTACGTAATTATCAATAATCAAGAAAAAGGACAAAAGTACAAGTTCGACATTGTACAATACTCCGTAAAAAATTGCATGCAGAAAACCATTTAATGCCGATATGGTTACGATGAAAAGCTTATCTTTTATATTATTTTCGTCTGGTTTACTTGACTGCTATGATATCTACTTGATATCGATTTATTTACATTTTTGTAGCAAGAACAATTAATGACAATGAGAATTAAAATCCCGCTAATTCTGCGGAAATTAATTCAAATTGTGCAAAGAAGAATTTAGGCACTTTATTATATTCGTACAGACTATATTATGCATTGCTTCTCTCTTATCACAGCCAGATGTTAGTACCTGCTTTTCTATTGCGGTCCTTTTGTAGTAAACACTGACGACCCTTTTAAACACACGTTGAGAGAAATAATACAGAACTTTTAAATGCGCTGATAGTATTCTGTTTGTTAATTGATAATTTTTAATTGTTTATGGACATAGATTTTTTTGATATTTCACTATAATTTCGGGATAGTTTCTATGTACGCTCCATTTTGACTTTGCCTCACTTATTCAAGTTATATGCTGGGTTTTTCTAGATTTGTATATGTGCGACGCTAAACTCGACTACATTCAACCAATTCATTTAAAACTTATCAATATAATAATAATTAATGTAAAAAGCATTTGAACAACATTGACTTGATTGTTAGATTAATTTCTAATTTGATTCCCGGGGCATATTGAGATGAGAAGTGGGCCACATTGAGTAAATATATTTGTTTGTCATAATGTTATAAGTATTTTGATATTGGCAACATCACGGAAAGTAGTAGGGATACCAACATTGAGGTTTTAAGTGACGACAGTACTGAAGTGAGAAATTTGGAAGCTGCAATAGCTATCACTATAAAAATAAAAAGCAAGCCGCGCTCTGAACAAATTAGAGTCAGTTTTCCTTGAAGTTAAGTCTTTTGATAAAGTTGTTAAATATTATTAAGTTAATATAAACAGTAATAAGATGGCCTTAATAACACGTTTAAAATTTTGTAGGAAAAGCGAAAGCAGAGTAAAAAAAAGTTCTCGTTGCAGATTCTGTAATGAAGAGGTAATTTCGAAAAATTATTTGATACATCTGCAAAGACGTCATGGTTCAGAAAACGAAGTACATAATATATTACAGTGTCCTACAAATAGTTAGGAAAGGCGTCGCGCTTTTATGATTGAGAAAGTAAACTTCGATTTCTATATAGCTGGTACAGTAGTACGACCAAGTCGAAGCATCAGTAATAAAAATGCGGGAGATTATTATCCATATGCATACTGCAAAGGGATGTTTTTAAAAACGTACGTGAAACTCCATGCAAAGGTATGCGTTTAAAAAAAATCAAATTGCACAGCATCAAGTAGCAACCATATCTTGATTATTTATCATTATTC
The DNA here is from genome assembly GCA_963675555.1 of Leptura quadrifasciata. Lineage (NCBI taxonomy): Eukaryota > Metazoa > Arthropoda > Insecta > Coleoptera > Cerambycidae > Leptura > Leptura quadrifasciata. Next base: position 54,254,933 of record OY776677.1, read on the forward strand.
TCAATTATTTTCTACTTGTTACTTTTTTAACCTTTCCTCTAAGTTTTTGGTCCATTAATTTTTAAAGTCTAGACTGAAGTATGGTAGTTCTAACCACTACTTACTTTGATATTAATACCCAATTTGTTTAAATACTTATTTTTATATATGACTACTCTTAACTATGAATGTATAGTCCAAGTAAGGACTTCTCTGCACTCAAAAACTCAACAAAAACTTTACGACATAATTATATCGCCGCGGGCCATGCGCCATGCCTGTCATCAAACGACCAGACGCACATTAAAAACCTATAAAGGTAAGCGAGTCAATTTGCGAACAGCAGTATAGTTGAAGTAATCAGTTCCCGACAAATAAAAAACGCAACAAAAACTTTACGACCTCATTAAAATACCGGTACTCTTTGTACTGCTGTTCGCATATTGACTCGCTTACCTTTATAGGTTTCTAATGTACGTTTAGTCATTTCATGACGGACATGGCGCCACGGCCCGCAGCTATATAAATATGTCGTGAAGTTTTTGTTGCGTTTATTGAGTGCAGGGAAGTCCTTACTTGAACTGTACAAAGAGTATCGGTATTTTAATGAGGTCGTAAAGTTTTTGTTGCGTTTTTCATTTGCCGGGAACTGATTACTTCAACTTTCTTTTCTTTAATCATTCGTTAGATCTGGATATGATGACAAACATGTGAAAATGTCTATTATCTAATATGATTGACTTTATTTTCTTTTTATTTGGTGTATGCTTGTACAATGTACATAATATATATGCATGCAATTTTCATTGTACCAGCATCTTGCTCTATTTTACTGTAAATTTAATACTGCATACTATGATTCACACATATTTTGTTATTTTATATGTTTTTATATGGTTATAACCTATAACTACTGGTTTGTTTTATAAAACATTATATATAATTTGACTTTCATATATATATTTTTGTAGCTTATTGGTGAATAAAGTATTATTAATATTATTATCATTATTATAATGTGATATAGGTAGAGTATAACTTTCTCAATAGGAGTATTTCATTTTTACTTTTCCATATACATAGTATATAACGAAAGTATGTTGATCGTGCAAAAATTCGAGTTTGAGTTTTGATGGATTTACGCGTTTTCAAGTCTCTTGAACCAACAAAAGTGGTTTTTAAAAAATGTCTGTCTGCCGTCTGTCGCCCCACCTAGAGGCCAAATTGCTGCATCGAGTTTTACCTGTGTATTCAAGACGGCCACACCTCGAAGCGAGATCGCAAAATCGATCCTAGCTCAAATATGGGGGGAGTGAACCCCTAAAAACAGGGAAAAAATAGAAAATAGAAAATAATTTGTTCCTCTAAAACTGCTGAATAACGACTTTAAAATAACATACCCGGTTTACACCACTTATTTCAGCGTAAAATTTTACGTTTGGTATTAATTTTTGTTTTGAGAAATTTATAAGATTGTCAAAAATATGAAAATTTACGCAAAAACAATGCATCACAAATGTCACTAAAATACCTTGTTAATAAGAGCTAAGAGGAACTATTTAGTAAATGCAAACATAGGGGTGAACTGAATTATCTGAGTAAAGCAAAAGTTTATTTTTATGTACAGGAGATTTTATACAGGGGCATTAACTTGCCAACCTCCATATTATATCTAATGCTTCATTTTTTCCAAAGGAACACCCTGTATATTTTTTCGCCATTTTGCACAACTAGTTTGTTTCTTTAATAATAATTAGTTAATATGATATTTCTCTAAAACTGATAGTTTTTGAAATATTTTCATTTTAATTGATTAACTTAAAAATAATTGCGCCTATTCCACTAGTAAGTTATGGCTTTGCCGTCATTTAGTAATTGTAATAATTTAAATAATTACAGTATATAAAAATAATAACGGTAGCTAGAAAAAAAATGTATAAATAATTTCTTAAATGACGAATGTTCCAAATGTATTATGTATTTTTCCTAGTTACCGTTGCTCTTATATTTGAATATTTTAATTATTTAAATTATTTTCCAGCTTTAAAATCGAATTAAAAAATATAATTCTGAATCATTTTCATTTGGTTTTCATTTTCAGTACTAAAATCTTCATTTACTATAATACAATAAAGCCATAGCTTTCTTGTGAACAAAGAAAAACACAATTGTTTTTAAATTATCGGTTAAACTGAAAATGCCTCAAAAACTATTAGTTTTGGAGACTAATATCATAAAGGACAATATATTCGTGCATAGTGGGATAATTTACTTGTTGTTCTATTTGTAAAAACGATATTCTAGATATTTGTCGGTTTCCAAATTAACGCCCCCGTATAAAATTCCTTGTAGATCCATCCAGTCCACTAAATTTCAACTATCCCTTATCTTTGCCCTTACCAAATATTTTCTCTTAACTGTTGTTTATTTTGTAGCATTTGTGATGCATTGTTGTTCTGTAAATTTTCATACCTTTTGCAATAACTTGGCGACGCCACAGCATTTTCAAAACGAAAATTAATGCTGAACGTAATTTTACTCTGAAATGTGTAAAAATATACAAGATATCGTCTAGATATTAACTGTGGTGTTCTGTTTGTATTCTTTTCTCTTTTTTAGAGTTTTTACCATATAGATCTTCTAAAAAAATATCACATCAGAATTTACAAAAACACAATTATTCAGTATAATGAAAAAATAGCCTCTGCGTCTATGATGTTTATGTCAAAGGAATAGCCAGAAGCTACTTCTTGCCAACTAATATAAATTATAACGAGAAAAATAGATGTAATATATCTATATCGCTGACGTTTAGGACACTAAATCTTTTTCGAAACAGATTAGAGGAAATTCTTATGGGCTGTGCATGTTAAACATAGCCCCTAAGATTTTATTTATGTTATATCCATAGCTACTTATTATTTACACAGAACTGTTGATATTTTATTCTAAACATCAAACAACCTTAATACCATTTAAAATCAGTTACATTATATTTCAAATATTATTAGATGAAAAAAAATCTCACTACGTAAGAGTTTAATATTTTCTGAAATATTGATTGATCAGAAGAGTAATTCTTTATTTTCACCCAATTTCATTCCAAAATTCGAAAAAAATGTTTTTAAAGGCCTTCCAAACCACCTGAATGAGTCTTTTAAATCTTAGATATCTAGAAAGATTTCTCTGAGTGAAAGACTAGGGGACATAGATTCAGACTTTAATTTAGTTTTAATAATAAAATATTTGCCAAAAGCTGTGTTCAAAATGTACATTTCCTGCCTACTAAGAAGTTATAAAATTATGACCATCGTTTTCCAGAAACTTACAAATTCAAATGTGGGTTCGATAATGTTTATATATATTAACAACTACAGATAATGGCGTTACGTTTTGACCTCCGAAAATTTGGCAACATTGCTAGAGGTATTAACGATGCTTCAGTTTCTACTCATATATATGTATTGGAGGTGAGTTCGTATCTCTTGTATCCTGTATATATGATTACAAAAAAAATTATAAATCTTTTCCCCTCTTTTGAGATTCGTATTTTGGGGGTCCCCCTAATCACAAATATATAAAATTTATAGCAATATATGCACGGGATAACATGGAGGTCAGGTCGTCCTTTCTATGTGCCGGAGGTGACAACTTAACTAGCATCAATATATATATATATATATATATATATGTTGTGAGAGGTAATTGAATCCTCTCATGTGGTCTAATGCTAATATACACCTGGGTGGTCCCTCGCCTTTCACTTGAAATTCCCTTATTCGAAAAACATGTATTCTTAAACAAAAGGAAAAACGAGGGAGCGATGAAAGTTTGAGGGAGAAGTCGACAGTGTTGTCATATTGTTCTTCACGGTATAACCAATCAGAGCTCTCCTATATCTGACTTTTTCAGCTGTCAACTCGTGGCGGCGTGATAGTTGACGTTGACAGAGGTTAATTACCTGATTCTTAATATCTCCAATTCTGCAATATCTCTGGGAAACTGCACCCAATTATTAAAAATATTTGGTGAAGTTAATGCAGTACAAACTTCTGTTATACAGCGACTTACACTGGCTTGGCTTTCTGCAGTATAGTGATTGCTACCTTTTTGGTAACTGCCAGTAGCCAAAAAACGTAAGGTAACAAATATCTAAAAATATGGTTTAGTTTTAAATAAAGTAGGTAGGTACTCTGTTTCATATACCTAACCTACAAAACTAATCAATATGTAATGCACTTTAATCTAATTTACCTTTGTCTGCACGACAAAGCAATGGGTTTAAAATATTTATAAGATCCATCACTAATGGTTTGGACAACCTAAATAAACGAACAAAAATTTGATCCGACAATTCAAAAGGATCAGTTTTTTCTAAAATTCGAATTTTTTTCCCATTTTCAAACTGTTCCTCCGCATCTTCTAAATCATCCAAAACTTGTATAGCCACTAAATCTTCAATGTCCATTATTTAAATAAAACCGAATTAATAAGGTGTACGTCTCCACAGGAACAATCATAACCTATAAAATACTTAAAAAAATGTTTCTTTTGCTTTCACTCGACTTTCTCTCACTAAAAATAAGGGAATTAGTAGGGAGTGTTTTCGTCTATCTGGCTGAGGGAAAATAATTCAGGAATACAAATTTTACATGAGGGAGTAGAAAAAGATTAATTTCTCTTACTCTTTCTACTCCCACAAACTCAAGAATAGCCACCCAGACATCATAGATGTCTGGTGTATAGTAGCATTAGATCACATGAGAGGATTCAATTACCTCTCACCACTATACCATTTACATTAGTCTGTATAAGACTAGCAGGTTGGCCACTGTCATTTGTCTGCTCCACGACCTATGGCATACTGAGGAGAACTAATAAGTTCGAAACCGGTCTATGTCTGGTCAGGCAGTTGACAAATGACATTGGCTACCAATTTTTCATGATTTGTAAGGTGTAATTCAATGCAGGTCGGGGTATTTGCCCGCTGAGTAGTTGTTTCCTGCAAATCATGTATAATCATATAACGCCATATATATATATATATGAAGTGTTGTTGTACTTCCGGGTGCTCTCCCGCGTCGATGGTCGAGTCACGGTTGTCTAAACGACGTTTCGGCAGAACTTATCTGCCATCTTCAGGTTCTCGCTGAAAGCTGCCTACTGCTGCTCCTCGTTGCTCGAACTGACGAGTTCCTGGAGGAGTCGACCATCGACGCGGGAGAGCACCCGGAAGTACAACAACACTTCATTTAACACCCGCGAAAACCTAAAAAAACTTTGCGTCATTATACTTCTATTGGACGTGGAAGTAAAATAAGGTCCAATTACTTTAGTCCCTAAAAGACCCACCCAAACAGCCGTAGAAAATCTTTCTTGGAAAGTAGTCTCTCTGCACCATTGTGTATTTTCTCGTGTCCATTTATAATGCATATTTCTATTGAAAAATGCATTATTAGAAAAAATTGGATTCGTCCGCCCAAAAAATTTTGCTACATATTTGCGGGTCATTCCTTTCTTTTTTTATTTAACAACCATCTACAAAATCTTACTCTCCTCGGCTTATCTCCCTCATTTAAATGTTGAACTTTTTCATTTTATAGCATCGGAATCCATTTTTTTTAAAAATATTTTTCTTGCACTGTCTTTTTTTATGCGACAGTTTTTCTGAATTTATCTCTAAGAGGTTTATTCATTTTGGTTAACATAATTCAATACTCTATTCACTTTTCTTACATTATTCGTAACATGCCCTCGTCTTACAACTTTTTTGAAAATGAACCGTGGCGTTTTTAGATTTTCTAACTTCCTAAACGTAGTTCGGTTTAACAAAATAAATTATTGCATCACTTGTAACCCATGGATTAGGCCCACAGGGGGACACTATGTAAAAAACCTCACATTCTACTAATTCTACGCATTCTACCTCAAAAGTGGTGCGAGAATGAATGCAGCGCAATGCCCGAGTTTTCTCAGCCCTATATCTCGAAAACTACTGGTTCTACTTAAATTTTGCATAACAAATTTTATAACAACCAAAATTAACGTAAAACTGATAATTTACGAGATATTTGAGAAAAACTGATTTTGGTAACTTTTGACCCTCTGTAACTTCTGTAGCCATCCAGTTGGCCTTATGGACTTTTGAGAAATTATTTGTGATACCAAAATAAAGAGAATCCCGCTGGAAAATTTTCGGTTGGAATTTTTTACAGGTTTGGCCTTTTCTGCATAAAGTGACTGAATTAATATTACATCTTCGTCATATTATCTCAAACATTAAACTATGGAATTAAGTCCATTTATTGATAGTTTTTGAAATGGTTTAAATTTCTAGAAAGCGGGTTCCCGGCGCATTCACCATATATAACGAAGTTTGTACTTTGATACAGATATTGCGTTTCAATACTATTTATTGTTCTTTAGACAGAGATGCTTGCGTAGGGAAATTAGCATAGTTTCTTTATGCATATTTATTGATTCAAAAAGGTATTGCAATATGAAAATATCTATTATCCCTCAAAATTTCTTGAGATATTCAATTTATATTAAGTATTTGTATTTGATAACCAGAAAGTTAGTTGTACTATTATGATTTTTCAAATGTTTATATGAAGCAATGATCTTGAATAATGCACTGATGACCTATTGTGAAATTATAAGAAATGTTATTAGCTGAAAATCTACACAGTTCAGAGAAAGATCCATTTATTGCACCAAATGCAACAAAATTTACCAGCCTACGCCTAATTTGACAATTGTACCTCTTACTGCACTGGGGTTAATGTAGAAGAAACATTCGTTAGAAGCATAAGGGCAACATTCTATATGAGATAAATACATTCTTTTGTGGTTTAAATTATTTTATTTTCGTGTACGTGTTTCACCGAACCCACAGTTTACCTATTAGAAACTGACCAGTGACCACCCTATAAAATATACGTAAAACAGTATTAAATAGCATCATATATTTTTCTGAAGATGAATAATTATGTCGGAAATATTTATGACAGGGAAACAAATGATGTTCCCATTCAAAGGCAGAAAATACATGGATGATCTATATAAAGATATAACATTCAGACGAAATGAATTAGCCAAGTTTTCTGGCTATATTGCAAAAAAATATTTGTCTAAGAAATTTATAGTCGATAGCTGTGTGAAGACTGCAAGTAAGGTTAATTTTGCACACAATTTAACATAAACAGTTTTAATTTAATAACGATACGCATTTTAAATTAATAAAACCACTGTTTTGAATTAAAATGAAGGTAATTCGGTTTGTTTCATATTCGGTCTAATATTAATTTCCGATTTATCGATTGAAAATTAATAGCCAAAAATACTGAAACTACTTATCAATTTACTAGTAGGAGGCTCCCTAATTAATGTAATAATCGATTTAAGCCTGTCGAAGTAATTAAATTGGGAAAAGTAATGGTGGAAAAAATAAGGACTCGGCAACACTACTAGTCACATTAATTAAATGAAAATATAAAAGTAATTAAGGAATTAATCTATATTTTAATAATGAGCAAAGAATCCAAGTTAATCTATTCTTGATTTGTTATTTACTTATAGGCCAGTGCCTAATTGAAATCAGAAACGAATGAATGAATGAAAACTGGAAACAGTTTCAATTTTTTAATTTTAATTCCTTTTAATATACTAATTTTCATACTCGAACGAGTGGAATCTTGCCGCCATATTATAGATATGGAACCCAAATAATTTTTTTTTGCAAATATTTCGGTAAGTTTTAATTTTGTGGCAATCATAATATTATTTTATTCGGAGTTAAATTAGCCACAAAAAGTTTATGAGCATTTTCATTATAATGTTAATAGCTTCGTACCTACCGGCGGCAGTGTGTGGATATCTAGGAAAATGCATAAATACTGTTTTATGCATCCATATAATAACTAAATTTATTACGATTTATGCATTTGTACTTAAAAAATATACTCGTTTTCACATCACTCTGGAGGTAGAGACCTTGAAATTGGGAATATTATATCCAGTAGTCTTCATAATTTCTTAACAAAATAGATAGAGGAGTTTAAGGCGATACTACGCCCGTCCTCAATATAACAGAGCGACCACCATATTTCCCAAATTTAGCGACAATTTCTGATTTTGGTTTAGACCAGATATAACTTTAGAAGTATGTAAGCAGTGCGTCCCTCTTAAAGTAAATATATCTCAATTGTATCGTTATATTTTATTGCGTCTCAAAACCTCTTTTGTGGCGTCCGCAAAATTATATATTTCTTGAAAAACTCCCATAACTGAAGACAGTAGTTCAGTGGTTTCAACTTTCTAGCTGAGCTTACCTAGCAAAATAAGTTTGAACCCTATGAACTACGAAATAATTTTTAACTACAAATTACCTCCAAAAAATGATTTATATTACACCATAAACTGTAGGCCTCCTTCTCTTTTATTGAGATAAACTTAAATTTCCTAAACATAAGATGGTCCTTCAATTGACCTGGAAAGCGATTAACAAGCATATAAAAAAATCATAAACATTCGCAAAACCACATCCGGAATTTATTTACCATAAATATCTTTTAATAATAATAATAATAAAAACCCCGTGCGGAAAGGGGTCAAGGGCAAGGTGGTGGGGCCCAACCGGATAGACAGCCCGTTGAGAACATACGCGATGATCAAGGACGCTTTGAGTGGACGGATGGACTGAGGGATGAGCTTCTGCATTGTTATGAAAGCAGTGAGCCCGCGCGGAGGGGGTACATGACGCGGATGCATGCTCTGTGGTGTGAGAGGCTACCCGAGCATAGCGCCTTCACGCCACAAAATCTGCGTGACTATGTATCCCACCTTCGTAGTAGGGGCTACTTGAGAGCTGCTCCTGGACCGGTGAATGAGGTGGCCGAAAAGCCGCCACATTCACCGGTTGAGGACGTGGTTCTCCTCGTTCCGCCAACACCAGAGTGCCTCAGTACCAGGCGGGGGTTACACAACATAAAAACCCCAAGGCCACAAGACCTGGCCAGAGTGGATGAAGAACTTCGTGCAGTGCTACCAGAACGAGCTGACCTCTGGCACATAAACTGTGCCGTGTATGCTGCTTGCCAACGCTTTTCTCGGGTGGAGGGGCGAAACACTGCTTCCCCACAGGAGAGGGCGGATCGGCGCATACAAAAGATGGGAGCCAAGATCCGGTGGGCGAGGCAACACGCATCCCGTATCCAATGTGTGATGGACTATATAGCGGCCAACAGGCCGTTCACGCCTAAAGTGCGTCGATTAGCCGCCAACTTAAGATGCGCCCATCACACACTCAATGAGGCAGTGCTGCGAACCACCAAACAGCACTGTCTCGACAGGATACGGATGCTAGTGACTTGCAAAAAGTCACTAGTGAGGCGGGCGAGAGGGCTTGCGGAAAATAAACTGTTCCGTGAAGAGCCCTCGCGCCTTTTCCAACCGCCTCCGCGTGTTGTAGACAGTCCGCCGACTGCGGATCAGGTGGAGAACTTCTAGAAAACGTTGTACGAGGAGAGGCTCCACTCAACCGAGATTCTCCTGCCCTTGCACACTTTGAAGCCTTTTCTCAAAGGCTTCAGCATCCACAGGAAGTGTGCGAACCAATAACCCCAGAAGAGGTTCGTAGGGCTCTTGAGGGCTCTAAAAACTTTGCTGCTCCAGGTCCCAAGGGGATAAATAACATTTGGTGGAAAAGTTATCAAGCACCCACCACCATTTGGCCAGAATTTTTAATTCCTGGTTGAATAGGGAGCAGCAAATCCCTTCTTGGGTTGTTGAGGGGCGGACAGTGCTGATCCCCAAGAACGGAGATTTGTCCAACCCAAAGAACTACAGACCGATAACCTGTCTAAACACATGTTACAAGGTGTTTACACGCATTTTGTACATGCGGGTGCTCCACGCAGTTGAACCGGTTTACGAACGGATATATGAGCAACGAGGGTCGAAGAAAGGTGTCGCTGGCTGCAAGGAGAACCTGTTGATCGACAGATGTGTCACACGGGACTCCATGCAGTATAAGCGGAACCTCTCTATGGCCTGGATCGACTACCTCAAGGCATTTGACATGACATCGCATGAGCTCATTGTTCACTTGCTCCGATGTCTTGTGGTACCCGGTCCCGTAGTGAGATGTATTGAAGAACCGATGCCGCTCTGGAGGACTCGCTTTACCATAACATCGGATAACGATAGAGTCCAAACAGAGTGGGTAACATTCAGAAGAGGAGTATTTCAGGGAGATTCCCTCAGCCCCCTTGTGTTTTGCATCTCACTACTGCCATTATTCGTCTCGCTCCGGAAAACCCGTGGCTACTCCTTTGGAGTAGTGAAATGGACTAGAGAAGAGCTGTGTCAACTCGATGTAGTAACCCGCAAGAAGATGCATCTCAATAGGAGCTTGCATCCTAAATCGTCTGTTCCACGGTTATATCCCCCACGACATCGGGGAGGCCGTGGACTCTTGAGCTTGAAGAGTCTCCATAGCAGGATGGTTCTGGATGGAGCATGTAAGGTCATCAGGAGTTCGGATCCCCTCCTCTGCATGGTCCGAGACCATGAAAATGCAGAGGTAGGAGCTTTCCTCTTTAAGGCAGCAGGGAGAGCAGCCGATGAACTTCGTCTCATCTTCGACGTCGAGAGGGTAAACCCCGACTCTGTCACCGAGTTGGAACCCGTTCGACTAAAAGCCCACATTAGAGCTGCAGGACACAACATCTTTCTACAGCTCCATAGGGATAAGCCATTGCACGGGGTCTTCTACAAAAATATAGAAGACCTCGGCTTATCCGAAAGGCTGACCATCGCATTCTTAAGGTCAGCTGGGCTGAAGTCTGAGACCGAGGGATTCATAATGGCTTACCAGGATGATGTATTTAACACCCTCGTCTATCGACGTTGTGTCATGGGTATGGAGGTCCCTGATGTCAGCTGCAGGGCCTGCCGCAGTGCGCCGGAGACTGTAATGCACTTACTGTCGGCTTTCCCGTCATACGCAGTCTCGGTCTATATTCACAGATACGATGCAGCATTACGAGTGCTTTACTATCATCTAAGGCACTCGTATGGGATAGACGAAACACCAGTGCTGCCGTACGCTCCGCGGGATATTGAGTCCATTGTGGGGAATGAGAAGTGTCTAATTTATTGGAACTACTCGTTTCCCACCGTCAGGCAAATACAAGCCAACAAGCCTGACATAGTACTCCTCGGCCACCAACTCAAGAGAATGTATGTCGTGGAATTCTCAGCTCCCGCTGAGAGCAACATTGTCTTGAAAGAGGAGGAAAAACGGACAAAATATCGAGATTTGCTCTTCGAACTACTCAGGCTTTATCCAGGCCATTCTGTTAAAATAGTGGTACTGATTATAGGAGCCCTCGGTGGAATGAAACAGACACTGCTTTCAGAACTAACGATCATACCGGCATGCCCAGATTCGGCAGAGATTTTAGCCGGCAGAGTGCAGAAGGCTGTCATCCTCGGTTCATTGCGCCTACTCAGGGCACACGATTCACGGACCCGGTAGTCACTCACCCCACGGGCGTGGGAAGTGGCTATTGGTATTTATTACCAGCTTCCCTCTGTGAGGGTCGGAGCCACAGAGTAGGGTGACTGGCTTTTTGTAAAAAAAACAAAAAAAAAACTTTATTGATCCATTGTATACTACAAATCATTGTAAGTAGGATACGTCAAAACGGGATACAGAAAATGCACAAACTATATAACAAAAAACCATAGAAACATACATAAAAAAATCGGAAAAATGCCAAACCATCAGGAGACTTTGTTTTTTAAAAATAGTATAAATTCACTAATTGAATAAAATGGTTGAGTGAAGAGCAATTGTCTTAAACGTCTTTTAAAAATTATTATAGAAATACTGTTTCGAATATCTTCAGGTAGTATACTAAAAAAAATGGGATCCTGCACACAGGGGTGATTTTTTGTAGACTTCGTGATCGTGTTTTAATGACGTAATGTCATCTGTGCCTTGGGTGTTGTATGAGTGAATATCACTGTCAGTAATAACATAACAGTCACGACAAGACGATGGCTGGAATATATTAAACGTAAAATTCGATTTTTTGGCTGTCCCCACAAGACTATGCTGTAAGCTATCGTCGAATAGACAGCTGCGTAATAAAAGTTTAACAATACTGCTTTATCCATTGAGTTTTTTAGCTGAATCAATAGAATAAAGTTTTTATTCAGCTTGTTGCATACGGTCTCAATATGCAGGTTCCAGGTAAAATGTTTGTCGATAAGCATGCCTAAAAGTTTAGCTGATATACTTGAGGACAATTCACATTCATTAAAATTGGAACTAAAATTATGGTCAACTTGATATTTATTATGAATTAGCAAGCATATTGTTTTATTGTGACTTATCATGAATTTATTTTTTGTACACAACGGTGCAAATTCTTTGAGAACAGCATTGACTTTAATATGAACATTTTCTGGTTTTGGTTCTGATATGACGATAGTCTCGTACATAAAAATGCCCTTGTGAGATATTTGTGGGAAGGCCATTGATAAACAGTACAAAAATAAGCGGCCCGAGGACGCTGCCTTGTGGGATGCCTATACTCATATTAAATACATCTGATCTTATATTATCAACCTTGACATAAAATTTTGTACGAAATAAAAAAGATGTGAATCAGCTATTTAATTGTCCCCTAATACCAGCGTATGTGACTTCACGGAAATAAAATCTTTATCAACCGTGTTAAATGCGCGAGTAAGGTCAAAGAGTAATGCAATTACTATTTCATTTTTATCCATTTTATCATAAACATGTTGAACAAAATCTATGCAGCCAGTTTCTGTTGAACAATCTCTTCGAAAGCCGTGCTAGCATGATAAGATATTATTGCTTTTCAAAAATTCTAATGTTTTGTTATCGATAAACTTTTCGAATTTTTTTTTTTAAATGCTTAACAAACCAATAGATCTAGGGTTTATTTTTATTTTTGGAAGTACTTATTATTTTATTATAATGTTCTCTTTTCAGTTTTATATATCTTTATTTATTTGTAATTTTAGTGTTTTGTATTTGATATCGAGATTTTCGTCACTAACTTTTTTTCTCAACCAATTTGATTTTTCTAGTTCTTTCCATTTATTTGTAAGTTTCTTTTTATTTTTTTATTTTACTATATGAATTGTTTCAGGAAAAAACGCCAGAGAGCACCATTGAAAGTGTTCAAAAAATAGTTTGAAATCCTCATCTATATTAATAGTTGTGAAATTAAATTCAAAGGTTTGGAATAAAAATATAAATTCTGCTGTCGTTTGATCATTACTTTTTCTAGTATAAACAGTTTCGTTTTTAGAAATCGATTCCCTCAAAAATATATTATCTTTAAATGTTATTTTCTGCTCGCATTGGTCCGAGAAACCATGGTCTAAATTGGTGCAGCTTATAAAGTTAGGTTTGTTAGTCACAACATAGTATATTCTAGAAGATGTCGTGTTATGTAAAGTAAAAAATATCCTCGTAAGTTAATGTACGGGAGACGTCGTATTAAATGAACAAAAAATATAAAAATAGCATTTTTGTATTTCGGTTTTTACTATTTTGATCGTTATTAAAATTTCCGCAAACTGCTATAATCTCGCATTTTGGTACTTATTCTTGTTAGAATTTGACTCAATGACTGAATAAATTCTTCAGAGTCCCCTGATGGTGGTCTATAAATATTTATGAAACAAATTTTTTGATATAATTTGTCAGTCGCAAACTCCTCTATAAAATCCTTATTTTACTATAAGGAACGTAACCAGACTGCAATCAACAGCTACTCTCCGGGCTATGTGCCCCGCCGAGCGCTGAATTACAAGTTACAAGCCTGGCACGTTAAGTTTAATAATTGCATATTACCAACAGAACGCTAATGCATCGATTGCAACAAAAACCAGTCGAAAGACTGATTCTACTTAAAGGACGTCTCGTACCAGTCGTCCCACACCACTTGCAGACTGCAGTTTCGCGCTGTTGGCTCTCGTCAGTGCAAGGTAGGCATGTGACGACTGACACGAGGATCCTTTGACTATTTGGTACATCTCATTATTTTTTGCATAGCGACGTGCGAAATAGTCAGCAGGCGCCATCTTGTGGTCCAGTGTCTGTTGCAATCGAAAAATAAATAGCCTGACTGGGCTTAGCATAGTTCAAATGTGCTTCTAGATGGCAGAAATCCGACAGACAAGACTGTCTATAAGTAGGATACTAAAACATAACAATTTTAAAGATTACATATCATACAAAAAAGTACAACCGGTTATAAAACATATTAGGTACATGTACATGAATATTGGAAATACCAAACCGTTGATTGAATATTTGCATATAAATTTCGATATTTTTGTCAAAAAACGCTTAAAGGCCCTGCCTTGCAGAAGAATGGGGAAGGTCGCTGTGGAGTCACGACTAAATTTAAATTAAATATAATGCTATGTATTTGCATATTGGCCGATTACGAAGATTGCATGTTTGTGTTATTTGCTGAATCAGGGTTTGAATTTGTTTATTTCCTTTAGATGGTTTTCAAAATTTATTTAAATTAGCTAAAGATCCGAAAGGTATGTGTTTTAGAATGTTAATACTTGTTTAGAGTTACTTTAATAGTTTTAAAGTTTTATTTGATGTCAACAGTAAGTTTGATACTGACATCTATGTTAGTAGTTATTAAGTTGTTGTTAAAATAATTTCTGACATTTAAGTTATTATGACATTTCTTTTAAGTAGGAAACTTTTTTATAGTTGGTAAATGTTTTCCTGGAGAAAGACAAGGAGGTTTAAGTTAGGTTATGTTTGGAATGAAATTAATCAAAATTCATATGGTGTTTTGTTTTGTTTATTTTGGATACTCTAATATTTAGTTATATAGAACAACAAACAACAGATAAAAGAGAGGTTGTAAAATTGGAAAAACAAATTTAAGAAAAAAAAAGAACAAGTGAAAATTAGGGAGTGAAGAAGAGAAATAATAAACATGGATATGAATAATTTGAAATTGAATTGAAAAGTCAGAAATTGTGGAGATCAGCGAAGAAGAGTAAAAAGAGACTGTAAATAAGAAGGAAGAGGTGTTATTGTGAATAGGAGTTGCAGAGGAGATAAGGACGAGATAAGGTGAAGAATTAATGAAAGGAGAATTGTTGGATTTGGAAAGAGAAGAGTGTAGCTACGAAGAAGGAAGGTTTTTGTGTGCTTAATTTTGGATAAGGTTGTATATTAAAATTTAAATAGTGTATTAGACTTTTGAACCTGTTATAAAACTGCTAAATTATCTAAATATCAAAGAAAATAAATTACTTATATCATATTAAAAATTTTACTTTAATAAAATTTCATTTTTAAACAGGAACTGGATTTGAACCTACTCCTGAAGGAAAAGATAAGCTAGCCGGCCCATTAAATAAATTTGACATCCTTTCGGATCAAAAGGTAAGAAATTTTAATTTGATCTTTTTGGTTTTAAGGTTTTTTTTTGTTTGGGTTTATCTATTGGAAATAAACAAGTTAAAGTTTGATTAGTACTGCAAATTATTAAGTTCAATAAGTAAAGAACAGCACAATATATTTTTGTATTTAACGATATATTAAAAAATATACATATAACTCCACGGGCGACAGCAATAGAAAATTTTCACTGGCGCGATATGCGAGCGAACATTCTATAAAATAATTTCATCATAGGATATTACTGACTCGGATATCGGACCAACGGAAATGAATAGAAGGTTAAAAAACAAAGTCGTGCGTAGGGAGACCATAGACAGCTTCGGAAGAAGCAAGATCGCGGGAAATCAACCTACGGAAGGTGTTTTGGTCCAGGGTGGTAGCGCAGCCACCGTCCAAATATGTGAAGTACCTGGCAGTTGCAATGTAAGCAGCTATGTGTGTTTTTTAGAAATTGTTTTATCACTTTGTAACGCATTTTTTGACTAATTTGTAATAAACTAGTCAGATTAGACAAAACTGTTTTTATTGGAGAGCGAGTGGAATACCCTACTGCTAAAGCACAGACGACCCCCAATCTTTAAAAAACCATTCCAGGTCGAGCGCCAAGTGAGTCACCCCTAAAAAACGGGTGGAGCTACCCCCTTAGGCTCGACAATATGCTCTACAAAAAATATATCTTTTAATATCATTATCATTGTCAGAGAAATTAGTATGTTGATTGTCAGAAATAAAGATATGTTATGTATGTATGTCTATGTATCTCGTAAATAATATTATTAATGACCAGATCTAATAGCTTGACATTGTTATTACAGACATTATTAATCGGTTTTAAGTTACTTAAATTAAGAAAATTTTGCAGTTTTTAATATTTGGCGCCGTACATTAATATATTATTGAAAATTGGAGTGCTGAAATAATAAATAACATTATTCTGATTTATTACAATATTGTCTAACATCTCTACGATTTATTATGATAAAATTTACATCCAGCTAAATCTGTGGAGGTGAATTATTTTCTATATTAGGTAAATCTAACCTTTCAACAACTACTATTATGGGCTATGAGTACGCCACCTCCACGTGACAAACCAATAATTTAAAATTTTCGGTAACCCCGTAACACATGATAATTATCCAAAGTATTCAGGAATTAACACATCACTAGACAGTCACGTTTAACTGAAGCAAATAAATAAGTACTCACTATCACTAATACGCCTGTCCATAAAATTTAGTTTTTAATAAGAAATAAGTAATAGACTTATGGGTGTTATAAACCCCTACAAAGTTTTTTTTAAAATAATCATTTACTCTCGGTGTTATTTGTAATAGAAATTACCTAATCGCGTCGAGGCTAGAAAACGCTCCTTTGGCGCGAGGCTAGGTGAGTGACGTCACATGCTTGCCATGCGATATGCGCTGCGATACTCTAGGTGTTACTATAGTGATGTAGTTAATTTTGCGATTGTCATAATATTTGTCATAATTGTATTTATCTCTGCTTTGAAAGAAAATCAGATATCATAATCACATCTACGTTCGGAGGATTATGTGAATCTCCTTTATGAAGACCCTCATCCACATTTGACAACAGTAAACAAACTCTATTTGATGTTCTAAATAGTAAAGGCATTGTTACTTCCGTGAATTCAAACTTTGTTCTAACGAGAACGACACGGAATAAACTTAACGCAGCATCAGATGATCTGGCGCCTGCCGAGCCTGCAAGCGTCTGACATCATATGCGTTTGTCTTAATGAAATAAAGCAAGCAATGCTATGGTCGCTGCTGTTGTTCTGATTAACTTTTTTCATCCACAGTTCTAATATTGTTATTATTAGGTAAACATTTTTATTGTTCACCTCTTTTAATGGATATTAATTTTTTGTGGACAGACCTATTGCGGTACAAAACTCGTCTACCTTGATCATCAATTCTCGAACAACGAGATATCTGATAAGTTTAGTTTATTGTGCTTAGCTAGTTTAAATAAATGTCTTCAAAAATTTTCAGGAAAGTGACAGTTACAGAAGACATGAGACAAATCAAAACAAGCAAACCGTAGGTCGCTGTATCGACAGGCTTTCCAGATAGAGACATCGGCGTCGAAAGGGTACGATTCCGACATTTCATCGTTTATTCATTCATTCGTAACTTTTAAAATAAAATTGAGTCAACCTGTTTTTATTGTACTAAGTAAGGAATTGAACGGGGATTACAATAGTCCAAACACCAAGTCTCTATCACTATGCATTCTCTAGACATGGCTGCCAGAAAATTAATTCAGATTCTATTTTCCGACGTTCCTCGCATTTTCGTCTTAATATTATATCGAAACCTAAGCGAGATATCGTATTGCCATTTCCTCCATTCGATTTAACTCGTTTTTTATATAGTTGTGAAGTTTTGGGAATACACCTGAGCACCCTCGATTTTTTATAAAAACGGTACGTGGTAAAATATTTATTAACATTTTCAAAAAGGTTTTTCCGAAAATGGTATAAAAATTCACAGTTACGGAAGACGAGGGAACAAATTGAATGACGCAAACCGCAGGTTGCTATAGCGAAAAGCTTTCCAGATAGAGATGTTATAGGGGTACGATTTCGACATTTTATTGTTTACTCATTCGTAGTCCTTTAAAAAGAAAATCGAATCCACCTTTTTTATTGTATTAAGCATACACAGGGAATCGAATGTTTCAAACCGCAAGACTCTATCTCTTTGCGTTCTCTAGATATGGCCACCGGAAAGTTAATTCAGATTTTATTTTCGGGCTTTTCTCGCAGTCTCGTCTTAATATCTCGAAGACTAATCGAAATATTATATTGCTCTTTGTGCCATTCAACTTCGTTTTTTTACATACCTGTGAAGTCTTGGGCGTGCATCTAGGTACATTCGATTTTTTGTAAAAGTCCAAAGTACGTGCTAAAATTTTGCTAACTTTTTTAAATACTTTATTTTAGGTATGCCGTTGATGTTACTGATTTTAAGGTTTCCTTCTCCATATGAGTTCGTTAAGTTGCCTCTTTAGCTCCTTACAGTATTCTATTTCTTTCGGGGTACGATCAAGCGAGATCGAAATATTTGCAAATTCCGAGGCCTTCAGTTGATATGCTATGCAAATAATATTAATGACCTGTTTACTATCAAATCTAATTCTAATTGGTATATCTCTCTGTATAGTTACTATCTGGTGAACATTTCTCAAATTCTGTATCACAAAATGTAAGAATAATACACCAATTTCATATAAAACTGTTTCGAATTAGGTTACAGCATTGACGATAGGTATCACAAAGATGACAAAATATTGCTTTTACTAAATTAGTGAAATCAGCCTATAAATGGTAATCATATTTCAAAACTTCTATTTAAAATAAACACATGAATTAAGTAGTTGAATCACTCTGTTTACTCGAGGTTTTATTCTAAGCAAATTTCATTCTGTTTACGAAAATTAATGATTAATGTGGTCTGTAATATCTCGCAAGTGATGAAAGCTGCTGTCAGTTAATTCATTAGAATGTGACGAAAAATATTGTAAACATAAGAAGTGTTTTAGCTCACAGTTGGGTCACAGTAGACAGAACTACTTAGCGCTGTAAAGTTTTTATTATAAACTATAATATTTATATTCCAAAAGAGAAATAATAGCATATGTTCGGTATCAACTATAATAACGAAACAATCTTACTATGCAAATTTTATAAAAGCTTATAGATCAAAGTAAATTAATAAAAGTTAAAAATATGCGGCAATCATAGAGGTATAAATGAAATATAAGAGGTGCCTACGATATTACTAGTCAGCATATAAATTTCATGTAAAAAATACATCAATTTCTAATTTTAGGAAGTTGTATGGTTGAATACGGTGCATAGTCTGATTGCTCCAAGATCTGATTCTCCTTTCCGGTTTAACCGAAAACTATTTAAACTTTGTTATTTTTAATGAAATACCCTGTAAGAAATTCTAGGTCCCAAACATGTAGCATATCCTATATCTATCTGACAGTTTTCGAGACAATGGCGGTTGAAATTATTATATCGATCATAAATTAGTTCATTTTCATATAAAATAAATGAATGTGGGAACAAATCTGTTACGGTTATTTAAGTTTTTTGGCGAGTAAAATTTAATAAAGTCACAACGATTCCATTTCCGGCTGAACCGGAAGTACTACGAAAAGTGATGTTCAGGTTCAAATTACTTCGATATTGACTCTATGAGGCACAACAAACGCAACAAAGCAATGATATATAAGCTCGGACACGACGAGACTCGAGTAAGTTCATTACGTGTAATCCGCTACAACTTCTTCCAAGGCCGAAACCTTGAAAAAAACCGCTGCCCAAGGAATCACTACTTCCACATCTAGATTTTGTATCCAAGTCTTATGCATATTAAACCTCAATGTAATATGTTATTCCCTTTAATAATAGAGTGGAGTTGGTGGAGGGGTGGATAATGTAAAAAAAAATTGGAAACCCTTGGTTCTCGTATACACACTAAATCCCAATTTAATTTTTTATTCCCTTAAAAAATAGGGTGTGGGCGGAAATGGGGGTGGTAGAGGGGGTAACTAATGCCAAAATAAATTTTAGAGGCCCTTGGTTCAAATCCCAATTTAATTTTTTACTACATTTAATCATGGGGTGGGGGTGGCAATGGAGGTGGTAGAGGGGATAGCTAATGCCAAATTTTTTTTAAACGTTCCGTTCTCATATACACACTAAATCACATTTTAATTTTTTTACCCCCTTCAATAATAGAATAATAGGCTGGGGATGGCAATGGGGGTGGTAGAGGGGGTAGCTAATGCCAAAAACATTTTTTTAGACGTTTTGTTTTTGTATACACACTAAATCACATTTTAATTTTTTTTACCTCCTTTAATAATAGAGTGAGGGTGGCAATGGGAGTGGTAGAGGGGCTAGTTAATGCCAAACAAATTTTTCTTAGACGTTTCGTTCTTGTATACACACTAAATCACATTTACCCCCTTTAATAATAGGATGGGGAGTGTAATGTGGGTGGTAGAGGGGGTAGCTAACGCTAAAATTTTTTTTTAGACGTTTCGTTTTTGTATATACTAAATAACTTTTTAATTTTTTTACTTCCTTTCAGAATAGTGTGCGAGTGACAAAAAATTAATTAATTTTTTTTTGTTGAAATAGGCTTAAAATGTCATGAAACGTCGAGATTTTAAATTTGAGCGAAAAAAAATTTCTTTTTGTCGTTCTGTCTGTAACTTTTTTATGTGCACGTCTACTCTGGAACAGTTTATGATATTGACTTGAAATTTGGTACACTCATGTATTATAACGAGATCTGGAAATAGATTATATGTTGATCTAATTCCGTTGAAGGGTTCGGGGGCAAATGGGGTAAATAAGGGTAAATAGGCAAAACAAGCAAGTATGACTCCATAAAATTGCAATTTAGGGCATGTACTAAAAGTCTCAAAAATTTTTTTGGCATTGAGATTTAGTGTGCATTAGACTTGGATACACAATCTGGATGTGGAAGTAGTGCTTCCTTGGACAGCGGTTTTTTAAGTGAATTTATTAATATTTAATTGGCACCTTCGCCCAAAAGTGAACTTTCTTAAAGCCCACAAAAACAGATCGAGTTAATTTTTTCCTTTCAAGACACAACTTTCGCTGTTGAAAAGTTACCATTCTTTATAGAACATATTTTTTAGTTATTTTTTAAGTGTTTTAAACTCTGTGAAGTGAATTTAAATAAATCTTTTAATTTTTCGTTTTAATCCCAGCGTGTTATTCCGAACAGTAATATCCAGTGTGGTACAAAAATACCCTGGCCAACCTACTAAAAGTGGTTTTTTCAAACTTTTAACAAAAGTTAAGCGCTCCGACTGCTTATACAGGGTGAAGCTTTGACCCGGTACCGAAAATATTTTAATTCTCTGAAACTTTTACCGACAGACTTTCATTAAAACTAAGTGCACGAACGCCTCTTGCTCTCCGACCGCAACATTTTTTATTTCTCCGACACGAGGGCCCCGTGCGTGTTCATCTCATTTCGCCGTACTGACTAAGTGGAAGAGTAGTTGAAGCTAAACTTCGCTAGGATGTAAACATAAACAACGCATTAAAATAATAATAAAAAAACAATAAAAATAGAATTACGCAAGTGATAAACTCTATTACTCCAATCCAGATGGAAAGCGTTCTTCGGGAATTTAAAGAAAGAACTACTTCTTGCCGAGAAGTCCACGGTCCTAATTTTGCACATTTAAATTATGGTTAAAATAAATTATACCAGCCTATTACTTTTAGTGTTTCACTTTTGATATTTATTTTATTTCTCTGCTTTGAGCAGATTTGTGACATATTTATAGTGCAGGTGAACATTCGGTCACTGATATATCATAAACTATTAGGTTTAGACAGAGGACACCAGAAAAAAGAAATATCCAGAAAGGTTAGTAGAATGTAAATTTTAGGTCCAATAGGTGTCCCATTCAAAATATCGAAATAATTTGAGCCCAAAAATCACTTTTCGTAATACTTCCGGTTCAGCCGGAAATGAAATTGTTATGACTTTATCAAATTTTACTCATCAAGAAACTTAAATAACCGTAACATATTTGTTCCTACATTCATTTATTTTATATGATAATGAAATAATTTATGATCGATATAACAATTTCAACCGCCATTTTCTCGAAAACTGTCAAATATAAATAGAGGATATGCCACATGTTTTGGACCCAGAATTTCTTGGACGATCTTAATTTCGAATAATATACAGGGTGTTCCATTAAAAATAGCAAAGTTTATACTGTGTCCGGTTAAACCAGAAATGAAAATCAGATCCTAGAGCAATCGAGCTGTGCCGTTTTCAAATATACAACTTCCTAAAATTTGAAATCGATATTTTTTTTACAGGAAATTTATAGGCTAGCTAAAGTAATATCATAGGCACCCGGTGTAATAATAAGATAATCGCAAAGCTCAAACTCGGATTTAATTTAAATGTATAATGTATATAAAAGCATGATTTTCAGGAAACAACTATTAAGAGAACCCCGACCTGAATTGGATTATACCTGCAAATTTTGATGGATTGGTAGCCAACTATCATTTGTAAATTCCTAACCAGACATAGACCAGTCTCGAACTTTTTATGTTCTCATCAGTATGCCTTAGGTCATGGAACAGACAAGTGATAGTGGCCACCTGCTAGTCTTCAGCTAGACTAAGGAAATGAAGTAGGGGTGAGAGGTAAGTGAAATCTCTTAAATGGTCAATCCTACTATACACTGGACATCATAGATATCTCTGTTAAGTATAGCGACTTGCCTTTTTGGCAAGTAATATGAGCGGCGACTTCTAGTTCACACACACACAATTTATTGAACATATATATAAATTTTATCTTTTCGTCGTATGATATATCTGTTATTACAATACATTGTTCAGTTGATTTGAATTTATTTTGTTGTTTGTGTGTTTCTGTATGTGTTCCTTCGTTGATTTCAAACTTTCGACCTTGAGATTAAATTTAGAAATTGTATTGTGTGGTATTTTAGGTTCATCGGGTGAGAATATTATAGGTATACAGCGTGTCTTACTTTTCACCACTGCACCCTAATATCTCGGCCATTTGTTGATCGATTTAGATCAAAGTTGGTATACTTACTTCTTGTGTTTCAGATTGTGATTAAAAAGTTATTTAATTTTTTTCTTTCGAAATTAAATACGCCTACTATGATCAAAAGAAATGGGAAAGAATTGGGAATTTATAGTAGCGATTGAGATAGGGTTTTTGTTTTACAGAATCTTGTTCGGCATGACTTAAAACCCCTATGTACCACATTTCGTTAAAAATATTTATCCCTTTACAAATCATATCTAAGATTTCAATAATAACCATCCTACTATTCGAGTTATTTATTGTCGGATATTTACATAACTTGGTAGTCGTGTAATAATGACGCTAATTAAGCATTAGGACATATTTTTTTTATCCAACACACTATTATGAAATGAATATTTGAAAATTGGTAGCTATTTTAAAAAATACTTAGAACTCGGCATACCAATATATTCTCTAACACGGAGTGGTTTGGAATGGATTTGACAATTGTATCGAATGCTAAATAAAACTTAAATATGGCTCTACAACAATTAAGTAACGCTGATAAAATTGAAATAGTAAGAATTGTTGGTTACAGTGTGCACTCTTATCGAGATGCAGACAGCATCTTCAATTTGAGGCATCAAGAACGCCCACAGATTCACTACACAACGGTTGGTTCAATTAATAGAATATTTAATAGAACTGGAGATGTATCCAAACTTAGAGCCAAAAAATACACAGAACCACCAAAAGGGGCGTCCAACAGCGACATTATTTCTGCAAATGAGGTGGGATTACGGGAGTTAATTACCTCGGCAGCTTTGCTGCGTAGCTTATTTTTTATGTGTAGTATCAATAAAATTCTTTGTTCATCGTCGACCATACTTTGAGCGTGAATATATGAGTTCAAGAACGTTTGCAAATTGATCAGATTGCTATTCGAATTATTGAAAAATTTCAATTAATTTGTAGGGCTCAATTACTGGTGTGGCTGCTCGGTTTTCCGTCATATTGGTAAAGTTTTGGAATATAACGAGATTAAATTAAGAAACATTAAGAGAAATAGTTTTTACGCAAAATGTCGTTAGTAGACAATTAAAATTATGTTTTGTTATATAAATTTGGCATTAAAAGTATAATGTACGTTAGTCGATCATTAGTAATATAACGCACTGATTGAATTCTTCGTATTTATAATATAGTTCGTTTTTAAATGTAGTAAAATAAATGGGGAAATAGAACAATACAATACACCTTATAGTAAAAATAATGAAACACTACGGGATGATCCTTTAAATGCACTGACGTGAATATCTTCATGGATTAGATCTTTTATGAAGGTCTCCTAGTTCCAATAGATGACTTGCACTAGTTAGGCACCTAGTCTGGATGTTTGTCCTCGTTCCTGTGGGTCACTATTGGTTAGCGTTCTTATGCTGATGGTGTTCACGGATCCTACCGACTGCGCCAATTTTATATCACGGATTTCATAAATGACTTTTTAACTAAATTAATTAGAGTCAATGTTGACTCTTTGAAATAAAGTAGTAGTTCAAATGTACAAGCATTTAACATGACATGAGTATCATAACTGAACTTACAATGATATATTTTGAAATTTATATCCTTGTTTAAAAGCCCAGATCAGCATTTACTTTGTCTCAAGGTTTATACAAAGGAAATGCAATCAGCGACAAGACAAGAGGAAATTAGTTAGCATCATGTAATGGTAATATGATACCATGGGGTAAATTAAAATGTGGTAACAATCACGTGTAAATTTTTATACCGTGTCTCAAATATTATATAACATACATGTGTAAGTACATATTTACATGACCATCATTGTTAGATGACATATTATGTCTTATAGTTTTGTATTTTTGCAATATGCCTACCCTGTAATAGAACTTTTTTGTTTGTGTTGTACACGATTATAGTAGTTTGTGCAACAAGAGTGGATATGGATAATCCACTCGAGTTGTACAGTATACTTTTTCTACGACCGGATTAAGAAAAAACTACAAATAATAGTTTGAATCAAATTTTAATATACAAACTTAGCTACTGCTAAATATTATGCTCTAGGTGCAAACATTTTAAAAAAGCTTCAGTAGCCTAGCGGTTATATGCATGCTTCGAAGTTTCCGTCTGTCAGCCACGACAAGATGTCTGACTCGTGACCGGAGTAGTGTTGTAACGAGAAATCAAGCAACTTAATAGTGAAAGATAGTCAACTGTCAACTGTCAACAGGGCAGGACATTCGTGCGGGAGTTCCACAAGGGTCGTGCCTGACGCCGAAGTTGTACAACTTGTACGTCTCCGGCTTCCCAGAGTTCCCGAGTACGAAGCTGGTCAAGTACGCCGATGCGCATTCTCATAGCGCACAAGCAAGCAAATATGCTACTGAAGGCGCACATGGCTCGTGCCACGGCTTATTACGACCAGTGGAAGATTCGGGTGAACGCTGAGAAATCCGAAGCGATAGTCTTCACGCGTAGCTTTACTGAGAATAGAATTATTACTCCAATTTTGATCCGGGGAAACCAAATTCCGACCAAAGGATGCGTGAAGTACTTGGGGGTCAGACTGGACCAACGACTGACGTTTAACACGCATATAAACGAGACAGTACGGACGGTCTACTCCCTGTCCAGGAGTCTGTATCCGCTCATGATCAGGGGTAGCAGGCTTAACAGACAGAATAAAAAACTATTGTACACTATGGTAGTCAGACCGTCCATCACATACGCGGCGCCGGTGTGGTGCAGCATACCGGCCCCGACAATGAGAAAACTCCAAGTGTTTGAGCACAAATTCATGCGCCTCATTTCAAATTCTGGAAGGTACACCTTCCTCAGAGATCTATACGCACGTTGTAACGACATAACCCCGATAGCGGACTACGTCCAACGCATCTCTCAAAACTTCTACACATTTAAACTGGACGATAATCCGCTAACAAGACACATAATACAAATTGGACAGTATAATGCCCCATTTCGGATCAAACACCCCTTACCGTACCAGACGTTACCGATTTTCCGGCAACCTCTGTAGCCAAGTTTCACCAACTATAACTTCCGCTTACCCTATCCACCTTTACTAGTATTTCATAACTTTGTCTATCTTTAAATCTTTCCTGCCCCTCTCTTTAATTCTGTTTGTAAACTTTTTGTCGCGTTTATTTTTTTCGTTTTTCTGTTTGTACATTTTTGTTTCTAAATTCGTTTCCATCAAAATTTCAAATAAACTATATTTTTCTTGGAATCCAAATTTTTAAAATCACAGTTTAGGCCAGCCTATGCGCAGCCCGATGTTTTACACACCTCGCGGAAGGCTCCTTGTTTTAATTTGAGGTGCTAGCGTCAACTGCGAAATTAAAAATTGTTTTGTGCGAGAGTTCTCTAAATATAGTGTAGTTTTTAAGTTTTGTTAAATCTGTTTTTTGGATATATTTTAATTGTATTACCTATTTTTTATTTGTTCATTGTAAAATAGGAGTTTAGGTTTAGTTGTTCTTAATTATTGTTTTCGCCGACCCAGACCTGTCCCGTCCGACCATGCAACCAGCCACCGCGTCAGCGCGATGGTTGCACGATCGGCCACGGGGCAGATACTGGCTAGGCAACTGTTCTGTATCATTTAATTTAAATAAATCAATTTCGCTTGCTTGCTTGCTTGCACGCTTCGAAATGCAAGAGATCATAGGTTCAATCCCCACATATAGCTACTTTTTTTTTGTCATAATATATCTCTAAAATTTTGTCTGTATATAATAATTTCAATAAAACTTTAGGTGGTATACCGTTTATCGATTCTTCACTGGAATCACTCACTTTAAATTATCTAGCTCAAACTGCCCGAATACATACTGACAATTACTTTGACAGCTTACGCACTAACTTGAATTTTTTAAAACGAATAGTTGCCTGTGTACTTAATACACGAACTGTGATTGGTCGATTTCATAGCCATCCTACAACGTATATGAAATATGTCCGTTCAGTTAACTGGAATGGCTCACTTCACCATTCTACAGACTGTATGGAAAACAGCAAATTTACATAAGGGAGTAGAAAAATTAAATAAAAATGAATATAATAAATAAATTGACAATCAAAAATCGCAATCGAAGCATTAGCGTTTTGTTGGTAACATGCGATTATTACACTTAACGCGCCAGGCTTGTAACTTGTAATTCAACGCTCGGCGGGGCACATACCCCGGAGAGTAGCTGTTGGTTGCAGTCTAGTTACATTCCCTATAATAAAATAAGGATTTTATAGAGGAGCTTGCGACTAAAATATTATGTTTTAACATTTCTACCCTCTAGAAGCACACTTGATCTATGCTAAGCCCAGTCAGGATATTTATTTTTCGATTGCTACAGACACTGGACCCCTGGATGGTGCCTGCTTACTATTTTACATCTCGCTATCATAAAAATACCGAGATGTACTAAATCGTTGAGGGATCCTCGTGTCGTTTGTCACATGCCTACCTTGCACTGACGAGAGCCAACAGCTCGAAACTACAGCCTGTAAGTGGTATGGGACGTCTGACACGAGAGCTCCTTTAAGTAGGATCAGTCTCTGGGCTGGTGTTTGTTGCAATCGGAGCATTAGCGTTTTGTTGGTAATATGCGATTATTTCACTTAACGCGCCAGGCTTGTAACATGTAATTCAGCGCTCGGCGGGACACATAGCCCGGAGAGTAGCTGTTTATTGCAGTCTGGTTACATTCCTTGTAGTAAAATAAGGATTTTATAGAGGAGCTTGCGACTAAAATATTATGTTTTAATATTTCTGCCCTCTAGAAGTACACTTGATCTAAATTGACAATCAGTTTACAAAATAGGATGGAAATAGAACTAACGAATTGTCCGTTTACACTTTGTTATCCTTCATTAGGAATAACAAGATATTACGACAAGCATAACTTCGAGAACAGAAAACTTTTAGGCGCCATGTAAATAATTATGATATATTTAGTACATTTTATCAAATTCAGAACAAAATATAATTAAGGTTCTCCACTGAGGATAATAAAATATGCATTTGGGTTGCTTTAGAAGTATCCATTAATGAATTTAGTAATTAAGCAGATATATTTCCTAAAACATACATACATTAATATATAAGTACGTTAGCAAATATTATATTAATATTAACAACTGAAAATCATATTCATTATAAAACACGTAGCTTACGATTAACAATTATTATCATTTCTTTAAAAACGTATGCTTTTAGTTTATAGACCTGGAGGTAACGACAGCATTTTGAGGGTGATTTAAGTTTAACTTTGCTTTAAATAAGTTTTTTTCTCTTATTTCATGGCGACAAAGTCGAGACAATAATTCTCGATGAGACGTTGCGATATCTCTTGCATCGCGACGCCTATCATCTTGTCAAAAAGTCGGTTAATTTTGAACTAGTTTATTAAAGTTGAGCCTTGGTTTACTTATTATTTATTGTATAAAAGGTAGATTTAATGCAGTCTGGTAGCTGGTAACCGATATAAAATCATACTGGTACATATGCTATTGAATTTCTATTGAAAATATACTCCGATACTGACATTCTCATTATCATCCTTGCTAACATAGAAAACCTCAAGAATGATATAATAATTTGGATTGATGTTGGCGTGTCAAATAGCTAAATAAGCAAAGATGTATTGTTTACGATACAGAATTGCGTAACTCTCTGGGTAAAAATAAATTTTAGGGCTCTGCTTGGATTCTATGAGTTAACTGGTGGCGATTACAATCTCGCTTTCTTCAGGACAGGTAAAATGCCGTCTAGGTATATTAAATCAGAATTTGTATCTGTATAATCTACATCAGAAAGCTTATATTGATTTTACATTTGCAAAACAAGACAAAGATATATAGTTTAAAAAAATAAAAAGTGTCAATGAAGCAAAACATGCAATGTTTAATAAAACATATTGATTTAAAGGAAAAACAATAGTTTTAAGATCTATGCTAAAAATGTTGATGCATCAACCTTAATCCGATGTTAATCTGAATTGCACTAACAAATATCACAACTGTTTGAAGAAGCGCTCATCTAGAATTACGGATCGATTTCCAGTTGAAAGTGGTCGGAAAGAAGTCAGTGGAAAATACGGATTCACCTGGTTTCACTAACGTTCGTGAACGATATTATCATTCGAAGTTATTACTACTCATTAGCATAGCATAGTTAGGACAAGTTTAATACGTATTCGTAGCTGCATCTTTTTGGGGTCTAAGGCAACTATTTATTTTTTTTATAATTATTTGATCCCACTAGTTTATGATATTTTATTATTGTAAATATAATAATTTTATTTCATTAATTACACGATTAATTAACATTTAAATTATTTACAGATTATGGGTGTGAAAATTGAATTTGAATCAAGAAAATTCTGATATGATTGTTAGGGTAACAAACTCACCGATGAAAGCGATAATCAATTACTTGAAGGCATCGGAGATTGTAACGAGGACGTTATTTCAGAACTTATTAATGATTAGCTTCATTTTATATTTTATATTCTTATTGATATCTGCACTTTTGGTTTTATTATAGTAATAAGTTATTCTTTTAATAAAAAATTTAAAAACTTGCCTTTCTGTAAAAAGTCGTACTAAAAAGTAAAAAACTGTACTAATGTAAGAAAAGCAAGGCGTGCGCACATGGTATGATTGTGCACATGATTGTATGAAAGGGGTGGAATCGTTGTATACATAGTGCCTTCAGACATGCATACATAAAGATTATACATATACTTATATATAAAGTGCGCACGCCTTGCTTTTCTTGCATTCGTATATTAATATTTTTTTATTTTTTACTTTTTAGTACGACTTTTTACAGAAAAGCAAGTTTTTAATTTTTTTATTTTCTACTTTTTAGTCATACTTTTAGTCATATGACTATCCAATCTTAGCAACTGTGCAAAATGTCATCAATTGATTGTGTCAGGAAGTGTGTCAAATAAGGGATGCAAGATTTGAACACAAACATTGTGCACATGCTGTGAGTTAAAGAAAAGCAAGTAATATGTGCGGATATTTGCAAAAGTAACGGTAGAATACTGTATTGTCATCCGATCTTAGTAACTGTACAAAATTTCATCAACTCAGGAAGTGTTTTAAATAAAGCATGTAAAATTTGAAGAAAATTTTCACCCCGCGCGCCCTACGTGCGGATATTTGTAAAAGTAACGGTGGAATACTGTATTGCCAACTGATCTCAGTAACTGTGCAAAATTTCATCAATTGATTGTGTCAGGAACTGTGTTAAATAAGGGATGCAAGATTTGAAGACAATTTTCACCTACGCGCCCCCTACGTGCAGATATTTGCAAAAGTAACGGTGGAATACTGTATTGTCATCCGATCTTAGCAACTGTTCAAAAGTTCATCAATTGATTATGTCAGGAAGTGTGTTAAATAAAGTATGCAAGATTTGAAGACAAACATTCAATTTTCAGCCCCGCGCCCCCTACGTGGAGATATTTGCAAAAGTAACGGTAGAATACTGTATTGTCATCCAATCTTAGTAACTACAAAATTTCATCAATAATCGATTATGTTAAGAAGTGTGTTAAATAAAGGACGCAAAATTTGAACATAAATATTGTGCACACATTGTGAGTTAAAGAAAAGCAAGTAAAAATCAGTTGTATCATGTATGTATTAGATTATCACTATAATTCTACATTTATTAAAAATAATACAAATAAGATTAAGTATATTTGTTTTTAATACATAAACAATATTTTATGATTTCCTAGTTCCATCAAAAACATTTCTTAGAAATATGAATTGTGTAAAACTATGTTGAAACACAGTTGAGCGGTAAGGTCCGCAAGTTCAGGTGCACGGTACTTAATTAAAATGCCAGAGTGTCTTTATTCCTCCTATCAATAGCCAGACTGATTTTATATCATTTTTACTTTCGTGTGAAATCGTTTTGGAGTAGTCTCAATGGCGTGCCAGACTGACTTTATATCGGCTACAAGCTTTTTTTATACAATAAACAATAAAGTGGATTAAAATTAGATTTTCAGGGAAAATTTTACATGGAGCAACGCGACATAAAAAAATAAGTTTGTTTTGGTGATACTAAAAATACCCTGAGTTTTTCGGTTCGAGTAGGTGAGGGAACCCTTTTTTCGCGAAAAAGGGGTAAATTGGTCATTTTTAAGAGTGGTTTTTCAGTTTTAATTTATTTTGGACCTTTTAAAATGCTATTTTAAAACGAGCACGGGACCCTTTTATTGTAGATGATCAAGGAATCTTCAGTTCAAATTTCGTGAAAATCGGTTCATCGCCTCCCACGATATGTATATAAATATGCTCAACAAACGTCAAAAATTTAATTACGGCTAACTTGGCTAAAATTAAACCGAATTTGATGAAACTTTAGGTAAAACTAACCTATATAACTAAGAAATAGCGTGCCAAATTTTAGCAAAAAACATCCAATAGTTTGACCGCAATTCTATTTCTAGTCCAAAATTGACAACATTTTCAAACCTTTCCCCAATTTGCCCAAATGGTCGATCGAATTTTTTAAAAATCAAAATGGAGGTATTCTTATGTACTTTCACGTGATGTAACTAAAAAATAACTTTTTTAATTTAGCCGATTTTTGTACAAGTACAAACACATCTTCTTCATAATTATCATCTTCTTCCAATTCTTCAATGTCATAAATATCAGGACTAATTTCTAATTGCTCAGGCTCTTCATCAACCACAGCTTCATTAACAATATCATCTGTATTTTGACACAAAGTATCCCTTCCATTGTGGCATAAATTGCTCCATGTGACGCCAACGGTTTTGCATGAACAACGTTAGTTGTGCAACTGATCTTACAATTGTAAGCAATTATATTGAATAATTGATTAGGAAGAGGAGCTTTATCAGTCCTTCTAGGAATCAGTTCATTATCTGTTGCTTGCTGTCATCAATTCAATTCAAGTCAATTTTGGTACTTCAGAGAATATCTCAGTTGTATACGACTTTAGCGATGAAAAGGGTGAAGAAATATTCCAAACTCCAGTTATTGATTCGGAATTAGACACTTCTTGCAGTAGCATATCTATTACAACTACTAGAAAAAGAAAACATGAATAAAATAAAATACTAATCAATATATGTAAAAAGTTTAATAAAAATCAAGTGAATTTTCGAAAAGAAAATTATATCTTACCTTCGACAGTATTTTATCTTAATATTTAAAACCTGCTCACAATCACTTTTTATTATTAATATTGAAATTTTTATAATGAATAATTACACGTATACTTGTACGGACATACGTATAATACCGAAAATTACGGGAAATTGCCGCGCGCATGTGTATACCAAAAATGACAAAAAATCGGACAAATTAAAAAAAAGTAATTTTTAGTTACATCACGTGAAAGTACATAAGAATACCTTCATTGTGGTGACGAGAAAAATTTAGTTCGACCATTTGGGCAAATTGGGGAAAGTTTTGAAATTTTGTGGAATTTGGACTAAAAATGGGATTGCATCCAAACTGTTGGTTATTTTTTTCTAAAATTTGGTAGATTTTTTTTTGTCATATAGGTTAGTTTCGTCTAAAATTTCATCAAATTTGGTTTAATTTTGGCCAAGTTAGCCGTAATTCAATTTTTGACGTTTTTTCAGTATATTTATATACATATCATGGGAGGCGGTGAACCGATTTTCACGAAATTTGAACTGAAGATTTCTTGATCATCTACAATAAAAGGGTCCCATGTTCGGTTTTTAACTAGCATTTTAAAGGGTCCAAAATAAATTAAAACTTAAAAACCACTCTTAAAAATGACCAATTTACCCCTTTTTCGCGAAAAAAAAGGGTTCCCCCACCTACTCGAACCAAAACTCAGGGTATTCTTACAAACTTATTTTTTTATGTCGCCTCTATCGCCTTATTTTGGTCTATTTTTACTCCACTATAAGTAAACCAAGTTTTAGTCTTAAGAAAACTGTTAAGAAATAACTCCTTTTGTAACAACATGATAGGCGTTGCGACATCAGAGATACCGCAGTATCACAACCAGATTGGTCGTCTCCACTTCAGTGTCATCAAAATAAAACGGAAAAACTTAATAAAACCATTTCCAAAATTATGTCGTTATCTCTAGGCCTGTTATGGTTAACCCTATTTATAGTCCACTGTGGAACTACAGAAAAAATCGAAAAATATTAAAGTACTGGAAACGCAGTAAAAGACATCTCCCCCCCTTTTCGAGGGTAAGGAATACGATGGTGACAATGGTTAATACCCAAATTTAGCACAAATGACCCCGTTATGCAAAAAATCATCACCTTCCCGGTTTTTCGGGTCTGGGCGTGTGAGGGCTTGTCAGTTCGAGATTTTTTTGCTCAATTAAAATAAATTGAGCAACTATCGACCACAAGCCACCCCGCCTGACCCGAACGGTTGAAACCACACCCACAAAAAGCAAAATACTTTCAAAAATGATAATATCATCGCCACATCATCCGTGGGTAATCAATAATCCGATGTACCTGTTTTCCTCATGTTCGACCCCCTGTAACTCGAAAACTATCCATTTTTTCTGTCTCGCTTCTTTAAGACTTTTGATCAGGACATCATAAACTATATTATACCAAATTTTCATCCAATTCGACTGGGACCTATTTTCCCTTATGTTTGTGAGGTGTTTGGAAAACAAATTTGAAAGCGGCGAGGCGGTGTACTCTTCCTCAAGGCAGGTACCTACACCTGAAACCATTAACAATAAAGTAAATGCAGATTAGATTAAATTTCGAAAATTTTATACTATTCGTAATATTATAAAATTTACAATTGAAGGTATAATTCAACATACTTGTCATCAGAAAACCAACACTTAAAAAATATACTAACTAAAAACAATTCATAAAATATGAACTTAGATATGACTTGTTTTCCAAAGAGAAACATTTTTAGTAACTAGAATAGCCTAAAATACGCATTCTACTAAATAGGTAAATCGAACATCTCTAACCCATACATATAACCGCTGCATTTCATGTTTAGGCAAAATTTTAAATGTTCTGAAAAGGCTTGAGTGTTCAAAACCTAAATTATTAAAAATATAGTAACTGATGCCATTCCCACACAAATAGAAACTTACTAGGTGGAATAAACAAAATCAAATAGAAAATGCAGGTCACTTTTTCGTTTTTGACATAAGAAAATCGTATATATAACATACTATGTGTTTTCATAATAAATTGATAGTCTGGAAGATATCTGTAAAAAGCTGTAAAAAGTTAAAATGGTCACCATTTTCTCACATATTGATGGATTTTTTCTCACGTTCAATTTGACAACTCTCTATAGGAACCTGACCTCGATGGGAACGTCCAGCAGTTAACAGGTTTCGAACTTCTCAGCTCTTGTCAGCACGGGCTAGACCGAATACGTTTTTTGAGTTGGATTCCTATTTTGCTTGTTAACGGAGAGCAATAATAAATCAGCGACTTGTAAAGTCGGTCCCAACCGACATCTATTGTACACACTTTTAAACCCCGTTTGGTAACCACGAATCAAATTTAAATTCCAAGCTAGAGCAAAGAAATTTCAAAACAGAAAAAATCTTCACTAGCCCCTAAAATAATAGTTATATTCAAAGCTTTATCGTATTATTGACAATGACAGATTTGAAAACTTTTAAAATAAAATTTATATCAAGGGTATTATAATATGGTAGCTAACGTATTATATATTTTAACTAACGTACTATGTGCTACTAAGTTATTGTGAAGTTATTGTAATGCTAACGTTGTTAACATAAAGGAAACTTAATTTTTAATGATACGATAAAACTAATAAACATACAAGAGAAAGAAATAAAAATTGGCATTCATTCTTCGTAATGTGTCACTTAATTGGATGGATGATCCTCCCTTGTCATCGCAGTGGTGATTAAAATCGTATTGTGTACTCTTTGCCCAGGGCACAACGCTTTAAAGTTGTTTTCTATTAGCCTGCCCTTGAATTTCTAATAATGTTAATCATTCTTCATTTAATAATAATGCCCATCTGTTCTTAATCCATTAATCTCTTTAACCGTTTACTTGTAACTTCTTTCCTTATAATTACCAGCCTCTTCTAATAATGAAATACTTGTATTTTTCTTGCTAGGCTGGTATGCTTTGTCGTAATCATAACTGTTTAATATCCTCTTCCTTCTTAAAAGCCTATTACTCTCAATTTAAGGCGTTTCTCCACGTTCGTTGAATTATCCTCTCTCCACCGATACCATAAAATGACGCACGTGTATAAATTAATGAAATTTAGTCACCATAAGAACGGTTTAAGTGTTCCTATATTAATTAAATAATGCGTTACGATTTCATTTAAACTTCTCGAAACATTGCAATCAATTTTAGTTCATTAGTAGAAACGTTTGAAATAAGCCTGCCTCTATTTCTCGGTTGTTATGTAATGGAATAACCAGTAATACTTTGTAGCTCGGATGAGGTAAGAATATTCCTAACCTAATAAAAAGTTTAAAATTTGTGAGGTACAGTTGAACGTAGGTATCCACTATTTAATCAAATGTTTATTTAGAGATTTCTACAAGCTTCAGTTATTACAAAATCGTTCCATTGAAACCTGGCAACATGAAAATATAATATTAATTCAGTTAATCCTGAATGGTTTTAATTTAAGAATAACGTCAAATTGGAAATATTAGTATTCATTTATAAATTAGTAAATAATTTGTTCCCAACATATTTATATACAAATATTCATTTTAAAAGAGATGTTCATAGTCGAAACACAAGCAAATTGGGGTAGATGTACCTCTATATAATCCGGTCAATTTAGACCAAAAAATGAGAGTGAAGGTGCATAAAGTCCCAACAAGCTGAAAATCAGTAAAATTGTTCAAAACATAATTATAAATAAAATTTAAAAGTTTCCCATCATTCCCGTGTATGGAAATTTTTTTACTCGAGGTCAAATGTCAGAAAATGAGTTTTTCGCGATTTTCAGCAAAACGGTAAGTTTTATCATAAAAGTACCCCAGACAAAAATTGCAGATCATAAGTTATCTATAAAAAATGTACCAATACTTTTTTTCCTACGAGCCACCGTTTCTGAGATATAACGATTCAAAAAGTTGTAAAAGTTGTTATCGTCATAAAGACATACGAAGACTTTTAGAGTGGTTCTCAACGCATGATCCTTTTCCAGAGGTTAACAAAATTGTTTCTATTGCGAGTGGTGTCGTTGGTGACGATAAAATTAATTGTTATAAAGCTCGTGAAGTTAGACTTGCTTCTACGGCAAAAATGACAGGACTGACATTCAATAATATTAAATTAAAACGCGCTGACAAAGTTGTTCCTCTTTTAGCTATGACTAGTACCATAAAAGTTCATGAAGAAAAAGTACCTATTGACCCTGTATTATTGTTCCAACGCATGAGTATTACTGCAGCATTTCAAGATGAAATAGAAAAATATTTTGAATTTGAATTAGCTCTCTACCCTTTATCGTTGTTTGATAACATCGGGATGCGTAAAACACAGAAGTCTGTCATTTACGATTGTTTTGAAAAGGTAAATATCGATATTAACAACACTAATGCGACACACATCATTACGAAGGATACTTACTACACCGCGTTGTGTGGGATAGCGAAGAAACATTCAACGTTATCTTAGATAAATACGTTCAGTATGTACGTCGACATTTTGGTTCCAGAGTTACTGTCGTAGTTGATGGCTATGATGATTGCACTAGAAATATCAAAGCTGCAGAACAACGTCGTCGAACTTTAGCAACATCTTCGTCTTCTGATATTTTATTTGATGAACTTATGACAGTTCCAACCAGTCAACAGAAATTTCTTACAAATACTTACAACAAGTCTCGGTTCATTTCAATGTTGAAAGAAAAGTTTACTGCTGAAAATATATTGGTAAAACAAGCTAATAATGATGCTGATGTATTGATTATTGAAACAGCAATAGAGCAATTCAATTTGACACATACAACTATTGTTGTTGGTGAAGATGTAGACTTACTCGTATTACTCACTGCTCGAACGCCAACTGAAAAAACTATTTTCTTCTTAAAACCAGGAAAACTCAACATCAATCGGATATATATTCATCAAAAAGTTTATCTACTTTTGTAAAGTGTCAAAATCATGTACTATTTTTACACGCAATAACTGGCTGCGATACGACATCTGCATTTTATAGGAGGGGTAAAACAGCAGTTTTCAAAATGTTTGAAAAACAAGATTTAATTCAATGTGCTGAAGTTTTTAAAAAGAGTAATTCAACTCAACAAGAAGTTATCACCAACGGCATCCGCTTTCTTCTTTCTATGTACGGAGCTTCTAAAAAAATTACCTGTTTAGATAAGCATCGATATGCATGTTTCGTTAAAAATTCTAAAAATAAAAAAAGTACAATTAGCTTGTCTTCCTCCAACCTCAGTTGCTGCTCATCAACATCTTTTTCGGGTATATTACCAAGTTCAAGTGTGGCTTGGTTATCAGCTAGACCCTACAGACTGGGGTTGGAAGTTGGTCAACAATATATTAGAGCCAGTTCAAACTTTACTCCCACCTGCGCCGGAAAAACTGCTGAACACAATTTTTTGCAACTGCAAAAAGGGATGCAGTGCTAAATGTGGTTGCAAAAAAGTCGGACTGTTTTGTTCTCTGGCATGCACAAATTGTCAAGGTCGGTCGTGCTCTAATGTTGAATCACCAACAGTGGAGGATTCGTTTGATTCCGACGAAGTGTCATACGATACATCGCTATTGACGCAATTTACTTGCATCCAAAATGAAGATGAAGAAGAAGCAGGAGAAGAAGAACAAGAAGAACAAGAAGAAGATCAAGAAGAAGAACAAGAAGAATTTGAAAGTTACGAATCAGACGAATGAACTTCACCACTTTTTTTAATTTACATCGCTTTTATCTTTTCCAATCTTTGAAATTTTCCGTTATTTTGCAATAGTTTCAAATTAAACAGGATCACAACTGACCCGTGGAGTAGGCCTACTGGGGAAACCACGTTAAAAAAAACGCGCTAAGTACACTACCTCATAGGTGGCGTGGAAACGTGTGCATATTATGACGATAACAACTTTTACAACTTTTTGAGTCGTTATATCTCAGAAACGGTGGCTCGTAGGAAAAAAGTATTGGTACATTTCTTATAAATAATTTTATGATCTACATTTTTATCTGGGGTACTTTTATGATAAAACTTACCGTTTTGCTGAAAATCGCGAAAAACTCCTTTTTTTGACCTTTGACCTCGAGTAAAATTTTTTCCATACACGGGAATGATGGGGAACTTTTAAATTTTATTTATAATTATGTTTTAAACAATTTTACTGATTTTCAGCTTGTTGGGACTTTATGCACCTTCGAATGTCTAAATTGACCGGATTATATAGTATTTTATCATCATCCCATCTCTTGAATATATCTGTAAATTTACCTTCTTGGTACTGTTGTTAGAATGTAAAATTAAGAGGTTCAAATTTACTGTCAGAATTTTGTAGCGAAAATGTATAACACACAGACAGACTGATAGGCATGCTGACTGACAGACAGATCAACACATACACACAGGAGGTACGTCGAATGTAGAAATAAAAATAAAGATAAAAATAAAAATAGAAATGCAAATGGAAATGGAAATGGAAATGGAAATGGAAATGGAAATGGAAATGGAAAGGAAACAGAAACAGAAACAGAAACAGAAACAGAAACAGAAACAGAAACAGAAACAGAAACAGAAATAAAAATAAAAATTCTTTATTGCCGTAAGTCTTTCGCAAAAAGACATTGGCATTGTCAAAAATACACACTTTTTTACATTTTAAAACTAAAATAAAACAGGAAATATACAAATATATATATATATACACAAATACAGTGAGAGCAAAGAAAAAACGAGGAAATTCAAACATAAATATACAAATATAAATAGGATGTGGCTATTTATACATACTGTCCAGGCAATTCACGCCGCACATGCGCGATGACGTTCAAACATATTGATATAGTAAGAATTATAAGGTTAACCATCAGCAGTCTGTGGTGTAATACTTAGTGTTCCCGATTCTCACACGTGAGGTCGACGGTTCGAATCCGCTTGCTACAGTTTTTTTTTTACCACATTTTGTTAACTAAAATACGTAATACGAATATTTCTTTAGGTTAGTTCGTTGGGTTAAATATGTTAATATTTTTTGATGTAGTATAGTTGTTTATGATAGATAATGTCCCTTGCCCTCGACGGCTATACTGTATGTATAAATAGCCAATTTCTTATACATACTGTATGTATAAATAGCCAATTGCGTATACATACTGTATGTATAAATAGCCAATTGCGTATACATACAGTATGTATAAATAGCCACATCCATATAAATATTTAAAAAAAGCAGTTATGTGTTTAGAAACTCACTAAAGGAATAAAAAAAATAATAAACACCACCAAAATTCATCAACTTCCAATTCCAGAAGCCAGGGCTTGTGTGGAAGGGGGTTACATATTAAAAAACGCGGATATACAAGCATTTCCTCCGACAGTGCTAGTGCCGAAGCCATGATTCGAACCCGGCGGTGCGATGTCCGTGTGATTAATCGCGATTACCACCTCGCGCCTTAACCCACTAGGCTATCGACCAGACAATAAAGCACATTTTCAACTAAATAAGACTTGAGTCGTTTTTTAAATAAATAGATATGTTGTATGGATTTTAGATATTCTGGCAGAGTATCGAAGGATTTAATTGCATTATAATATGGCCCTTTTTCGTAAAAAGTGTGATGGTGGATTGGTACTCTTCGATCAGCTCCATGATATTGATTGACATATTTCGTTGTTTCTGACAAATATACTGGGATTCTTTTTAACAAATAAAACAAGTTTATAAATATACAAAGATGGGACAGTAAGTGAATTCAGTTTTTTAAAATACGGTCTACATGTTTTACGACTGAAAATTCCTACTATACATCTAACGAGTCGTTTTTGAGTTACAAGTACTTTCTGCCAGTGTACGGAAGATCTCCAGTATATTATGGCGTATTCCAAAATATTTTGTACATACGAGAAATAAAATATTCGTAAACTATCTATCGACAGTTGATCTCTTAAATATCGTGACTAACATGAAGAATTTAATCTTGATTTTAAAATATTTGTATAATTTTCTTAATTTAATTTACTGTCTAGCGTTACTCTAAGAAATTTCACATGGTCTGCCTATTTAATTGACATACCATTTAAAGAGATATACAATGATTGATCAACTGTAATAGTTGGAGAACATGACTAGGGAAGTTTTACTTGCATTTAGATTCAAGCCATTTGTTTCACAAAATTGTGTCATATCAGAGGTTGTAGTGGTAAGTTAGCTACCACACATGAATTGTCATCAGCGTATTGACATAAATTATTTATTCTTAAAGTTTCCTGTAAATCGTTAAAATAGAGTACAAACAGTGGTGGCAACAATATAGACCCCTTAGGTACACTTAGCTGTATGGCCACTTTATCAAAAAAATAGGATTGTAATATTCCATCCTTAAAGGTAGTAATTGATGTGATTTGAAATCGATCGGTAAGATAAGATTCAATTAATTTTTTGGATATTCCCTTAACACCGAAAAGTTCTATATTTTCCAGCAAAATTGAATGGTTGATGGTGTCAAAAACTTTTGACATATCAAAATAGAGGCAAGCGACTTTATTATTTAGGTCAAGTGCTGTAATAATATCAGAAAGTGAATGATAAATAGCTTGTTCAGTTAAACAGTTTGGTAAGAAACGAAACTGACATTTCTTAATAAGTTTGTGTTCTGTAAAGAACGATATCATTCTAACATAAATAATCCTTTCAATAACCTTAGAAAAATAGGGTGGAACTGATACGCCCCTGTAATTTTCAATATTTTATCTATCGGCTATTTTATGAATTGGTATTGTCTTGCTAGTTTTTAATTTTGAAGGAAATACATCTTGTAGAAGACAAGTATTTATTATGTTAGAGAGTGGATCGACAATTTCAGAAACAACTTTTTTTTAATATAGTTATAGGAACCTCATCTAAACCGGGCGATTTTTTATTTGGCATTATAACAATAATGTTTACAATTTCTTGAGTATTAGTAGAATAAAAAAATATGCTTTGCTGATTTTGAGAAATTGTGTAATTTCTTTCTCCCGTAGGTTATGACGGAGAGTGAGGAAATTCTTCACTAAATAAGTTTACAAGTACTTCAGGGTCCATTATTTTATTGTTTTGATTATTACTAACTGTTGTTGATTTTGAGTATTTTTTTTGTTATATTAGTATATTTATTGAAAATGTCCCAAGTTGCTTTTGATTTATTTTCAGCGTTACATATTTTATTATTATTAAATTGTATTTTATAATCCAGTATGTACTTTTTGTGGGTTTTCTTTTCACTTTTGTATAGATTTAATATATTATTGCAGTTTGTATTTTTATATAATGTGACGCCTCTTCGTCGGTTTTGCAACTTGCACTTTGAAACTAGTGCAAGCGGTTTTTGCTTCGAGCGCTAGTTTCTGATTTTAAGTGTAGAAACACCACTTTCTCTATTAGCGGTATAATAGAGGCCCCAAATAGAATCAGTGAAGACGGTTTATTACCAGGGGTCGGAACGTAGGCCGTCTTTCTCATGGAATGGACAGCTGTAAAAAATTTTGTATTTGCGACACTTTTACTTTTCAGGACAGTCTAACTTGGAGGAGTGACTCAAAATAAGACACACAAAACGTTTTAATGATATATTGAAACTATGTACATGTCAAGAAGGAAAATCTTAAGATATATCATATAGAAATATATTTAAAACTTCTGGTACATTTATCTA
The DNA here is from genome assembly GCA_963675555.1 of Leptura quadrifasciata. Lineage (NCBI taxonomy): Eukaryota > Metazoa > Arthropoda > Insecta > Coleoptera > Cerambycidae > Leptura > Leptura quadrifasciata. The sequence goes on from OY776677.1 coordinate 54,296,950, forward strand.
TATAAAAATAATTAATACAGGTACTTGACATTCGTGAAAATGAAAAGAAATTTTCAATTACCCAAGTTTTGTAACCCTAATTTTATGCAAAATTTCTATTTTTACTCTCTGACTAGATTTACTGCAAAATGATATTAAGTAAGTAGACGCGGCATATACAGGGCAAACAGAAAAGTGAAAGCAAAATAACGGGTATGACTAGCAAAGCAAAACTGTGGCTCGACACGTTCAAATGTGAGTAATTTAGGACTGGCTCCACGACAGACAGACAAGTTACTAAATCTCTATGGATTTTAACAAAATTAATTAATCTAGAATATTTCGGAGAAGCTAGAATTTACTACTTGACGTTGCGAACCTGGTTATCGGATTTTTACTGAATGAAACAAGTCGGTATGGCTCAGTTGGAGTGTCCCACTTAAAGGCAGCGCCCCCTAAAGAGCCTCAAAGAAAATAAGCTACTAAGCAAACAGATTCGGACATCAAGTTTATCAGGAATTAATTGGTCTTTGTTATTTGCGATTGTGAATGCAAAATGACTTATTTCGTTAACGGTGTATCTTTTCTGGCAAAGTGACAGTGCGACTCAGGTGGAGTGTCCCACTTAAAGGCAGCGTCCCCGACTGAGGATTTCGCAGTCACTTAGTTAATTTGCAAAAATGAAGTTTTGAAAAAAATTACTACAAGTCGCTGAAGGCGCAAATTATCGAAATGTAACAAAGACAAATTAACGGTATTCAAATGATTACGGCAAATATTCCAAGTCCAAAATTACCACAAATTGGATATGACTTTAGAATAGCAAATCCCTACCAAAAGTCGACTGGTCAGGTCGAGCGCGGAAAACCAAAGAGAACTTTAGCAGGAGGCCGATTCAGGATCTCCCCGTGTTGAGCTAGAAATCAGAACGTTTAGCACAGAATGCGCGGGCACATCTCAGCCATGCAGTCTTCAGTCGACGGCGAGGCAGAATGTTTATAACTAGTAGCGTTAATTGATATAAATAATAATTTTCTGATAATTTAGATGTTCGGAATCGCTTACAAATAACTTACTTATATTATTTCGGAAAAAGAATGAATTTAATAGTCCCAGTATTAATAATTATTAATCTAAATAATTTATTATTAATTCGTTCCCAAATGAAATTTTAAACTTGACTATTCCTTGAAATACTTTACTTCAAACAAAATACGGATATTTTAATTATGAAAGTATAAAGGGTGTGCTTAAAAAGAAATAGAATTCTGGTTTTCAAGAAAATCAAAATAAAAGTAATAGTGATATTTTCTATTCGAAAATAACTTCATTACAATAAAAGGCACAAGCACAGAATGCGCACCACCATTCTTTTAATTCTAGAGTTAGCCAACATTTGTGATTTGTATTTTTCATAGATTTCCTTTATTTTGGAAACGTAATAACAAAATAATATAAAAATGTATTTATGAAAGAATTGTACTTACCTTCAGCACTCTTTTCAAAATAAACGTGATCCCAGGTTTCAGACCTAATAAGTTTTATAAAATGATTGATATTATCCTCATTGAATGATCGTCTAAATGTATATATTGTATTGCATTGACTATCTACAGTTACATTTACTTTGAAAATTATTGGATTATGATCTGACAAGGGATAATTTAAAACATCGCAATTTATTGACGTAATAGGTATGTTACTGAAAATATTATCAATAATTGTCTTCGTTGCATTTCTAGTAATGTATTTAACATGAGGAATTAGCCCATAGGTGGCAAAAAAATCCTTCAGTGCCACGGCTGTAATAAGTTGAATACTGTTGGGCCTAAAATTAGCATTGACATCTCCACACACAATAATAAAACTAGTAATTGAAAAAAGATAATTTAAAATTTCCTCCAGTGTTTCTAAAAATACATCTATGTTTCCTATAGGTGATCGATAAACACATAATAATATGCAATTTACATTACACAAAAGAAATTTTCAACAGGCAAACTCTATATGTTGATAAATACATGGAAATTTAAGAGCAACTTGCTCAATTTGAAAGTTTTGCTTAGCATAAATCACAGTACCACCATTCAACATAATGTTTCTACAGCGATTATCTACTAATTTGTAATTAGGTATAACATAATGTAAAAATTTTTAAGCCTTTAAGAAATGCTCTTGATAGCATACGATTGTTGGTGTATATTGATTTAGAAATACGTCAATTTCAATTGATTTGTTCCGTAGACTTTGAACATTTATTCTTATCAAGTTGAATTGGTTACTTATATCACCAGTGGTATTTCTTGATTTAACAGTAAGGGAAACATTCGTTATCTCGAAAAAGGGTATTCCTTTTTCTAGTAAATCCCTAGGCCAAGTATCGGCTTTATATAACTCCGGTAACAGATCTGGATCAACACCAACTTTAAAACATTCACAAACAGGATTCTTCCACTTGAGAAGATACTCGACGTGAAATACATTGTCAGGAAATTTGTCCCCTAAATAGCCCTTCATCTCCGCCGCTGTAATGCCTGGTGTCGCTTTGCCCACATAAAGCCAGGCTCTTCTTACCACTGCAGAGAGTTTAGGTCCATTGCTTGTTGCAGCTATGGTAGCGTTTCCAAAGATTTTCGTGGTTTGACGTTTGCCTTGTATATTAGTGCGGTGACTCTCGATGACATCCGTATTAAAAACAGTTTTTTTTTGGTACAACATTTTTGTTATTATCAAGACCGATAACTTTGTTTGCCCATTTCATATGATCCCGTCGTTATTGCTAATGGGATTAGGTCGTTTTTATAGTAAAAACGCCTATAAAGCCACAATGACTTTTAAAGAAATTAATTTATATTCATTTGTGCACCAAATAAGATAAACTAATGTGCGAAACCCAACCGGCACCAAAATAACAGTAACTTGGACGGTGACCTCGAAAGAGTAACTCTATTACGTAATCGCCACTAAATTTACTATTTTGATGTAAAAGTAGCTTCATTCGACAAATGTACAGTCTCTTAGTTCTCATGTTGCTTGTTACATGTGAGTTATATGTGATTTCTAGGTAGAATGCCTGGTATTGAGAATGTTATAGTTGCCAGTGAAATGACCTCAAAGTTTTCAGAACATGAAAGTGGTAAACGATAGTAGCAACGACAAACTTACGTTACGGAAAGGTTTTATAGTTATTACGGTGATCTGCGGAGGGGATGTAAAGCCGTCAGGCTCTTGTCTATAAAATTATTAGTCATGTTTCATTGACCGTGATTGCTTATACTGTTAGACCACCACAGGAAATTCCGGAAGAGACTACTTCTTTGGACAACAGCCGTGACGACCTGCATTCTACTATAGAAAATTATATAAGTTTTATTTTATAGTATTGTATTTAGTAAAATAGACAGACAGACACATAAAGTAATACTAAGTTACCTGAGTCGTAAACCCTTAATAGGAACGTGTCTGCTGACAAAATACTTCAAAGTTCCTACAACAGTTTCGGCTACGTTCCGGCGGCTAGCTGTGCTAGTTGGGTAACTAATTTTGAGTTGAAAAAAACAAAAAAAAGTTTTCTGCATATTGAGTGCCGTTGTCATTGTACATATCGTCATTAGGTTTGACAGCAGACTTTCATTTATTTAATTTTGCCACTGAAATCATTGGAAGATAGTACAGGTTTAGTTTCAGTATTACTCTTATAGTATTCTATTTAGTTTTAACGGAAATGGACAAAGTCGTGCAGGAATGAACTATAAACATCGCAAAATCAGTTGTAGAAGCAAGCAACACGAATTTAAAAGAGCAGTAAAGCTCCAACAAAAGTCGCAGTTAACACGTCGTGGTGCTATTCCCACGTAACCACAAAGTTATTGAAACTTAACCGGATAAGTTCTAGTTCGCGGAAGTTTCTATCGCCGAAAAATTATTCCCCATATTGGCAGCACGCAAGTAATGAGAACGTTCCTATTACGTACCCGTGACTAGTGGAAAAACAATTTGAATAATTATTGCTGTTATGTTATAATAGTTAATTGGGCTAGCAGGGTCACATTAACTGGAACATTTTGTTTTCCAATTTCAATAATATATGGGCTCACCTCAACTGTATATAATTTAACCAAACTTTGAAATATTTAAGGATAATCTGAATAATTTTATTATATAATTAAAAAATTATACAAGCAATAATTTTACTGCAACGCTGCACTATATGTATAAGGATAATAAATTTGCGAATTAAGATAGTTTAATTAGGTTATTCTGATTAGGGTGGTGTGGTGATTATGTCGTGTTTGATAAATAAGGATAGATTATATAGTAATAATTTAACTGTAATAACACAATAATAATAATAATTAGATAAACAAAATATTTTCCCGCAAATCGTTTAAAGAAAAAACAAAGACAGAAATTAAAATCTCGTTTAATTTTGAAAAGAGCATGATTAATTTTTTTTACAAATAAAATTAACATTGCCGAGAAATTCTCAGTAAAATATGTTGAGTAACTATGGAAACGCATCGATATTGAATTGTTAAACTTGGGTCTTGGGTCCTGGATACGTTTACAAAAGTTGGATATACAACGTATGCACTAAATCTAGGATAGTTGGGCATAGCCAATGAGGTGGACGGATACCGCATACGTCACACTTCGATAATATAGAACATCTGCAAACATTTTATAACTTTACTTTCGACGTTAATTAAATAATAAAATACGATCGTCGGTCATAAATTAAAATGCATGAGAGAGATAAGGAAGAAGATATCTCTTTCGCGCGTTCCCCTCTCGTATACCTAAAGAAATATTCGTATTACGTATTTTCATTCGGGAAATTATGTATTATAAGCAACTATACTACATCAAATAACATTAGCCCAACTTAACTTAACCTAACCTTAATCGAGCCGAAATACATTTCGCACAAGATGTAGTAAATAAAACTGTAAAAAGTTTACTCGCATCCTCGAGTCCACGCGTAAGAAGCGGGCAACCAATTCAATTCGACAAGACTGTATGACAGTTGGTGTTTTCGAGAATTCAAGCTATGGGAAGTGAAACTGCGAAATGATGAAGGGTGATGATGAATTTTCAATTTATTGAACTCCTTCGGAACTAGTGAAGGCAGTGAAGCTCAGTGAGTTCAATACTTCTCTTCAGAGGACAACGTTTCCATTTGACCGCACGCCACAAAAATGACACAGCTGCAGTTTTCACGTGAACATACAAGTCGGAAGCGCTAGGTCAGAACATTGTTTTTTTCATATTTTTAGTTAATATTAGTGTTTTACAGGACAGGGTGGACTAGGATCCACCTGCCTAGGGGCAGGAATAAATATTTGGTCAATGTAACTGTCAAAGATTCATGCTAAGACGGTCTGAAGGACGTTTTGTTACACTTCCTAATTGGACTGTTAGAAAAGTCATCTGATGGGTTCGACTTGACTCAGACAAATAGAAAATTTATACTTACTTCAATTTGGCTCAACGGTACTACTCAGATGATATTAACTGCAACGTGTTTGCACTGTCTACGGCTAAAATTGGACAGGACGACTGGGACAATACAGTTTCTAACTACTATCCAATGGCTTATATTAGAGCAATCGACTGACACCAAAAAGATTCAGCTTGAAAAGTTTCTTATTTGAAAATTTGTGGGCTTCTGGTTTGCCGCCTGCATTCAGGAAACGCTGGTCCCATATACACAGTACATGGTAAAAGAGCGTCATGTGTTCCGAATCATTGAGAAACATATACGCAAATACGGCGTAAAACATTAATTTATTGCCAAAAACAACTGCTAAAAAATTTTGACGTCCGAGGGAAACCTCCTTTCTGGAACTTCCTTGAGGAAGTACCAAACAGTCCTCATAGGCCATACCTTGCATGAATTGCAGTAGGACACAACGTCGGATCGCAAAAGATTTATTTTTGTCCTTTTTGAGTTTCTAAAATGATGCCTTGTGCATAATGCACCACGTCCCATAGTGTGAAATTTTATTACAAAATTACGTCCCGTGGTGTGAACTTTCGTTGAAGTTCCAAAACCGACGTCGTGTGAACTTTCATTACAGTTAGAAAAATGACGCTTCGTGGTGCATCACGTCACGTCCCGTCTTATAAATTTTACTGCAGTTACGAAAATGATGCTTCGCAATCTCGTCTCGAGAACTTTCCTTGTACTTCCAAAATATCTTCCCGGCGGCATTTTTACGTGTCGCACGAGATTTTCCCTTATTTAGAGCAGGATGACATTTGGTACATTTAGGTTGGTTCTTTAACATAACATAGTGGAAACAGTTTGAGATAGGCTTAGTAATGGTGCAGAGAGGGATATATTCGAATAGGTACCTTCTTAGTTTACAAGATGCAACCTTAGGACTACCCGAACAGGCAAATGGAAACTGCGTTGACAAAATTAATCAGCTTGCTCCTTGCTGATAATAGTCACGATGCTCGATCCGTAGATGATTAGCCATACCTCCTGATGTTTCGTAATTCACCTACTATTGTCATTAATTGTGATATAATCTTTCAAATATGAGACTAAGAAAACGCATCATATATATCTTACATTAATTGTGATATAATCGTACCTAATATGAGAAAGAAATCGAATCGTATATATCTTATATAAACTTCGCAACATTCTTCCAATTGATATTTTAAAAATGACAAACATATCTACTAGAATCTATATTTCCACCGTATACCGTATATTATGATGCCGTAGCATCATAATATGGGGTGGAATATATGACACAGCCTATTGAAAAACCTAAAAATTGCCCAAAAATGGATGCTTAAATCAATGCTTTCGAAAAATCGAAGGTATTTTAAAGAACAAAGTTTTTCTACCAGCAAATCGTGGTTATAAGCGTTGTTTTTTTACTAATACCTACTTTTACGTATTTTGATACGCCGGATCTATTGGCGTAAGTCACAGATCCCAGTAGTGATCCTATATCAAGTTATTCTCGAGAGACTTCCAGAAATAGTGCTTTTAGCATTTTCTATTGAAGTATACAGAAAAATTAATATACAAATGTAATTTTTTGCTTACTTTGATACACCGAATCGAATGAAATTAGTGCCCAATCTCAGAAATGGTTCTATCTCGAATTATTGACCAGAATTTGTAAAAATGATACTTTTTCGCTTTGTTTCTTCACGTATACAGAACTATTAATATGTTAGCATCTATTTTTATATATTTTGATAGGCAAGAGTGATTGGTCCCAGATACCAGATGTGGCTAAATTTCGAGGTATTTGCGAGATACCGTCAAAAATTATATTTTTCACATTTTATTTTAAGATATACAGAAATATTAATATTTTTACGTATTTTAATACGCCGGGTCGTTTGGTGTAGGGCCCAAATTCAAGAAGTGATCCAGTTTTGAGTTATTCATGAGAAAATGCCAACTATAATGTTTTTTCGCATTTTTTATTGAGGTGTGCAGAAAGATTTTTCTGATCATTTATTTAACCTCGGGCTATTTTCGCTATCAAGGCCAATCACCGACGCCAGAAGATAAGCTCATCAGTGTAGGCACTGGGACCCCTTAACCTGGAAATTTTGCCAAACCCCCACACTTTCTCGTGGTGTAGGGTTATTTAACGTGCTCACGTCGTAGATACACGGAACTCACAGTTTTACATCTCTTTTGAAAGATGGTGACACCAGCAGATCTGCTCATCCACTATATCTCATCGACCTACCCGGGCCGTCTGCGTGGAAGGACGCGCCACTGTCTATCACACCACCAAGCCTACAGAAAGATTTATATACAATTGTTATTATTTACGTATACGTTGGTGCCGGGTCGATTGGTGATAGTGACAGATTCCAAAAGTGACTCAATTTCTAGTAAATCACCAGAATACATCAGAAATAAATTTTTTCGCATGATCTTTTGAGATATTTAGAAATATTTACATGTTAGTTATTACGTATTTTGATATGCCAGATGAATCGTCGTTGATATCAGATATCAAAAGGGGCTCAAATTCTAATTATTCGGGAGAAAGTTCCAAGACAAAGGTTTTCCCTCATATTCTCTTGGGGTATCTATGGAAATATTAATATGTCAGGTATATATGGTGCATTGAAAATGACAGGTCAGAATTCTGATATGAATCTAAATATAGTCTAGCCGATAGCCGCATTGATTAAGGCGCCAGGGGGCAATCGTGATTAATCGAATGGGTATCGCGCTAGCGGGTTCGAGCCCCGTCTCCGGTACTGTCGGAGGAGATGGTTGTATGCCCGCTTTTTTCAATGTGTAACCCCCTTCCGCACAAGCCTCTGGCTTCTGGAATTGGCGGTTGTCTCATTTCTGTTTATTTATTGTATTATTTATATTCAGTATCTTCAAAGGTATGAACTCTTTTAGTTTCAACAAAACCAAACAAATGTTTTAAAAAATCTAATACCATATTTTCGCGAACTGTAACTGTCACCCAACATATTTTGCTTTTTACAGTGCTATTATTAACTGCTGGTTAATATACAATATTAAATTAAACATGATTAATAGTGTATTGTAAAACATAATATTTAGTAACGAGTAGAATTATTATTGCTAATGTTAGTTTCGATAAAATAAATTGCATTATTTCTCAAAGAAGAAATAATGTAAAAACTAATAAAGATGATCGAAAACGAATTAGTTTAGATACTAACATGTTAATATTGCCATATTTCTCAAAAGAACATGGCTGCTTCTGGGAGAGCGACGCCAGTCAATCTGGCGTATCTGGTATATTAACGTTTCTTGTAAATAATTCGAGATAGGAGCACTTTTGGAATCTAAGATCCGCGTCAATCGATTCATCTTATCAAAAAACATCAAATTGGATACTACTCTGTTGATAACTACGTACTACTCAAAAGAAAATGTGAAAACACCATTTCTTTTAGTTTTCCGTCAATAGTTCGAGATATGACTACTTTTGGGATATGAGACCTACGCCATACAATCCGGCGTGTCGTAATATTTACAAGTGGATAATAACAAATATTTCCTATACCTTGAAAAAAAAAAAATGAGAAAATATTATTTTTGACAGTTTCTCGTAGATATTTCGAAAGGACCCCTTCTTGAGATCTGGGACCAACGTCAATCGATCCAGTGTATTGAATTGGATACTAATATAATATATTCAAAAGAAAATGTAATAATACACCATTTTCAACACTTTCTCGTTAATGGTTCTAAATTGGACCACATTTGGTATGTTTGAACTACGCAGATCGATTTTACTGGAATAATACATCAAGAACAGTTATAAAATCCTTCGGATATTTTAAAGCCAGCGGGACCCCTTTCCATATTTCAAGGTAAAATAATATTCCTGAACACTTAAATATATACAATATACAATTACGAACTATTCTGCAAAAAGAAATCAATATTTTTTATTAAACGCAATTTATATTCATTCGAACAAATACTCCCATAATTGAAAACTATCTTTCATGGCTTTATTTCATTTATTAAATTCATATTTTTCCAGCAAATATTATTTGTTAGTTATAAATACTTAAATAAAATCAATCTTATATTAAAAAACTGCTGCCCAAGGAATCACTACTTCCACATCCAGATTTTGTATCCAAGTCTTATACACACTAAATCCCAATGTAATATTTTACTCCTTTTAATAATAGGATGGGGTGCCAATGGAGGTGGTAGAGGGGAGGGGGTAGCTAATGCCAAAAAAATTTCTTGAGACATTTCGTTCTTGCATACACACTAAATCACATTTTATTTTTTTTACTCCCTTTCATAATAGTGCAGGGGTGGTATTGGGGGCGGCTGATGCCAAACTTTTTTTTGTGACCTTGACTTTTCGTACATGCCCTAAATTGCAATTTTATGGCCTCTTACCTGCTTGCTTTGCATATTTACCCTTATTTACCCTATTTATCCCCAAACCAGTCAAAGGAATATAATATAGTTCCAGATCTCGTTGTAATACATAAGTTACCGAATTTCAAGTCAATATCATAAACGGTTCCAGAGTAAACGTGCGTACAAAGAAAGTTACAGACCGACAGACAAAAAATTGTTTTCGTTCAAATTTAAAATCTCGACGTTTTATGACATTTTAAGTCTATTTCAATAAAAAAATTGCGTTACTATACTTCCATTGGACGTGGAAGTAATTATTGCGAAGAATTAACTTTAGATGTAATTTTAAAATAATTTTAGAACATTTATTAGTCTCAAACTTAAGTAATTAATATTCACATTGAATCAACGTAAAATATTTTATAAATGACTAAGGCATAAAATGATTTCCTCATGATGTCAGGTGCATTTATTATGCAAGAAATAACTGAATGTAAAAATAATATTGTAAAATTGGGTTAAATAAACTTGTTATTATTATTATTATTATTATCATCCGAAACGCAATACTGGCTAAAGAGCATAGAGGATATTCGATGAAAATTGCTATATTAAAATCCTCACCAGCCAAGCTAAAATATCATGAAATACATCTGGTCATAATTTGTTTTGTGAATTTGCGTTTTAAATTAAATCTCTTTAGTCTTTCAAGTTAGATTAGCTTGGGTCGGGCGTAAAAGGTTGCCCCTTGCTAACGCAACAATCTTTGCAAGTTCGTTTATTCTGTCTGGAAATGGTTTAGCACTAAGAGTATTTTTTTCAACTATTAATGTTACCTTAACTCAATTTAGTAATGGAGAAAGTTAAAAGATTTTGATTTAGAACCTTTGAAGTCTTGATGTGAGACTGCCTCTGACGTGAATTCCACAAATATTAAGACACTTGACTAGCACCGCATTCGACTAATCTACTCGATACGCATTTCGCCTACCAATCTAACATCATTTGAAAATGATTAAATCTAAAGATGATTGAAATAGAGGTTTTAATGATTGACGAAATGCGCGGCGACAAGAGGATTCGAATGTAGTATCCTACACTTGAATGAAGAGATTTTTAATTTGTGGAAACTACAATTCAGGCAACGAAAATAGTACTTGAAATAGTTTGCGGTTACAAAGTAAAAAATAAATTCACAGAGTAAAGATAGTCAAATGCCTTCAATTTAAGTGTAGATGTATATTAATTGTGCTGTATTTAGGGGCCAAAATATTTTTAAATTTTATTCTCAAACACGCGACCTAGAGGAACCGGCGACTAGCGCGTACGTGGAGCAACTGGGCATCACAGTCTAACACTTCTAACTGAAATTTCCGAGTAGTAGTCAACCAGGCATGCTCATCTATCCTAAATGGCATCTCCCAGGGATCATTCCTAGGACCTATACTTTTTAACTTATACGTAAACGACGTGCCACCCCCTACAGACCATTGAAAAACCCGCTGCCTATACGCCGACTATACCGCAATACTAACGACCTCTAAAAACCCACAAGTACTGATAGACATCATACAAAGACAGACAGACACAAAAATTAAATTTTACGAGGACTGGGGATTACTAGTAAATATAAATAAAACGCAAACAATATGCTTTTCTAGAAAAATTCAAATTATAAACGCAAAATTTAAAATAAAAGACCAACTATTCATATGGAAAGACCAGGTTAAATACCTAGGGGTTGAACTTGATAAAAAACTCTTGTTCAACAGACATGTTCAGAACGTAAGAATTAGATCTTGGACCGATGCTCCTCTTTCTATCCAATACTAAAAAAATGCTTCCACAGATACCGCCTTCCTTATTTATAAAACTTATATTCGTCCCATACTTACTTACGCCGCCCCTATATGGTACCCCCTTATTTCTAAAACACATCAATCCATCCTTTAGTATGTACAGAATAAAATACTTAGAATCAATGTTAAACTCCCACCTACAGTCCCAGTACAACTATTGCACGACTTGATAGGGACACCGACACTTAATAACTTTATATTAAGACGACTGCTACCCAATCTTGCTCAATCCTTTGTCTCATCCACCAATCCGCTTTTTGTCAATCCGCTTACCGCCAAATTCCTATATGCTCCCACACACTTTTCCGTAAATTCTATATACACCCCCTAAAACAAATTATTGTAAACTGTTTGAAAGCAATATATAAAATGCAAAAAACAAAAAATAGAAAACTAACAAAAATCTAGAAAATAATGCAAGACAAAAAATGCGCAAAATAAACACAAAAAATCTCAAAATCTAACAATAAAAATATATGAATCAAATTACTTACAGTCATTGAAAACCAAAAGAGCCATTACAAACTCACACACACACACACACACACACACACAAGAGCCAACATGGTGCACGCAGCGACGCACCAACCAACCTTACAAACTAACCCTTATACTAATATCATTCACTACACTAAACATCCAAAAAACATGGAGACATAACACAAAACCAACATCCAGTGATACAGATAGCCAATGAGCAAAGCTATCTATTGATAAAACAACTCAGGGTAAGCATCGGACTTCGATGGATAGCCCCAGGCATCGTTATACACTACTCCCGGGTATCAGTTCACCGATCGAGCTCAACTAATAAAAACATCAGTTCAGCGATTGGCTTCGGGTAGTCAACATATCAGTAATACCAAAACATTTCTCTGCAATAGTGACTAACCTGCGTAGCAGCACCTGTGCATATATATAACAAATCGTTCCAAGTTAATCTTTTTAGGAGATCGAACCAAAACAAATCGCTTGTCTCCCGGCGATCCTAGGGCTATATATATAGTCCGACTTTAAGAGAATTCGAACCACAGACGCATGAGACTTCGGACCCAACCCCGGATAGAGGCAAGGATGGACCACCACAACGAGCCCAGGACAGCTCTCGCGTCCGTCTCATTAACAAAAAGCAGGGTCAGCGTCCCACATCAGCCAACTATCAACTTCTTCGACGTTGATGTACCGCCATGATGCCAGGCGTCTTTCTCCCACCGATGCCGAGGCATGCTCAGTCATCATTCAGTCAATAGCCAAAGCAGCAGGAAGGTTTTCCGATGCAGCCAGGAATGTGACGCTCAGGTTCGCTGTTAGGCCACACGCTACTCCCAGTACAATGAGGGATCGAACTCTTCCACCAGCAACACCAACAATGCCGTTCGCCCCTCCAGTGCTTACGGCGTCACAATAAGCTCCGCCCAAGACGGAAACGGGCCTTTATGAAAATCATCCACAATAAATCACAGAAATGGACTGAATAACCCCTCCACCGACTACCACGTACCGCCGACACCGCTCGAAGTCGACAGGGGGCCCATTCCCCCAACAAACGATGTTTTCGAGGACACCATCCATTAGTTGATCCATCCATTCATCCATCCATCGAGTATGTTTATAAGTCTTGTCGATTGACAGAGAATAGTGTGTCAATAAGGTGACAAAACAATCCAATTCGGTGATAACTATAGACATCTTTTATTGATTAATTACAAATTAATCTAATTTTGCACTTGTTGAGTGCGAAAATTCAAACGGAAGTTGAAAATGCCTACTTAAAATTTTTTTATATTAGCACGCTAAATTTTAAACAATGTTTAAGGGAACCATAATAATGCAAAATTTATTTGCTATACAGATTGATGAATATTGCAGTAATGTCTGCCGGGTAGTGAAATTTTGAGGTTGAAATTGTGAAATATATAAAATTGAAAGGAAAAGAAAATCAAAAACCTTATTTTCGTATGGACAGAAGTATAAATAACTACTTCTACGAGGATAGAATTTCTTTTACAGAAAACTCCATATGCTCAGAGTACTTTTTCGTTTACTACATCAAAAATAACGAATTTCTATATTGTATCATTTCTGCTGAAAGCATAAATAAGCAAAATATTATCTAATATTGCTTCTTCGTAATGAAGGTTTGAAATGAAAAAGTCAGTCATCTGCTAGCATTCCAATGGACAAACTTAGGACAACGTTCCAAATCTACGAGATTGTAATGAAGAAAGAGATGAAGTAAATGACGAAGAAATCCACAGAGGCATTGATGCTTCAACGTTTCGTGAATTATTGTTGCTTGAAACACAGGAAAAATTGACCTAGACGAGGATAATGATAACGAAGAATTTAATGACGAACAATCTGGTCCGTTGAAACGAAAGTGATACTGTAATAAATACTATTGTATACAGGGTGATTATTCAGTGGGTTGTCCCCACCAAAAGAAGTTAAAAAAATTAAGAAATAAAAAATTTGGAAAAAAAATTACTTTATTCTTTTTTGTAGAAGTGCGCCGTCTATAACTAACCAATCTGACGTAATACGGTGCAACGAAACCACTTCCTTTCTTATGTGGTATGGGTAAAAACGACTCTCGCGTATAGGGTACTTATTGAAGGGTCCTGTTCTAGTAATTCTAGAACTTCTTCATCTACTTCAACAGGACGATTTACTGCACGTTCTCTATCGCCTGGTAAACAAGACCCGGTGTCACGAACTCGTTGCACTGCACTTAATTTTTTTTTCATTAGGTTTGCAACTATGGGGAAATTTTCCCTGCAAGACTTTCATTCGTTGCACCATAGGTTAATATCATGTCACAGTACTCTTGCGACGTGAACTCTGGCATTATCGATATTTGCGAATACAGTTTAAAATTTAACAAAAATGGGAAATGCTCTAAACGGAAGTCGAAGAGTCACTGAACTGAACAGTGAACGCGTGGCGCACTGACCTTAGACAACTAAGACAGCTGATATTACCTGCTAAACAAACAAGCGACACATGTGTGAACGCGTCGAGATAGCATAACTTACCCGTTCAGAAGCGTATCTTTGCAGGTTTTAATGCAAAAAAATATAATAAGTTATCTCGGAGCGCTTTAAAATTTTACAGAGGCTTTCCCACATAACGGACTTGTATACCATTTTATTTTCCACATGTTTACATAAATTACCCTGTATAAAAATGTCATAATTGCCACATATTCAGTTATAAGCTTTAATAAGTCAAAAATATGACGTTTTTCTGTATAAATTAATATTTCCAACGAAGCAATTCACTTCTTTTTAATAAATCTCATATTCTTATTCAATAAAATTTTTATTGGCCTTGATAGATAAGTACCAGTTATGCACATCGACCCACTACCAGCATCACATTTCGTAGTACCGCCGCCACCGCCTCAGTGTTCGTGACGCCGCTACCGTACCGCTTAGTAGTCCGGATCGCAGTAAAAGGACACAGCTTTTTTTTTTTAAACGTCCCTTGACAATTGAAATTCTTGCCTAAATTACCTGACTGTATAATATAATAACTGCCCTATCTCTGGATCTGTAGATGTCGACAGTAGCTACCACTTCTCTTTTTTTACATCTACCCAGTATCTACTTACCCGAATCTCATCTACTACTACACTTTGACGATGCAGCTCAAAATTTACTTAATGTGAACAGGCTTTATCCCTCTGTCTGCTTGTAGAAATCTTTTTATTAGTTCCAAACGTATCTTCCGTATCACTAGAGTTTGCTTTCACTTATTTATCTTGTTTCTCCGTAGTTAAATTTTATACCGAGGAAGACTGTATTACAAAAATATAAATTTTATTTTATGTGTTTCTCAATATTCAATATAGCATATGGAAATTAATAACACTAACTTCCATTTTTGCACTATTCCTACCTAATTCTACTTAACCGGATTTTAAATTGAAGTGATATTCGCACTTTAAAAAAGAAAGGTTAAAAAAATATGAACATAATATAATCTCGAGTGTAAGCTTTTGGATGTCATATAAAATACGTATGTATTTTTCATATTATAAATACACTCTTTACATCATTTTAGGAAATATTAAGACTTCATTCATCACTCAGCCAATAGAATCTTCTTCTGTGGAGAAATTTTGCAGATTAGAGAGTGACTAGACTTCAAAGTGCTTTCTTGGGTCACCAGGTATACATACACAAGAAAGCCTTTATTAAAGACTGCTTTCTTGAACGGAAGAATAACATATCCAAAAACTTTAAAAACCGGTCGGTCTAAAGAATTCCTTGTATACAGTACCATATCCTATTAGTTATAATTCATTTTTCTCTCTTTTTTTCTGTATATTGGAATAATTTCCATCAAGTAATGATATTTCAGATTGCCTTAGCACGAGCTGGGAATATAATATTAATATATTGCGAATGTGTTGAGGTAAGGAAACAACGGCATTTGAAGTGGGTCCGATATGCTTATAACACAAATTCGATTGGGGCTTCCTATCTCTGCACACCATACTGTTGGTTGCGTTATACTCGCCATACTGGTGTTTACTATACTTAGTTTTTTAATCTATTTAAAGAACGTTGAATATATGCTATTTTCGCTGGTTAATTCCATCTTACTACAATTTAGCAATATAACAGTACTTTTAGAATATTTAATATTATCTATGGAAATAACATAAACAGAATCTTAAAGCTGTGTATTTGACATACACAGCAAAATAAGAGTTCTTCCAAAAAATATCTTTGAAAACGGAAAGAGATTACTTTCCGAAACGTCAGCAAAATACATTATTTCTGTGTTTATTCCGATTTATATTATTTGCAAAACATAACCTCTGACTTTTCCTTTGGCGTAAACATCACGGGCGCAGATGCTTTTTTCCAGTAATTCTATTATTTTGTAGATTCGGTGATTTGTTTTGAAGAGGATAATAATACATGTGGTAGAAAACCCAAATAATAGGAAAGAATATTCGTAGAATGCCACAAATAACTTTCAGACAATATTTAATATGATGTTGAATGTAATCAAAATCTCTCCAAACTGGTTAATCACCTAACATTTTATAATAGAAGAGAAGGTTTTTATGATAATAATGATTACGCTTAGAATAAAGACTCGAATTACGTGGCGTGGATTTTCTTGTCCAAAATGATAAGGAATGTCAGGTAAAATTTTTAGCCTCTATATAAAATTCGGATTTAGTTTCTGCAATAATATGTAGATCAAATTTAATTTTTGATAATAATTCTTAGTTTACCCACCGTTGTTCATGAAATATCAGGGAACATCACTTATAGTGAGATAATATATTTTTTAATAATATAATCAATTACCTAAATCGAATTTTGTACAAAACCCTACCATTACATCCATTAAACGATAACTGATAAACTCTATCATGTATCTACATCATTACAAAAATTGACATTAACTAATGGATAAAGCCTTAACAAGTTAGTTATTTAACAGAAGTTCTTATCAGTTTCTGATAACACTTTCATTATTAATTTTCTGTAGTAAAAAGATTTTAAAACAACATAAACGAATGTTCCAATAATAGGCAGTACTCTACATAACCAGAAATATCTACTAATTAAAAATATATACGTACAGAGTGAATTAACTTGAACGAATGGGATTTGGGTACTTCTTATAAAGAATGATTCTGTAACAAAACCGATAATGTATCAATAGTCCGTTTTTTAGAAACAAATTAATTACACCTGAGACTGTTGAAATCTCGACGGCTCAGATGGAAAATTGTTAGGGTAAGTCTGAGTTCTTAGGATTGATTCAATTCAGGAGTCTCAATCTACATATACTAGTGGTGTATGTGGGTGACGCACTGATGAAGATTCGTTGGTTGGTTGGTGGAGACAGCAGAGCGGTTGATGAAGATTATATGATTAGTCCGGCGGTCAATTATTACGAAACAACTGGAAGTTCGCCAAAAATAGTCGTAAAATTCAAAATTGCATGTATTTGTTATAGGGGGGGACTGATTTCATCAATACAAAGTTAATGAAAGTAAACCGTTTGTGCATCAAATCATGATGCTGTAAGAACTGTGAATAATGGCTAATTTTAGTACTTCGCCAAGTATGAAGTATTGGCATGTGTCTAATTGTGTAACACTGTCAAACCACTAACGGGACGAACTTTGAAATTAATCTCATCAAGGCACCCGAAAAACCATTCCGAGATCCTCAGAAAACCGATAGAGATAAATTTCGATGTCAACTCAGGGAGAACTTGGAAGGGGTTAACAAGAGGGTGCCTAGAACGAGTGGCGAAATAGAGCAATATGTCAAAATCTTGCAAACAGCCGCGAGGCAAGCTTTTGAAACATCCTGCCCCTTGAGGTCCTCGCAACAGCCCAATGAGGCTACCAAGTGGTGGTCTCAAGGGCTGACTGACCTCAAGAAGAAGGCTAGGACTTCGTTCAACAAAGCAAAACTGACAAGACAGGAATCCGATTGGGAATCATACAAAACCGATCTGAAAGAGTTTAAGAAACTAGTCAGACAGAGACAAAGAGATGCTTGGAGAACCTACTGCGAGGAAATCGAAGATTACTCACAAACTGCTAGGTTATGGAGAAACCTCGCCAAAGACAAAGACCATGACCTCTGCTTATTAAAAAGGAGTGATGGTACAAGAACCAGCGACTTTCGTGAAAGCCTAGAGTTACTCTTGGAGACTCACTTCCCGGGATCTGTGATAACAGAACGAAAGGAGTGGCCAAACGAAGTCGACACCCAACCCTCGGATTTGGATTGGCAAATGGTCAACCAAATAGTGAGTGAGGACAGAATAAGATGGGCAATACAGAGCTTCTCCCCTTTTAAGTCGCAAAGCATTGACAGTATCTATCCCGTCCTACTGCAATGGAGACTGAATGAATTACTGCCGCACCTGGTTGGAGTACTTAGAGCATCCTTAGCACACTTTTATATTGAGACATGGAAAGAAGTGAAAGTTGCGTTCATCCCAAAGGCACGGCGGATGAACTATACCACCCCCAAAGCCTATAGACCTATTAGCTTAACCTCGTTCTTACTCAAGACAATGGAGAAGCTATGTAAACGATACATAAGGGATGTTGTAATAAAAGACAACCCTTTACATACTAACCAGAACGCATACACCCTGAGAAGATCCACCGACACCGCCCTCCATGCAGTCGCGAGTTGGATTGAGAGATCCTTGGACAATAAAGTGTCCACCCTAGGTGTCTTCATAGATGTAGAAGGTGCGTTCGACAGGACTACCTTTCCAAAAATTATAGCGGCCTTAGTGGAGAAGAATGTGCCTACGATCATGGGAAGCTAGATATCCAACATGATCTTGAAGAGAGCTGTACAAATCAGTGTGGGAGATGTTTCGTACGAGAAATGGTCGCGAGGCTGTCCGCAGGGAAGTGTAATATCATCACTTCTATGGAACCTCGTTCTTGATAGCCTCTTGCACCGCCTCAATTCAGAAGGATTCCACACAGTTTCCTACGCAGATTATTTAGCAATCATGCTTAGCGGAAAATTTGAAGGAGTCCTTTGTGAAAAAATGCAGGGGGCCCTAAGAATAATCAAAAAATGGTGCAAAGCTCCCTGTCTGTTAATCCCAGAAAGACGGTGATGGTTCCCTTCACAAGGAAAAGGAAACTAGGAGCATTGAAGGCGCCTGCCCTCCTGGATACAACACTAAGTTTCGTATCATATGTGAAATACTTTGGAGTAACCTTCGATGGCAAACTAACATGGAATCTTCACATAGATAGAAGACTAAATAAGGCTTACATTTCTTATGAGCTGTGCCGCAGGACCATGGGGAAAACCTGGGGAATGAAACCGAAAGTGGTCAAATGGATATACACTGCCGTCATGGTTTGGTGGCCTAAGAGCAAACAGACTACAGCTAAAGTCAAGCTCAGCCAAGTGCAGAGAGTTGCCTATATAGGAGAAGTGACTCTGACAACAATGGTACGCCTCAAATCCGTTCACATACAACCAAATGTAGGTTGTGGAGAGGTCGCCTATGGAATGAAGCTGTCAGAAAGACGCCTCTTTTACAGGCGTGCAATGGATCTCCCCGGTTTGTCTTTGACAGACCCTACATAATACAGACGAATAGTGAGAACGAGGCTGCTGGTGAAGGTGTGATCAACATTTTCACAGATGTATAAAAAAAGGATGGGGCATGATGTGGAATATACTCCAGAAGTCTGCAAATCCAATATAAATGGGCTATGGATAGGCGAGCTACACAAACAGAACTAGCGGGCATAACCATAGCTGCAAAAGAGATTGTCCGTAGACAAATGACGGGAAAAACCATGAGGATCTACACATATTGTAGACAATCATTACTAGCCCTGAGAAGTTACAAAATTACCACAGGAGCAGTATGGGAATGTCACCAAGCACTTGTGGGTGCGTCCAGCATGAATAACATATTGGTATGCTGGGTGAAAGGGCACGCACAATGTAGTGGGAAAAAAGTAGCCGACAGACTGGCCAAGAAGGTAGGCCTAGGTATCTTTGAACCTGGCCCGGCTAGTCTGTTACCGATCACGGCGATAATACAAATAATTAAAGAGAACACCCACAATGAAATCAATAAGCTGTGGGATCAAACAAACAGCTGTCAGCTTGCTGGGGAGCTACTAAAATACCCCAACAAAAGTACAGCAATGGACTACCTGGCAATGTTCAGAAGTAACCTACGTTTTATAACGGGAATCCAGACTGGACACTCTCCGCTAAGAAAACATCTCCATAATATGAGATTAAGCGAAACACCTCTCTGTAGAGGTTGTGAATAATAAGATGAGACGATTCAACATGTACTTTGTGACTGTTCTGCCGTCTCATCAATTAGAGAATCCATTTTGGGAGAACGCTGGCCTACTTTGGCCGATGTAAGGGAGATGCCCCTAGGTAGCATCACCACCTATTTCGCAAGATTAGGTTGGTTGGAGGCAAAGGTGTGGGTCTGCGTACAGGGAGCATGTACAAGGGGCCCAATGGGGCCTAAGTTCAATAATTTTTATTGATCACCCTCCCAACCAATTCCAGACTCTAGGAGGCAATTTTAAATGTGGGTTTTCCATGTACCTACTTTAAGACGATAAAATTCATTTTTTTCAAAGCTACTGAATTCTTTATGATTTTTAAAAATGCATTTTCGTTGACTTTCCTTTATTTTGTGTCAGTTTCATCTGATCAAAATGCAATACAGGTACATATAATGAATTTCCTTTTTAAATTCACATCTAAAAGAAATACATAAATTTTACTCAATTAAGTGTGCGGAAATTGTGATTTCCGTAAGAAACTATTATGAACTAGTAGTCTTTAGTTTCATTAGGTATAATTGAAACTGAATTTATAGATACGCACAAATACCTAATGTTACGGATAGCATGAGGCTACATAGAAAAAAATGTTGAAATTAGCTTCATCATGAGCTGAACTTAGCCGAGTTAATGTGAAATTAATTTCATTTTAATTTGATTATAAGTATCTTAGCGCATGGTGAATTGCACCTGTAAAATCGAAGATTTAGAGCGGCACTACTTTACAAAAGGGAACACAAAGGTTGCAGAAAGTAAATATATTTCATTCAACCCACCCATGATTTGCAAATAAATAAAAATTCAATTCGCGATTTTTGTTTTCGCAATTACTGAAACCCGGGACACAACAAGGGTATTCTGTTTTGTTTTTATAGCCTATGCAAGAAATGATCACTTTCTACGTCTCCATTTAACAGAGTATGAAATGCGAATATATTTATTTAATATATTAATACAATCAAAGATATTTATAGAACATAAATACAATCAGAAAGATATTTAATAGCTGATTTTAATAGTCGATTTAAATAGAGATTGTGTTATATTAAACTCGCTCTTGATATAAAAAGAGTGTTTGTGTGGTGATAGAAGTTGAAGTTAGTCCATTGTATTTTTAATATTAACTACTAATATTCCCCTTAATAAAATATTTTATGTTTGATTTTACTATTAATATAGGAAGGTGTCCCCATTCATAAAATTGTACAGATTACACATTTTTAGAATCTAAACAGAAAATTGAAAATAACAAAAATTAGGCAGTCGGTCTGTGGCGCGGTGCGGCGCGACTTTCCCATATAATTTTTTTTTCTCAAACGGATCTAACAATTTTAATCAAATTTAACACATGAATACTGACTTAGTAATAGCATAAGCATAACCGGTTATGTATATAAGAAATGCAGGGAGGGAGGTTGCTTGGAGGCAAAGAATTAAATATTTTTTCCTCTAAAACGGTTCTAACGATTTTGATTAAATTTGGCATATGGACACTCCCCAAATGCCGGTATGAAATGACATGACCAGTTGCTTCTAGAAAATGCAGGGGGGGAAGCTGTGGGGCGGTCTACTCCTAACTGGGAAAGTTTGTCCGAGTTGTCGCAGACCGATTTTTTATTTCTAAATAACACTTCTTTGTTTTTCAATAACACATGTTCAAAGCTAATTCATACTGTTTTTTCATCGAACTCAGTAATGCAATAGTTATTGTCGCAATGGCTGTAAACACAGAAATAGTTTGTGATCAGTCTAGGCTATACGCTAAAATTTATGTACCTTTTTAAAATTTCAGTTTTTGAAAAATTGTTTCATTATATGTATACTGGATTTTGTTTAGATGAAAATGGGATTAAATAAATGAAAGAAAAAATGCACTCTTGAAAATTGTTAATAAAATGCAGTTGTTTAAAATTGAACACTTTACCATCTTAAAATATTCACAATTAAAAAAATGGTTAATGAACTTTACCTCCTTAATGCTTAGCGAGAGATTCAAAATTATTGTTTGTCAGATATTTTTGACTGCTCTATTTTTCTTACAACATCCGAGTTGCATGCAATTATTTGATCATAAAAAGGTTTTAGTTTGACCAAATTTGGTAAAATTGCTCCTAGTCTGGGATCCGACGCCCCTTTTTTAAAGTGATTACCAATAGGTTGCGACGTATGCAAAAACGTCGTGCCAACTCATATCTATATCAAATTGGTCAATAAAATATGGGTTGCTACAACGTCGGAGACTGACTTATCATCGTTGCAATTGCTTTATTACGTCATACGTCCGTAATATTCGGGTCTCAATATGGCAAAAAAGTCAGACTTTAGTCAAACCAACCAACTTTGTCTACCTAACCTACAATCATTTGTTTAGAATAAAATATAATGGAATAAAATAGAATAGAATAGAATAGAATAGAATAGAACTTTATTTGTCATAAATACACAAATTGTGTTTTGGCAGGTCATTGTCATTAAGTACAAAAAAATATACGTATATGTATAAATGAATAAAATAATAAATAACATGTAGAGTATATAACATTGCAACACAAGAGAAATAAAAAACTAGACAGTCGACGCTAAACGTGCAATGAACACTAATATAACTTTAGTAAGTATTTAGAACATGGATAATATCATAAAATATGTTCGCCATTTAGAATACCTAATACTTAATTTTAACTTGAAATTTTGTGTGAAGGGTAGACCAAAATTCAAACAAAACAAATATTGATATATTGATAAATGTATGTCGGTTAGGTCTAAAAAAATAGTTACCCTTTAAGAATTACGTTCATCTTAAAAGCATTAAAATAATACTTCTATTTTCGTTCAAAAGAAATAAAAAATTTTTGTAAAAAAATACTGCATAATGTGCTCAAATAACTAAACACAATGCATACAACTGTCACTGCAACAGCCGAATGAAAAAAAATGTGCGGTAATATATTTTTCTGTCATGCTTCAAAAACGATTTGAAAAAATGCATTAGAGAATATATTATGACCATTACTTGAAAAACTACCTTACTATATGCTTAACTAAAATTGATTAAAGCAATGGATCTGTGAATATTACATCGAATATAATGTGGAATTAATATGAAACAGGTAAAAAAATCACTTCATGGGGAAACAAATAAAATTGAACGAGTTGTATAAATTATTTTTAAAAATATTGATATATTTTCAAAATATCTACCTTCAATAAAAATTTTGGAAATTCTAGACATTACTGCGTGCAGGTTCTCTACTGGCATGCGTGATAATTGAGCGTGTTGAATTCCAATTTCGATAAAATTAGACTCATCTGCCCATAAGATATTATTTAAAAAGTTTGGCTCTTCGCATTGTCTTATCATGAAAATAATAATAATTATAAATAAAACGAAAAGGAAAAATTTATGAATTTTTGCTCGATGTCGAAATCAAAATTAATATAATTTGGCAGTGTACTGGCAGTATACTAGCAGTAGTAATCTCTCGATAATAATCGATAGACTAATGAGGTGGCCGCCTCGGTTGCCCAGTTTATATCCAATTGACTTCTTTTTATTGGACTACTACAAAGAGACAGTGTAAGCGAACGAATGACGAAAAGAAATAGAATTACAACAACAAATAGAAAAACGGAAAATATGAGTGCGCTAAAAAGGAATAAGAAAGTATAAAATTTGCTTTGAAAGTGCAGTGGCCATTTAAAAAATCTGTTATAAATAATGTTTTTATGTGATTAAGTGAAAAATTCATAATTTTGACCTTTTCCATAGCCTCACTAGGGGTACAATTATGCATTCCTTATGTTAATAATATAAATTAGGTTCATAGTAAGGTAGTTTTCCAAACAGTTGTCATGTTTTCTGGATTTCATTTTTTTTTAGATCACTGAAGTATAACGAAAAATTAGAATACTGCACAGAATTTTGAAAATGTTTTTTTCATTCAGCCGTTGCAGTGACAATTGAATGAATTGTGTTCAGTTAGGCGATTTTGATTTCACCAATTAAAAGTCACCACTATTTTCTCCACAATGATGAAATTTTTACTGCAAGGAAAGTATAGAAAAAAAATTGCAACTGTTAAACCCCATATGTGATGATCAATATTGTTGGTCTTAAAATCCTCTATCGCCTTATTTATTTTGAACTTCTGGGAAAAGACCACTCTGTATAAGAATTTGCAGTAAAATAATAACATATTTCCAAGTTGACGCATCAGTTGTTGATGAAGAACGAATATGTAACTTGTTAGAATTCATTTAAAGCCTGGTTTTATCGAATTGTTAACTACTCAGGATCATAATAAATGAGGAAGGTTTCTTCTGGCAGTATTAGCACAATTACACGAGATTCGTTATCCACCTAAGAAGTTATAAGGACAAGGGTATAAGAACAAAAATTCTATCTTAATTTAACGTTCAATATTTGTAAAACTATTTGGAAGATTAAAAAATATACAGTAATTCTCATATATATTAGAATAAAATAGTATTTTTAAAGAGGGGATATTGAGAGTTATCGAAGGGGGGATAGAGGATGCGCCGCGACGCGTGCTGTCTTTTATATAGAAACAACCGACTAACAGGCAAAACAGTTTCAAACCGCTTGTTCGTAAAGGTTATCCAGAACTTGATACTTGACGGAATTACGCGTGCAAAGAAAGTTTCAAACTTTGTTATACATTGTAGTACGAATCCGAGTGAAATTAACTCTATAGTGATTCTTTGAGTGAATAAAGGAGGCAATTTTCCATTATAAGTTTTATATAAGAGCACATTATCCCCAATAAGGCAGGTGAGCTCTTTGATTTTCATAATTACCAAAAATTTTTCATTAAATTAATTTACAGGTAAAAATATATGAATGTTTAAAAACATAGCTTATAATAATATACACAATAATAATTTTGTGTTTCGTGTAAGACTTCATACATTGTAAATTTATACTAATCTAAAAATTAATTCTACTCCTGTCAGAATTGATTAAGACAATAACGGTTTAATTTTTGTTTTACATTAAACAAAGATTCTCTTCCCACTGCCTGAGAACAGCTGAACTTAAGTTCCCTAAGCCAGCGGTACATTACTACACCGTTGAAAACTCTGTGGCGCTTATATATAATTATATTATAAGTGAATGATTTTGCTGAAGAGTAAATAGAAAGCATTAATAGAATAAAATACTGAGCAACAAAGTAATCAAATTTCTGTTGTAAAGTTTTGTTCCTTTAATATGTTTTTCTTGAAGGGCAGCCGGAATATGATGAGGAAATAAACTAATTTAGTTCTTTTGCTAACATTTATTACAAGTTCTTCTCAAAGCTCGAAGCGTTATAAATTAGTTTTTTCGCTATCCCTATTTCTGCGTTCTTTCAACAAAAGTTGGTTATTAAGAACACAGGGATAAGTCTGTTTTTATAACAGCTAGCTTACGGCCGCCCATTTGTAAGAACTTACTAACAATTTGCTTTCAACTACCTCAATTGGTTCTGTGAACCAGAATTCACTAATATTAGTCACAACGACAGATATGATTATTTAGTGATTAATTCTCATAACAGTTGAACGGTTTTAAGAAATAATAGTAATTATTACTTAATAAAAATGGAACGGAAACGGAAATACTTTTGTAATCAAAGCATAAACACCAAAAAATATAATTCATGAATTAATCATATATTCAAGCATATTGTACAGTTTTTCGTAGAGTCTAAATATGTATTATTGCTGTCTTTATATTTTTTGGAGTAGTTGTCTACGAAACCAACGAAGATGTTTTCTTTTATCTAAAATCTCACAATTTACTTACATTCTTTCAATAATATATCAGCCTTAATTTCATTTTATGCGCTGCCAAAGTGACTTGATACGTTATTCAGTTTTATCTTTCTAAACTGAATCCTTCAGAACGCCAGTCTCAAAATCTTTCCAATGAGCAGTGGCTAGCTGCCGCAGCACTTAGCAATTATGGGTGCACTAAAATGATATATCGCTCAATATTTTGAAGTATTTCAATCCTCAATTTTACTAACATTGGCCAGTATTAGAGAAACTGAAAGTCACCAAAGAAGATTTCGAACGGGAGAAGGTTCATAAATGCTTTGTTAAGTTCGCGTTTTGTGTATTCGGACTCTTTGTCACAGGTTCAGTGCAATTACTTCTTGGCAATGAGCAATTTTATTTTTTGGTAATGAAAGTTCTGCTGTCACTGTAAAGATATAATTAGTTAGCATATATACCTAATAATAAGTTTGGCTGAACGTAACATTCATCCTCAAAGAACTACCTGCAATAGGTCGCCTACTTACTAAGCAGTCATTGAGAATGTGAACGATCTATGGACGCCTGAGGGACATTTGCTACTCTTCTAAAAATTGATACTTATGTGTTCTTCTGAAGGGTTTGTTTCGACTGATTCAGAAGAAAAATACAAAATTTATACTTAATATCTTTTGCTTAACTGCTGGCACTAGATAGTATCTATTGGGCGCCGTGGCACTGTTTTAAATCTAACACTCTTAAATTACACTTTCTTAATTAACCTGAGAAGCAAGTTTGAAACACAGTAAAAGATTATATTTGCAGTTCAAGAAATATATTAATCGTTTCTAAAAATAATCTTATAGACACAAATTTCAAAGATATGGGTATAATGTTAACGAATGTATAAGTTTAACAATAACAGCGGTCCATACCACACAGGGTGCGGAATAGGACGACTCAGACAATGTCTCCAACTACCATCTAATGTTTTAGTTTTTGCAAATGACTGACACAAAAAGATTCAATGTAAAAGTGCAATATTTACCAGCATGTAGGCTTTTGCTAGCCTACCTTTATACGTATTTAAAATATCACAATAATAATTTCGGGCGCTCATTCTGGAGCTTAAAAATGCTTGAATCGCAACAATTCGCAAGGCGGCCCCATGTACTGTGCACATAGACTTTTTTGCCACTGAATCACTGAGGAACCACCTAAGTGCAATCACGACGAAAAACGTATAACTTTACCGCCAAAATCGACTGCAAGAAATGAAAATGTACCTTCAAAAATTTTGTCGCTCGAGCCAAATCTCCCCTTAAAATTTTGAATTCGGAACTTTTAACTTGTTCTCATATTTAGTATAACGCACAAGTTGCAGTGCCACACCATGTCGGTTCGTATAAAGGATTTTTATTCGGTTTTCAAGGTAGTTGCTAAATTTTGGTGGTCGGAGTAACGGTACGCCCTGTATAGCGACATACATTATAATTGCTAAAATTACTCTCCGTGGAGCGACATTCATTAAAAACGCTCCGAGGAGCGAATTTTTATAATAGTTTTCAAAATTGAATTTTTGTTATAGTTTCGAATATTTAACAATTTCGTTGCACATACGAAAATCAGATATGCACGGGACGTCTTTTATTATGGTTGCAATAATTACGTTCGAGGAATTGATCCTCGTAACATTTTATAAAATTGGATTTTCGAAACAGTTACACAGTCCTCTTCGGTTTTACTTCCGCTTTTCATGCGAAATATTTCGTCGAATTTCGTTACAGTAACGAAAAATTTTCCTGATGAGATTTTCGCTGCATTTAAGCGCGATAATTTTAGATAGGATTGGGTGTGTTCTTTGACAAGAACATTGTCTACTGCTTGCCTGAGTACACTTTAGCTTTGCAGCTCATGAATGGGGTAAAGTATTATTTAATGAAATGTTTCGGTTTTCTCTACGATACGCTTAATGTAGCATCGTTGAACTATCGGCTAGCATATATGCTATAGCACAGTGTATTGACACTTTAAGGAATAATATATCAAGCATGACATCATTCGACAGTCGCTTGGAAGGTTTCACAGATTTATTGTTATTAGAAAAAATCTGGTGGTACTAAAGGACCATTATCAAAATTTGGTACCTATGTAGTGCTATGTGTCACATTTATTGGATATATTTTTTATTATTGAGCGACAATGCTCACTTCCAAATTGGTAGTAATTCTGACAGAATGCCAAAATGTTCATAAATTGGTATAGTCCAAGTAAGGACTTCCCGAGACATAAGAAACGCAACAAAAACTTCACGACATAATTATTATCGTCGCGGGCCACCGCGTCATGCCTGCATCAAACGACTCGACCCACATTAAAAACCTGTACAGTTAAGCGATATGATTTGCGGTCGAGGTAGCACAAATAGTAATGATATTTTAATGAGGTAGTAAAGTTTTTCTTGCATTTTTTATGTATCGGGAACTTATTACTTGAACTATAACAAAGGAACCCTGGTTTATATACCATGACGTCTTATTTGAGATCTCATGAAGTTATATGTAAGGTACTTTCAACCCGTCTATGTTGGTAGAAATATGGGAACAGATCAATTAAAAATTATTTCAGAACGTTGATTTTGAGCACGAGCAAGTGATACCGAGATGCGAGAGAAGGAAATATTTATTACTCTTTATTCTTATAAGATTTATTACACTTTATTAACACTATATATTTATTAACTCATGTTATATTTAGAATTGCTCTACGTACGTTTCGGCTTGTAAGGCCTTGATCATAAGAGAATTGCAAGACGAATGCCACGT
Source organism: Leptura quadrifasciata (assembly GCA_963675555.1). Classification (NCBI taxonomy): domain Eukaryota; kingdom Metazoa; phylum Arthropoda; class Insecta; order Coleoptera; family Cerambycidae; genus Leptura; species Leptura quadrifasciata. Next base: position 54,326,086 of record OY776677.1, read on the forward strand.
TGAGAAGTGGTTCTTTTAAATTTATATAACTTAAAAAAAAGTTTTCTTAATCGCCTCTCAAGTTACTGAAGTAACCCCCTGGAAGGTCTCAATGATTTTATGCTAAGGTAAAGAGAGATGAGGCCCTACAGTTTATTGTTGACTCCGAACTATTCTTGGGGAAATTTTTAACCTCTCCACAGTAAAATTGTGAGAGGTTACTAAAATTGGTTCAAAAACGAAAATTGAGATAACATCAAATCTTTACGTTTTGAGGTCCTAGGAGCCCAAAAAAGTGGTTTTTGAAAAATGTCTGTGTGTGTGTATGTGTGTTAGCACGATAGCGCCGAAACTACTGAACGGATTTGAATGAAACTTTTCATGTGCGTTTCTTTAGTGCCCCAGAAGGTTTTTGGTTGAGATGGGATTACTTTTAGTGCCATTTTGACGCAACAAGTTGTTTATTTTATAATTACTTCCAATTTACAATTGAACCATTGAAAAGCAGTTAAAATTCTGATTTCAACGATATATCACACTGCCACCCTTTTGATTTGGTTTCCGCGAAAAAAATTAAAAACAAAGCAAATATGAAGCATAGATCGCATTTCGTCTGACATGATCGATACGCGTAGCCGTTACGTCATGAAACTCATCAAATCACGTGTCAATTCACGTGTGAGGGTTTCTTCACTGCTCTAGAAGTAGAGCGGATTATGTTTAGTGCCGTTTTTAAATATATATACATACAAATCGAAGAATTAAACTACAAATATTCCTCTAAAATCTAGTAAAATTACTGAAATGCTAATGTTTCATTTAACAAAGACAGCCGCGAGCGATCGGAGTGCAATGAGCAAATTTTGACGATTGCATTGTCATCGTTTATCATCCGATAACGTTGGTGTCATGTCATGTTAATAAGATTTCAGCATATTTGTAACTTTTAGTGGATTATCACAGACTTTAAAGGTAGATGTAACAATATCAATATCACATGATTTCTGTACCTTCATTGGTGAATTTATTGTAGATTATCACTTTACCAATTTTCAGTTTGTTGCTTTACAAATCTGTAGTATTTAGGATAACTAGACTTTTTTAGTCGAAGTGATGTTAAAGTTGTTAATATCCTAATAGTATATTATTCAACGAGTGATAATGTAGGTAATATCTATGATTGTAAAGTCATTAAGTTAAGGGTTTTTTTAGTGCCCCAGAAGATCTGAAAAGGTTTTGGATGAGATCGGATTACGTTTAGTGCCGTTTTGTCGCACAATTTAATGCTCTTTTCGGCTTCAAAGATCCACTGAGTGGGGAGGTTCCAGCCGCTTCCAGTAGCTGCCGATTTTTTAATGAGTAATTGTTTCGCCTTGCGTGTCTCGAACCCACTTTGCTAGGCAACTGAGTTTGCTAGCCAGCTAACCATTTACCATTTAACTACCAATTACCAATTAAAAACCAATTAAAAACTTTTTATTGAATATTGTATATACAGTTCATTCCATTCATGTCATTTTTATCTATCTAATTACTGTTACAATCCTATAAGGTTGATAACAAAAATACCCTATCCTATCTAGAGGATCCTCTTCAGGGGTAGGGCGGCCGGTGGACGCCTGAATAACACGCTATTGGAATTTTTGCTTTTTATTCTATCGTGATATTTCCTAAAAGTTTTTATCAGTTATGTGTTTTTTATTCTGCTTACAGATTTATGAATTACATGCTTGTAACTTCATTATGGTATTAATTTTTATGTGTTTTCGGTGATCTCTTGGTTATACCTAATGTGATTATCTTCTCGATATAGGGTCGTTAATATTTTGCTTAATATAGCGGTATTTAAGAAACATTGATACATTTTCTAATTTCTAATTGTTCAAGAAGATTTAAACTTTATGCCTCCTTTCTGTGTGAACTCAGTTTATATTATGTATGTCTAGAAAATGGTTATTTTAATGTAATGTGCTGCAACCTCTGTATTTTATTGTTATTTGTTGTTTTTGTGTCCTATTAACCTGTTTTCAATACTTCTTCTAACTCTCAAATGAATATAGACAGCATTACAATCTTCACATTTGATTTGACGTACACCAGGTTTATTACGTTTGTTTATTGTTTCTTTATTATTAACCAAAATCCTTTGTTTTATTCACACTTATCGGAGAAATATCTCAATTAGTTAAGTTCACAGAAAGTAATTTTTAATATTAATATCTAAAATGTTTAATTCAGACTCAATTGTGATCTGAATTTTGCTACTCATGGAATTTAAAACATTAAGATAATTCCTTAAGTTTCTTTCTGTACACGTCCATTTACTAAAAATATCGTCTACATAGCAAGTTCAATAAAAGCATGTATATTTAGGTTATTACTACTATTAAAAATTAAGTTTTCTAAGCCATCAATATATCGAATAACAAAGGAAAGATTGGTGATTCCGTTACTAAGCCATCTTTTTGTCTATAGAATTCATCGTTCAACTGCAAGTACTTTTGTTTCATACGAACTTTAGAAAACTTTTTTTAGTTTTACTTTTTCATTTAAACTGTTTTGTGAAGAATCTATTATATTATTTTAAATTAATCTTAGATCTCTGAGCGGGACTGAGATGAACAGACTTTTAATATCAAAAGAGACTAATTCTGTGTTACTAGGTACTGTTACATTTTTTGTGTTTTCAATAAAATCAGTAGAGCTATTTATAGAATATTTAGACTTAAAATTGATTAGCTTTTGTAAAATGTAATTTAGTTCTTTGCATAACTTATAAGGAGGAGCATTAATATTGAATTCTCGGGTCGTACAGAATTATTTTCTTTGTGAATTTTTGGAAGGCCGTAAATCACGGGAACAGAAGGGTTTATGATTATCGAACTATGCAACTCATTGTTTTGGATAATTCCAGCGTAATTATTTGAAGTAGAATGTAAATAATTGCCCTGAAATTATCCAAAATAATGAATTTAATAGATTTAAAATCTTGAACCCTTTTTTTCGCGACATTAATATTAGAAAACAGGGTAATCATTAAAGTTTCGTATTTGCTGTAAACCCCTCGGTAAACCCACTAGCACGGACACATAATTCACAACAATCGTGGAAAATTAAACTTTCACACTTTCATAGCCTAATGTATTATAAATTTGCCTTTAGACGAAAATGAATATAATTAAACAAAGTTGCAATAAATAATGTATACAATGAATCGTTAGATAATGTGGTTAAAGACAAACAACGTTAAATCCATCTGAAGGAATTTTTCACTACGTCCAAAAATTTTACTATAAAATATAGTTTATTAGCCATGTCTCAAAATGTAGTGAGAAAATTTCTGCAAAGTTAAATAATTTAGATATTTCCCTTCATTATTAGAGACTGCGCTACTGCTTTTGTTGAACCTCTTAAAATAACATATAATTTATGCACAAAAACGTGTACATTTCCTAACATCTGGAAAAGATCCCGACTTTGTTCCGTTCACAAAAAAGGTGATAGACAGGTAATTGAAAATCATTGTCCGATTTCAATTATCTGTAATTTCGCTGGAGATTGCTTATATGAACTCATGTACCCCCACGTTGAAGGACAGATCATATCGAGTCAACATGGTCTTGTAAAAAATAACCACCGTTACTAATTTAATGTGCAATATGTGCATGACGCAGTACATCTCACAATGCTTCGAACCGACATTCAAGTTGACGTACTATATACAGATTTTTCAAAGGCATTTGACAGGCTTGATCATGGTCTATTAATAAATAAACTTCAAACTATGGGTTTCTCTTAGTTACTTACTAACTTCTTTAAATCGTATCTTAACAGTAGAACACAATATGTGAAATACCGAGGTCATAGGTCTGTTGAAATTAATGCCATCTCAGGAGTATCACAGGGCTATATCTTGGAACTTCTGTTGGTCGCATTATTTATTAACAACATCGTGGTGAACCTGAATGTATTTTACTATATGCCAATGATGTCAAACTTTTTCTGATATAAATACTTCAGCTGACTGTAAAAAACTTCAAGATAATCTTCTGAAAATACAAACTTGGTGCGATCATAATAATCTGCCTCTCAATGTCGACAAATATGACATGATATTTTTTTCTAGGAAAGAAGAAACGCTTCTCTATGACTATAAACTTGACTTCACATCATTAAAAAGAGTCGAAGTCTTCAAATACCTAGGCGTCCTATTTGATAATAAACTGACATTTAATAGACACATTGAGGACACAGTTTTGTCTGCAAACAAAAGTCTCGGTCTTGTTATCAGAAACTCGTTAGGTTTTACGGACACTCATTTGTTAGCCTTATTATTTAATTCATTTGTTAAGTCTAAATTAGAATATGCACCATTATGCTCGAAAGTATTCCGAGACGCTTCTTGAAATTTCTGTCCTACAAGGTGGATTGTGTATATTACCCTATTAGATATCCCCATGTTACACTTTCAGGTAGATTCTCAACCAACAGTCTGAACACAAGGAGGAAAAAGCCGGCAATCATATTTTTACATAAATTAATAAATAATAAAATCAATTGCCATAAAATAACCGAAAAACTGTTATTGCATGTACCACGTGCCAATACATGACACCATACAACATTTTATCTTGCTAGACCCCGAATGAATATACTGAATTTTTCTCCCTTATATTTCATGTGTAACACCTGCAACCAGCTGCAAAATGAGCTCGATATTTTCCAGAGTACTGCTTCTTTCATTAAACGCTTGAATCTGTAATTAGTTTCGTATACACTCTGTAGTTTTACCTGTGCTGTACTATTGTATTGTATTATTATTAGTTTGTATACATTTTATAGTTTTTTACCTATGTTGTACTATTGTTCTGTTATTGTGATTATCTTACATTTTCATTCTATTGTAAATATGTATTGTTCTCATCCTGTAATTAATCTTACGACTGTTGGATGGTGTACTGAATAAAAAAATAAATAAGTGCGAATAAGACAAACTGTTGCATGGCCTATGTCCATTCAACAGTTTTATATAAAAACTAGTGTTTTGTTTATGTTTGCACAATTTGTGTAACATTTTGATTCAGTTTTTGTAAGTGAAACTGTTTTCAACTAACAGAATTTTACTTGTATAACTGCTAAACCATTTCACACAGTTTTATGTACATATTTTAATATCTTAGGAACTCAGTCATGTTCTATTAACTATTACGTATCTCTGTACTTATAGCATCCCAGGAAACAATTGTCTACAAAACATTTATTTACATCAGATACCTATATTTCAATTTTTATATTTTTGTTTACTATGAAGTACCTATGGTTATTTTCTTTACCTTTTCTCATTACTAGGTATATATAGTATATCCTATAAGATGTAATATATTTACTGAGTTCTCACAATAGTCACATTACGTTTTACTATTTATTACAGCTGTTCATATTGTTGGTTATGTACAAAATAGAAATTACAAATTGTGAGGCAAAGGCAAATTAGCTGTGGTATGGAAGTAATAAAAACTTTTATTATAGATTTCTTTTATCGATCATATGCCACTATTTAAGTTGTGAGTAAAGGAAATTGTAGAATTTGCGACCTGCAAGTTGTTGCGCTTAACTCAACCATTGACAGATGGTCATACCTGTACTATTTCTGTATTTTATAGCTTTCAATTTAATTAGGGAATTAGATTTCTCAAGTTTATTTGGTAGCATTATTTTGCAGTAAATAGGACAAAAAAAGTTTACCTTATCAGTAAAACTCACCAGGAAATCATTTGCTTGCAGCCTTTGCACTGTGTCGAACGTATATAAATTTTTAACTGTGGACTTCATTAATTGATATTACATTTTTATATCCGCGTTAACAATAACATCCAGGTAAATTTAATTTATTACTCATTTAAAATTTAATTAATCTTCAATTTTTGTCTTTGATGTAGTTTCAATTATTTTTTTAAATAAATTTAAATTCAAGGTCAATTCATTTTAATTTAATAAGTAGTTAAAATACTATATGTACCACATGGTTTTAAAATATTTCCTCCTTTCTTTTTCATTTTCTGGCAATTTATAGTTTATGAAATCAGCTTAGATATTTATATACTTAGATACTTAGATATTTATATTCTTATATCTGCTTTTATATATTTATATATTTCTATATATTTATATTTACTTATGTACTTATATGTTTATGCACATATATACTTATACATTTCTCTATACGTTTCTGCATAGCTTCTTCATTCCTGCATAGCTTTTGCACAGCCTATCTTTCATATAGATAAAATTTCGTTAACTTTTCATAAACCACCTAGTCGGTTAATATTCGTACGATTTTCACTCCATTTCATTAAGAGACGTAAATTTCCAAGGAAACTTTAGACTCCATTCTTGCAACAAGAGACAATTGTGGGCCTGGATTGCTGTCCCAGAACCAGTCACCTCAACAATAGTCAATCTAGGATCCTGGTATAAATTTGTTATATAGAGTGTGTTTAACTTCTCGTGAAGACACCCCTGTATCTCCTTTATTTGTGGCCGAATTCATTTCTAATTTTTATAAGATATACAACTCTATAAGGCGACTTTACATGACACATAAATGTCGTCTAGATCTAAAACGCCGACCTACTGCGATAAAAAGAAAATCGCAATTTTCGAGAAATCATAGTAGGCTTAGAAATAGACAAAAATTTTGTTAATAAAAGTTGTTCAGAATCACGAGATATGCCCCCCTATAAAATTTGGTGAAAATCGGAAAACTTAAAAAAAAATGTTTGTTTCACTTCTCGTGAAGACACCCTTGTATCTCCTTTATTTGTGGCCGAATTTCAAGACTAATTCATGGAGTTATACAACTCCATAAAGTGACTTTGTCCAACATATAGAGATAACTTTTTCCAACAAATGAAAGTCGTGCACAATTATTATTAAAATTATTTATTAAATAAAAGATGAAGTAAGTGTTTACAATGAATGACTATATTATTATATTCGGCCCCTTTCTACTAACCCACCATCAAGTGTAATACACTTCTCAATCCGCTTTCTGTTATTTATTACAACTCTTCGCAATTCTTGAGCTGTAACTTCTAAATACGCTTGCCTTATCCTCTCACAAAGCTGCTCCACATTTTGAGGTCTGGTCTCATAAACTTTGTTTTTAATATGACCCCAAAAATAAAAATCCATGGGAGTGAAATCAGGAGATCTGGGTGGCCAATGTATTAGAGGGCTATTTCGTCCTATCCATCTTTGGGGAAAATGCTCATTCATCCATGCTCTTACTACTACGGAATTATGGATAGATGCTCCATCGAGTTGGAAATACAATTGTTCCAAAGAAAAATCGACTATTGCATTCCACAGATCATTATTTAAAAATTGTCGCAAATGTAACGCATTTATATTTTGGAAAAAGAAGAACGGCCCTATTATTGTTTTGTTTAAAATTCCGCACCACACATTTACCTTCTGGGAATATTATCTTTTACAGTTTATTACCCAATCAGGATTTTCTACTGCCCAGTACCTAGAGTTTTGTGATGATACCACCCCGTTGGTGGAGAAAGTTGCTTCATCCGTGAAAATTATTTTCTTCAAGAAGTCTCGATTGTTTAAATAATTACCTTGGATCCATAAACAATATTCCAGTCTTCTCTCTTCATCACCTTCCTCCAAAGTGTGTAATAATTTTGGTTTATACGGTTGTAGTTTATGGCGTTTTAAATACCTTCAAATTTTTGACACCGACAAATTCAGGTCACGAGCCATATTTCTAATAAGTGGGATTGGCGTTAAACTCCGCTAATATAACATTAATCATCTTCATGACTTCGATTAAGATGTACTCTCGGTTTAAGCACATTACCAGTTGTATTGAACAAGTGACATATTCTTGCTATGGTACCATGGTGTATTGGTTGTCTTAGAGGATGTCTTAAATTAAATTCTTCTGCTGCTTCTCTTGAAGACCGTACATTTGCACCGACTATCTTCATTATTTCTACTTTTTCATCAGCAGTTAAAAGTATTCTAGCCATTATGAGTAAAAAAATCAAATAAGGAAACTAACAAACTCAACAATAGATAACAACAATCACTTCTGCCATAAAAGTAATAATATTGACAGTTAATTTCACGGCATTCTTAACATTTAAAACAAAAAAACCGCTTCTAAATCTCTGAGCCGATAAGGAGGAAGGATATGATGGAGCGTTACTTCTCAGGAACAGTGACAACAAAAAAAAAACTGTATTACATTGTTAACTTAGCGATTTATTGAATCATGATTTTTGCTCACAACTTTCATTTGTTGGAAAAAGTTATCTCTATGTGTTGGACAAAGTCGCTTTATGGAGCTGTATAACTCCATGAATTAGTCTTGAAATTCCGCCACAAATAAAGGAGATACAGGGGTGTCTTCACGAGAAGTAAAACAATTTTATAGGGGGGCATATCTCGTGATTCTGAACAACTTTTATTAACAAAATTCTTGTCTATTTCTAAGCCTACTATGATTTCTCGAAAATTACGATTTTCTTTTTATCGCAGTAGGCCGGCGTTTTAGATCTAGACGATATTTATGTATCATGTAAAGTCGCCTTATAGAGTTGTATATCTGATAAAAATTAGAAATGAATTCGGCCACAAATAAAGGAGATACAGGGGTGTCTTCACGAGAAGTGAAACACACTGTATATATATTTTTTTAAATTTCAATTAGTCTTTACAAACCGATTTGTCTATTATTCATGTAATATATTTTAACATTCATTTTAAACTCTCTTTTTATTTCTCTTACCAACAATTTCAGTCTGATCTATAGTAGACTGGTTATTCGAGAAAAAGAGACGATTCTACTTATTTTCACTATAGATGGTGCCCAATTTAACATCAATTTTTCTTTGTCTCCTTTTCTCGAAATAAACAGAAATCTGTCGCTTATGCTGTACATATTAAAAAGGGTAAGTTTCTCCACTCTTACGAATACTCTGGATGCACGGCTCTCTGCTCCGACTTAAACCAGCTAGTCGTCCGCATATCTTGCCTCAATTCTTTCCCAAAAACAAATAATAAGGGATAGGAGGTTAACAAAACTTAGGAAAAATGTTTGTTAATAATAAATAAAACATTAACAATCTATAAATCTAGTGTATATGAAATAAAATGTAAAGGTTGTAATGATGTCTATATTGGTCAGAATTGTAGAAGTATTAGAAACAGGTTAAAAGAACACCAAAATTTAATTTTAAATAACAATAAAAGTACAGAAATGGGAGCATATTGCAGCATAGAAAGGAAAGGGAAATATTTCAGTATTCTTAAACAATTAGAAATAAAACAATCACAAACAATCCCTGTGCCACAAACGACTATCAAATTTCTTAAATACCCCCTATATTAGACGAAATATTAAAGACTGTACTGAGATACATAAACACGTTAGGTATAACCCATAAATTCCCGAAAGTAGGTATCAGTCACAAGTGTATTATAAATTTAAAAGAACCACTTCTCAACTTGGCATTCGTCTTGCAATTCACTCTTGATAAAGGCTTCGCAAGCTGAAACGTACGTAGAATATTTTTTCTAAATACATTATTTACTACAAGATGTTTTACAAGGAATCAACCACACTTTCAGTGCAATACACATATATGACATAACTTAAAAATCTATTTCATTTTTTAATATTCTCTTAGGGGTTTATTGAACATTAATGTTGGTGCAGTTCCAGTTAATGCATTATATTCTATTTTATCAGCAGTGCTTCAGATACATTTTTGGTTCACAAGTCAGTCTGATGTACTTAGTATTTTTCTGGCAAATCGATGCCGTTAAGAAACAAACATTTGAGCATCAAAGACATCAAAGAAAGAAGTTACTTGGAGTCGAAAAATTAATTTGAAATAATAAGAAAGCGGACTTTTAGATTTATATTTATTAATAAACTATCAAAGGGAATTTACAATTTACAATTTAATTTACACTGCGTGTAAATTTTAAATCACTTCCGGTTTCCATGGAAATGACACTCTAGTGTTGCTTTAATAATATATTTGAAATCGTCGACCCCAAAAACCCATAAAGCGATATGCCACATCGGTAGCGGGGATGGGGATGGTGGTGAGGAGTGGTAGTGGGAGTGGATGAAGTAAAAAAATAATTTTGATGCCTTTCGTTATTGTGTACACAATAAATTACAATATTATTTTTTTAACTTCCTTTAAATGGCGAGGGGTGGTAGAGGGGGTAGCTAATGTCAAAAAAAATATTTGAAGCGTTTTCGTTCTTGTACACACTAAATCGCATATTTATTTACCCCCTTTCATAATAGTGTGGGGTGTGGTAATGGGGGGGGGGGGGATAGTGGAGGTGACTGATGCCAAAAAAAATTTTGAGAACCTGACTTTTCGTACATGCCCTAAATCGCAATTTTATGGACTCTTACTTGTTTGCTTTGCCTATTTATCCTTATTTACCCCATTTATCCCCGAACCGTTCAACGGAATTAGATAAAAATATAATTTAATTCCAGATCTCGTTATAATACATAAGTGTATCAAATTTCAAGTCAATATCATAAATAGACGTGAGCACAAAAAAAGTGCGATCGGAAATACCGAAGTGCGAGCCGTGCGATGTCGATAGGTGAACGCAGTCCTATTTAAAATTATGTAGTTAATTAAGAAATCCTATCCATGCAATGCGTACCGTCCGTGCGATGACAATAGAGAGTTATTGGAAATTTTAAATACTGTCACGCAGTATTAAGGGGCTACCTTATGTTATTAGAGCATCGTCCTTATTTCATCAAAGAAATGTTAGTTATTGGAACATCTTCGTTTTTCATGTCGTTATTTCTCTGCATTTATGACGCTTGCGCAATACATTCCCTAGGTCTAACCTCGCAAATATAATAAATAAATCATTTAATGCATTTTTATTATTTATTTGTATACTTTGTGCTCTGGTGGAGTCTGGTGTTTGTGTATTGTTGTTTATTCAAAGCAGTTGTTGCTCATTCAAAGCAGTAAACAAGCCATCAAATGTCAAAGTTGCGAAATGTCAAAATACGGCAAACTTAACGCATTGCAGTATTCCTTCACAAATAAGGACAAGCACTATCCTTAATAAGGGATTCCTTATTTGTGGATCAAACTGCGCAGCCGCAGATGTCAAAATAACGCTGATTTTAATACTGCTTGTCCTTATCGCGTCCAATAACTCTCAAATCAGCTTATATTTAGCGTGATCTCTATAATGTGATACTTCAATACAGGGTTAAAATTTAACTATAGGATAAATGTGAAACGAAACAATGGGTATCTATTGTTTTGTTTGGCATTTATTCTTTGATTACGAGTTAACCTTGCATTGATAAACCGGCCCTTAGTAGTTCTGTTTTTTGACAACGGAATAACTATGTCCTGTACAATTACGTTTCGCAGCATGATGTAATATTATCTTCAAATTTGAACTAAAGATTCTTAACATATTTTCACTTTTGTTCGTACATAGTTTGTATCATAATTTTCGTTATTACTTCACAAGTAAGAATTTAAGAAGGTAGAATAAATTTTGATGATACACGTTTTTTGTAAATTGATGTAAACTAGTTAAAATTGATTCATTTTGTGAAATAAATTTAGACACTATGTTTATAATTTCCAATTAAATATTGATATAAACGTTATTCTCGAAATAAATAGAATCAATGAAATGAATTTTATTGATTACCTACTTGATTATTAATTATATCTTAGAAAATTTTTTGAATAATATTTTACGATTAGTCATATCAATATACAATCTTCTATCCAGCTGTGTCCATGAAAGTAATCACATCGAGATTATGTTAACACATTTGGTGGGTGCGATTATTAATTACCTTATTTTGTTTTGAAGCAAAATGGTGTAGATTATAATTTTGTATGTTCCTATAAGATATATTTTACATATTATTATATGCTCTAAAAAATAGATAATTAATTTAACAAAAAGCACGCCTGTGAAAAAGGAAGGTCAGCCTAAGTAATCCCGTTTAGTCCCTAAACGGAATTACTGCTAATATAAAAATTTAATATTTTATGGCTGCCGTCGGAATTCCACTACATAATAAACAAGATTAGAAATAAAAACATAACACAAAATAAATTCACGAAAACTTAATAATAATAATAATAATAAATAATTTATTTGCAATTTATAACAATATAGACATAATATCTAGATAACCACAAGAAAAGAGATATAAGTTATAAACTACAAAAGAGGGCTGGCAGACAGTAAAACTGATACAAAGTGCCAGCACTCGAAATAAAAGTATCTACATAGCCTAAGTAATAATATTTTCAAAGGGAAGAAAAAAATAAAATCTGAGTATTACAAAGTAAATAAATAGGTAGAAATGAGTAACACTACAATAATAAACACGGGACGCAAAATAGAAAAAAAAAAGAAAGTAAAGAATTCAAGTATATCTTTCATACAACAATTTCTTGTAAGATCTTTTAAATTGTCATAAAGATAATGTTTTTAGATTAGAGGGTATATTATTATAAAGTAAATAAATGGAGTAAGAGTATGACCTTTTGAATATAGCAGTTCGATGAGCCGGAGGTGAGATCAATCCACGAAAACGAACATTAACATTATGAATATCGCTTCTATAAGTAACTTTCTGAAAGAGATATGGAGGGGTTTTGTACCAGATGATATTATGGTAGAGAGTGGCCGAATGCAATTCCCGTCGAGTTTTCATATCTAGCCAATTGGCATCTTTTAACTTATGTGAAATTCTATCAAATTTACGAATGCCATATACAAAGCTTAAGCAAGACTTTTGAATACGTTGAATTCTATTTGTGTCTTCGCAGTCAAGGCACGGACCATAAACAACATCGCAAAAGTTAAAATGGCTTAGGACTAACGTGTCTGATAATAAGATTTTAGAAGCACGTGGAATAATATGGCGATTCGGGAACAACATTTTCAGATTACTATATGCCCTCTTTAAGCATTTAATAACATGATTTTTAAAGCGCAAATCAGTGTCAAGCTCTAGACCTAAATTTCTTGCTACTTTAATACAAGGCAACACATTGTCATTAATAGTAATTTTCAACAGATCTTGAATAGAGTGACGAAATTTACCAAAGATTAGTACAGTAGATTTAAGCGGGTTGATTTTAAGTTGATGAGCACTAGATACGGCGACAAGACGCTCGAGTTCCTGATTAATCATGTCATTGGCTAAGAGATAGTCACGATGGTCAAAATAATATTTAATTTGAGTGTCATCGGCATATAAATAAGTCTTGCCATGATTTATACATTTGATAAAATCACATGTGTATAGAGAGAACAAAACGGGACCTAATATCGAACCCTGAGGTACCCCGCACCTAATTGGTTTTAAAGCAGAAATACCATTCCTAGTGACCACACACTGCTTACGATTAAGAATATAACTTTCAAAAAGTTTTAAAGAAGATTCAGAACATCCTATGAAATGAAAGATTGACGTAATATCTCATGATTAATGGTATCGAAAGCTTTCGAGTAGTCTAGTAATATTAATGCCCCAGTCTTGTTGTTATCAATATCTCGGAATAAATCATCAGTAACCTCTAGTAAGATTGTGGTACAGCTATGTCCTGGCCTGAAACCAGATTGCCTTGCCGGAAGAACATTGTACTCATTAATATGTGAGCCAATTTGAAATTTCATAACTTTCTCTAATACTTTCAACAAAATTGGCAAAATTGAAATGGGGCGGAGTTCGCTTAAGCTAGTTATAGAATTTTTTTTAGGTAAAGGCAAAATATTAGAAAGTTTCCATGAATCAGGGAAAACACCTTCCATAAGACATGTATTAAAAATATGTGTAATAAAAGGTAGTATATAAGGACAACAAAGAAGTAACATATGAATATTAATTTTATCTGCTCCGGTAGCGGAGGATTTTATTTCTAACAAATATTTATAAACGACAGTCTCATCAACGGCAGTGAAAGAAAAAAGAGAGTTAAAACTTTCTTTAAGATTATTGTTATAAAAATTAATTAAATTAGGATCCGGAGCAGTAACATTAGCAGAGGGCAGAAGAAAATGATCATTTATTAAGTCTGGGTTATTGAGATTGTCAGGAATGGCAATAGAGGCTGGTTTACTATAAATGTTAAGTTCATTTAATTTTCGCCAGATAACTGTACCATTACTACCATAATGTTGGAGACAGTACTCTAAATATCCTTTTTTCTCGCTTCTGACTGCATTAGTAGTGATGTTTTTTAAATTTTTGTAGTAATCCCAGTGGTGTGGATTTTTTGTTTTTTTAAATTCGGCTAATGCTTTATCGCGAAGTTTCATCATCAATCTGATATTATCAGTGAGCCATGGAGGTCTATATTTTTTTGTTTGAATGTTACGAATGGGAGCTAATACATCAAAAATATTCAAAATCATTGTATTAAAGTAATCCACTTTACCATTTAAGTCATCGATACGCATTATATTTTCAAATGGTGACATTAGAAGAAAATTATCAAGAACATGTTTATCGATGCTTTTTAAATTCCTAAATTCAAAGTTTCTACATGATTCTTTCCGTGCTTTTAGGTAGACTTTACAGAAAGTCAAATGGTGATCAGATACATTAAGTACTTCAGTTACTCCACTAGAAAAAGACTTGATCTCATCAGAAATTAATATAACATCCAAAAGTGTAACAGTATTTTTTGTAATTCTTGTGGGCGAAGTAATAATTTGTCGCATACTAAATAAATCAACAATCTTATAAAAATTGATTGCATTAGAACACTCACCATCCATGAGATCAATGTTGATATCACCTCCACATATGATATTGTTACTTTGTAGAATAAAGTTTGATAAATTTTCCTCAAGGTTGTCCAAAAAAATAGAAATGTTTTTACTGGGAGGTCTATAAAACACCCCAGAAATAAATGAAGTTTTGTTAATGTTTATTTTTATCCAAAGTTGCTCTACCGAGTCAGAAAAACTTACGTTCAACGGCTCAAAGTCAATGGACGATTTTAGATAGATCCCAACTCCACCCCCTCGCGCACCTCTATCCTTCTTAATAAAGTTATACCCGTCGATATGTAATAAATCATTATCAATATGTTCGTTTAGCCATGTCTCGCTTACTCCTACTAAATCATAATTTTCCTGTAAAACAAAAGTCTTGAGATCAGAGAATTTATTAGTTAAAGATCTTACATTATAAAAAGCAGAAATTAAATGTTTCATGAAACTTGAAATAAGAATAGTAAATACAAAACAATTTAATTGGCCGCAAAAACCAAACACAAAAAAGTTGAGACATGTAGTTCCCAACAGATAGTAAATTTCCTATACTATTAATCAAGATTTAGGAGGATATTAAATCAAATAAATTAATGTAATGGTTAATCCATTGAAGTAAACATAAGTTAAAAAGAGAAAAAGAGAAAAACCCCTATTCAATAGCTCCTGATAGTAGTACATAGCAAATTTAATTGTCCTACCCAGGTAAAAATAGAAAAAGCTAAAGTATAGATATGGCGAACAGTTTAATTAAATATACACGTATATATATAAACATCGTCACGCTTTTTTACCCAGAACAGAAAAGATTATTATTTTTTAAATATAAGATAAGTTTTTATTTTCCTTAGAGGAAAGTGTTTAAATAGATAAGGAATAATAAAAGATCTACCAAGTCGATGAACTGCTGTGAACATTAGTCCTAGTCGTCCCTGCTGCGTATTGGAATTTTTTTATTATTAACTGCAGCATAAATTTTTCCATCGTGGCTCCAAACATGTCCCCTACCATATTTATTTGATGCAAATTTAACCAGTTCTAAGGCTGAATGGGTCAGATCTTCTTTTATGACAATGCTACTATTCTTCAGTAATTTTTTCTTACTAAATACATTCCAACGAACTTTATAAGATAAGAATCGTATTAAGACGGGTCGTGGTTGATCAGAATTGCGAACTTTACCAATTCGATGACATCTCTCCATATCAGCTGCTGAGATATTGATCTGAAGTTTATCATTTAGAATATCTAATATGTTTTGTTCTAGAGTATTTGTACTTTCACTATCGAGCTCCTGCACACCGTAGACCAACAAATTATTGAGTTTGTAATATTGCTCGTGCGAATTACTTCTTAGTTCTAAATTATCAATTTTCTTAGTGTTTTCAGTAACTTGTCCAACTATAGATTTCATAGTTTTTTCAATTTTATCGAATTTTTCATCAAGTTGCTTACTTATTGCTTCAGCTTGCTGTTTACATATTTTATATATCATATCTTCATTGGAAGCAAAATTAGTAGGTGGAGCTTGTTGTGCAACTTGATTTCTGGTTTTCGACATTATGATAAAGTGTGGGTATATCAACGTGGTAGGACTACAGTTGTTAGATATAATTCCAAACTATAACCTCTTTAATGTAAATAATCACTTATCTCAGTAGTTAAAATTTATTTATCTCTCACAATAACGACAAATGCACTTGGACGAATATTGTTCGACACTACACCGTTTTCACTATTTTCAGTTCACTTCAGCAAAATTACTGTTAAAAACTAAAATTTAATCAAAATAATACAAAAAGCGAATGAGTTCTGAAAGTTCTATTGTAAAATAGCATTTAATTTCTTAATCAATGTTTAATTATAATATATTCAAATTGATGCCCATTTTCCGTAACGCAAAGTTCAGCCTTATTTAAAGACACCGAGCAACATTTTTTAACTCATCATTGCTAATTTCCTAGAATGCTTGTGCTCTATTTCACAAGTCTTTTAATGGTGTTGGTGGTCTGTAAACTTTATTTTAAAGATATCCCCATGAATAAAAATCGAGAGAATTCAGATCAGGTGACTTAGTTGACCACCCCACTGGACTACTGGTATCAATCCATCGTTCCCATAGTTTCATTTAGGTAATAACGAACGATATTAGCATTGTAAGATCTTGCCTCATCTTGATAAAGGTACATACCATACTTTATATTATATTCTAAATTGTGAATTTCACCTTGAATTTCATTTTAGAAAAATCTAAAATACCTTTCGCCAGTAAAGGACCATACAAAAATATGGGACTAATAATTCTCCCTCTAATTATTGTCACAGCCCGCACGTTAAAACCAAACCTGTTTTGGAAACCTCCTTGTCGTAATAATCTCGGATTTTCATGAGCATAGTATTACGTATTCTAACGGTTGGGCATACCATTATTATTAAATCTTGTTTCGTTCGAGAACAAAATTTTGAAAACAAAGTTATTTTCATCATCTTGTTTATGTAGTAACCAATTGCAATACATTAACCATCGATTTGAATCATTTTCGCATAAATGCTGGTGTAGGTCGCACTTACACGAACGACATTTATGTTTCTTTAAAATATTTCTAGCACTTTCCGTGCTAATGCTACATTTTGTTTCGAGTTACTGAATTGAAGCAGAAGGGGAAGATTATGCAGACGCCAATACATTGATTTTGGCTTGTTCGTTCATAATAATTTAATTTTAAATGTTGTCTGGGTCATTTCTTAATTTTATTTATACGCTTCTAAAGTATGTCTTATGTCAGTAAAATGCACAGCATACAGGGCATATGCATTAATCGCATTTTTCCGACATCACTTGAATATTAATAACATGGCAATTTGTTCATTTTTGGTATACTTGGTCTGATTATTTTCTCTTTTTGGTTAAAGCATAATTAATAACACATCAAATGAAATTATAGATTTTTAAATTATATGTTATTACCATTAACATTTTTTCCTAGGCCTTTGTTTCCATTTCAAATAAGCAAGATGAAGTCAAATTCTGGATAAAAAATTAGATATTTTTTAATTATTTATTTTTTTGTGAAATAGAAATAAAACTAGACATGTCGCGTAACGTTATATTCAAAATACAATTTTCTATCTAATATTGAGGAGGTCCAAATATATTCTATTTAAAAAAACATTTTCTTTATTAAAATCTAACACTGTAAACTTTATTGGCCCACATAACACTTAGCAATAATTGACTATCAAGAATTATTGTCTATGACTAGTAAAAACAGTAGCACAAACACAATCTACATGGCAGTGCATTTTAAACATCGCAAACACTCACTCATTGAGGGTCATCGGAATTATTGTCTTACAACATTCAATATAAATTAAGGCTAGAGAGAAATTTTTCCTAACTCTAAATTAGTTCTGCTATTGCGCTCCCCGGTATTATTCCGAAGCTCATATATTTCTTCTACCTAGCGAGCTCCACTGTTCACAATCGCACGTCAAAGCGTGTGATAACCTAATCTTACAGTAGTAGACCCCATCTTGCGACTCTTCTCTACACTGCCATGATGTGATGGTGAAAATCCCTACCTGAATTAGATAAAGGAACTTCTGCCCTCTTCTAACTTCAGTAAATATTTCTGTCCCCCATGAGCTACCGTTGACTATAAGAGAAACATCTATGTAGCACAACAGAGAGGTCAATGGAAGTTTTCCTCTTTATCGTGTGTATTTGGGTCAGAATATATATTGGGTGATACAGGAGATGTATAACGCTCTGTAACTTTGCTACTTGAGAAGTTAAAATTTTGAATTTTGGGAGAGCTATATATTACATAATTGTCCTTGGTTTGAGCCAATCAAACATTATCTTCAACTTTCGATTTAAGAAGAAGTTACCCAAACTTTGTTATTTTAAAAGGTACCCTGTATGTTTTTTACCTATCTGATTCTTCTTTAAATTTTCTTTTCAACCATGTATCGCAACATGACATTTATTTTTAAAATAACAGTTAATTGTATTAAGTCTAGGTGGCCATGATATGAACCTTCGCAGATATACTTAGTGTGCCTTGATATCGAAAGATCTCTGGCACGCAACTTTGTGTTTCAAATGTTTTTGGGCATAATCAGTAGCTGAACAGACTAACTAGATTTTTGTTATTTTAAAACAAATCTCTAAACAACCCACGATATCATAAGAGCCAAGATAGGAAACCCATTTTTTTTATTAGGATTTGAACCCGAATCCATGGGGTAAAAGGTAAACACAAATTTATTAAATATTTAAATATACATGATCCTTCCCGAAACCTGATCCGGAACTAGTCAAATATCCACGGTGCGTGGTGCCATGGCAATTAAAATGTTGAACGAGTCAGCTCCGATTCGGCGAAAAACAAATATAAATAAAAAACCTAGCTCCTTGTGCCAGAGAGACAAATTAAATAGGTAATAATATTTACAAATCTCAAAAAAGAAGAGAGATAAGAAGAGGGTAGTAAAGAATTAAAGATATAGAGTGTTTTGTAGGAAAGAGTGGAGTAAAAAGGAGTTGTGATAAGGGAAAGTAGCTAGAGTTGCCTGGAAAATGGGCAGCGTCTGGTATGGTAGGGTGTGTTTCATCCTGAAAGGGGCACTATGCCGTCTAATTGGCGTATTATTCTGAGCTAGTTGTCCATCACCCAGTTTGAGAATATAAAATTTCTCTGAAATTTCCTGGATGCAATTCTCTCATTATCGCCACCACCACACCGATGCCCCGTTTGTAATGGCCGGCATAATCATAACGGTGTGAATAAATTTTTTACTCTGCCCATTAAGTTTGCTGTTCCTAATCAGAAGTGGTTATAGACTCCTGGACATAAAGTAGACCCTATGTACTCTCTCGTTAATGTGTGTATTTAACGTCAGTTGTTCATCCAATCTAACCCCAAGTACTTCACACGCTTTCTTGTTGGAATTAGATTTCCCCTGATCAAAATTGGTGTTAAAATTTTGTTCTCCCTAATGGGGCGCGTGAAGACTATCGACTGCGAATATCGACTGCGACTTTTTGACATTTACCTTAACCTTCCATGGGGTGATACACAAATGCTCCAACTACTAACACATTAACCATCCTTGATGAGACCACAATATTCTTTATGGCAATTAGCACTACAACCACACCCCATGCAACATTGCTCCCTGTATTTTTTAATGGAAACTAGTCTCCCCATCTTATACTGATATACTTGAAATCGTTTTAGGGAGAAAAATATTATTTAATTCTTTTAAACTCACTCCCCCACAGCTTCCGTCCCTGAATTTTTAAGGAGTAACAGATTATCTCATCACATACTACTGTTAAGTGAGCATCCATGTTTTAAATTTGATCAAAATCGCTAGAGCTTTTAACAAGGAAAATATTTTAGGATTGTTTATAGGTTTTCAGGGGTTAACTCCTCCCACATTTTGGCTAGGATCAATTATTTTGCGATTTCACCTCGGGTGTAGCAGTCCTGGACACGCATATAAAATTAGAGCAAATCGATTAAGTAGTTTGGGCTCTACGTGCGGCCACAGACGGTAGACCTATATGGCACACAAATATTTTTTAAAAACTACTTTTTTGGTTTCAGGTAAACCGAAAACGTATAAATTCTCGAGAAATTTATTATCTATTTTTTACTTGATCACAATAATAGTATCCTATATAATACTAAATTATTACTAAGAATTCCGCTTAAAACCAAAAGGTTCAATTATTTCAAAATATACTAGGTTTCAGTTTTTTACTGTAACATTGGTCCTTTGCTGGGTCATATATGAATGGTTATTTAATGCTCTAAAAATAAACTTAAATTACACTAAATAAAGCAGAAGCATTCGTGCATGTAAACACATGATAAAATTAATAGATTCAGCTGTTAGAAAAGTAGGTCACATCTTGATTAGTAGCTATTATATTTATTTTTGTTTTGGATGTAATCGAGTCAATTTTAAAATATTTAAAATAAGAGAATTGCATGGAAATCACTTAAAAAATTTCGTAAAGTCAATGTCATTGCGTCTTATAACCCTTGCTAGTTATTAAAATATATTATTATATGCATAACTGGTTAAAAAGACGAGTCACAATACACAAAATTTAACCATTCATTTATATATAAAATAAGTAGTAAAGGCCCTAATATGCTACCTTGTTATCCTCCTGCTGTAATGGCTTTTAATTGCCATTTATATTTTGATCTCTGTTTTGTAATGGCCACTTTTTGCTCTGTAGATACTATTTATATATTTATCTTAACGTTTTATTTAGATTAACGTCTTGGCGGAGTATAGCATTAGCTATTCCACCACTCAACCAGGGCACATATACATAGACAGTTACGTAAAGAAAATTCTCCACGATATTGCCATCTGCCGCAGCTGAGACTCGACCTCAGGCACTCTTGACTAACCGTGTTGCCTCACACAGTCCAGTCAAGACCACTGTTAATATCTCGGTAACACATTTAAAGCGTCGCTAAACATCCATATCCTAGCCAGGGTTCGAACCCGGTCTCAAGTCTAACGCGTAAGCTCTTGAGCCGGCATATTTAGCAATTCCTGACACCTGCCTTAAAGGCATCCTGTCATCACCGCGATCCCCCACAGATGCGCTTTCTGGTATAAGAGGTATGCAACAATGTATTAATCTTATCAATGGAGGAGGTGTACCTCTGACCTAAAACGCATTGCACAAATTGAGATGGAAATAGAATAAAATGCTATACATTATGTTGATAGATATCAGCCCGCTATCTTGTTTAACATTTTTAGCAGCAGAAAATAATGACGTGTGGGTGATAGTCCTAATGATTTAATAGCCGTCTTGTTCCCTTTGAGAACAACCATTGCTTCGCGAGTAAAACAGTAGCCATCCTTGTAATAAATATAATAGAAAATAGCTTCATTTTTCAAAATAATGATAATTGAGTCTAATATGTTTTATATGTAAACATTTTCAAGTACTTAATCTCTGCCTTAATCTGTTGTGATCATAACTTCATGCATTAAGTGAATAATAACATTTTAAAAAGTTCATATTCTATAAACAGTCAAGGAGTTCTCGAAAACACTTTAACAAAAAGGATACTCTTACACGTATATAAGTGTTTCCCTCTTTCGACCCATTTCTGATAACTATTTACACTGATAGATCCAATTCATCATTCGAACTCGACCGTATTTACCAGTCATATTAGTCATCTTTTTTTCCCGCATGTAGAAAGAAATATTCACAATTGAGAAAACAATTTATAGATATAGTTTCGATTAGCAGAGCTCATTTTGCGTTAAAAATGATGTAGGACGACCGAAACGAATTATTATAGACCAGGAATCAGTATATTATTTTTTTATGAGGAGTAAAAGTGACATATTTTGTGACAAGAACGTACTTGACGGACGAGTGAAGCAAGTCCGGCAAGAGCATACAAGACACAAAAATCAATTTTACTCCACATAATGCTATATTTAAAAGCTTTTATTAAACTTGCAATGTTTGTTTGTTGGTCAAATTTTGTAATCAAAATATCGATTAGTTCTAATTATTATTATTAGCCGTTACTCGAGTCCGAGTATAGAAATGTTACAGTCGATAAATTGCGTACAATAAAAAACAAGTAAAAGGTGTAGTCTATTGTAATTCGCATTCATCTACGGTGCACACGACTATGGCTATAGAGGCCAATTCGGGAGAGCACATGTCGACCGCAATCAGGACAAACATAGACCTGGTTAGGTCTTGGATTCGGCCTTCTTGCAGCAACATTTCCTTGATAGCTGGCCACAACCCCTCGCCATTCGGTTCTGTCCGCTGCAAGTTGTTCCCATTGCTCGTCTGCAATACCGCAGGATTTTAAACTTTCATGGAGAGCGTCTTTGA
Organism: Leptura quadrifasciata; assembly: GCA_963675555.1. Taxonomy (NCBI): domain Eukaryota; kingdom Metazoa; phylum Arthropoda; class Insecta; order Coleoptera; family Cerambycidae; genus Leptura; species Leptura quadrifasciata. The sequence continues at coordinate 54,348,809 of OY776677.1, forward strand.
ACCTCTTTCGTTGACCGCCACGCTTTCTTCTACCGCTTAGCAATTCACCATAAAGTGTACATTTAGGAAGGCGGTTATCATGCATACGATGAACGTGACCTGCCCATCTTAGGCGTGCTCTTGAAATAAGCACCTCAATTGGAAGGCTGTTTGCTCTCCTGAGTACTTCCACGTTTGATATGTGATGGAACCAACGGATTTTCATCATACTTCTGAGGTGTCTTTGCTGAAAACGTTCTAATTCTTTCACATGACGACGGTAAGTGACCCAGCTTTCACATCCATATAGCAGTGTTGGAATGACAACTGCTCTGTAGACAGCCATTTTCGTTGACAAAGCAAGGTCGTGGTTGTCAAATACTCTCTCTCTAAGTCCCCAGAATGCTCTAGATGCAGCGTTAATTCTATTGCGAATCTCGCTGTCCATGTTTGCTTTGTCATTAACAACGTTGCCTAAGTAATTGAACTGATCCACCACTTCAAGAGAATTTGCGTTAAGTGTAATGTCTATTTGGTTCACTTGATGAGGAGTTGACATAATCTTAGTCTTTCCAATGTTGATTTTAAGTCCCAAAGAATCATAGCTTTGGGCATACACATCTAAAAGTTCTTGAAGCTCTTCCGGCGTAGAGGCTAAAAGTGCACAGTCATCCGCATACTGGAGATCACAAATGAATCGTGTGCGTGTCTTCGTGAAAGCTCTAAAGCGCCCTATGTTAAAGAGACCGCCATCAAAACGGTATCTGAGACCTATTCCTCTGACTGTCAGTTTGTTGTCAACAATAATTGTTAGAGCAGTGGTAAACAAATTAAAGAGTAGGGGTGCCAGGACACATCCCTGCCTAACTCCAGTGAGAGTTTGGAAAGGTTCGGTTGCCTCATTATTATACATAACCTGGGCGTTGTTGTTTGTATGTAGACTGCGACATACTTCCACAAATTTTCTAGGGATACCTAAGCGGAACATAATTTTCCAGAGCACTTCCCTGTCCACCGAGTCAAACGCCTTGGTTAAATCAATGAAGGCCATGTGAATTTCTCCTTGATGTTCGAGTGCTTTTTCTTGAAGCTGTTTAAGTGTAAAGATTAAATCCGATGTGCCTCGGTTTGGTCTAAAGCCACTCTGTGTTTCAGGAAGTAACTTTTCCATAACAGGTGTTAGCCTATTTGCCATCGCTTTAGTGAGTATCTTCCCTCCAACAGCCAGGAGAGCTATACCCCTGTAATTTCCACAGTCCGCAGCGCTCCCTTTGTTTTTGAAGAGGTTGATTAAAAGTGTATCACGAAACTCCTGCGGAGCTTGACCACTTTCCCACACGATATCAAACAGTTTTTTGAGGTAGGGTATGAGCTCTGATGACACAGCTTTAAAGATCTCAGCTGGGAGTGAGTCGGCGCCGGGAGATTTGTTATTTTTTAGCTGCCCAATGGAGGTTAAGATCTCTTCCGTTGTTAGTGGTTTATCTAAGTCTTCGAAGGTGTCATATTGAGGGATAAGATTTATAATATCGTGATCGGCTTGACTTTGCTGGTTAAGAATGCTAGAGTAATGTTCTTTCCATCGGGCTCTTATTTCCTGGTCTTCTTTGAGGAGATTTCCATTTAAATCTTTAATAGGGCACATATTTTTCCTACTGGGGCCGTACACTGCTTTTACTCCTTGAAAGAAATTCCTGTAGTCGTGTGAATCGGCGTACCTTTGAATTTCTCTGGCCTTACTTGCCCACCACTCGTTCTTTATTCTTCTGATTTCGCGTTGCGTTTCATACTTAGATTGGGTAAAAGCTTCTGCTTTTGATGAGTCGTTGGGGTAGTTGATAGCGTTTTGGAAGGCAGTATGTTTGCGGTCAAGAAGTTCTTGTATAAAAGCTTCATTATCATTGAACCAGTCCTCCTGTTTTTTACTTGCTGCAGTGCCAAGAATTTCCTCACTCGCACTTTTTAAACTGTCTTTAATTTGTGTCCAGGTAGCAGCGACAGAATTGGTTTCTTCTAGTGCACTCAAATTCTCTTGAACTTTTTGCTTTAGCTGTTCGACGGTTTGTTGGTCACGCAATTTACTAATACAGAGACGGAGTCTGCGTTTTACTTGAGTTCTTCGGTGTTTGGGTCTCATAACAATTTTCATTTTAGAGACAACAGGACGATGATCGGTCCAACATTCGCTATCAATGCGCGCCTTTGTAATTTGGACGTCCTTGAGATGCTTCCTACGTACGATAACATAGTCCAGTAGATGCCAGTGACCTGATCTGGGGTGACGCCAGGTGCCTTTAAATTTATCCTTTTGTCGGAAAATGGTGTTTGTTATAACTAGATCATGTTCGGCGCATTTAGTTAGGAGTAGTTGACCGTTAGCGTTCATGTTGCCCAAACCGTTCTTGCCTATGATGCCTGGCCAGGTGTCTGCATCTCTCCCTACTCTAGCGTTAAAATCGCCAAGAATAACGAGTCGTTCCGTTTTAGGTATTCTACAGAGGGTTTCTTCCAGCTGTTGATAGAAACTTTCCTTGGTTTCGTGACTTGCATCCAGAGTGGGAGCGTAGGCGCTTATTAGATTTACCGCGTTGCCATCTGATAGCTCATAGCGTAGCAGCATTAGACGCTCGGATAGGCCTTGTGGTACTTGTGTTAAGTTGGATACAAGTTGATTCCGAACGGCAAATCCTACTCCATGTTGTCTTCTTGAATTGGTGGGAAGACCTTTCCAATAGAAGGTGTAGTACTTTTCTGTGAGAGAGCCTTCCTCCAAAAATCGAGTTTCGCTGAGAGCTGCAACGTCAACATTGAGTCGGTGAAGTTCTCTATCTATTAGAGCAGTTCTTCTTTCAGGCCGATCGGTGCGAGTGCTGTCGTTCAAAGTACGAACATTCCAAGCGCCGTAGATGAAAGAATTAGTTTTGTTGGATTTAACTTGTCGGTGTTTTTTTGACATTCGATGAGGTGTCCCTGTGGGCACCCTCCCCCGGAGATCCGATCGGGAGGGTATTTTACCTCCGGATGATTTTGTCCCACTTGAACGCTCCATCATTTTTTAAAAGCCTTAATCGACTGAAAACGAAGCTGCATTTGAAGTTTTAGCTGGAGCAGGTATGCAACTGACCAGCTCGGTTGCGGAAGGCGAATGGTGTGGTCCCATGGCACAGAAGGAGACTGCGACGATGGGGTAACCAAACGATTCCAAAAGCAACCTTTGTGTGCGGTGGGTTATTTTTATCGCACTCTTCGTGAGAAGGTGGATGTGCTCACGGCAAAAGGTAAGGGTTATTCCGCCCTTACTCGGTCGTTAGAGCCTCGTTAGTGAAAACAGGGTGCACCAAGTTCAAATTGAACTCATCGCGAAGGTGAGGTTAACAATTGAGTAGGAGAGGCTGTAACTTGCGCTTCACTACCCCATTACACCCCAGTTCTAATTAAGCTACAGCTTGAAACTTTGCACATGTCTGGTGACAATACGCTTCAACATTTTCATGTAAGGAAAAAAAAACAAGATAGCGACTTCAAAATAGCAGACGACTTTATCGTTTATGATCCGATTCGACTCAAAATCGATATCTGTGGGTTTTCGAGATCGCCAATTATGAATTCTTGATCAATATCCAGAAATTCAAAATGGCGGCGCCAATATGGCTGCAACTTTTGTCATTTAGATCCATATCGATCAAAATCTATATCTGGGGGTTTTCGGGTTCGCCGATTACGAATTTCTAGTAAAAAATTTAGTTCAGGATGGCGGACGACTTTATCGTTTATGATCCGGTTCGACTCAAAATCGATATCTGAGGGTTTTCGAGATCGTCAATTATGAATTCTTGGTCAAAATTCAGAAATTCAAAATGGCGGCGCCAATATGGCTGATGACTTTCGTCATTTAGGTCCAAATCGATCATAATCGATATCTGGGGGTTTTCTAGGAAAAAAATTTAGTTCAAGATGGCGGACGACTATTGTTTATGATCCAATTCGTCTCAAAATGGATATATGGGGATTACAGCATGTCAAAAGACTAAAAAGTAAAAAATAAAATTATACAAAAAATATTTTTAAAAACTTTTATTTACTTAAATGCTCTAAAAAGTATAAAATAAACTTTGAAGTAAGGAAAATCTCGCGACAAGCTTTTAAATCATAAAAAAATTATATAATGTAACAAAATGATGGGTTTGATTTACTTCAAAATTTATTTTCTACTTTTTAGAGCATTTAAATAAAAGATTTTTTTTTTTAATATTTTTCTTCTACCATCATATATGAATTGAATAAACACTTATATTTTTTCTTCAAATACTTTTAGTGCAGTTCTTGAGCGGACGTAAAGTACAGCAGTGTCAGAGGAATGACAGTTTAAGTTCAAAAAAATTGTCATAAAATTCCTGTTTTTCTGACGTTGTATATAAATTTGAAACAGTGAATTAAGTGCTTATTACTTGGTTTCTTGAAATCTAGTTAATAATCCAGTCATTGGAGACATAAAAAGGATTTTGGCGCAGAAGGTTGAGGAGTTTTGAAACCTGGCAAAAGTATAACTTGGGAGGCCTAAGTAGGACTGTAAGTTTGCAACCTCGAGCGACCGTTTCTCGCGTCAGCTTCTTGGAAATTGCGCTCAAAATGAAGTTTTCGCATATAACTCCATTCCTGTAGACTTTGGAAAGAAAGAAGCTGCTTTAGGTGCGTTAATTGACGGATAATGCCGCCTTCGTGAGATTTTAAAAAATTCATCCCATTGGTCGGCTCTGTAACTCTGAAAGTATAAGTCTGAGGGAAAAATGTGTGCGAGCAATTTTATGTCAAATTTCATCCTTTCCAACTTTCAATTATAAACTCTTGCTCTAGCATCTACAGGAACGGGGTCATATGCCAAAACTTATTTTTGCCGCCATATTGTCAAGATGTCGGTGCAAGCGGAAGTCACTCGAGGTCACAACCTCACTGTCATACTTAGGGCCACTAAGTCTCCTGCCCAGTGTCAAAACTCCTCAATCTTTCGCAATAAAAAAGTACCTAATGACTGATTATAAGTGTTCAAAGCTAGACTACTGAACTTACATAGATACATGTCTACCATGAAATTGGGTATAGGTGTCAAATTTAACGATTTTCTGCATTTTGTGTGAGATGCTTTTTACATGCATAATTAACAGAAAACTTTAAATTTCATGAAAGTGTTGTGGTAGGTATCATAATTCCGTTATCCGGGAATATGTTTTAATTAATTAATTAATTAATCCATAGGTATCTTGATATGAGGAGATGAACTACAGGGCCCATCAATAAAATCTTTTGTGTACATACGTTTGCATCTAAGGAAATTTACTAATTTTTATAATGTGATATAACCCCTTCATTCGCATATCTCCTCAATCATGAAATAGTATGCTTACAGCAAATAGTTATTTCATCGAAATTGCAACGTAGAGATACAGTGATTAAAATTCATTGATGATATTATATTATATGTTTCATGTGCATTGCTACATCGACTGTGTATTTCAATATCAGCCGGTCAAAATTAACGAATAACATTGTAAAAACGATCGTGCCTCATCTCAGGAATAAACAATTTCTAGGTGGAGATTAAAGGTGCAAACTTTAGGTACGTTTTATTGGTCTTCAACCGGTGGCAGTAGAATTAATAGAAGGTCGGATGCGATAAAACGACTAAACAAACCATAAGCAGCCAAGTCAACTTTCGATTTTGGTTTTGACAGTACTTGAGAATTTTTAAGGTTATAGCTGTTTTAATTGTTAAAAATTATGAATAGAAATCAAATAATAGGTTGCTCATTAGCAACCTGTATCTTGCAAACCAATAGATTTCGAAATCTTACATTATTTTCATTAAATTAGATCCGAAATATTAGTAGTATTACATATAAGAACAATTATAATTATATTATTTTCCTATTCTTTTAGAATACAAAATGAAGAAATACCAAAGATCAAAAATTTGTATGATGAAGTTATACCTTCTTTTCAATCTCCCACGTTTAAAAACCATTTTAGGACGACCCTTTCTGCTTTTGAACATGTGCTAAATGAGATAAAGCGAAATGAACTTTTTAGGAAACGTCTACAAGAATATGGAGGTAGAGAACAAGTGAACGTTGAAAAAATGTTATTAATTGCTATATGGACCTTGGCAACCCCTGAAAGCTACCATTCAATTGGAGATAGATTCAATGTAACTAAGTCGACAGTATCTTTTTGCCTGCATAGAATCGTTATAATAATGCTGCATGATTTGTGTAAAATTTACATAAAATACCCTGCCTTACATGAACGACCACTAATTGCGGACGGTTTCAGTAAATACTGCCTTACAAATGTATTGGGAGCAATCGATGGGTGCCATATACCTATTTAAAAAAATGACTCATTCTATGGACTATTTCAACAGAAAGAAATACTATTCAATGATCTTGTGTATACATTTGATTTAACTTTCATCGATGTGGATGTCCGATGGCCTGGTGGAGTACACGATGCCCGTGTTCTTTCAGATGTTTATGGTGTCGGCCTACGCTTGTGTCAACCTAATTATTATATAATTGCTGATGCTGCTTAGCCTATTCTGCAGTAGTTGTTCATACCATTTAAAAACAATGGCCTCTCACACCCGCTCAGTTGTATTTTAATACTATCATCTCAAAGACACGGATTAAAATTGAAGATACTTTTGCTTTACTGAAAGGACGTTTCAGAAGTATCAAAGATTTCCTAGACATCAAAGAACCACAAAATATTGTTAATATTATTGTCGCGTGTATATTATATGTATTCTTCATGGAAATGCTACAGATATTTCACAATACATTAATGGAGGGTTAGCAGACGTAGGCTTGGTAAATATGGAAAATGCCGAAGGTAATATTAATCAATAGGCTGGAGTTGATCTAAGAAATAATTTAGTTGATATGTTATAGAACAGAAGGGCCCAACGAAGGCAACAAATTTAATTTTCGACATTTTAACATTTAGCATTTTAAAACAACACAATAATGTATCATGGGTCATAATTTTTATGAAATTTTATCACCACATAGTTAAAAATTACTTCTATTTTTTAATGATATATTAAATAAAACAGTGTTAAATTACTGCATTATGCCTCTGCCAGTCCTCTGCCAAATGTAATAAACACGCAGTGACATATTTTATTACCTAAAACTAAATTTTGTCTCAAAATAGAAGCAGAAATAAAAACTCATTTCAAAAAATGTCTTTTATTGTTAGTGATAATAAGACAAAAAAATACTTCTAATACTCCAGAATACAGAGTAAATAAAATCTTTAAAAACTCAAATATAATGTTTCCAGGTACAAAATGATTAGAATAGATTTGAATAAATTGTAAATAGTTATCTTTGTCTGTTATATGTATTATCGTCCGATTCGTTAGTGTTTCCTTAATATATTGAGTATTTCTGCCAGAACATCTTTATTTTCATTATGTTGTCGCTCAGCTAATGCTAATCGCCTTTCTGCTCTCTTGCATTCCATCAATCAATCAATCAATCAAAATATACTTTATTGTCCAGAAGAATAATCTTCTTGACAAAGCATAAAACAAATAAAATTATACATATATAACTTATATAAAATACAAATATATAAAACTATAAACATAAGATCATACAATAAAACAAGCTACAAATCACATTCCTTCAGCCAGTTAACCATCTATCAAATTTTCTCCTACGTACTTTTTTAGTTTTTGGAGCATAATCCTCACTTTCTCTAAGATTTACCTCTGGCTCTGACGTTGAGGAAGTTGAAGGCAGACATGTGGTATTTCTTTTAAGATCTGAATTTAATAAAGAAAGTCTTGAGCATACTCTGCCGTCCTAAGCAAAAGTGCAGTATCTGCAAAAACTCTGAAGCTGAGAAAATAGCAAACTAAATTTAGCTTATTCTCCTTTTCAATATAACATATGTTCTTTGCAAAAATGAATATATTTAGTGCAAAAGTCACCTCAGGAATCTATTGATGCCATTATTTTCTTTTTTTTTTCAATTTATTTACACAAAAAATGCAGATACGGCATTTTTTATTAGAAAATTGTGATATTATTACGTAACTATTTTTGACAAAAATGCTGTATCTGTAAAATATCCATAATTAAATATTATAAAAACCAACCCTAAATTTTTCTTATGTAAATAATAATTCATAATAACATTAGGTCAATAAAACAAAGAGTCGAAGTTATGTATAGTTTTATTTAAGGATATTTATTACAAAAATATAGAAATTTTAAAAATAAAAATAAAACATTAGAAAGCACGGTTAGTTAGAAGGTATACGTTGAGAATTGATTACATACGTATCCATTACAAATTAATCAGCTATTGACAAATTCTGCCAAAATTGTTTTCTGTTTTCTGGAATTACAGAAGAAAGTGTCTTTAGTATACTTTCCTTTTTCTCTCTACTTACTCCTTTAGGTTTTTGCAAAGTTTTGTGCAAAGAAATACCACCATTCTTCGCAAAAAGTCAAATGTTTTGTAGTCATCATTATAATCCTGTTTATATAATAAATTGTAATTTCCTCTGTTAAATTGAACTTGAACAATATTACATAAGTGGGGCCTCTCTTCAGCTTTTGTTGCGAAGTGTGATCTTCCCATAGGAAAAAGTCATTGTATTCCATGATTTTTACATCAAATTTTCCTTTATTCGATTTTTGGACGGCCTCAGCAAAATCAGGAAAATCGTACGTTTTTCGCTGTTTCTTAAGGGATAGTTCCACCTGGTGGTGGAAACTATCTGCTGACACAAACGTATGTCCGAGTTCAAAGTAACAAATTGTTATTTGTTTTGCTGATATAATATTTGAATTTACAATGTAAATCAAAAATGTAAAAAAGCACCAATCTGGCTCTGGCACCTTGTTCTGGCTTGAACAATTGTTAAGCCATGTAATAATATTCTCCAAATCTCGTTGTTTTATAAAAAAGGCGTAGAAAGTGCTTCCAATGTCTTCTTTGTTGCGGCCACTGATACCCTCATGCCACAACACTGCATAGGGTTTTGTTTTTGTATTTCCTCCAACTGCTACAAAACTTTCGTGATAAGCTATAATCCGTTTTGTGAATATTATAATTTTTTGTAAATCTGCGGAGAAGCAGCCTGTGCTCATTTCAAAATTTTTGGAACCATGGTCCTGGTACAGTTTCCTCGATTCTTTTGTTAGGTTAATGTGACTTTTCCAGTTGACGCAAATTTCACATTGGTCTTCCATAGCGCTTTCGGAGGGACCATGTAGCTTAAAGTGTTCGCATTTTTCGCACTCCTCTTGGCCTAGTTTGGCAAAGGAATTATTTTTAGATTTAACTCTCAAGCGATAATATTCATATGACACCTTGATGGTGGGATATTTTTCTACGAAATCGGTGTACATTACAGATATGTTTACATCGCTAGGGAGGTACCTTCGGTTCGGGGCATGTTCCCATCTATAATGGGATATTTGCGGATTGAATGATTCTATATGGTCATTGATTGCTCCTTCTTCTTTTATTTTATTTGCCGATGGTTGTACCCCTCTTTGATTCTGATTGGCAGTAATTTGCCCTTTAGGAGTTTTGGTAAGCACATCGTGTACAAATCTATCGTTTGTTTTTTTGTAACCAAGAGTTGTAAGGAAAAATATTTTACAAACATCTTGATCACACGAATTTTGGTCTTTTAGAGTATATTGTATGACTGGTGGTCGAGAGGTGAGCGCACTTGCCTCTCACCGAAAAGTTCCGTGTTCGATCCCCGGTCGTGGCAGTGGAAAATGCTGTGAGAGGGATTTTTCCACTATACACGGATATTGGGTGTGTCCCTTGTCTCTAAATGTGTAGCCCCCTCCCACACAAGGCTCATCTAGAGCCTTCCGGGATAAAGGGGGTCGTAATTACCTGTGGTGTTATTTATTTATTATATTTAAATGTATTATTTTTTCTCTCACTTTCTGTAGTTCTTCTGTTTACATCAAGTCGTTTGCAAGAATGTAGAATAAATGTTCTTCGATCAATCCAGGGTAACTTCCAAAACTGGCAATTTATTTCCTTACGTCACCTGAGAGTTTAGAAGAACACTTCTTTTTGCAGCCCTCACTACACCCAGGCAATACAGTATGGCTATTTATAAGACTTTGTATTTTTAGTTTTTTTCCTTTCTTTCAAGCTTGATTCAATTTTCTTACGTTTTCTTGGATTTCCCTTTTTTGTGTATTGAATTACTGGACCTAATAACACAAACAATCTGTCTTAGTATTAATATTTTAAACAATTATATTTTGTATATACCTTGTTCTAAATTTATATCTTCCTATACTTGGATAACATTGTCTTATTCTTATAATTGATTACTATTAATTTCTTCGGGACAAAGAGTTTGTTGTTGCACTCCGTTACTATACTCCTCTTCTTCTTGTACGGTAATCCCCGATTGCTCTTTATCATTTCCATGTTCTTGTATATTTTTCTTTGAGATTTCCCAGTCCTGAATGGATTTCCTAAGTGCATCTAAAAATTAGAGAAAAAAATTTTAACTACTTTTTACAAATCATTCACTTTAACAGCATTTTCTTATCTGTAGCAACTTCTGCGTCGTTCGTAGTTCTTGTTATAAGAAACTCGGTCTCCTTGTGTTTGTTGAGATTCTGCAATGTGTTCAGATGGTTCGAAATTACATTCACCACTATTATCATCTTGAACGTTACGCAAATTTTCGTAAACAGGATAATTTTCGATGCAGTTTTCTTGTGATATAATTACTGCGCTCTGTATTTGGTAAGATGAATTTAATTTTATAAATTGTCCATGTTCTTGGCCACTAAAAGAGGTTTAATTTTCACAACTAACTGAAGAAATATTGTTATGATTGGGTATAATAATTCCATCATCAGTTTGTAACGGAATATCCTCAATTGGAAAAAATATACCTTCTTCATTTTGTTTTTTGGCCATTTCAACAATAAGTCTCGTTCGCTTCGACATTGTTTTTAAACACCAGCACAATTTATTTTAAAGTCACACACTATATACACTTTCTTTATATTAGTTATTATTAGTTCCCTTAGAAACACTAACTTCAACTAACTGTCAATCTCGCGCCGCATTTATAACCGCCTGCAACCAGAATGATTACTAAGCAAAACTGCAGTACGTACATAACAAAACCGCGCACATAAGGCATTCCTAGGCAAGAGAGCCGTATGTGCACTTCGCTAAGTAGAAACGCCGTATGTACGCAGCAAACGCGGCCGTTCTGCTTAGGATTCTGAAGATACGGCTTTCTTACGTAGGAAACTCTTAAAATTTTGTACATACGGCAAAATGATTTACCAAATTTGGCTATTTAAACCGAATATACTGCATTTTTGCCTAGTTAAAGGTTAAATTTATAGGGTTTGAAACCAATATCTCAATATTCATATTATTTGTAGATACGGCACTTTTGTTTAGGACGGCAGTACTGCTGTAGGAGTTCGGATCTATCTCCAATATAATCCGCTACTATATTAAAATACTCCCATAATTTAGGATCACTTCCCGACCTGGAATTATAATCTTTAATCTCTTTATATTTTGCAAGGAGAGTTTTCATTATGTTCGAATATTGTTCAGCGGTAAAAGAGTGCCCATCTTTCTGCATTTCAAATGCTATTTCTTTATATACCTCTGTTTTCCTATATTTAGGATTTATCAATCTATCCTTATGGTTTTTACATAAATCAAGCAATTGAACTGTTTGATTTTTATCCCATACCTTGTTGTGGCTTGATGTTCATACTGAACATTGCATGGCGACTGAGAGTTCTCCTTCTCGGATTCGCTATCAGTTTCTTCATCACATATTTGCACATATTGATTACGGAAGGTCAAATTTGGGGTAAGTTATCTTAATTTGAAAATAATTGTTGTACTTACGTTCTTTTTATCTGTTGAAAAGAGTTTAGGCAAGCCATATCTAGATTTTTTAAATTTAGAAACTCTAAATTGTATTTAGTTTGTTTTAAGTTTTTACAATATTAATTTTTCGAAGTAATTTTGATTTATGGATGACATAATATCAGTCCAGGTTATTAAGTTGGCAATGAATCAATTGTCTGAAGGTTGCAATAATCCATACAGGGAAGTTAATATTTTAAAATTTTTATGACTTGACAGAACTTTCAAATTCTAACATTTGAAGTTAGACAATATTTGAATGGGATATTTTAAGACCATAAACGAACTCGAGTTCGCTCTAAGGAGTAGGCAGGTTGAGGCCTTAGAGACGGATTGTGGTGAGATCTGGGGAGTAGACGGATTGAGACCCTGGAATCGAACCAGTTCCATGAACTTTCTTTGACAATTTTTACTTGACCCACTTTTTCTCTTGAAAATGGCTCCAAAACGGGAGCCGAAACGTCGAGACATTAACAAACTCAGACGCGGTTCAACCCGAGAACCTAGTATTTTTCATACCAACGACCGCGGAAGCTTCTCGGAACATATATATATATATATATATATATACTCGATTGGTGGTCGAGAGGTGAGCGCACTTGCTTCTCGTCCAAAGGTTCCCGGTTCGATCCCCGGTCGTGGCAGTGGAAAATACTGTGAGAGGGATTTTTCCACTATACACGGATATTGGTTGTGTGTCCCTTGTCTCTAAATGTGTAGCCCTCTCCCACACAAGGCTCTTCTAGAGCCTTCCGGGATAAAAGGGGGTCGTAATTACCTTTAATGTTATTTATTTATTTATTTATTATTATTTATATATATATATATATATATATATATATAATGAATTTTTTAAACATTATTTTTTACTTTTTAGTTCGGTTTGCTATTAAAGCGTGTTTTTTTTAGTTTTGTTTAATATACTGTCTGGTCAGTAGGGACAAGGAAGGCGGAGGCAAAGATATTGCTCTGTTTACAAAAAAAAAACAAATCCGTTAAGTATAATCTAATTGATCTACCTAATACTAACTTGCACTGTATCGTCCCTCGACATTTAGCGTTAACTATGCACTAGAGGAGCTTGATTATCTCTAATTATATCAAATTCCAACGCTATTATAATAATGAGCGACTTGAATATTGGCCTTTTACGCATATATAACGCTCTCAACTTAACTAATATATTTGAAACATGACATATATTAAATAATTTCTGAACCTATACGCATTACATACCAAACTATCACTTTAGTAGATATTACAGCAATATCCAAGACCGAAACAATAAAAACTACAAATGTAATACATATCCCTGGAATATCTAATAATTTTTTTCTTCACGTTCCATTGCTTGATAGCTGAGTATTAGAGAAATATATTATTTAGGATTTATTTCCACATTTCCACACTGATAAGGTATTACCCAACTTTTCTGCATTTAAATATATAAATAATAAATAAATAAACGCTACAGAAATTAGACAACTTCCAATAGTTCCAATTCCAGAAGCCATAGGCTTGTGCGGAAGGGAGCTACACATTGAAAAAATGCGGACATACAACTATTTCCTCCAACAGTGCCAGTGCCGGAGCCGGGATTCGAACATGGTGGCGCGATACCAGTGTGATTAATCGCGATTATCACCTCGCGCCTTAACCAACGCCGCTATCGGCCATTTATATGAACATTCTTAGTTCTTAATTCAGAATGTATCAATACATGTCTAATTTCTGTGGTGTTTATTTATTATTATTCATTTATTATTATTAAAGCATTAGAAAAGAATTTATCAAACACTTTGAAAAACAAACCGTGGCGTTGTAGAGTATATCAAAACAACTACTTATCCTAGATAATACCAGAAGTAATTGGATTATATAATAGAATTCATAGCATTTTGAAGCAAAAAAATTATTTATTTTTCAAAATGTTTAATGTAATCCTTTACTTAATGCTTTAATAGCTTCATGAAGTAAAAACATTTTTTAATGCCTAATCATAATGCCGCTGTGCTTGCACGTAGTTTTTCATATCTTGCTCCCAAATAATATAATCAACTTCTGCCTATCATAAAGAATACGGCAACACTTAATTTATAAGAAGAATTAAAACACACTCAAGTCTAATGGCAACCGATTATATGAGATAATACGTACCTATTGCTTTCAAATTATGTAAAAAGGCGAAATATCAAAATTTCTTTGTTATCTTCAAAATACTTTATAAAAGCCGCTGCCGAAGGAATCACTAATTCCACATCCAGATTGTGTATCCAAGTCTTATATATACTAAATCCCAATGTAATATTTTATTGCCTTTAATAATAGAGTGGGGGTGGTAAAGGGGATGGCTAATGTAAAAAAAAAATTAGAAGCCCTTGATTGTCGTGTACACAATAAATTCCAATTTAATTTTTTATTCCCTTAAACAATAGTGTGTGGGTGGTAAAGGGGGTTGTAGAGGGGGTAACTAATGCCAAAATAAATGTTGAAGGCCCTCGGTTCTCGTACACCCACTAAATCCCAATTTAATTTTTGCTCCCTTTAATAGTAAAGTGGGGGTGGCAATAGGGGTGGTAGAGGGGGTGGCTAATGCCAAAGAAATGTTAAACTCCCTTGGTTCTCGTATACGCAACTAAATTTCAATTAAATTTTTTACTCCCTTTAATAATAGGGTGGGGGTGGCAATGAGGGTGGCAGGGAAGGTAGCTGACGCCAAAAATTTTTTTGAAACGTTTCGTTCTTTTATACACACTAAATCATATTTTATTTTTTTTACTCCCTTTCATAATAGTGCGGGGGTGTTATTTTGGGTAATAGTGGGGAGGGGGGGCTGATGCAAAAAAAAAAAATTGAGACCTAGACTTTTCGTACATGCCCTGAATTGTAATTTTATGGACTCTTACCTGCTTGCTTTGCCTATTTACCCCATTTACCCCCGAACCCCCGAACGGAATTAGATCAAAATATAATATAGTTCCAGATCTCGTTACAGTACATAAGTGTACCAAATTTCAAGTCAATACCATAAACTGTTCCAGAGTAAACGTGGGCAAAAAAAAAAAAGTTACAGACAGACCGACAGACAGGATTTTTTTCGCTCAAATTTAAAATCTCGACGTTTCATCACATTTTAAGCCTATTTTAATAAAAGAAAAAAAAATTAATTTTTTTGCGTTACTATATTTTCATTGGACGTGGAAGCAATTAGTAGTAGACAAAATGTTTATATTTATTGTTACCTGTCCCCTTTTTGTTTATTTTGGCAAATAAACAAGGCAACATATGCGAATGGCTAGCTGGTTTTAGCTCGAGCAAAGAGTCGTGGATTCCGAGAACTTCCAAGAGATGCGAAACTTACCCTTTTGTGTGTATGACATATAAGACAAATTTTGTTTTATTAGGGAAAAGGAGACAGTGAAAAATTTATGTCATTTGGGCACCATCTATAGAGAATAATTAGTTTATTTGTCTCGTTTTCCCTTAATCCAGTCTCCTATAATAGACAAGACTGAAATTTGTGGTAAGAAAAACTAATAATTAATAAGATGAATCATAAAATATGTTATATAGTTATATAGATAAATTTTACAACATGTACTTAAAAAGGAAATTTGTGAAATTTGGAATTTAAAAGTAAACCCTAAAGAAAATATATATGTTATTTTAGGTGAAATTTTATATCAAGAAAATTGCATCAGCGAAAAGAAATTTAATACAAAAGAAAAATATAGAGAATATAATACCAAATTTCTAGGTTTCCAAATTGAGTGTAGTTGATGGTGGGAACTCCTGGTACTGTACTTCAGATTCTAATTGTCTCGGCAGCAGATCTAGATATTTTTGGCAATTTATTTCCTTGCAAGGTAACATTTGATTCCAATGGAAGTTTGAATATAAAGATTTCAGAATAGCTTCTAGTCTAGTGGATTCTTGTATTAATTAATACAAAATTGAAGGCTTAAACGCCTTAACAAAAACCGGAAGAAAATATCAAACCTGGTGATTTGGTTAAAATAATAAGTATATTTGATATTTTGAAGATAAGTAGCTTGCGTAAAATAAACTTCAAATCAAATTGAAAGGCAAACTTGATAATTAACAACAGGTTGTTAAATAAATAAATAAAATTAATAATTATTAAATTAATTATTCAATTAATTTTGCTTTATTTTATCGTATTTGTATTTGTGTATTATATGTGTTAATTGCAAACTATAAAAATTGCCGAAAGAAATAGAAAAGAAATATTTTATTACCATGTCGTTGCATGTAGTATGCAGTAGTATTATTGAATTTCATTTATTTAAAAAATGAAAATGCATTAACAAAATAATTGAAAATTTTTGAAATTGAAATGATTAATAAACAAATTTACCTGATAGTGTTAAAACACTAACACATGTAATGTAAATGTAATAGTAATTACTTGAGGATCGAGGAATCGAAAGTTTAGGGTGTCAATCAGAGCAGGTTCGGAACGCAAATGGTGACTATGGAGTTCTAACTAATAAGGTAAAGTCTTTTATATAACAATTTAAAGTGCGGTACCAATATACAAACTTTAAAACTATAATTTTTCCTATTGAAAATGAAAGCTGTATAATATCACGAGTATCACCATCTGTTGATGGGTGACTTAAGCGCACAACCGGATTCCTTTTCTAGTTACGCACAATTAAAGTACTGGAAGGTATTAAATCGATTAGAGAAACCGTTAATGACTGAGGAATGCTTCAAAAAATAAATTGCAAATATAACATAACCTAATATTAATAAGTACAAACTGTCCAAATGAAGTAAATTGTCAGATAGATTGCAGATTTCCGAATTGTATTGTGATGGTTCAGTAAATACATTACATTATATAAGATACACTATATAACAGATGAATGAAAGAAATTCCAGAGTTAACAAAAATAACTACATGTCCAAAGTAAACGAAGTAAACAATGAAATTTAAATGAATATAAATGTTTTGCAGGCATGGTATCGACAATCATGGAACCTAAAGTACTGTAACGTATGCTGTACATATTACAATTTAGTCTTAAAAAATGCATGACTGAGTTCCTAAGATACAAAAATAAGTATATAAAACAATGTGAAGATATTTAGCAGTTATACAAAGAAAAATTTATGATAGTTTGAAGTAGTCCCACTTACAAAAACTAAATCAAACTGCTACCAGATCATGTTAAAAATAAACAAATATCAGCTGTTTTAACAAAGTTGTTAAATGGACATAGACCATGTAACATTATTAGGATAATTTTGGGGTTGAAAACCAGCTCTAAGTTGAACCTAGCGTGCTGGAGTAAATAGTGCCTACTACTAGGGTCCAAGTTTGATGGGAAAATTTTCTAAATTGTGTAGCGGATGCACAACGCACCACATGGCCTCAGTTCAACGACTTTTCATCGCACCACTAAGAAGAAGATCGCGTCCTGTACTTGGATGTCAGTTTTTCTCATCGAAGAGTCAGTTGGCCGTCAATCTCGGGTCTGTTACATTGCTAGTTAAGCGTATATGACCCACGGTCTGCCCACTGAGATAACCACAGGGCTACCTGCCTGTACCGCGGTGGCATGCCCCAGAATAGGTTAAGTTGTTAGCCTAAGACCATGTAGTTTGGAGTCCATGTTAAATTATAGATTTTTAGATATAAAGTATTAACTGTGGTCTGGTTGCTCAATAGAAAGTTGTACCATTCACTATATCAAAATTCGAAATTAGAGAATTACTTAATAGAAAGTTATGTTTGTCAAAATTTTAATAAGCGTACAAAAAAGAACTTGTAAAATTTAAACCGTCGTCTCAAAAATCACTAAAAACTATTATATGAAATTACAGAACAGGAAGATAAGAAAAAACAAAAACACTAAAAAATGAGCTCTGTACAATAGGATAGATAAAAAGATAAAGATAAAATATTAAACATGTCAAATATCATCTATGCATTAAGAGAACAAGAATACAGCTTAGCACAGTTATATATAACATAAAGATGGTTAAAATAAATACAAAAATTATATATAACTCTACAAAATACTAAAAAAAACAAAGCAAAAGAGCAAAGTTCATTTTAAATAATACATTTTAATATCATTGAGACTGCAACTAAATATATAAAGATGGCTACCATTTGCATTACAGATATATTGCACACTGTATAAAGCGGGGAGTGTTTAAGAACATTAGTACGAGATTTTGACCGACAAAAAGTTAGGTTATTCCTTGAGTTTACTCTGGGTACCATAAAATTTAATTTAGCCAATAACTCTTGGCAATCAGTAATATTATGTATCATTTTAAAAAGGAATGCCTGGGAAAAATGTTTACGCCTACTCTCAAGACTTGTCATGCCGTGATTATCAAGCAGCTCCTCTTGCGGAACACCTAAGGGCGGGTAAACACCGTCCGATTTAAAAATAAATAATTTTAAAAATCGACCATGGACTGATTCCAAATTATTGACGTGTGATGTAATATGGGGACCATACAAAGGAAGCGTACTCGAGCTTAGATCTAATAAAGGTAAAATAGACAGGTTTAATTGCGTATAACCGAGCAAAATCTCGATAATTTCACGTCATAAACCCATACGTCTTACTGACCTCTAAGGTAATGGTGTCAAGGTGAGCGCCAAAAGAAAGCTAGTATCAAAAATTACCTCATTATCTGGGTTGTAACTTATATGCATGGATCTTGTAGAAAAATACATGACATTGCATTTGCCGACATTTAATGACAACTTGTTTTCCTGACACCAAGCGTTTACACTGTCTAAGTTCCTTTGAAGACGGAGACAATCATAGAGGCTGTTAACGTTATCATACATCTTTAAATCATCCGCATAAATAAGATAATTCACATCCAACACATCTATAATATCGTTTATAAAAATAATAAACAACAGGACGGACCCCTATGGAACGCCAGATGTTACGGTATATTCAGCAAACTTAGTATCACTGGATACAACATATTGAGTCTTGCCGTATAGACATGACTTTAATAGAGAATCAGATAAGCCGAATAAATGCAGTTTGTGAAGTAGTATGCTGAAATCGAGTCTATCAAATGCTTTAGAAAAATCTGTATAAATAAAATCAGTTTATGCGTGCGAATCTGTACATTCTGCTGTAAATTGAGTAACAAAAATCAGATTTGTTGCAGTAGATCGGCCCTTCATAACGCCGTATTGATAGACTGAGATTTTGTTGGACACATGATGATATAGAAAGTCATGTAACAAAAATTCCCTAAACTTTAGAACAATTGCAGATAATGGATATAGGTCTAAAATTGCTAATATCAAACTTATCATCTTTTTCATATACTTATAGGACATACTTTCGACCGTTTTCATAATACAGGCAACTCACAATTACGAAAGCACATGTTGAATATGACTTTTAGAAGGTACGTCAGAATGTGAGCACAGTCCTTCAGCAGAAAAGCAGGTATTCCTTTAGGACCAGTAGTCAGTTTAGGTTTGAGTCTTTTTAAGGCACCCGCAATTTCACACATCAAATTTTTGTAGGTGAATAGTCGTGTCTACAATTTGCACATTCAAGGATTGGTTAGTAGACCTAGATGATGGTAACAATGATTTACAGAAAAAATCTGCGAAAGCGTTTGGAACTTCATTAGAATCAACAAGCTGTCTTCTGTTGTAGGACACTTGAGAAGGTATGCTAGGCGATCTCTTTCTACCATTAATAAAAGACCAACATTTGCTGGGATCATATTTAATATTTATTTCAGTTGTTCTTATATAATCCTTGTAAGATGCATCAATGTCTGATTTTATTTTAGATCTCAATGTTTTAAAATCATTCAAGTCCTCAAATCACCATACCTATTATAACCGCGTCAGTATTTGGCTTTTAACTTAATATTCCTTATTATCTGAGAGTTAAACCAAGGAGGGTATCTATTCTTTTTAGCAGATGGAAATCTGGGTACACAGAGGTCAAAAATAGAATAAAGTTTATCATAGAAGTCATCTGATTAATTGGATCTTGTTACCTAACAATAATATTGAAGTTAGTTACGTTATCCATCTGCGTCAATATCGATATTTCCAATTAACTGATCGACTACATGAAGTTTTATTTTTTAATTTTTAGTGGCCTCGTATTCAGTCTGATTTATGGCGACAGAAAGATTGTGCTATTAATGTACAGAACTACCAAATGAAGCGTTATCATTTGTAGATCACTGACGCGTTCACAAAATTTGCTGATATTTTGGTGACAAACAAGTTTGTTTTTTCCAATTTCATTTAAGTTGTTTCGAAGAAACTGGGGCCACTGGCAAACGAAAGAGAACCTGGTAAAAAATTATGGCCAATTAAACATAACAAAAATAACATACTTAAGCTACTAAACATTTAGATAGCGTCTTAAGGTTTGTATAAACCATTTCAATATCAAAATATCAAACTATTTGATTCGTAAGAAGCTCTATGCAATAGGGCGTAGATAAATGCGTGAGGTAAGGGTGACGAAACAGAGAACTTCGCCAATTATTTAACGTTGACAGGCTGAAAATACTATAGAAAATAAGAAATTAACGCGACCAGACTTTTATTGCTAGAGAGTTGGTTATAATTATGCAAATTATAATTTTCCCGGCATTATCTTTCGTGTGCTTTTTGGTATAAGGGTAAAATGAAACGATGCAGTGAACAAAGAAAAATAAATGTATCTTTATGGATCTGTTAAAAGTTGTTTAAAATGTAGAAAAGTAATTTTTATTAAACGTATTGTAACACATTACAATGGAAGCTTAGATAGCAAATGAAAGTGGGTTCTTGAATTTTCTACAACCATGTGATTTAATTCTCCAAGATGAAAGTTAGGAATGGATTTAGAAAACAAATACAAACAAATATTAATGGTTGTGATATCATTTTGCCTAACTTACAAGTTAGATAAAATGAGTACAAACCAATTTCATCAATTGCAGCTATTTAGAATAAACTTAACAGTAGTTATTTAAGCTAAAAATTACAGATAATTACTTAAAGTTAATATATACAATAATTATACAGGAATGAAATATATTACTACCCGTAACTATAGTTGATTTTGTAACAAGATTTCTTTTAATTTAATTTTAAAACTATTCTCCAATAAGTTTGATAAATTAATAGGGTAGGTGTTTTATAAGAAAAGCATCCTTGAAATTTAGTTAGTGCGTGTTGTGGTATCATCCATACATTTGCGTTATGAACAACAGATCTTAACTGTAATTTGCCGAATAGATAATTTGATATAGTGTTTTTAACTGATTTGTACAAAAAATGGAGTATAGATGTATAAACCTATTGTACATTTTTAGTTCTTTATGAAAGGAGTGATATGGTGGGTATAAGGTATATCAAATACAAATCTCAATTCTCATGCAAGCATTTTGTACTTTTTGCAGTCTAGTTTTATTTTAGATCAAATGTGCTTTTAGAGGGCGGAATATTAAAACATAATATTTTTAGTCGCAAACTCCTCTATAAATCCTTATTTTACTATAAGGAACCTAACCAGACTGCAACCAACAGCTACTCTCCGGGCTATGTGCCCCGCCGAGCGCTGAATTACAAGTCACAAGTCTGGCGCGTTAAGTGTAATAATTGCATATTACCATCAAAACGCTAATGCTTCGATTGCAACAAACACCAGCCGAAAGACTGATCCTACTGGTGTTTGTTGCAATCGAAGCATTAGCGTTTTGATGGTAATATGCAATTATTACACTTAACGCGCCAGACTTGTGACTTGTAATTCAGCGCTCGGCGGGGCACATAGCCCGGAGAGTAGCTGTTGGTTGCAGTCTGGTTAGGTTCCTTATAGTAAAATAAGGATTTATAGAGGAGTTTGCGACTAAAAATATTATGTTTTAATATTCCGCCCTCTAAAAGCACATTTGATCTATGCTAAGCCAAGTCAGGCTATTTATTTTTCGATTGCAACAGACACTGGACCGCTGGATGGCGCCTGCTGGCTGTTTTACATGTCGCTATTGTAAAAATACCGGGATGTACTATAGTCAAAGGATTCTCATGTCGGTCGTCGCATACCTACCTTGCACTGACGAGAGCCAACAGCTCGAAACTGCAGTCTGCAAGTGGTGTGTGACGACTGGCAAGGGAGCTCCTTTAAGTAGGATCAGTCTTTCGGCTGGTGTTTGTTGCAATCGAAGCATTAGCGTTTTGATGGTAATATGCAATTATTACACTTAACGCGCCAGACTTGTGACTTGTAATTCAGCGCTCGGCGGGGCACATAGCCCGGAGAGTAGCTGTTGGTTGCAGTCTGGTTAGGTTCCTTATAGTAAAATAAGGATTTATAGAGGAGTTTGCGACTAAAAATATTATGTTTTAGTTTTATTTTGTTCCGTCAAAAAATCATAGAATACACTAGAGCAATAATCTAAATTAGGATAGACTAAGCTTTGTATCAGTTTGAGTTTCATGTTTTAATTACTTCTTCAGTCTGTAGAGCATTTTTAGTTTTATAAATGATATGAAAACTATTTTATTTAAGTGCTTTTCAAAGCTTAAATAATTTTCAAATATCACCCCTAAAGCTTTTAGTGGAGTCTGACCAATTTATCACTACATCATTTAGTATTATATTGGAACCATTTAAGTTTACTTTTGAATAAATTTGGCGAGTCCCAATACGCATTGTTTTTTCGGGATTGATACGTAACCCATTTTCCCTGCACCAGTTATAAATATTATATAAATTCATATTTACTTTATCGATTGTTTCAGCTATATTTTCAATTGAACAAGAAATATAAATATGTAAGTCTTCTGCATACAAGTGATATTTGCAATATTTTAGGCACAGATGTAAATCATTCCGAATTGGACCAAATTTCGATGGCAAGTGTTCGATGTACGTCTTAATACGAAATCGACCGCCTGTCATGCTAAATCCGTGGTCAAATCCGCCTGCCAAGCCAAAAAGTGGCATTTTCGAGACTCATTCCATGAGCTCGAGGAGAGCCTGTAGAACTCGATTTGACCCGCCTGCCAACTGAAAAACCCTGCGAAACCCGGCCGCCTATCCAGCGAACGTTTACGCGCTCACGCCGAATTTATAATAACCGGGCGGGCGATGTCCAACTTTCAGACAGCACCGACATACCCGGTTACTTAATCTGAATTTGTCTCATATTGAAAAAAATCCACTTCCACGGGCTCGAAGAAAGCCTCTAGAACCCCGCCTGCAGTAGAAAACCTTGCAAAACCCGCCTGCCTATCCAGCGAATGTTCACGCGCTCACGCTGAATTTATAATAACCGGGCGAACGATGTCCAACTTTCAGACGGCGCCGGCGCACCCGGTTATTTAATCACATATTTGGAAAAATGTTGAATGTTTGAATGTACAATGGTCAGTGAAAATTGATTCTTAATAAAAAGTTGAGTATAGCAAAAAAAAGTGTAAAAAACGATGCAATCTTGGAACTCAATTTCGATAACAAAATTTTAAATATTAAACTTTCAAAGAATAATTTCGAAAATGACATTTATAAATCAAAGGTAATGGCTTCGATCAGACATTAAAATTTTTGAAATATGTCTTAAAAATTGTACATGTTTTAATACTAATTTGATGGAAAAATATTTTAAATTGCTGGTTGGAAATTTGCATTCATATTAATAGTTAATATACTGAGAATCAAAGTTTAAATGAAAAATTCTTTCTATGATACGTATTTGAGAATTTCATTTTTGAAAGTTGACTTTAAAATTATTAATCAATTTTTCAAAAATGAGTAGGACTTTCTATAATCTATTGATTATTCATAAAAATCTACCTACTTCATTTTCAGGAACTGCTGAAAAAATAAAATAACATCAAAGTGATTGGTCGTTTCACTATTAAAATAAGGGGATAAACATATGAAAGCACACAATCTTTTTATTATGCAAAATTTGATATACACCTTTGACACGCCTTATAGCCTATTTTGACTTGCGTTGTAGAATGTGACAAAATTATTCACGCTGAGTCACTTTCCTCTTCGGAGGACTCATCCAATAATGAATCACGTTCATCAGCATCGCTAGTGTCGCTCATTGTAGATGAACTTGAACCACCAAATATTGATGCTAACGATAATCATGATGAAATGAGCGACACAATAATTGTAGATGAACTTAAACCACCAAATATTGATGCTGAGGATAATCATGACGAAATGAGCGACACTAGTGATGCCGATGAACGTGATTCATTATTAGATGAGTCTTCCGAAGAGGACAGTGATTCAGAGTGAATAATTATGTCACATTCTACAACGCAAGTCATAATAGGGTATAAGGCGTGGCGTGTCAAAGGTGTTTATCAAATTTTGCATAATAAAAATATTGTGTACTTTCATATGTTTATCCCCTTCTTTTAATAGTAAAATGACCAATCACTTTGATGTTATTTTATTTTTTCAGCAGTTCTTGAAACTGAAGTAGGTAGATTTTTATGAATACTCAATAGATTATAGAAAATCCTACTCATTTTTGAAAAATTGATTAATAATTTTAAAGTCCATGTCAACTTTTTCATTTATACTTTGATTCTCAGCATATTCACTATTAATATGAATGCAAATTTCCAACCAGCAATTTAAAATATTTTTCCGTCAGATTAGTATTAAAACATGTACATTTTTTAAGACATATTTGAAAATTTTAATGTCGGATCGAAGCCATTACCTTTGTTTTATAAATGTCATTTTCGAAATTATTCTTTGAAAGTTTAGTATTTAAAATTTTGTTATCGAAATTGAGTTCCAAGATTGCATCGTTTTTTACACTTTTTTTTGCTATACTCAACTTTTTATTAAGAATCAATTTTCACTGACCATTGTACATTCAAACATTCAACATTTTTCCAAATATGTGATTAAATAACCGGGTGCGCCGGCGCCGTCTGAAAGTTGGACATCGTTCGCCCGGTTATTATAAATTCGGCGTGAGCGCGTGAACGTTCGCTGGATAGGCAGGCGGGTTTCGCAAGGTTTTCTACTGCAAGCGGGGTTCTAGAGGCTTTCTTCGAGCCCGTGGAAGTGGATTTTTTTCAATATGAGACAAATTCAATGATGCTTGGCAGGCGGATTTGACAACGGATTTAGCATGGCAGGCGGTAGATTTCGTATTAAGACGTACATCGAGCAGCTGCCATCGAAATTTGGTCCAATTTGGAATGACTGTTTCATGATTTTTTTTTGTTGATATTTAATTTTTTACTGCAACGCAAGAGCTGCAGCCTTGCAGGTGGTCGATTTCGCATTGCTCAAGGTAATTTCAAGTTACGTTAATTTTTTCGTTCAATATAAGATATTACACTTTTTTGTTGACTACCTCTCGGTCTATTAGCACGTCTAAATTTACTACGTCAAATGCTTTACTTTGGTCGAGGAAGATAATAAATGTGACCTGCTTATTATTCATAGCGAGTGTGATATCGTCTACAATTTGTAGCAGTGCGGTTTGAGCGCTGGGCATAGGGCGAAAACCGTATTTAGTGGGATTATGGAATCCGATAATGATATGACTTAAATTGGCCGGCAATAATTTTTTCTATTTATTTGGATAATACTGGAAGGATGCTGAGTAGTGTGAGGTTTTTAGATCAGTGCAATTGTCCTTGGGTCACCTTAGGAAAAGGGAGAACAAGAGCCGCTTTTCATATGCTGAGATATTGACCAGTGGTCAGTGACAAATTAATTATTTTAATACTTATTTCATCAATTCTAATGGCTTCTGATTTAATTGTTTTTATGTGTTTGTAGACATCTGCACTAGTTATAACTTCTATTGAAAATAACAAAGTATTATTTAATTTATTATTATTATAAAATTATATAATATTGTCATATGTATGGATGTCGCCTCCTACATTAACAAAAAAAGTCATTTATGTCGCTGGCAGTTATTTGCACATCTAATTTTAAGGCATAATTTTTTTTATCCGTTATCCCGATGTTTCTTATTTTTTAGGATTGTTCGTATTTTTTCTAATTCAAATTTTGTATAGCAATCTTTTTCTTTTCCAATAGCATTATTCAAATAATTCTTAAGTTCAATGTAATATAGCCGGTCATTGCATTTCTTGTTTCCATATAATTTTTATATGCTTTGTTTTTAAATTTATCATTTATTTTGTTTAATATTGTATGTAATGTATGGTGGAGGATACTTTTTATTTCTATTTACGTATTTGATAGGTGCATATTTATTGAATAATTCTGTTATATTACTGCTTAAGTTCATTGTGATTGTGTTCATATCGTTATTATTGTCTACATTATTCCAATTAATATTTAACGCATCTAAAGAAAACCGTTCCATATCAATATTAACTAAGTCTCTAAAATAATTCTTACCAATTTCTGGAAGAGTATAGTTTATGATAAGTTCATAATATACTAGCATGTGATACGAAATACCTTCGATATCCATTATGTCACATTTAATTACATCCAGATCATCTCTAACACAAATAATGTCAATTAAGGATTCCCCAACACTAGTGGGTTCATTAAGGGACAAAAATGAATCGACCTTGCATTTTGTGATTAAAGAATGACACTTGGCAGGGATGGTCTACATGGTACTAAGGTACCAATTTAGCCTTGTAGCCACCCGGCAACCCCCGAGGGTGCTGCGTTATGACGGGAAAAGAGTGAATATTAAAATTTGTTCTATGCCTGCATCGCCCTACAACCAATTTCTTGGGAATTGTGTATCATTTGTCAGGAGACAACAAATGAAAAACTAACTAATGCCAATTAAAATCCAAGGGGGGAAGAAGGCTATGATGTGCTTACTACGCACTGCCAGTTGAAATATACTTCATCAGACTGGATGATGCGTCTGGAATCAGAGATACGTTACAGAAAAACTTCGCATGTTGGCATAAAACTTGTTGCCTTAAATTTAACAACATGAAATTCTGAAGGGTTCATAGTACAATCAATGAACCGATTCACCTCCGAAATCTGATCAACTCAACCGATTTGTTTGAAATGTTGACAGTAGCTCAAAAATGATGCAAATAACAAACCTGACTTAGTGCCGATATGTGCTTCCACCCCGGGGGTGAATGCCACCCTTTCTCGGGGGTGGAAATTTAAAAATTTAAAATGACACAGGGTATCAATAGAGGATCAAATTTTAAGAAGAAAATGTAGTATAAAGTTTTTTTTACAACCTAATAATTTCTGAGTTATTCGCGATTGAAAATTCCAATAAAAAACACGTTTTTCAATAGTTTTTCGTGAATAACTCGAAAATTAAACGTTTTCTTATCGAAATTAAAGCTTATAAAATAACAAGCCGATTCGTTTGTTTTTCTTTAATATTTTAGGTCATATTAAGCGACTTATGAGTCATTGAAGACGAATTATTGTTTGTCGTAAATTTATCTAAAGATTTAAACTCAAATAACGGAAAAATGAGTAATTTTTCAGAGGAAATGTCCATAACCTGTTTTAGAATGCTTTATTAGACCTTTAAAATAAGCTTTAATAAAAGCCTCTAGCATGAAAATTAAGGAAGTTATGACAAAAATAAGTTGTCTGGAATTTTTGAAAAAAAAAATTGACATTTGAATTGGCGCCATGAGCGGCAAAATTAAAATTAATCGTAGCCCATAAAAAATTAACTTTATTTATGTCCCAGTAACACGTTCCAAAAGTTTGAATGGTTTAGAGAATGTATATTTTGAAAAAAGTTGTTTTAAGTAAATTTTTTTTTCAATTTTTCAAAGAATACGTTGTTTTTTCAAAATAACTCAAAAAATAATGGTTTTACGAAAAAAAGTGTTCTTAACAAAAATTTAGCTCTCTTCTTACTGAAAGTTTTTCATTTTTTAAGATTTATGTAGCTTAAAAATTAAGCGAGATATGGGCATTTAAAACTTTAATTTCTATGCGAAGGAAACCTCTTTTTTAGCCCTTCAACCTTAAAATCCTCTGAACAAAAGGGTGCAGAAATATTGCAATCATCATGACTTTATAGCTTATATTCCCTACAAAATGATGTGTGGGTGAATGCAAAAAGCTTAAAAGGAAGCCGAGTTATCGTTAAAAAACTAAATACATTTTTCTAGAGATAACGTAGGAAAATTACGGAGCGCCTAAATTTTGAACGTTTTGGAGCATTTATTCTTTTGTACATGCTGTGTGATACATACATATCTGGATTCCCACATGTATAAACATATGCATAAAAAGATGTTATATAGATAATATGAGTAAAAATGGAATAGCAATTTATTTTCATTTTTTATGCATTCGACTACTTGGAGCTTTCAAAAGGATTTTTTCCCTAATTTTTATTGTATTAGGGGTTGAATCATATTGAAAAATGATGTATCAGGTCGTTTACACTTAAAGAATGTATTTTTTCTATTCAAGATCCAAAATAAAAAGATTTTATGCTTTTTAAACCGTTTTTTTAATAATTGTGTGAGGGGTAGTTTTTAAGGGTAGTTATATAGTAAAATATCGAAATATTAGTTACATTATAAAAAACAACAAATATTTAACATATTTGAACATAATGATAACCTATCACTGCTTCCATCTATTAGTTTTAAATTTTTCCTAAGTTTTATTGTTAGGGGTGGCTTTTGGGGGTTGCATCATTAAAAAAATTAAGTATCAGCTTTCTTATACTTAAAGGGAAAAATTATCCTATTACGAACCAAAATAAAAAGGTTTGATGCTTTTTAAACAAATTTTTTATTAATTTTCGTGTGAGGGGTTGTTTCTAAGGGTAGTTAAATAGTAAAATATTGAAATATTAGATCCATATTTAAAAACAATTGATATTTAACATATTTGAATATAGTTCTAGCCCATCACTGCGTTAATTTATTAGTTTTCAATTTACTGCAGTAAGGGGTAGTTTTCACCCCTTAAAAACAAAAAGCACACTTTGCGACCAAGTCAGGTTTGAAGAGGAGGGTAAGATAAACTTAATTATCAATTTTCAAGAAGATCGGAGCAGTACTTCAGATCGGCGATTTGGCCCCTTTTTAACGTTGGATGACTGTACTATCACGCAAAGGCCAAAAAAGATGGGTTGACGCTCCCTTCACCCAAAAAAACAAGAAAATCAGCTGACTCGATATATTCGCCAGACACATGTTTATTTTGTGATCTGCCTGATGTTGACCGCCGGCACTTGAGTAGAGTAATAACGATGACGGCATGTAGTGAAATCTAGCTAAATGCAAAGAACGTCACGATTTGATGTATTTAGAAATCGATTATCAAAATAAGTGTTACACGATGTACAAAAACAGACCGAATAATCCCGGAATACTAGCGACAGCGATGACAAAAGGCAGGTAGCCGGTATAGCTTTAGCAGAAATTATTAGCTACATAGTCGAATTAAAAAACTATTTGAATATCAGCGTACTAGCACCAGTATTTGGCATGGCAGAGCTTACACGGCGTTATGCGACCGCCATAAAAAATTTGATAATAGACAGCTTTGACCTGAACTTCAGCAGATTGACAGAGCTCCTTCTCAACCAATGCCCGTACCTAACTACGGTAGATCATGTGGGCAAAGAAAGCCTTATTTCTTTTGAAGCTGATGTTGATATTGCGGTTCGAACTTTGACAATGAAGGTACAGCTTTCTTCGACGCTGCCAGAACTATCAGAACTGATATTTTTGCGCTACGTTAAAACAAAAACAATGGGGCTACCGCTATGTGTGTTCCCACCTCACTGCTTTCTTTTGTAAAAATGTTAATCCCAAGTTTAAAGACGCTTTAGGGGCGCAAGATGTCACTGACCAGGTCGAATTAAGTATAGCTCAAATTCTTTCTTTTCATACGGTCCAACGAAGGAAAGGGAAAGAAAGATGCCACGTCCACGTACAAGGAACCCCGTCTCCTACTTATCTCGCTCTGAAGCTTTACGGAGATGAGAAAAAAAAAAGTAGATTTGGCGTACCGATTAGGTGTTAGTATATCTTACGATAGATGAAGTTTGCTCTCAGTATGTTGGTGTAGTGTGTCCACCATTGTTACGGCCGGAAATTTTCACAACAGCTGCGGTAGAGAATGTAGACCACAACAGATCTTCAACGACTGCTACTGGCTCTTTTCATGGTACTGTCTATCTCTCAGGCAGCATTTTCCTCCTGGGGATGAAGGTGTTACTTCTTTTTTGTAAAGAAATCGTCTTAAATTAATGTGAAATTTTTGTTTAATTTTAATTTTTTTTTCAGTATTTTCATGTGAACATTAGTTCGCAGATGATCCAGCTGCAATAAGAAAAGAGAACAAACGTACTCGTGTGATAAAACTACCAGATTACTATGCAACTGTTCAGCCATCTTTTGCTAACTTAACTAAAGTGAAATGCCCTCAAAGTCTAAAAAATCACGGTGAATGCTCAGGGTGGCCGGCTTATTATTACACAATGGATTTGGACGTTGTTAAACATAATTATTTCGAAGAAATGAAATAGTGTACTTGATATCAGTTGTTATAAATATTTTATTGGTAGCTATTGATAAAAGTAGAATTATAAAAATATAGTAAATAAAAAACACCCCACGCTTTTTACAATCTATTGCTGTTGAACAAAATCTTAATATTTAAATATTATTATTTTTTAATTTTTAGTTCGGTTTTTAAAGCGTGTTTTTTAGTTTTTTTAAACTACAATTTACTTAAAGTCTATTTCCGCTTTTGATACATAATATATTATTACATTGATATTAATTGTTTCAGGATATATTATCAAAAATTTTATTCGAATTCGATTTTGTCCCAAGATCAATAATTATAGTGTGGTAGATAATTTCCAAAAGTGACATCATGGAACGCATCTGTGTAGGGACATCTTATATCAGCCTCTAAACTAAACTAAATATTCATAATTACATGCGTACAATACGAATTTCTACAGTAGGTTATAATAATGTCATTAATATATGCCATACCAATTCTATGAAATAAAACTGTTTAGGAAATGCATATTGAATTTAATACATTTCTCTTTATTTGAAGATATTATTAAGTAAACATAAATGAAGAGTCATTGCCTGACACTGATGGTTGTGGATATTCCATCAACTGTCTATCTGAAGGACTGGATGTAATTTTATTATATTGGACGCCATTTGCACCTTCGACGAAAGACATAGTGGCGTTTCCATTCTCAGGGGGATTCGTTTACAACTCTAGACACTTAGAAAATATAAGGATACTTTTACTTTACGGATATTTTAGCTAACTGGTACTCTTTTCAGATGACGTTGTGGGAAGCTTTCACTTAACACTATTGAATGTCATCTTATGAGATTTATTACACAAATGCACTTTCCTTAAATCCACTCGCTTGATACCGTACAGGGATTGAGAGAACTAAGAGTATATAGTGTTTTGATAAATGTTCTAATAAATTTTGGATGAAATGTGATAACAAAACTCCGATATATACCGAGCATTTTAATGTCGTAAAGCCCGTAATACCCTGTGTATTTAAATGAAAAGATGGCTATCGGAAACAAAATGGCTACAGAGCTACGCACACCATAATTATAATATACCATCTCCTCTTCTAAATTGTGACAAATCTTTCATTTACTTATTTACTGATGTAATACAGAGGAAAAACAAATGTCTAAATTTTCAATTACATCCAATTGTGTTCCAGTATAATTATAAAAACTACCTATTTCATTAGCTAACAAATGAAATGTGCGTTTTGCCATATTCACTTAATATTTAATTTATGTCATCACACATATAAAATTCTCAAGTACATATTAGTCTGTTTACGGATTTAATGAGCCTTTTTGGTCACTGATTATTAGTGGGTAGGTCACTGTCGATCCCTTTTCAGAAGCGCTACTTTGTTTTAAATCGCTATGACTACCTTCAATATTTTCACAATGTTCAGTCTCAAACACTGCCGATATATACAGGGTGAGCTATGGATGGGTGGAGTTTTAAAAGTATATGGACAACGCATCAACCGATTGCTTTGAAATTTTGGTTACCAAGATAATCGAGTATGATCTTGGGAACGCATCTTTTCGTGTCTGAAGAACTTCTACCATATTTTCCAAAAATTTATATTAACGTTCACAAAGAAGGGTTCAAAACGACTGTTTCAGACGGAGAATAGTATAAAATTTATACTTACTCTTCGTTTATGCTTAACTGCTTCACTGATGGTACCAATTGAATGTCGTAACACTATAAGTTTAACACAGTAAGTACCAACACTTTCTTAAAATTAAACCTGAAAGGGAATTTTGAAAACACAAGAAAAAGATAATATAAAGTTCAAAAAACGTATATTCAATCTCTTTAAAAAATCATGTTTTACAAAAACGTTCAAGAAAATGTATTGACATGCTATAGTCTAGCCCGTGTACAACACATGGTGAGGAACGGACGACTTATAATATACCAATGGCCATCCGATATGCGGTTTATAGCTAACGATTACACAAAAAGATTCAAGAAAAGTTCAATGTTTAAAAATTTTTGGTAGGCTTTTGCTTGCCTGTCTATTTACGTATGATCAGTTCAATTATAATTTAGTTTGCTTTTCATGCGAAATGTTTTTTTCGGATTTTGTTACACTTCCGAAAAGTTTATCGAGGGTTTTGGCGTGTTCTTTAACAATCTCTTCAACTAAAATATTTTTGAAAGTGCGGTGTTGCCCCTTATACGTAGGACTGGCAGTATCTTCGTTATTTTAAAAATACATACATTTACTATATATTTTTGCATTTTTTGGATCGTCGTCTCTTTCTGAGTACCTTTTATTAATATTTCTCTATACCTATCTCAGGCAATTCTCGAGTTAATAATTCTTTTGTGAATTTATTGCCAAAAATTTTTACTTTCGGAAAATCCTGTTTTCTCCTACCTACGCAGCAATTAAAAGATAATTTTTTAGTTGCGGTTAGGCAAGACCTGGGGGCATCTCCTACATTAATCATACAGGGTGAGTTAAAGAACGCTTTCTATAAGTGACAGAAAAATGCACGAAAGTCAATTTTTTTAAATAGAATGCGCTGTATATTATTACTGATTCGGAAAGGCGATACATTTACCTATTTAAAAACGTAATATGCCTTATACCTAATGCACACCGTGTTCGATTTATGGGCACATTTCTGTAACCTCACCAAGGTCTTTTGGTATGTCATAACGGGTGGGCCATGAAATTTTTATTCTGTCATTTTGTAATGACAACAGACATGCCATCTTTCTAAATAAATTTAACGTTAGTGATATTTATACTTAATTTGAATAGCTGTAGCACAAATATGGCAGAAAATAATTATACAAATACAGTTTTAATGGATCTGTTGTTCATCTGCGGCAAATTCGGATATTTCTCATTAAATCTTGTACAAGTTCTGCCGATAATCTTATTGCACTTTGCATGGATAATAAGCAAATCCATTAAAACTGTGTTTGTATAATTATTTTCTGCTATATTTGAGCTACAGCTATTCAAATTAAGTGCAAATATCACTAACGTCCAATTTATTTAGAAAAATAGCATGTCTATTTTATTACAAAATGACAGAATAAAAATTTCATGGCCCACCCGTTATTATATACCAAAAGACTAATATTCTTGGTACGGTTACAGAAAAGGGTATAGGGTATACTATTTTAAATAGGTAAATGTATCACCTTTTGGAGTCGGTAATAATCTACAGGGCATTCCATTTAAAAAAATTTAGTTTCGCAAAGTCACTTATAGAAAGTGTTGTTTAACTCACCCTGTATGATATTTGAAACATTTGATAGGTAGGAGAAAACACGATTTACTGAAAGTCAAATTTTTGCAATAAATTAAGAAAAGAATTATCTCGAAAACGGCTTGAGATAGGTATAGGGAAATATTAACAAAAGTTGTTCAGAAAGAGACGACGATCCAAAAATGCAAAAATATACAGAATATTCCATTTAAAATAACGAAGATGTTGCCAATTTTATGTATAAGTGGCAATACCGCACTTTCGAAGATATTTTAGTTGGAGAGATCATATTTAATTATCTTAGTATCCAAAATTGCAAAGCAATCGGTTGCACCCTTCTCCATATACTTTTAATACCCCAGCCACCGTAGCTCACTCTGTATATTAGAACATGCGGGGATACTACTACAAATAGTTCGTTTTTGATGTTTCTTCAACTCCTGTGTGGAATATTTTATTTTCTACTAATTTTTTTCTTTTGTTATTATCAATACGCAAAGTAATTGAAAATATAGTTCCTCAAGGACGTTACATGTTTTTATAATCAAGTAGAAATTATATGAATCAAAATTAAATGACTAATTAAGAGAATATTTTTATGAACAATTTTTGCAGTTCACCACTGAATTTTCAGCAGCATCGTTAAAAGGAGAACGGTACCGTGAATTTATTTGATCATATTTTATTTAATATAATTTACAAGAAATTGATACCAATAAAATTAAATTAACAAATGAAATCCTTATAGTTCCAAATGTAAACTTATTGATGTATTTTGACGATGATCAAAAATAAAAACAAATAATTTAGTTCCAGTCAGGTAGGAGTGGTTGGAATGGAAGAACGAATGAAAATAATTTTATAAAGTGAATTTTACTATGTAAATGAAAATAAAAAAATTTCACTCTTGGTAGGAGTAGTAGGAGAAGATAATCGCTATTAACCGCTACAGAAAATATGGGCCATCGAATAAACGACGATAAAACAAAAATAATGGCATCAATTCCTAGAGCCAGAAATATTGATCAGAACTTCAGCGTTGAGAACATCAATTTTGAAGTAGTAAACGAATTTACATACCTTAGCTCCCTTGAGATAAATGAAAATTTTACTTTGGAAGAAATAAAACGAACAATAGTGTTATCGAATAAGTGCTACATGAGGCTAAGTAAACATAGATAAAAATAGATATCTAAGTTAGAGAACCAGATTACAATCCATAAGTCCCTTATCCTACTAGTACTGACATACGGATTAGAAATGTGGACCATTTCCAAAGCATGTCTTC
The DNA here is from genome assembly GCA_963675555.1 of Leptura quadrifasciata. Lineage (NCBI taxonomy): Eukaryota > Metazoa > Arthropoda > Insecta > Coleoptera > Cerambycidae > Leptura > Leptura quadrifasciata. The sequence goes on from OY776677.1 coordinate 54,383,821, forward strand.
GAACGAAAGATAGAGAGATAATACTTGATGCAGTCCGCGAAAGTGGTATATGGAGGAGATACAACCATGAAATTTATAATATTTATAGTTAATGGTGGGAATGCCGTATCCTTCATTGAGATAAGGACATTGAGAGGGGCAGAACATCTGTTCTGACAAGGACACGCGAAAACAGCTCTCCAAGACAAATCCTTATGACACAGCCTGCAGGGAGTAAGTGTAGAAGTAGGTTAAAACTACGACGATAAGATGGTGTAGATGAGGATGCCAGAAAGATTACGCGACAAACTGGCAGAGGTTGGAAATAAGGGCTTCAGAAATTGAATACTTTCATGGAAGTCTAGAATCATCTTTATGTATACAATTTTTATTTGTTTTCTAATTACGACCTGTACAGAACTCAATATATTCGTATACTTTTGGAATATCTCTGTCAAGATTTAAAAGAATTAAGAGCTGCCGAAATTGAATATTTGTATATAAATCATCAGCCATCGGATTTATATACTGTTACGTGTTTACACCCTGAAGTAAATACTCCCAAACGCACGTTCAATAATTGCAACACGAATTTTCGCCAACCACTGATTTATTATCACTGAATTACAATACAATAATCTTTATACACATTAGTACACACTAATCATCAATTTATTCTACTATAGTCTCATTACTATAATTCACAACTCATTACTGATCTTTATCTTATTTGATCCTTAACTCATTGAGAGCATATAACAATTGTTTGGTGTGCGGGTAAACTATTAGCGGACTGTAAATTCTAAAACTAACAAATATGAGAATGATGGCGATAAATGCTATAAAGTCTAAAACTTACCATGTGTTGATCCAAGAATCTTGACCATGTTATTGTCGGGTGATTGTAGGGAAGGGTTGAGAGAATATCAAGGAACGATGTGAAAATCGACGACACTCGGAAGCGTATTAAACTTCTCACAACACAAATAATTAATAATTATAATAATTAATCTAGATATTGTAAATAAACAGAAATTGTATTCGCGAGGAGAAAATGTTTGGCTTGTCTCAATTAAACTGTCTGCACCACACTATGATAAATTCTGTCATTGTGTGCTATCAACAGTGCTTTTTGTTGTTCCTTCTAAGATAGTCCCTTTTTTGTCTATGAATTCGGGAATAAAATACCTTTAAAGAACACGGTTTACACAAATAAATTTATTGTGTTGCCTATAATCACAAGGATAACTTGACTACCAACAATTATACAGGGTGGCGCAAATATTCCGCCCGAGCTGCACTAAGTTTCAGAATGATTACAAAAAATAAAAAAAATAAAAACTCTATACTAAAATTACATTACTACTATAATGATATGAAAAATTATTGCGATGGCAAAGGGCAGGCAGACCTTAGGTCTTCTATAGATCCCTTGTTTAGTGCGAACATCAACTACTTTAATGATATGAACGCATCCGGGATATACCTGATCTATAATGCCTAAAGGCCACTGAAGAGGTGGCGTATTTGGTTGCTTCAGCACAACAATGGTGCCTACTTTAACAAGGTTATTATCGGTATTCCAACGCTGCCGTGTTTGCAACGTAGTAAGATACTCTAAATGCCACCTTTTCCAAACATCTTGGATCATTCGGTCGATCATTTGGGAGCTATCTAGTTTATTAATAATGAGATCAGTGAGATTGTTAAAGAACGCTATAACCCCGATATACTTTTCGACGTTGTAACAAAATCCGACTTAGGAAATACTTCGTAAGAAAAGCGTGCTTCACGTAAAAACGCCGTGGAGGAGGTTTTTAATTCTTGGAAATATATTTTTGCTCTTCGGAGCATTTTTTATGCCAAATTTTCGCTAACTCTTCAAGGAGCGTTAATTTAGAAAGTGTAGTGAATGTCGCTGCACAGGGACGTAATGTCGCCCCGACCACCCAATTTTAGAAAGTATCATAAAATTGGACTTGAACTTCCAAATTTCCAAGATTAAAAACCCTTTTACGAATCCACGTTGTCAAGCACTGCAACTCTTACGAGGTATTGAATATGAGGACAAGTTAGTCCAACGACTATTCAAAGTATATCGGAAGTTATAGCGAAAATAGCCCTTAGCGACATGGGACCCCCATCATTTCCTAGCAGTCGGATTTGACGGGGAAATGATGTGTTTTGACGGGGTTTGCCCTAAACCGGTTCCTCAGTGATTCGGAGTCAAAAAAGTATCTATACCATGTACTCACACGTGCATGGGATCTGCCTTGCCTGAACGTAAAATTTGTTATTGCATAATACAAACGAAGTAGAGACGCTTCAAGCAATTTTAAGCTCCGAGGAGCGACCAAAATTTATGTGAATTAATAAATACGTTTATAAGACAGGCAAGCAAAAGCCCACCAAAATTTCAGTTACATGAAACTTTTCTTGAATCTTTTTGTGCATCGTTAGCTTATCAAACTGCATATTGGATGGTAGTTGGTACCGTATGAATCGTCCCGTTCCTCACCATGTGTTGTACACGGGTCAGACCATTGTTTGTTAACATTTTCTCTTGAAGAAGTTGTTGTAAAAACATGAATTTTTAAAAGATTTAATATACATATTTTGAACTTTATATTGTCTTTTAGTTGTGTTTTCTAACAAAATTCCTTTTCAGGTTTAATTTTAAGAGAGTGTGATACAGACAGTGTTAGATTTATAGTGTTACGACGTCTTCCAATTGATACCATCAGAGCAGCAGTTAAGCATAAACGACAGTAAGTATGATTTATTATATTATTCTCCGTTTGAAACAGTCGTGTTGAACCCTAAAAATTTTGTGAACGTTTTAGAATTAGGAAAAGGTTGAGGAAAAAGAAAATTAATTTTTTCTTTTTCCTGTTTTTTTTTAATTTTTCTAAATTTTTCGAGCAGAAAATACGTCCTTCAGACTTCCATCAAAGCATGGATCGTTCACAAGATCAGAAGCGAGAAGACTCGTAAGGGGAGTTAATGGCAAAAAGTGCGACGGGTCAAAGCTACAGGGTCAGCAGGATCGGAATTATGTACGCATAAAGGACGTGAATTTAGGAAGACCTTCAATTTGAACAAGCAAAGTATTGAATTCTTCATAAGTCAACAACTGATTGTGTATTACTTTGTATCTGTACAGTATCAGTATCTGTAAATTGATACATCCAGGTGCCCTCCATATGGGTGGTCTTTGGGAATCTAATGTCAAACTTACAGATAAGTTTTGACAGATCTGACATTAGATTCCCAAAGACAACCCATCTGGGGGGCACCTAGAGATATCAATTTCCATTGAATTCCCCTAGTAGCTAGTTCACTCAAAACTGAATAATTATGTTCTGAAGATGTCAATAATTGGTAAAGTTCATCCAAAACTGCCTTGGCACCGATAATATTAGTACCGTTGTCCGTATGAATTTTCCGAAATGGCTCTACGTCTAACAAATAAAGCGCTTGAAGGCTTAAAGAAAATTGGACGTGAATAAATCCGTGACAAGCTCGAGATGCACTGGTCTGGTTACCATGCATACAAACAAGCAAATGTATACTTTGACAGGACGAACTCCTCGTTTGCGATAAGGAATTATCTGTACAGGACCGGCATAATCGCATCCAGTACGTAAAAATTCTTTGGCCTGTTCTACTCGAAAACTAGGTCTTGGCTTCAACCGATAACAACTATTGCATTTCTGAATCCTACATCTAACGACACTACGAGTTGATAGAATTCAATAGCGCAATCTAAGCAAAGAAAGAACTAGATGTGGGCCAGTATGAAGATTAATTCTATGATAGTAATCTATGGTAATATAGGATGCTGCTTATCAAAATTTGAATTAGCATGACCCAGCCTACCTTCAATTCGAATTATATCGTCTTTCAAAAAAGGACGTAAATGTCTTAAAGATTTCGGAACAATATACATAGACAGTTGATCTCAATAGTCGGATCCATTTTGAGCTACGCATAATCAGTGTATAAAATGGATTGTCTATATTTTCAGCAATCACCAAAGAAATTACTTTACACTCTGGTAGATTTTCTTTCAAATGGGCTGTAATAATTGGCCACTCAGAAAAATCTACTTTAACTATGGCGAGCCACTTTTCCAAGAAGTGTTAGCTATAAATTGGGAAGGAGTTAAACCTCTAAACAAGCAATCACTAATGTTATTTTTTCCATTTACATGGAACCACGAACTAAAATCTTTTAACGATTGGATCTGGGCCACCCGATTTCATACAAAAGTTCGTAACTTGGATGGATGAGATGCGATCCAATTGAGAGTGACCATAGAGTCTGACAACGCATAAATAGGGTTAATATTTAAGCGAGACTCATAACAATCTACATCAAAACAAAGTAGTTTGGAGAACAGCACGAAGTTCTAATCTAGGAATTGAGATAACTTTCAATAGAGAAACCTTTGATTTGGCACACAGGAGATTGACTTGCACTTCTTCACTGGCATTGCTGCTACGAATATAGACAACAGTTCCATAAGAAGTTAAACAAGCGAAACCTACTAGAACTATGGGCTGTTGTTATGTAACACCTATATGACATGGGAGTTTAAAGTCTATAAGATGAGGTAATCCGACAGAAAATTGATTCCAACGGTGTAATATATTAGGAAGGCAGCGATCATCCGAATATAAATACAAAATTTAACAATCTTTAATCAAAAGTTTGGCTAATAATGTGACCGGGGCTAGGATTCCTAAGGGGTCATAGCATCGAGCAACAGTTGACAAGATGTTGCGTTTAATACAAGGTTTATCAGATAAATCAAAAGAAAATGACAAAAAATTAAAACTCGGATGCCATTGTAAACCTAATACTTTAAGTATGTCAGTTTCAAAATTCACCACATGGTGGTTTGAATCTCTGTCGGAATTTCTTCTATTAATCGTTTTGAATTGGTCGCCCACTTAACTAGTTGGAAACTTGCTTTATGAAATAATTCAATTAATTGATGATGTAGAGTAACAGCCATGCTATCCGAGAATAAACTTTACACAAGATCATCTACGTACATAACTACTTCTGAAGCTAGAGGGAATGAGATTTTTTCATCGTCAGCTAATTGGTGTATAGTACGAAGGGCTAGAAATGGGGAGGTTTTAGCTCCGAATGAGATAGTGTTCAATTGATAAACATCTATGGGTTCATTGGGAGAGAACCTCCAAAGAATTCTTTGAAATCCTCGACGATCTCCCCCCAAATTAATTTGTCTATAAATCTACTGAATATCTGCGGTGAAAGCGACCTCAAACAATCTAAAGTTTAAAAACATTGTGCAAACATCCGACTGCAATTTTGGGCCAGTGTACAGTAAATCGTTCAAGGAATAAAGAGAATCAGTCTTGCAAGAAGCAAGTGGGAGCCTGAACCCGTTACTACGAATCCTAGAGTGGTTTCAATTGCTACTGGGGTATTCGGGGGACCAAATATGCGTTTTTCACATATCAAATGAGCAAATAAATCCGCTCCAAGAATTTCATCAATTATGTATGGGAGAGAAAGATTACTATCAATCAGGGGCAGTGAGGTCAAATGAGACAAACCATCTAAATTAACCTGGGCAGAAGGTAACTTCTCTGTAATTTTATCAACTACCAATACCTCTACAGGATACCTTTTGGATGTATCAAATTGAGAAATGACTACTATAGTTGAAAATCCATGTACAAAACTACGAGAGGAACCAAATCCATCTACATGTGTGTGACATTTTGATATGGAAAATTTCAAACGGCGACTAAATTCTAAAGGAAGAAAATTCGCTTGACTACCACTATCAATACATGCACCTTCGCAGTAGACAATAATACGGTATTGTTACAAGAAGAATTATGATTATGTGCAATTGAACAACAATTTACTAATGGAGGCGTTGGACGATCAATGGATGAACTACTATCCCTGTTTAAGTCAGGGGATGAGGTTTATGCTGCAGCAATAGTTGCTTCAGACCCCTCTGAATTACTGGCCATTGACTGCTCTGATCCGCCTTTACTATTGGAAGGATTAACTATGTTTTGTTGAGCTGGTGTAAAATGCAACAAGCTATGGTGTTTAAGATGACATATTCTACAAGTATACCTACTTTTACAGTTGACAACTTTACGTGAAGATAGACAATTTAAACAAAAATTGTTGTTTCGAAGTTGGTAACTTTCCTCAGGAGACAGTTCTAAAAATTTAGGACATTTGACAATTGAGTGCAAATTGACTTTATAGATCACACATTTAAGACTAGTATTGTCTTGAACAATAAAAGAATGTGTTACTCTGGAGTTGCTACGACTACTTGGAGTATTACTACTATGAAGAATTGAACTCTGTTCATTGTTACTACCACTGGATTTATCCACCACTACTACTAGTTCTACAACAAATTTTAGCTTGCTCTCTTACAAAATCTACCATGTCTTTATAAGAAAGCATCTTAGACGTTCTTTTAGTATTTTCAAATAATCGCTGTGTTTCAGGATTAAGTTTGGAAAATGCTAATTATGCCAATATATAATAGTCTAATTTGGGAATATCTAATTGACATAATGCCGTTACCGCAGGGTGAAATTTTTCAAAAACAAGTTTAAAGTATTCGCATTTTCAATGGGAGCTTGCTTAAAGCTGAACAATTGATCTAAAAATGTGTTAGATATAGTGTGTTTTTCTTCAAATTTATCGTTAAGCGCTTTAAAGATAACTTGATAATTGTCAGGTGTGGGAGGAACGCCTGAACATGCAGACAGGGCACTACCGCTCACACAGCCCATCAAATAATTAACCCTTTTCATGTCAGTTAACTCTGAGTTGTTATGTATCATACTATTATAACATTGTATAAATCGAGGCCAATCTTTAACATCCCCACTAAATTTCGGAAGCGGTTTGTCTGGTAATCTACGTTCTGCTCTTCTACTATCACTAGCATTTAACTTTTTTGATACATGTTGTATATAACATAGTAACTCGTCAAATGTTTCTAATACTTGATAATTCGGAACATGGTCTGGTCGATAGCCGTGTGGGTTAAAGCGCGAGGTGGCAATCGCGATTAATCACACGGACATCGTACCACCGGGTTCAAATCCTGGCTCCGGCACTGTCGGAGGAAATGGTTGTATGTCCGCGTTTTTTCAATGTGTAAACCCCTTCCGCACCAGCCCTGGCTTCTGGAATTGGGGGTTGTCTAATTTCTGTGGTGTTTATTTTATTTTATATATGCTGCATTTAGCTCATACTCTAATGTATTTATTTTATCTAAAAGGTCTAAAAATTTGGTTTTAGTTGTTTCCAAAGTTTCATATCTAAGTTTAAATTGACCGACTTTATCAGTCGTCGAGACGTCCTTACTATTATCAAACAATTTTTGAACGAAAGCGAAATACTGTTCCTTTTTTGCAATTAAAATAGCTAATTGTTGTTGCTTTTTTGCGGCCATCCTGTATATCTACTAAATAACTTTTGAAAATACACCCCGTAATATATGTGAAACACGTTGTTTCAGTAATCATTTACGTTAAATGATTACTAAACAACACAACACTTATCTCATTAAATGCTTGAAATAATATTTATAAAAGAAAAATAAACCATACAGAAATATACGTTGTTAGTTTTGAAATGCACTGTATATAAAACAATCTATTTTGTTCTAGCAGGGAACTTTACTATAACTTGTAATAAACTAGGAATGAAATGTTTTACTTGATTTTTTGAATACGCAAAAAGTTAATCCTTGAGAGAAGCAAAACGCTACTACTGAAAAACTAACTATTAATTTTCAAACAATAAGAAAAACACGAATATATCTAATTTTAATTTGCAACTATTTCAAAATGTGAAAATGAAAATACAATTTCTAATTATTTTTAGTAGAAAATACTAAATAGAAATAATCTAGGCTCGAATTTGGACCAACAAATGTTTGGTGTGCGGGTAAACTATTAGCAGACCGTAAATTCTAATACTAACAAATATGTGAATGATGGCGATAAATGCTATAAAGCCTAAAACTTACCCATGTGTTGATCGAAGAATCTTGACCATGTTATTGTCGTGCAATTGTAGGGAAGGGTAGAGAATATCAAGGAACGATGGAAAAACCGACGACACTCGTAGGCGTACTTCTCACAACACAAATAACTAATAACTATAACTTCTCACAACACAAATAACTAATAACTATAATAATTAATCCAAATATTGTAAATAAACAAAAATTGTACTCGCGAGTAGAAAATATTTGGCTCGTCTCAATTAAACTGTCTGCACCACACTATGGTAAATTCTGTAATTGTGTGTTATCAACAGTGCTTTTTGTTGTTCCTTATAAGAAAGTCCATTTTTTGTCTATGAATTCGGGAATAAAATACCTTTAAAGAAAACGGTTTACACAAATAAGTTTGTTGTGTTGTTGTGTGCAAGGATAACTTGACTACCAATAATTATACAGGGTGGCGCAATCAATAATTCAAACACATTTTACCTGTCTATCTCTTATGCACCAATAACCAGGGTCCAATTCCAGTTTAGTCGTCGTCAGGATAAAAAGTTTTTAAATTGCACTCCCCTGGCACGACATTTATTAGAACAGAGATGTAGGCAAATATCACTTTCAAAGTTCGCCTTTAAAACTCGAAGTGATGCTACCTGGATACATTAAAATGAGAGGCTTGTCGTAAAGTAGAATATATTTTATTATTACTTATTTTGCTACTATTTTATATCCTTGTATTTTGTACCGTATTTATTAAAATAAAGTGTTTTCTCTAGCTTTATATTTTCCTCAACTGCAAAAATAATACTTGTTTATAGTTGAAAGCACTTGAACTTCCACTATATGTTCATTAACACCAAATAAAACTTTTTAATTCAGTTAGAAATGTTCCTTCTCTGGATTATATTTTAGTGTAATCATGAAATACATCCCCAACCCCTACATTTTAAAGAGCTCTAACAAATCCAGTATTAGTAATTTCTTATACATATAATCCGATATAAATATAGCGAGTAAAATGCTCTAATTACACAGAACTTCAGTATTAATTCTACATCTGATGGGACCGTCAATCATCTGTCACAGCATGATTTGCAGATCCGTTAAATAATACCAATTTATTTGTTGAATTATGAATTTGATACACGGTAAAAAGCTGTTTAAATATTAGAAATAATTTTAATGTTAACAAGAAATTTATTTTAGTAACAAAAAACAAATTTGCAGATACTGAAAATTATTGTTTAAAGTGATTCCACCCTTATTACTTATATTAAGAAACAAATGAAATTATGTAGGTTTTAAGAGCCTGAAAATTTCAAAATCCAAAACTTCTTTATTAAAATTAACAATATAAAAGCACCTCCCCAGGACCTATCCCGGAACCGATCATGCAACCATCGCGTTGATCGCGATGGCCGTTGCAGGACCGGGCGGAGTAGACCTGGTTCGGTTGAAACAACAATTAAAATTTTAAACCTAATCACCTTCTGCTAAAAGCCAGATTAAAAAAAGATGGTGTCATTAAAATATATCTTAAAAGTAGACTTACCAAAACTAAAAATTACATTCTAAATTAAAAACTCGCGCACTGATTACTTTTGAATTTGACACTATTATTTGGTTACTCAGGCGCCAGTTCAAGTTTAAAGTGATTGAACAACGCTACCCAAAAGTCCGTAAGCTGGACTGAGCAGCTCAGTGAAGAAAAGGTCGTTTCCAGTGGGTCAATAAGGGAAATTAGACCTTCACAAACACAACAGTAAAACGCAGTAGTTCCAAAAAAATATATTACTCTTCTCCCTGCAATTTAAAACTCTAAGTTAAAAATATTTACAAAAGAAACTAAGCACAATTTATGCAGGTGACAAAAGGGGTTAACAAGTAGTAAAACAAGATTAGTGGCAAAAGTAGTATAAGCGAGTATAATGAACAGTGAAGTGAATGCTAAAGCAGTTAACAGGCGAACAGTGTACGAATACCAGAAAAAATTAAAAGTATTTACAATGACGCAGACCGGAAGCTTCGTAAAAGCAGTATAAGCCGAGTATGACGTTATAATAAGCTGGAAAATTAGCGAGTGAATGATAAAACGGTTAACAAACGGACAGTGCCCGAATACCGGATATTAAGAAGTAAACAGAATTAAAACATAATTATATGACAAGTTATGATACAGACCGAAAAGTTGGCTAGTGCTAGAAAAGTTGATGCACATTTCCTCCTCCCAAAGATGGTTGACATAGGGCTAGGTGGGTTTGTGTGAGTGACAACATGGCTAGACGTTGTGGCATTCCTGAGCTCGAGTCTCAACTGCGGCAGATAGCAATGCCGAAGTAAATGGTTGAGTAGGGGGGAGTGGGGAGGTAGGGAGAGTGGGGTATTTGTGTGTGTCCTGGTTGAGTGGTGAAATAGCTGTGGCTAAACATTTAAAATAAAAAAAAGTTACACCAAAATCAACAAATTCTTCTAGAAAATTGTTGATAAAAACAATGAATTCATATGCATTGTAGCATTTTAAAATACTACTGTCAATTTATGAGGCCATTGAGTATGCAACCACGTGTACACTCAAGCGTACCTAATATTGCATTACTCATAAAACTATCAAATCAACCAATAAGAGTTTCGTAACAATTTCATTTCACATTGTTTATTTCTTTAGTTTCATTAATTCTTTTTGGCAGTAACAGTTGTTTTCTCTCTTATGTAAATATATTTCCTGATTGGAAAGTCTTTTGAGACAAAATTTAAGTTGGCAGCACTGGGAAGACGTCAGATTTCCGGGAAAAGATGGCTAATTTCTTGTCTTTGCCGGGGCCTCATGTGCGTTTTTTTGAGCATTTTGTGAACCAAAATTTGGTATTTCCTTTCTATAGAAACTTGATCAGCTGTCGCATAAAAAATTTATTTTCGAGAGGTCTCCTGATTCTTTTTGGTATTTTTTGTGAAATTCATGTGCTACGCTCTACTTATAGGGGTGAGTTTTACTTTTGTGTTTTATTAGGCTGTTCTTATACTTGTAAAACTTACGGAGTGTTTGGGACTGGCTATTTTTTGGGTTAATCTACACTACGTTCAGGTCAATTTTTGTGATTTGCCAATGTAGCCGCCAACAACTAGATGCATGGAATCATGTGCAGCCAGTTGAGTACCAACTGTAACAGTCAGGGACATCATAGTAGCCTCCTCACTTCGTGTCATGAAGATGATCAGGCTATGTCGTACCACAGGGACATTCTAGCCATGCTGTAGATGAGTTCGACCAGTGCTGGAGCAGGTTTCGCTGAAGCAGATTTTTTTTTTGAGCAACTTTAATCTTCCGTTTCTTGTTTTTTTGTCATGAATTTTAACATCATTTAATTACCTAACCTTGGCATTCACTTAAAATCTTTCAACGTCAACCTTACCATAATATATTTTTGAATTTAATTTTAATCTGATCTATGGGACTCGTAGCATCAGTAAATTTTTGTATCTTTCTTGAAAATATAAGCCTCGTAAGGCAGAGCATGGCCATGCAAAGCCACTAGTAGTTTAATATCGTACATACACGATACTATTTGATAAACATTATTTCCACGTTATTACGTATTGTTACTTTTTTTTATTAGCATTTGACTTTATAATTAAACCTCTCTATCGTGTCTTTAAATAAGTAATCATTAATTTTTATAACTTTCAAGTGTTAAGTAAATGAGATTAAACAATTTTGCTTTCTTGGCTAGACAAGATTGTAAGTAATCTTTCAACAACCAAGTGGCGCCTTCTCATATCCACACTCCGTATCCATGCCCTCTGCTCTTACACAAAAAAAAATAGCCGCCGTACGCAAAAGGAACCATTTCATAAAATTGGATATAACATCGGCTACAGAATTCGAATGTATTATGGTATTGATGGTTGAATTTTCTAACTCCTTTAAGGTTGTCGATATTTGTGTCTCGATTACTTATATAACCATGACAATTATGTTTAACTGACCAATATCATTTACATTCCTGAATAGAAGTTCAAAAGATTTTTAATTCTTTTCCCAGGGAGTTATTCCTGATAATGCCTCTTAGGTAGAACTACATTAACAATTACATATACCATACAATACGTACATATTTTGATACTTGCGCTTCTTTATATTTTTATTTATACAGAGTGATTCGCGAACAATGTGCCATAGCCTAATGGCAGATAGAGTACTTCAATGTAAGTCTGGATCAAGAAGAAAAAATTTTTTGGGTAGTGGTTAAGAAGATACAGGCCCCAACTGGGATTTGTCAGAATAGACTACTTGATTTTGAAAATCCATGGACGGACTCGAAAAAATCTGTCTTCCCCGTTTTTTCCAAAAAATACATGACATGAAGGACCACAGAGAAACTACGACTTTTATTGGTGCGGTGCAGGAAACGCATTGAAGTTGGGACACGACATTTTGAGAACCTCATCTAATTTGAAATGAAGCATCCCTTATCTAATATTAAGATGTTAATTTTGTGGAGAATTACCTATTGTTTATTAAAAAATTTCAGAAGTACAATCCTGTATTTTTCTTACTATGTTTTTTTTGCTATGTATTATGTGAAGTCTTAAGAGGAATATGGATCTGAAGCATTTGGATAAACTCTATCAAACAGTTCCATAGATAATGCCCGGCCAAAGTGTTAGTCATGATGCACTAAATCGTTTTGTGATTTTTTTGCTGAAACGGTTTAGGTGTGCCGTCAAAATTGAATGACTGCTCTGATAGCATTTTTTCTGAACTTTCCGAATCCGCTAATAGTTTTCCAGAAATGCGATAGGAAAATGTCTTTTTTTTGTAAAGGGGAGGGCATAAATCTTTCAAAATCAAGTAGGCTATTCTGACAAGTTCCAGCTGAGGAATATTACTCGATTACATCCAACCGTTGCAGAGATATATTTCACTTAATATTCAGACGAAATGCATACAACATCCTGTATCTTTTTAACCACTAGCCAAAAAAATTTTTCCTTCTTGAACCAGACTTACGTTGAAGTGCTCTATCTTTAGGCTATGGCACATTATTCGCGAATCACCTTGTATACCTCCTAATTTACTTTATAATTTTATTTTTAAATTTATGTTTTTATTTTATTAATTATGGAATATTAATAGGTAGATAATACAGAGAGATAATAACTAATTAATTAAATAATGACAAATTATTCAATTTAATCTTTCTACAAAAATATGATTTGATAATGGTGCTTCTCTATACTTCTGCAAATTTAAGACCAGCATTTCGTGTCTTAGATATTTTTGTATTAAAAATATCCATGTTATTATGCAACGAATCATCGCTAGAATACATTCGATACAAGGTAGAGAACAATAGCAAAGTTTGTGGAGCAGGAAAATAAAATAGAAGTGAATAAGAAATATGAACTTGGGAAGATACAATCTAGTTCAATCAAGAATTTCAGGACCATCGATTGTGTGATTGGGACTTTAACGAGAAATAAAAGAGGGTGATATATACGACGCAAGTGACGATCATTTGTGTCAAACCTATATAATAGGCAGAGTCCGGATTGCAACAACAAATTACGTCAAAACCAGGGTTGGCTCTGGGCGAAGTGCTGTGAAAAATCTTGTCTATATGAGGGAGTTGTATCAATTAATTTATTATAAGGCGTTTTGCTCAACTTTTCATTCGCAAAGGACAGAAATAATAAAATTTATGTTTACTTTCGAATTTAGTTTCTTGATAATTTTTCAGTTTAAAACTTTCAAAATACTTAAAAATTATATCGATTCATATGATTCTCTTATTGTCTAGTCATTTTCTTAAAATTTATTCTTTAAAAGTATATAGACAGACTCAAATAAAAGACGAAAACCTATTATTAAAGATATATACTGAAGTAAGTATAAAATATATAGAGGTATAATTCAATTGATGGGCAATGAATGGTGAGAATAGGCAACCTCACGAACGATATTTGAAAATGCAACGTTAAAATTTCTCTAGATACTTTCTTCAAGAACTACAAATTCATCCTTGTAACAGACTTCAATGCTACGCAATTTTGTAAAGATAATGTATTTTGCATCACAACGTAACTTTTTGTAGTAGTTTTCAAAAAAAGTAACGAAATATTTTTAGTTTCCGTTGCAGCTTCTAAAGTAAAAACCCAATTTTTATTACAGTTTCTAAAAAAATAATGGAAATTTGAGATAATATAGTCCCTAAAGGGAACAACGAACACTCCATTCTAGTTGCAGTTTCAAAAAAAAGTAACGAAAATAATTCACTAAATCAATATCAAATATTTTCTCGAAGGTATTTTTAAACGTCGGCATGCACGCGATCACCGTTTAAGCCTCAGTTTAAGTCGGATTTCATTGTCTAGACTGGATTTTTCGAAATTGGACCCTTAAGAGCGTGGAGCGCGAGCGTGAAGAAGGATGAAATATGTTTTTGGAGATTCCACAATGTTTCTTAGGCCCGATGTGATATAATAATAATAATAAAAAAGGTCTTTATTTTGAGGGCGAAGTTTGTCTATACGACATTCTTCTACTTAACTCTCACTTTATCAACTAAATATTACAAATACAGCTGTGTAATATAGTTATATTTAATAATAATAATACATAATAAGTAACAATAACAATAAATAGTAACAACAAATATAGTGACGAAGTTCCAACATTAATAAACTAAGTAGATGACAAACATGATATAACAAATAAAATAATAGAGAAGAAATTTAACGAAAAAGGAGAGGGAAAAAAATTAAAATAAGAATAAAAAATAAAGAAATGCTCACCAAAATTATTTACCAATTACTTTGTAGATGAGTTCCGATGGAATTTCTGAATGCAGCTACAGACAAAGATTTTAAATCTTGTGGTAATTTATTATATAAATGATATGCTGCATAAGTAGTGATCTTTCAAAAATCATACTATTAAACTGGGGTATACAAATCGCGCTCTGAGCTCTGGTATTTACAGAATGCAAATGCGATCGCAAAGCGAGTTTATTTTTTGAATATTTAGGTGACTCCGTTTTCATTATGTACAAAATTAGCTAAATGTATTTGTCGTCTTTGTTCCACTGTTAACCAGTTTAGATCTTTTAATTTGTGAGTACCGGGATCATATTTACGTACTCTTTCAATTTTGGCACTCACGGCTTTATTTATAGCAGGCCCATATACTATCAACGTAGTTCAATTTTGATGAAATTAATGAATTACATAATAATTCTTTCAATCTTTCTGGGAGAGAGTCTTTACAACTGTAAAGGAGTTTGAGTTTAGCATAGGCCGTTCTAATTAAACTGTTTACATGATGGTTAAATTTAAGGCTGTCATCTATTATCAGACTTAGATTTTTACAGGTGTGTTTTATTTCTAAAGGAGTATCCGTTATTTTTATTGGTATGATAGCTTCAGTAACTTTAAGTGTGTTTCTTTTACTTACATAGGATTTACTGATATTTATATTTACATTATGATTTTTTGGTACTGTTACTAAATTATTGAGATTGTTGTTAATGGAATTGAGTGAATTTGCGATATTAGTTATAGGGAATGACTTAGACAACTTTGTATCATCAACATAAAAGTGAGCATTCATATCAGGTTTTATATTGCTAAAATCAAATGCATATAAGTTATAAAGTAACGATCCCAAAATGGAACCCTGCGGTACTCCTTTGTTCGTAAATAAGCTGTTCGACACACAGTTGTTTAAGACCACTTTTTGTCTTCTACTTTCTAAATAACCCTTCAATAATTTTATTGCATTCTCATCAAAGCCTATGTAATGAAATTTGACACAAAGCAATTCATGGTTAATGGTGTCAAACGCTTTACTAAAATCAAGCAATATTAACACATTTACTTCATTTTATCTATAGCTCGTATAATATCGTCACTAATTTTAGTCAAAGCAGTGGTAGTGGATTTGCCTTGGCTAAATCCTGACTGATATTCAGGTAAGATATTGTTGTTATTTAGATAAACCGATATTTGCTTATTTATAATTTTTTCTAGTACTTTTAACAAGAATGGTAGAATGCTTATCGGACGAAGGTCAGAAAAAGTCTCTGAGTTAGTGGTTTTCGGGAGAGGTTGAACATATGCTTCTTTCCATTTATAAGGAAAATTATTTTGTTCTATACATGCATTTACTAAATGCACTAATTGAGGTAATAAGTCAGCTAAGCAATGTCTTATATCATTTTTATACTTATTTCATATGATTCAGATGCGTGTGATTTAATGCTATTAAGTGAATTTATTACATCTTCTGCTGAGGCCAATTGACGATAGATAGAACATCTAAATGTTCTATCTATCGTTAAATTATTATTGTAATATGTAATGCTATTTTTACAGTCTGACACATTATTTGTTGATAAGTTCACAAAATAATTATTAATATTGTCTGCATTTGAGAGGTGCATAGGAACTTCCGACTTATTTTTGTTTGACGAACCTAACTGCTTTATGATGTTCCAATTACTTTTACTGTCATTTTCTCTAGAATTTTGATGTGCAAACGCATATTTTTCTTTTTCTATAGCACTTTTTGTATAGTTTCGAAGACATTCGTAAGATTCCCAATCTGTTTCTAATTTTGTTCGTTTATAATTCGTGAGTGCATTATTGCTCCGCTATCGACTTGATTTTTGTTTCGAAGGCATACAAAAATAATTCTGGAATTTGACTTAATTCTTAAACCTTAAAGATGCGAATCTAGATTCAGGGGTAAACTATACAACCTTCGATTGATGAGATAAAGCAATCTTTTTTAATGGAGTAAAGGGGGCGAAAGTAAAATTAGTACCGGGATATAATTTATTGATTTTTTTCATGTGGGCATTAAAAGCTTCTGACCAAAACATTAAATTTAAAATTTCATGAAAATCTGTCCGTAAATATGATGAATTTAAGTACTGAGAGAAGCAACTTTCCTTTCGACTAGGGTGATATGGAGATGATACGGTCTGGATATCCACAAATATTATTCCGCAAACAATTTTGCAATGCATTTCCAAGATCATATAAAAGAAATGATTCGCTTACATTAAGATAGGGTTCCCATACAAATATACATTTTGATACATTTAGCGATAAATCGAGGGCAGCAACTGGCCACAGTGTGATATAAAAAGTCCACGACATATTAAGGGTGGGATTTATCTTTGTTCCATTACTCTGAAAACTACAAATATTCTAAACCTACTGACCTCTTCATCACTATTATAATCTGAGAAATCCAATAAAATAAACCATTTTCATTACAAAAGGAAAATACAGATTTTGAGGCTTAAAATTGTCATACTATCAGCTAACCAGTATATTATCTACTGGTTCTCTTAACCATAAGCTAACTTTGAAATTTAGCAGATATTGTAGACTTTTATGAAAACTCATTATCCTCATTATTGTTAGTTGATCAACGATTGTGAAACTGGCTGTTAAGTATAATAAAGTAAATATTCAGATGAGAGTAATGATAGACTGCTATTACTATAACAATTATTAATAAGCCAATTAGCATATTTAAGAGCATAGAAATCATACAATGGTATGTTCTTCTCCACTAGTGATAGTTTCAAACAGAACTTCATACATTTACACACTAAGATTTGCTGTTAAATACAGAACAGTAACATAAATAAAATAGTTATTTTGTAAACTAAATATCAGTAACATGGATAGAGTAGTGGAAATTTAGCGGTAGCATGTGGGTATCATCTGGATATGACGATCACATCATCTCCAGATGATGCTCGCATGGTTGGTGAAACACGCGTTCAGTATGATATTCGAGTGTAGTGCTTTGGTGTTTGTGAGCCTATTTCCTTGTCACTATAAAACTGATATAACAGGATCCCATTATAGCCCAGGTGGCATCTGCTTAAAATCACCTATATATTTGGGTAAATCGGGTAGTATGGCAGATTTTCGGCTTAATCACTCCTAAAAATCATAAGAAATGATAATTTCACTATGCGCTAGTTTGAAAACATGGGCGTAATTTTTTATTAAACAAAATGTGAAAAAATTCCTAAAAATTCAGTTTTTTTCTTCTTATTTTTTCATATATCTCAGTAACTATTGCTTTTAGAGAAAAGTTATAGGAATGAAAAAGTTTTGTAATTAAATTTTAAACAAGATGCAAGTCTGCAAAAATAGTGAAAATCGCAAAAAAAAATTTGGAACAGTAAGTTATTTGTGGAATTTTTTTCAAATACTTATATTATACGTAGGACCTTCTTACTTGGCTAAAGAAAACTTTTTAATATAATAAATCTTCCCACCAAATTTCATCAAGATCGGACTTTTAACTTTTGCATAATTTGTGGAATATTTTGAATTTCCCGCGTTGCCAAAACTGCGTCGGCAGGCCGGGGGCCCTAGTGCGGGGATACGCAGCACAAGGGAGCACACGGGCCCTTTTACAGCACGGGGGCCTCGGACCGCTAAGGGGCCCTGGGACTGAGGCCCATTTTTAACAGCACAAGAGCCCTATTTGTTTGACAGTACGGGGGCCCGGGTACGGACTCCTAACGCGGTGTCCCTGGAGTCGTAAGGGGGCCCATTGTGAGGGGGCGGACCTCCGGCTCAACTGGGGCCATTTCTACTTTTTGCAACCAAATTTTTAAACAATTATCTATGCTTTCTTAATTAACGGATTTTAATATCTCAAAATGAATTTGAAAATTTGAGTGCTCTCTTACATGCCAAAAAATTTTCAACTTTCTAAATGTTTTAGTTTAGCTTCAGCAACATTTTGAAAATTTGCAAACTTTTTGCGGAGTTTTAAATTGCAAAATTATTATGCAAAAACTAAAAGTCCCATCTTGATGAAGTTTGGTGGGAAGATTTATTATATTTAAAAATTTTCTTTAGCCAAGTATGAAGGTCCTACGTAAAATACAAGTATTTGAAAAAAAATTCACAAATAACTTGTTCCAATTTTTTTTGGCGATTTTCACTATTTTTGCAATCTTTTAACTTGTTTGAAATTTAATTACAAAACTTTTTCACCTCTATAGCTTTTCTCTAAAAGCAATAGTTACTGAGATATATGAAAAAATAGGAAGAAAAAACTGAATTTTTGGTATTTTTTTCACATTTTATATAATAAAAAATTAAGCCCACGTTTTCAAACTAGATTTTTAGGAGCAATTAAGCAAAAATCTGCCATATTATCCGATTCACTCAACCCAAAACAAATACCGCCTGGGCTATTAGATTAGAGTTAAAATAAACCATAATAAAGTACGGAGAATAAAGAACAGAAGTTTCTTGCTAAGGTATCTTGTTTTCGTATTTTTAGAAATATGCTGTATCGAAACCGATGAATAAAGAAAACAAGTAACGTAATATGCCTTTTTTGTTTTAAGCACACTCTAAAATTTTCTCTTGCAATCAGAGGCGTACCATATTTTTTTGTTAAAACGCATGACTTCATTTATTTGTTATATCACATTTTGCATATAATAAGGCTGGATAAGGACAATGTGCTGTTACTTTAGTCTACTAGGAGTAATGCAAAAAACATGTAGCTGTCTCCATAACGATAATAAAGCTTTTTTAGAACATAATTATTGTGCATTGTAATAGCGGTCGCTAAATACTAAATTTGATAATGAAATTCCTTCTATTACAGATCAGGTCAAACATAATCCATCACGTCATTTCATGCAAATAAATAGTGTAAATGGCTATCAGAAAAGCATTTGTTCAATGTGTATGAAATTAATAATTATAGGCTACTATATAGTGTGAAATAAATTATAAATCATAAATTTTTTTAAAGTAGACTTGAAAATCTCTATTTGTATGTTACTTGATTTTCAGAGAAAAAGTTGATTTACAGTTGTCAATTAAGATTTTTTATTGATTGTGACAGACTACATCTTTGCAGGTTCTATCAATCGCTAGTATTCATAATAATAATAAGTACGTATCATCAGTTGCATTTTTTAATATTTCTTGCGAGACATTACTCTCGTTTGATATCTCTTTTGCAATAATGTTCTTTTGAAACCGTAAATTTCAAATATGGCGGATAGAACTTAAAAAGTTGATAATCATGCCTAATTTCCCCAAAGAGAATTTTATCTCGACATCTTCAAAATGCTATTTATTTACATCCCGTATATAGGCTTTCTACATAATTTGAAACCTTTTTTTAGCTTTTAACTTTTAACTGTATAAAATTTTTACAAATTATAAGATAATAATAATAAGATGACCAAATTTTAGTTGTTTCGATATTCAATATACACATTTATAGAGTATATTGATGGTCCGATCTTCAAACTTTCGAGTGTTTCTGACCAAAAAGCCAATTTTGGTAATAATAAACCATCGGTATATACTTCTTCTTTTGCAGCTTGATTAAGACAATACATTTTGAAAAATCGAATTGTAGTATTTCTACTCACTATTTCACTACGCCAATATCATCTTGAAAAATAATACATTTCCATAGAGAAGTGAATTCCAAAAAGAATTTAAGGTCGTCAGCGCAAAAGCTTTTCCATGTTTAATAATGTCCGGTAGGTCATTAACTAAGAGTCAAAGAAACAGAGGCCCCGAGTTAGATCCTGCGATACTCCAGAAATTGGTGTGGAAGTATTCAAACAAAAACATGTTTTTAAATAACTTTCTTGTTTTTAAATATGAAATTAATAGGTTTACTGTAGTGTCGCTCATATGAAATTATTTTAATTTCAATATAAATATCTCTATATATCTAGCTTATCAACGTTTTTGATATATCTATTTATGCCACATCTAGTTAAGTATTTTTATTTATCACATCCCCTTCTTGATCACCAGCCTTCTAGACAAAAATAGTGTTAGGTTATATTAGCTTGCATTGTGAATGAAAGTATCTTCTGTAAGTAACAACGTCTTCAAATCCATTTTACACTTTTTAAGTAAATGCTCTAAAAACTAAATAATCTAAACTATCTTCATAATGGGAACGGCTATACACGAATTTGAAATATATGAAGCTACTGCTGAAATATTTAGTTGGTATTACTGGTCCGCAAAAATCTTAAATACTTTTTTTCAGTATTATAAGTTACTAGATGCTGGCTTGCAACATACAAAGACGAATTTGCAGCATGTATGGTTAATTTTCCAATGATTTTGTTATAAAACGTATCATTCGTTGATCAACAATCAATACGATATGGTATAGCAAACTAATGACAGTATAAAAATATTTGTAAGTGAATTTACAGCCAGGCATTTACTTTTTTAACACGCGTGATATTTACAGCCGAAATAATCGGATTAAAGAAATATACGTTTAAGTAGGTATCTACTATAATATTGCTCGCATAATTCAGGGCTTATATTTAGAAAATGAAAAGTTGTTGCCTTAGTTTTCTCTACAATATTTGTGCACCCTTGTGATCGTAGTTTTTTCTTGGAGCTAAAACACGTCTATAACATTACCATCGTAAGCAACATTTATTATGTGATTTGGATATCAGTTATACTGTTCAAGTTGCAATTCATCAAGTATAAACTAGTGAAAAATTAATATTGATGAATAAGTGGGTAGATATATATGGAAGAGCTAGCTATTTGGCCTTTACCTACGCGACCTATCTAGTGCAGTGGTCCTAGATAATTTTCCTCGTAATAACTCATCCAGTTTCTTCCTTTGTATTAGTCTCCACAGCCTTGATAGAGGCCTTTTAGTGTTAGTATTTGAAACCTCTCTCTCGCTAGGCTTTCTGAATGGCACAATATATAGGCTGAGATTTCCTCTTCTTCTTGGCAGAATCTGTATGTTACGTCCTTTGTCAGGACCATTAGACTCGCATGTCTATTAAGCCGGCAACGTTCCGTTAGATGACGGGGTTATCCTAATGGCCTTCCTATTCTGGTTTAGTAAGTCTTCTATATATTTGGCGTAGGCATATCTTGGAAGATTCCTCCACCATTCCTGAAATTCGCTTTGCAACCATTTCTTAATGGCTGTCGTATGTATGTGGCTTTGTCATGCCGCAGAAGGATTCGGATACTATCAGGGCTTTAAGTGCGCCTTCTCTGGTCAATTCGCCTCGTTTTTCGTTTCCCCTATGGTACTTATACTAGAGTCACATTATTCTAGTTAACTAGATCTATAAGGACCAACAAACAGTCCAATACTGGAGAATGACAATCGACAGTGCCTTGTTTAATATCTCCTTCGCACAACAGTATGTAGCGATCACTTTAGCCTGAAATATTATTGCGTATTTCCCAGAACTATCGGGATACTGATTATTGGCATTGGCAGGGGTAGGGATATATGGATATCACACCTTATTATTAATTAAAGGTTCCTCTCCTCACAGTAGATAATTATGTTACTTAAGACCTCAGGAAGACAGGATCTCTCGTTACCTGCGAAATAGGCGGCGCATACGACCCAACTCTTCGTTTAATTTTCCGTCGGTGGTCACAGAGTGGTTGTAACAAAATTGTCGGTACAAAACACCAGAAAATGAACAAGAAATCTCAGCGAAACAAATTAATCTAACATCACAATTATGAAGGTTACTGCTTTTGGTCCTTGGGAAAACATAAATATACGTTTGAGAGATGTAATTTTCCAAGGGGAACAAATTAAAACACAATGTGTAACCTTGAACAAAATAAACAAGATACTCAAAACGAATCAATTGGTGATGAGAATGAACAGCACGACGAATCTATCTGTGAGGTTGGCAGATTTTTAGAGTCAGAAGAAGAACAGTCAGTTCCATCAATATCTAGAACAAACGACAGACAGCTTCGAGACAGGACCAAATTGCAACTACTAGTTCAACTTCGCAGTGATGACCATTTATTGACTATTTATACTGATATTATTGAACCAGAGACATATCAGGATGCTGTTAACGGATCTCAACGAGCTCATAAGAACAAGGCAATGGATGTTGAATATTAATCTCTTCCAAAAAATGACACGTGGTATTTAGTTTGTCTCCCGAATAACAAAAAGGCATTAATGTACAGGTGGGTGTATAAAGTGAAAACAACTTCAACTGGTGAAGTGGACAAATTCAAAGTACACCTTGTGGTGAAAAACTTAGAAAGGGTTTGGAATATAACCAAACATTTAGTCTAATTGCAAAAGCTCCTACAACATAAAGTCTATAGCGATAGTAGCTACAGAAGGACTGAAGTTTAGTCAATTAGAAGTAACAACAGTGTTTCTATACGGATATCTCGATCAATGCATATGAATCAACCAAATGGTTACAAGGATAGGTCTAATCGTATTTGTAAACTGAAGCGAAGTCTGTACGTGCTGAAACAGGCACCAAGGTTCTGGAACAGGCGTTTTCCCAGTTTCCTACTCAATATTGGTTTCATACAAAGTAAAAAGAACCCCCTGGGGTGAGCGTAGATGCGTCTTTAATATATACTTACCTCGATATACGATGTAAAGCAACGTTAGGCGCGGTTAGTACTTAGATGGATGACAGTTTCAAGGAAGACCACGTCCTCGCTTCACATCTTCCAGCGGCGTGTGTAGGGGATATACCATCCTTCGGAGGATGTCGTGTCGGCAAAATTCCTAGTTCCTAGCTCGTCTACAGGCATCGGCGTTAGGCCTCAGTAGCGGAAATAGGCCGAAGTAAAATAAATGAAAAAAAGTGGACCCTTCTTTGTTCATTCGTGATAGCAATGGAAGAAAAGTCAAAATTGATAATTTTATGAAAACGTCAAATATTATTATAGATATGTGATGTTTTGTAATTAAATGACTACCATTTTTTATGGCATCAGTCAAAAGGTGTTTTAGGTAGTTGCCCAATTATATTTTGTACATATATGTATTACACACTCTCGGCAATATAGGTAATAAAAAGTCACAAACAGTCATTTCATATTCAGACTATTTTATTATCAACATATAAATGGAACGTTACTTTTTACATCCAAGTCACGAGGTTGAGTAGATAATGCAATTTTTACGACACATTCATCACAAGAGGTATATTTCATAAAGTAGAGTATTTGTGGGTTTTTTGTTTATATCCGGACCAGTAATGTTAAAGTCTGATTTAGTACAGTCGATTTCTGTATTACTTAGTAAATTTGCAATCTTTATTAACATAATTTTTCGTAATAAATAAATAAAGAGATATCGTCCTTATTTGTGTAATATTACACTTTACATTGATCTTTACGTAACTTTGAAAATTAAAAAACTCGATGGTGGACCCTTGTTGTTTCAGTGCGTTAATTAGTGCGCAAGAATCTGTCCCGAAGAAAGTTGCGCCAACATGGGTGCATTAATTTAAACTTACGAGGAAACTGACAAACAAATAAACAAAATCACAAACACATACACCGCTCCTTTCTGTCAAATATAACAATAATACATAAAAAATCGATCTCGGGTAGATGCACTTCGGCAGTACATTCTCATCAACCCATATCCAAAATACATCTTTAACTTTCTAAAATTATTTGGTAGAACTGGCGATTCACATGTTACGACTTCCAGAAAATGTCAGTACAATTTTTCAGCATTGGAACAACTTCTATTTTTACTCTAAATTTCTTTAAGAACGTATGTACCTAAACAGCCCTAGCTAGCTCAACATCAGGGGTGAGGGAAAAACTGGATTAAAGAGAAACAATGTTAAATTGAATCTTATATTACAGCAATAAAATTCATGACCCTAAGGCCGTGGAATATAAAATTACGTCAATGTTAAAGTCATAGAAAAATAACTAAACTAATACATGGAATTTTGATAGTAACAAAAGGTAACTTAAAAACATGAACACATTCTGGAGTATAACTGGAGTCAAAACTCATTTAGATACTCAGACATTAACACACAATTGTAATCTTTAAAGTCAAAATCTCGAAAAGAAAGTTGGGCGCCACGGGTTTTATTTTTTGGTAAAAAGTCGAAAACTATTCAGTGAACTTAACAAGAACGTACTTACAGTTTATGATGCACTTTGTCACATGAAGCAATAATTGGCACTGACGAAAATCTTCCCTACTTAGAGGGCGTAGGGTTCGAAAACTTACAATTTAACCCCTAATTCACGAAAGGTGCATGCATTAGACAAGGGTCTATACATTAAAATTTTTTATTTCACTAGGAAAGTTTCTAAGGTTTACACTTTGATAAAACAGTACAATATACGGATCAATACCGTAAATATAACAGAATTTAACGTGGGGATCTTGTAATATGGCGTACTTTCTACTTATACCGTTAATAAATGGCGTCTTTCATTAACCAAATGAAACTTCTCTCTAGAATGGAACTTATGAGGGTGATATCGCCAGACTTTAACATCAAGATACCACACCACACCACTTGCAATCTTTATTTTTACTCATTAATTTTAATCGCCGATCTGACTTGTTGCAATCGGCGTACCATCACATCCACGTGAATTCCTTCCGTGCATCCTCTATCCCTCATCAAAGCGAAGTTAAATACCTAAACCAATCAGGGAATCTGATTAAAAAATGCACCAATCATAGCCTTAGAGTTGAATATGAACATTCCGCGCGGCTACAGGCTTTATTTTCACCGATTTATAAATGACATTTTACTAATATTTTGCTAAATTTACACAAGATAGAAATAGGCCGTCACAGCATGTGGTTCCACAACTCTCCTTCGAAAAGTTTAAACTGGGGCAAAACGGTTTCTTGGTTTCAAAATGGTGACATTTCATAGTCATAATTAAAAAGAAATAAATGAAAAATAAATTTGTATAGGAAATTTCATTTAAAATGACCTTTGCAAATTTCTCATCAGATTAAACATTAACAAGCCAAATGTAGGTATGCTTATAGCCTTTAGTTAGATAGTCGCATTGTTTTGTGATAATAGGTATAAGTAAGAATTGAAAAAAGGTATCATCAAACCTGGCAACTATTTTGCTAATAAATTTCTCTCCTGATATAGTAATCTTAAAGTTAGTTCCTAAATTTTAGTATAGAATAGTTTGTTATCATTATTTTCATTTTAAACTAGATTAAACCAAGTGCAAATATCTTTCTGTTTGCCATACCAAAAATAATAAATGATTGCCTAGAACTTTTATAGTCATTTTGATGAGATTAACTATCAAATTAATCATCCCTTTTATATTGTAACTGTGTAAATTGACCTACGTTTGGGTTTTACGACACGTTGCTTCTACATGATAGTACTATAGTGTAAAATTTAATAAATTAAAGTCTTGCTTTAGAAATTTATGTCCCCATAAAAAACTTCAAATAAAAAATTCGATTATTCCTACTATCCTAGTGGGCGCATCAAATATTTGAATCGAAGCGTAATTTGTATATAGAATAAAAGTTTTGTATGTAAAGATTTATTGTTTCCTAAATTTATAATTATATTCTTTTAAGAAAATAACATTTTGACTTACAATAATAAAAATATGTTCCTAAAACAACATTAATAGTTATTGATATTTAAAAAACGTATTAAATGTCCTTTATTTTCTAAACTTTATTATGTGACCTATATTATTTTCTTACATTTTGTTGTCATTAACTTATGAAATAAATATTGTATAAGATAAATAAGAGATTAAGAAATAAGTAATACATGATGTTTCTGAATTCAAAATGTATGCACAAGCCACCGTAGTATAATTTCAATATAAAAATATAAAGTATAGGAATTATAATATTACAACCTATCTACAAGTGCCTTATATAAATAAGGACTGAACAAATTAAATCAGAAGAGCTATTCCCCCTTACGAGCGCTGAATTATATAGTAAAATTTACGTATTTTGTCTAAACACAATTAGCACTAAAATACAAAGACTTGGATTGCGCAATTACTACGAGGAAGATATGGGGCCTCCTTCATATCGCAGAATCTGTGTAAATATTGTAAAAAAAAAGTGAGTTGCGCTAATTGTTGAGCAGCATTCCCTAAAAACTACGCAGTAAGGATGTAGGGAGTGGATGTGGGGAGTGGAGGATGCAGGATATGAGGAGATGTTACAGTAAACAAGGAATACAGATCAAGATAACCTAACCTATGTGGACAGTGAAGATTAAATTACTAATGACATTTTAATAACATACTTGAAATTTAAAAACTACAAGAGATGAACAAATTCTTAAAAGAAAAAATTCGCACCTACTCCTCTTCTGGAGGATAAGGTGAAATCATTGGAAGAACTATAGCAAATAGGTCTGAAGAGCATACAAATACAGACAAAAATAGGGAACTAATAAAAAATTTGATTAAAAAAGTAGATTCGCATTTTAACACTAAAAAAGAAAGTAAAGAAAAACCAGTTGCACAATTGCTGAAATCTATCTAGAAAACAGAAAAGAGTATATAGTGGCATAAGACGACCATACAAGAAAGTAAATGATGTCAGAAAAGTGTACTGTAGAACGAGGTGTACCACACGGTCTCATTATTGGACCGATTTTATTCCTCTTGTACGTAAATGAATTATCAAATATTGCAAATCACTTAATATTATTATTTGTAGATTATACGTCCGTCGTAATAAGAACATCAGAAGTCATTGAAGAAGAAATTACAAAATAATCTTCAGTTAAACATATAAAAAAAACCCATTCGAGTTTAATAAAACCACTTACAAATCCACTTTGAAAATCAAGATCTCACGACGATTGATTTCACAATTTTTCTAGGCATATACATGCAAAACTAAACTGGAGAGCCCGCAAACTACATCTCCCGCAAACAAGTGGTTTTAACTACGCATTGAAAATATTGTCAAAATGAAGCAGTAAATTTAATCGCTTACACACTTACATCCACTCTCGCTTAAAATGTCATTATCTTTTGGGTAATTCAGTTGCGGCACATCGAATATTCAAAATCCAAAAATCGTGCATCAGAAGCAAATATCATCAAATCATGCAAAAAGACATTCAATTAAGAAATGTACTTAACTTACCATCCATTTATATCTATGAGAGTGCATGCTTTGTAAAATTCAATTATGAACTGTTCAGTAAACAAGAATTAGTGGTTATTATGTGACACAGGAGGAACAGCAAATGCATACTTAAATCCCATTGAAACAATAAGGACTAAAGTACAAAAAAGTGCTACATATCAGTTAACTCGTATCTTCTACACACTGCCAAACCACGTAAAACAGCTGCCATTTAAAAAGTATAAAAATGCCTACAGGATATCTTATATAAAAAAACATTTTACAAAATTGAGGACTTTTCTGTACTGATTTTAATTAAAATTTCAATATAGCAATTAAATTAGGTTGTATTTTAAAAGTTTATCTTACCATTTAAGTTTTAAACAAGTGCTTGTAATTATATTTTACATCTTTTTATAATGATAGATACTCAGTTAAAAAATTTATTTAATCATTTTATTTTAATATTAATTCCACGACTTTAAAACAAATTTTGACATGTTCTATATATTGTGTATTATTAAATAAAATTTGTTCTATTCTATTCTTTTTCTACTCATTCTATGCTGGGTCCAAGTCCCAGGGGGGGGAGGGTGTTTTGATATGACGAAGATTTTACCCAAGTCAATATTTTATCATTATACACTACTTTTATAAAACTCCAAAACATTTGAACACCACGCCCGAATATAATACCCGAGGTGCGCCTCGTAACCCATGTTAGCATCATCTGAATGATAAAAATTGAAAACTATGATGATTTAGTTAGGTGCTAAATCTCCAATATAGGGCAATATTGCATTAAGGACTAACTATTTAACTAACTAACTATTCCATTGTATAGAATGGATGGACACCCATTCTATTAACATTTCTCTATGTTACCTATATTCGCAATCTTCTCCAAACCTTCTACGCCTCCTTTTAGCGTCTACTATTCCATTATATTTTATTTTAACCCAACCCATAATATGAATATAGACACATTTGATTTATATTTCATTATTTTCAGCATATTTTCTTATATAGACGATATAAAGTAAATATTTCATTTGCAATTTTGTTTTCTAGATTCTTGCTCCACTTTTTGTGTTCTATAATGCATACCGGGTGATCCAGAAAGTACCTGCAACACCCTCATTTTTTTTATAATGTTAAAAATAAAATTCTGAAATTTGGGAAATAAATATAGGTAGCAATGGGTGGCCATTCGGTAGGAAAAAAATCCAATTGCCACAACTTTATTATTTTAAATAGCGTCCTATATATTTAAGTCAATTTTCTCATAAAGTTACAATTTCTCTATCCAACGCTTTCTTTCAGATTTAAAATCGAATGAAAAATAACCTTGAAAATGGTATTTATTTGCTATTTCTAGTTGGATTTGTAATTCAGGAACAAATTTAGAAAATTTCGAAGTAGACTTTGAATTTGAATGAAATAGTAGTTTTCAACAAATTAAATGTAAAATTGGCCTATTTCATAGAAATTCATAACTCATAACTCCCAATTTCTCAAATAGTACCCTGTACATATTATTATTTTATCAGATAGTGTAGTAAATTTAGACTGGTTTTTCCCGATTAAAAATTGAATATAAATTAAAATAAATATTAAGCTTTTTTTAGCAGCGTTTAGAATTATGTATCCATATCTTGCAGTAAACGATGAAAAGAGAAGAATTATTTGTAATTAGAAAAAAATTATTTTGATAAATATAATAAAAGTTTTGATGAATCATTAGTAAAAAAACAAAAATTTACACAAGCAAACCCAATTTATAAGGTATGATACATATCTGGGCAGCAACTTGATAAATTTCTAAATATTATAATTATATTATTTGTATTATATACAGGTGCTCAAAATGACGCCCACACATTTCAAAACCCTTGCTCACTCTTCGAATAGTTTCTCTCACAACACTTTGTAACACGACTGGAGTTATGGATTCAAAGGCATTTAAAATTTTGTTTTGGAGTTCTTCTAATGTTGCAGACGGCGTCGAGTATATTTTGTCAAACATTGCATATTCCCACAAAACCAGCATTATGTGGCGCTGCTCCATCTTATTGGAAGTACATATTTCTGAAATGTTGGAAAGTTCATCCAGTTCATTTTCTATTTCATTTTTCAAAAAGCTTAAACGCGCGTCTGTTAGTGGTCCTTGAAATAGTATGGGACCAATAATTTTTGTACCCAATATTCCCGTCCACACAATCACTCCAAATTTCTGTCCATCTATCCTGATGGTTACCTTCAAACGTTTCGTGTAAATTTTCTTTAGACCAGTAGATTTTATGTCTATTGTATATGTTATTATTAGTAAAACGAGATTCATCACTAAATTAAATTCTATTGTTTAAGTATACATGTTGAGTAAACCAATTACAAAAGATCAATCTTCTGTTTCTGTCGTTTTCATATAATTCTTGATGCAGCTGTCACCAACTATACCTTTCTCTAATCCTATCCACCTTTGTTAATATTTCATAACTTTCGCTCGCCTTTAATTCTCTCCTGTCCCCTCTTCTTTTATGTTGGTGTATTTTTGTCGCGTTTTTTATTCCTTTGTTTCTGTTTGTACATTTTTGTTTTTAAATTCATTTTCCTTCATAAATCTTGCAACAGAATTAAAATATACTTAAACCAAATCAACATTCTTAAAGCCACAGTTTAGACCAGCCTAACGCAGCCTGCAATTGAAGTAACTCACGGAAGGCGCACGTTGCGACTCAAGCATTTTTAAGCTCCGAGGAGCGAACTAAATTAATATTGAACTGAAAATACGTGAATAGACAGGCAAGCAAAAGCCCACCAAAATTATAAACATAGAACTTTTTACTGAATCTTTTTGTGAAATCGTTAGATATAAACCGTATATTGGATGGTAGTTGGTTACATTATAAGTCGTTCCGTTCCTCACCATGTGTTGTACGTTTTGAAAAACGTGATTTTTTAAAAGATTTAATATATATATTTTTGAACTTTATATTGTCTTTTTCTTGTGTTTCAAAATTCCTTTTCAGGTTTAAATTTAAGAAAGTGTTAGTATTTACTGTGTTAGATTTATAGTGTACCAATTGGTACCATCAGTGAAGCAGTTAAGCAAAAATGAACAGTAAGTATACATTTTTGTATTATTCTGTCTGAAATCAGTCGCTTCGAACCCTTCAGGTGAACATTATTATCCACTTTAGGAAGGGTATTAAAAGTCTTTCAGACGTGAAGAACTGGATCATTCACATTCTCATCGTTGTTAAGCTTTCTTCTTTAAGCATTGTTTGTTATTTATACCACCTGTTTTTATTTTTTTGTTAAAATGAGTATAGGTTTAAGTTTTGAATTGCTGTTTTCGCCAAACCAGACCTGTTTCGCCCGACTTTGCGATCCGCCACCATGTCAACGCGGTGATCGCAGGGTCGCGGTCGGTCCTGAGGCAGGTCCTGGGGAGGCAGCTGTATTATGTTAACATGAATAAAGATCTTTTGAATTGAATTGAATTGATGCAATTGGTATTTGTAGCATTTAAAATCATGTTTTTTTTTAAATATGTGTCTTACTGTCTCACGACCAATGTCTATGTCTTTTGCCAGTTCTCTTGTAGAAATATTTGAGTACACATGTGCGTAAGCCAATACATTTTTCTCAATTTCTTCGCTTACTGTATGTCTGTCCTCTGCCACCTCAACGCTTTCTGCATTTCGGAATGACTTTTCTTGAATTTTAAAATACTGCCGGTTTGGCTGACGACGATAAGGATATCTTTCATAATATAGACGTGCGGCCGCATTGGCATTTTTCTAACATTCGCCGTCAATTAAAAGTAAATCTACCTTTTAATTTCACTCAACAATAACGTCTTGACATATAGTTGAAATCATGAATGTTTTCCATTACGTCATCATTCTTTAATTTCTGAAACAAATTAACTCAAGGTCACATGGAATGGCACACGTGGGCGTATTAATGTTTGTAAAATACAAGTATTTTGTAATGAAAATATATTGACAATATTTGCATGAGATACAATGAATTTTAACATCCGTTGCCGCATATAAGTTTACAATTCACCTCATGAATTTCTTGCAAAGGTAAAAGGGAACATCCGTTACGTTTTCCCTACTCGTTTAATTTCACCACCATGTCTATGGCTACTACTTTATTTCTTTTATATACTGCACGCTACTGAATTGACAGTGAACTGACAGAATGCTGAACGTTGATTGCGGTTACGACTAACGCTTGTAATATTCATTTTTAAAACGCGTCATTACGCTCGGAACTTCTGTCGTAGCCTCAGCAGACGTGACTTTCTGTTATTCACATCCTATGCGATTTATATTTGCAAAGATAGAAAAATCGCATGTCGTTGATAAGTACATAAATTGATGATGTGAACGAAAACATTTGTGATTGCAACTATGCTATGTGCAATTTTTAATCTGATTTTCATGGCTTACTGCAAGATATGGACACAATTCGAAACGCTTCTACAAAAAGCTTAATATTTATTTTTATTTACATTCAATTCTTAATCGGGAAAATCCAGTCTAAAGCAAATTTACCACTCTATTTGATAAAAGAAATAAAACATACAAGGTACTCCGAAAAAAATAATAGTTATAACAAATTGAATTTCCATGAAATGGAAAAATTGGAAAAACATTTCTAAATTCAAGCAAATGAACAAAATAGGTCAATTTTACATTTAATTTGTTGAGAAATACCGTTTTACTTAAATTCAGTCTACTTCGAAATTTTTTAAATTTGTTCCTGAATTTCAAAGCCAACTAGAAATAGAAAATAAATGCCATTTCCAAGGTTATTTTTCATCCGATTTTAAATATGAAAAAAGCGTTGGAAATAGAAATTACAGCTTTATGAGAAAAGTGACTTAAATATACAGAGTGCTATAAGAAAGTTGTGGCAATTTCCGGCCATACCGGAAGTGATTTTTTTACCAAAGAATGGTCAAAATGTGGCCATTGATACCTATATTTGATTTCCCAAATTTCAGAATTTTATTTTTAAAACTGTAGAAAAAAGTGTAGGTACTTCTGGGCCACCCGGTATATTTCCTTATTTGCCCTAGACACGAACATATTTCTATCTTTCTACAATCAATTATTTTTTAATATAAAAATCTACAGGCAGTAATAATATATTATAATTAACAATTATTCAGCTACCAATTTGAAAAATAACGAATTATATATACAGATACAGAGCAATTAAATATAAAATGTATAGTTAACTCTTCAGTAAACCGGAAACGGACTCTATATAACAGTTTTCCTGTATATAATTTTCTTAATTAGCTCTATGTCGCCTAAAATTATTCTGTTCTAAATTGAATCCTTTAATTAAAGGAGCTGCATATTGAAAAATATTTTATTTAGGAGTTAATCAAGCAAATTTTCACGTTAAAAGGAGGTGTATGCTATTGTCTGAAAGTTATTTGTGATATTCTACGAATATCTTTCCTGTTATTTGGGTTTTCTACCACATATATATATTATTTTGTAGATTCGGTGATTTGTTTTCGAAGAGGATAATACATGTGGTAGAAAACCCAAAATGACAGGAAAGGAGGTGTATGTTAAATTATATTCTATCGTCTAAGAATGTGGCGTAAATATAAGAAACGCTATATCTTACAAATATTTAATAAGTTGTTTCCGTGAAATGAAAATTTAGTCGATAAATTCATCTTTAATTTGAAATGTTCTCCTTTTTCTTCAAGCTCTAGGTAAAAGAACCGTTAATATTTTCTATCATAGACTATGCTGAATACTAATTTCCCTGTTGTGAATATTAATTTTTCTAACAAAAATAATAAAAGTGCAGTAAAGTAAAAATATACCTACTACGATAGTCCAGTATTCGACTATTTCCTATGAAAGGAAATCGATTCATTGCCACCAATCAAAGTGCACAATGTCCGTTTCCAAATCAATTGAAAAATAATAACCTTTAACATCCGACGTACTACGTCTTCAATCGGAAAACGCAAAATAAAATCTGATTGCAATAAGCCCCCAGCAGGCAGATTCCCAGCCGCAGACTGGTTTCGAGCTTGTTAGCTCTCATCAGTGCGACATAGGCAAATGCACAACATCACTTCACTGGCTTTCTATAGTCATCAAATTACAGACACGAAGGGTCCGCAACTTGCGAATAGCTTCATCTGGTGACGACTTATTGCAATCAAGTTGGCGAGAAACAAACAAAATAAAATATTCCATTTTTATTGCTTTATACCCGAAATTAATACTTTATGTTACAGTTTCAATTGATCATAAAATGTTTTGGGAACTAGGCATGCACATTACACATCTATGTGCATTTACACATGTAACTATGAAACATATTAGTTTAGTTCAAATGTGCTTTTAGAGGGCGGAATATTAAACATAATATTTTTAGTCGCAAACTCCTCTATAAAATCCATATTTTATTATAAGGAACGTAACCAGACTGCAACCAACAGCTACTCTCCGGGCTATGTGCCCCGCCGAGCGCTGAATTACAAGTTACAAGTCTGGCGCGTTAAGTGTAATAATTGCATATTACCATCAAAACGCTAATGCTTCGATTGCAACAAACACCAGCTGAAAGACTGATCCTACTTAAAGAAGCTCTCTTGCCAGTCGTCACACACAACTTGCAGACTGCAGTTTCGAGCTGTTGGTTCTCGTCAGTGCAAGATAGGCATGTGACGACCGGCACGAGGATCCTTTGACTATTTGGTAATAGCGACATGTAAAATAGTCAGCAGGCGCCATCTAGCGGTCCAGTGTCTGTTGCATTCGAAAAATAAATAGCCTGACTAGGCTTAGCATAGTTCAAATGTGCTTTTAGAGGGCGAAATATTAAACATAATATTTTTATGTTTAACATATTAGTTGTTTCAATGTGATATGTACATTGTACATGTGTCATCTCTTACAGAAATTTTCTCATAGTTAAAATAGACTACTACTTTATTCTAGCTAATACTAGAAGAAATTTGAGTATACCGGGTGACCAAGAAAATACCCCCCACTTTTCTCTACAATTTTAAAAATAAAATTCTGAAATTTGGGAATCAAATATAGGTATCAATGGCCACATTTTGACCATTCGGTAGTAAAAAATCAATTCAGGTACGGTCGGAAATTGCCACAACTTTCTTATTTTAATAGCACTCTGTATATTTAAGTCACTTTTCTCATAAAGCTGTAATTTCTCCTGCAAACGCTTTTTTCAGATTTAAAATCGGATGAAAAATAACCTTGGAAATGGCATTTATTTGCTATTTCTAGTTGGAAATCAGGAACAAAATTTAAAAATTTCGAAGTAGACTGAATTTTAAGAAAAAGGTATTTCTCAACAACTTAAATGTAAAATTGGCCCATTTTGTTCATTTGCTTGGATTTATAAATGTTTCTCCCATTTTTCCATTTCATGGAAATTCAATTAGTCATAACTCCAATTTTTCAAATAGTAGCCTGCATGTTCTATTTTTCTGTCAGATAGAGTGGTAAATTTATTTTAGACTGGTTTTTCCCGATTAAAAATTGAATATAAATTAAAATAAATATTAACCTTTTTGTGGAATCCTTTCGAATTATGTATCTATATCTTGCAGTAGAGTTATTTGTAATTAGAAAAAAATTATTTTGATTACTATAACAAAAATTTGGATGAATCATTAGCAAGAAAACAAAAATTCATACAACAAAACCAATTTATAAGTTATGATACCTATCTGGACAGCAACCTTAGTAAATTTATAAATATTTTAATTAGAATAATACAACACAACTAAATACCTAACCAATAACAGGTGCTCAAAATGATGCCCACCCATTTCAGCGCTATTCTTGACTGTTCACAAAACTCATACTAGATATTCTTGGTCATTCGCAAGACATTCGAGTATACGCATTAAGCAGCGAGTGGATTTTGACCATCGGTAAATATGCGAATGATGACATAACCTAATTTTTTATTTCAAAATCTTTAAATTTATTACGTTCGTGATATGATATAAATC
Source organism: Leptura quadrifasciata (assembly GCA_963675555.1). NCBI lineage: Eukaryota > Metazoa > Arthropoda > Insecta > Coleoptera > Cerambycidae > Leptura > Leptura quadrifasciata. The sequence continues at coordinate 54,419,809 of OY776677.1, forward strand.
AAAACAGTCTTTTGTGTTGTAATTTGTTGATAATTTACAATATATTGCGAACATTGAAAATATGGAAAATGTAGATCCGTTTGAAATTTTATGTGAAAAAGAGCTCATACATATATTTAGAATGTCTAAGGAATTATGCAGATTTCTTAGTCTAGAACTATTTATGAGACCACAAAGGAGAGCTACCGATTTGAGTAAAATTTACCAGACGCGAGTTTTGGATTTTTCTTTATATATTCCAGTATTAACCGCTTTTGTTCAGTAGAAGCATTAACAGTTCTGCGTGGTCTCCATTACACAATAAATCATTAGCAAAAAAATATTTATCTTTGTGAATACAAATATAACCTACAACAAACTAACAATCAAGAAATGTCAGCTGACAAATCTGTCATCCCAAACAGCGTGAAATTAAATATGTTTCGAAACTGCGATGTTGCCGAGTGTTATTTTACGTGCGATTGATTTCGTTCGTATACATATGCGAAGTGCCTTCGAGAATACCATCTGTTGGAAGTATTCGCAAATACACCGCTCGCATGAACACGTATACGCGCAACTGCGAAGGATGTCAAGAATAGCGCTGCAGAACACTTGTTCACTCTCCGAATAATTTCTCTCATAACACTTTGTAATATGACTGGAGTTATGGATTCAGACAACTCAAAGAAAAAAATGAAGTGGAGTTAGATTTGGTGACCTAGCAGGCCACCTAATAGTTCCATTAGTAGATATTAACCGGTTGTCAAACTTTGCACTAAGGTAATTTCCCACAAAATCAGCATTATGCGGCGGTACTCCATCTTGCTGGAAGTACATATTTCTGAAATCAGTTCGTTTTCTATTTCATTTTTCTTAAGTACTATGCGCCAGTTAGTGGTCCTTGAAATAGTATAGGACCAATAATTTTTGTACCGAATATTTCAACCCACACATTCACTCTATTTTGGTCAATACCTTCAAACATTTCGGGTAAATATTCTTTAGACCAATAATGTAGATTATGTCTATTGTATATGCCATTATTCATAAAACAAGATTCATCACTAAATAAAATTCTATTGTCTAAGTATACATGTTGAGTAAACTAATTACAATAGATCAATCTTCTGTTTCCGTCGTTTTCATTTAATTCTTGATGCAATTGGTATTGGTGGCATTTAAAACCATGTTTTTTTATATATGCCTTACTGCCTCATGACCAATATCTAGCTCTTTTGCCAGCTCTCTTATAGAAACATTTGGGTATTTTGTCTCAATTTCTTCGCTTACTATAAATCTCTCTTCTGCCACATCATATTTTCTGCATTTCGGAATGACTCTTCTAGAATTTTAAAATACTGTCGGTATGGCTGACGACGATCGGGATATCTTTCATAGTAGTACGGCCGCTTGGGTATTTTTCTGACATTCCCCGTAAATTAAAAGTAAATCTACTGTTTCATTTTGTGTATATTGCATCGTAAATCATATCTTATTTTGAATAAATCCCCTAATTATAAATTTACAAATAATAAACACGCCTCTATTTCACTCAACAATAACGTTTTAACAACTGCTGAGTGCAATTTTTCATTTGTTTTTCATGGCTTACTGCAAGTTATGGACACAATACGATATGCTTCAACAAAAAGCTTAATATTAATTTTAATTTATATTCAATTTTTAATCGGGAAAAACCAGTGTAAAACAAATTTACCACTCTATCTGATAAAAATATAAAACATACCAATTTTACATTTAATTTGTTGGGAAATACCGTATTATTCAAATTCAAAGTCTACTTCGAATTTTTTTTAATTTGTTCCTGAATTCCAAAGCCAACTAGAAATAGCAAATAAATGCCATTTCCAAGGTTATTTTTCATTCGATTTTATATCTGAAAAAAGCGTTGGAAAGAGAAATTACAGCTTTACGAGAATATTTCCGGCCATACCGAAAATGATTTTTTTTTATCACCGAATGGTCAAAATGTGGCCATTGCTACCTATACTTGATTTCCCTAATCTCAGAATTTTATTTTTAAAACTGTATAAAAAAGTGAGGGGTAGGTACTTTCTGGGTCACCCGGTATATATAGTAGAATTCATAGCATTTTGAAGCAAACGAAATAAAATGAGAAGGTCCCGGCCGGAAGTTGTAGGGTTAGTTTTAACTTCGTTGTTGACGATTTAACTTCAGTGTCAAAGTCTTGCACTAAGTTTCTTGAATTCTCATTTGAATTTTTTGCTTCAAAATGCTATGAATTCTATTATAAATATAATCAATTTTTTTTTTGAGTATTAAATAGATAGTTGTTTGCTTTTAAAGCGTCTAATAATTTTTGCCTAAGGCTTGAATTGTTTTTTATATATATTTAACGTCGGCCTATTTTCGCCACTGAGGCCTAACACTCACGCCTGTAGACGAGCTACTCCCAACCAGGAATTTTGCCGAACCTCTTCCCTTAAGAAGAGTAGGGATCTTTTACTTGTCTAACATTTAATAGACAAGGGACCGACGACATTATTTCCACTCCGAAGGATGGTATATCCCCTATACAACTCTCGCCTAAGGTTGTATAGCTTCCGCGCATACACTGATATACAAGCCGCTGGAAGATGTGTGAGGCGAGGACGTCGTCTTCAGGCTTGAAGTTATTGATGCATTAAGAAGTAAGAATGTTCATAAAAATGCAGAAAAGCTGGGTAATTTTATAAGTTTGTATTTGTTAATAACGATTTTAATACTCTTATATGGCACGTTCAGATGAAAGAACGTCGATATAAAGATGAACTAGATTATTTTTTACCAGCATGGCCGTTTTGCTTCAGTCATTTCTAAATAATATACTTCTGTGGTACTAATCTATTATGCAATAAAATGCAAAGAAAACATTATAAATACCGTATATAAAAAACTTTTATATGACAATATACGCTTATTAATCTATTCAGAGCTACGAAGCATATACATATATATTATATATTTATATACTAAACTTGAACTTTAATTGTTAATAATTCGAAAATGTCGCGATATTCGAAAACGCAAATTAATGCTGGGGTCCTGAATTCCTTAGTCCTGGAGCCCACACAAATTAAGCCAACAATTTGTACAATATAATCTACCGAATGGTGTATGATGTATCCTCTCTAATATCGCCGGGAAATATTGGTCGGTGTTATTCAAATTTGCCAGATGTAAATATAATAATCTATGGAATTGTGAAACTTTTAACGATGTCGATTCAGTGATTTTCGGCCCTTACGAGAATACACAGCACCTGGCTAAATTTATTGTATATTATTATATAGATTAGAACTTTTAGTGTGCGTACATGCTAGATAATAAATATATTGAAGTGAATGAAGATAATTATATTCATACACCTATTAGAAATGATGGAAACCGACTTCTAATTCACATATTTATTATAAAATATTAGCTTCCCATAAACCGATTATCTGAAAAGTGATTATACGAGAAACTCATGAAGATAACATTAAGCCACAGATAAATTATTCTCCTATGCAAACGATCAAGTTAATTCAGTGATTAAAATCTGAGCAGGTCTGCATAAATGGGCTTTAATAGTGACAAACTATTCATATTATTTGTAATTAGCGACATGACGTTAAATCCATTTTGAACAAAATTTAATTCTTAATGTATGGAATATTCTAAATGTTCTCTTTCTGCGGAGTTTCCCATTCATTCGCTATATCGAAAGGCTATGTAGGGAACATGAAAGTGACCATTAGTTTACATGTCTCCAAGGTGTACCTCTGCTGATATATTTGCTTCTTAAATGTATTTTTCAAATTCATATTTTTATTTCTTCGTTGGTTGATTGATTATTGATATTTAGCAAACGTTAATAGTGTGTGATTATGGCAGTGCGATACGCATGAATGAAAGGACGACGTTGAAATACGTGAAAGTGGTTAATAATTTTATTAGGTTAATAAAGTTTATTTCTAATCCATTTGTAACGAAGCATTTTTCGTTACGGAAATCTGCATAAAATTTATATTAATTTTACTCTATATAATTATGTTTCTTGTTTTCTGTACCGCCTTAAACGACTTACTGTATATTATCCGAAATTATTCACTATTTGAATACCGGGATATTTATCTAAAGCGGCAAATATTTGTAAACGGAATTATTGTTTATTATTTGACGTAATTAATTAAATAATTAGTTATGTGTGGACGATTAAATCCATTTCTTTTTCGTAGTTGGTTAGAATAATTATTTGAAACCGATTCCATACTTTACAAAAGTCAGAATATTTTATTTATACTAACCAACGCCCGTAATAATAATTTACCAGTACTTTTAATAAGTTAATACAGCCGTCCTCGCTGTCTTGTATTCAATACATTGGGCCATGCGCGATTCTAAAACACGTGGGGTTCCTCGCGATACCCTGAGTGAGAATCTGGCTATAAAACTGACCGTAAAGACCTGTAAAATCAGAATTTGGTCTAATTCTCGAAGCTACCAGACATCTACCATCTGCCCAGGGTCCACCGCTGCGATTGTAAAGAGTAAGACAACTTAGATATATATTTGGCTAGTGCATTTATTATTCCGTATTTACTGATTGATAATTTTATACTTAGTTACCGAAATTTTACTGCCTTTATTCTGATTGAAATTTTTACAGTCTTTGAATATTCTTGGTATTTATTTCATATTTGCTGATTGATAATTTTATACTTATTTACCGAACATTTTACTGCCTATATTCTGATTGAAATTTTTAAACTGTTTGAATATTCTTGATATTTATTTTATTACTTCATATTTACTGATTGAAATTTTTATACGTTGCTTACTAAATTTCACTATTTATTTTCTGATTGAAAATTTTATACTGTGCATCCAGAAATCTGTTACATATAATTCGCTTTCAATTCATATTTAATTGTTTGAATATTTTACTTTTATATTTTCAACTTGTGACTACCTCTTACCCTTCCTTGTATTTTTAAAGACCTATGTCCCTACAAGTTCCTACTTACCTTGCATTAGGACCGTGTTCGGCTTTTCCCTTACTTGTATTTAGGACTCATGTCTTTACAAGTTCCCACTTTCCCCCTGTATTTTAGGACCTGTATCCCTACAGGTTTCTCCCCTTTTTTTTTATAGTCACCTTATTGTTTGTTCCGGGCTGAACCTTAATAAAAGGACAGATTTAATTAAGCTCTTGTTTGCACAGTATGAGTTCATGACCAGAATATTTGCTCATGTTTTTATTACTGTAAATAATTCTGCTTGCTTCGCATTTTCTGGTATCCGTACACTGTCTGCTTAATAGCCGTTTTTTTATAAACTCGTTAAATTCACCGCTTATACGCTTTTGCCGCTAATATTGCTTTATTGCTTGCTACTCTCCCTCTTACTGCTTAAACCTATGTATATAAATTTGTGTTAATTTTGATTTTCTGTTTTATTTAGGACTGTTAACCATAGGATTACTGTAATATACTTAAATATTATCAAATTTCTGCGTTTTACTGTTGTGTTTGTGAAAGTCTAAGTTCCCTTATTGACCCACTGGAATTGACTGTGTCTTCACTGAGCTGCTCAGTCTCGCTTATCGACTTTTGGGTAGTGTTGTTCAAACACTGAAAACTTGAACTGGCGCCCGAGTAACAAATAAGAAAGCTCGAGTGTCAAAGTGACAGCCTTAGTTCTCGCACTGTACGAGAAAAAGAGCGTCACACATTATATTTTATATAAAAAGTTTACTATGCGTGTTAAATACGAAATGATAAGTGGACAGCAATGAAGCATCTTGGTAAGTTTTATACCATGAGGCCCAGACGCCCCAGATGTAATTGGTAATATATTTCCTCCTCACTGACAGTTTTAAATTTCTATATTTTTTTAATTCTAAAATATTCTCGTCCTTCCTATCATGGCAGCAATGATTTAACAGGTCTACATTCGGAACATCATTAGATTGTGTAATGTTAGAAAAATAATTTTCTTCAGGTATTTGAGGTTGGGGTTTGAAATGAATATATGATTTTTCGACGCCTTCCAGTTCAGTATTATTTGTGCGCATGGCGAATTCTAAAAATCCTTTCTCTAAAATCCCTTTTTTACATAAACATTAAGGAATTTTTTTAACTCCTTATAATCATTCCAATCATTGATATTTTTAGTACTTTTATATTTTTTCAATCTTCTCACGCAATTACTTTCACGTCCAGAGGAAGTATAGTAACGCAAAAAAAATATTGAAATACGCTTAAAATGTCGTGAAACGTCGAGATTTCTGTAACTCTGTCTCTGCCTGTTTGTAACTTTCTAGTGCGCCCTTTGACTCTGGAACCGTTTATGATATTGACTTGAAATTTGGTACACTTATGTATTATAACGAGATCTGGAAGTAAATTATATTTTGATCTAATTCTAAGGATTCGGGGGTAAATGAGGTAAATAATACTCTTATTTACCCCATTTACCCCGAGGCAAGCAGGTAAGAGTCCATAAAATTGCAATTTAGAGCATGTACGAAAAGTCAAGGTCTCAAAATTTTTTTTAGCATCAGCCACCCACCCCCCCACTATCACCCCCAATGCCACCCCCACACTATTATGAAAGGGAGTAAATGTGATTTAGTTTGTATACAAGAACGAAACGTTCCAAAAAATCCCCTCTACTACCCCCATTGCCACCTCCAACCTATTATTAAAGGGAGTAAAAAATTAAATTGGGATTTAGTGTGTATGCGAGAACCAAGGGACTATAAAATTTATTTGGCATTAGCCACCCCCTCTACCACCCCCATTGCCACCCCCACCCTATTATTAAAGGGAGTAAAATATTACATTAGGATTTAGTGTGTATAAGACTTGGATCTGGATGTGAGAGTAGTGATTCCTTGGGCAGTGGTTTTTTAAATTATTTGTCAACCACGGTGCTTTCTTTTTTGTAATTATAACTGTGCGCGTAGGTGCATGCTTATCAGTTTATGATTATTTGTTTGAAAATATATAACTTACTACTTACATCATTATACACACACAATCTGTATAAAAATTTCCATTGTAACGTCGCTACTTCGGTGCTGCAACTTGCACGTTAAACTAGTACAAGCGGGTTTTTTGCCTCGAGCGCCAGTTTCTGTTTAAAGTGTAGAAACATCACTTTCACTGTTAACAATATAATTGATGCCCCAGATAGAATCAATGAAGATGGTTTATTACCAGAGGTCGATACGTAGGCCGTCTTTCTCAAGGAATGGACAGCTGTAATTATTTTCTTGTGTATAACACCTTTACTATTTCAGGACAATGTAAATTAGAGTAGAAACTCAAAATAAGGCACACAAGACAGTTTAATAATATATTGAAAATATTTACAGTTCCAAGCAAAAATTAAATTTACGATATGATATGTATTTTAAGAAATGTGCATAGATATATTTAAGGAAAACAGCAAAAATTATACAGAAAATTTGGTATTTCAAATATATTAAAATTTTTAATTACCCAAGTTTCCGGAAATGTTCAAATTCTAGTACGTTATAATTTTCCCCCTTTTTATTCCTCTTATTAAAATTTCTTTTCTATGATTGTTGACCGGGTATTTGTACAAAATGAAAGCAAGCAGGTAAATGCAGAAAGAAAAAATTGCAAGCAAGTAACATATATTACAAGCAAAGCAAAGCCAGCGGTTTAACACGTGCAATAGTAATGTAATTTGGACTAACTTTGTGACAGACAAATTATTATTAAAATTTTTGATTTACTAACAAGAATAAAGCGACCTTTTTATATTATGAAACAGCTAATTTTGCGAACTTGACATGGTGAAACCGGTGATGGAATGTATAATTATTGAAAATAACAGTGCGTCTCAGGTGGAGTGTCCCACTTAAAGGCAGCGTCCCCGACTGAGTGTTTCACGGAAAATAACCCGGTATAACTACTACTGCACAGAAAATTTTATTAACAAACAGACTCAAACGTCAAGTGTTATTTTACTAGATATTAATTTGTCCTTGTTTATTATGACGATCGTATATGTTATTAATTTATTACAGTTCGGCTCAGGTAGAATGTCCCACTTAAGGGCAGCGTCACCTACTTGGAATTTTCACAAAAAAATAATTAATTTGCAATACTAAAATCAAATTACAATTAACAGTACAAAACTTCGGCGTAATACCTCTGAAGTGTCCCACATAAAGGCAGCGTCCCATGAGGGTATTATTCTCGGTAAAATATTTTCCCGGATTTACTAGACACTATCGGTTTAATGAAAACTACTACAAGTTGCTGAAGGCACAATTTATCAAAATATATCAAAGACTAATTAAAATTATTTAGTCCAAAATTACTACAAAATATAAATTTAAAATAGAGAATTTTATCAAAAAGTCGACTGGTCATTTAGAGCGTAGGAAACGAAAGATACCTTTAGCAGAAGGCCTATGTAGGATATCCCCGTGCTAAGCTAGAATTGATCCTGTCGGACGCACATTGCGCGAGCATATGTCAGGCAGTCATCAATTGACAGCGTACCAAAATGTTTATAACCGGTAACTCAATTGATATAAACAATAATTTCCGGACTTTTTAGATGACTGGGATCGATTGCAAATAAATTACTTCTGGAATCTGGAATTGGTTGGGAGGGTGGTCAATAAAAATTATTGAACCACAGCACTTAGGCCCCAGTGTAGGCAGACCCTCGCCTAGACGTCTAACCAACCTAATCTTGCGAAATAGGTGGTGATGCTGCCTAGGAGCATCTATCTCCTTTATATCGGCCAAAGTAGGCCAACGTTCTCCCAAAATGGATTCCCTGATTGATGAGGCAGCAGAACGGTCACAGAGTACATGTTGAACCGTCTCATCTTCATGTTCACAATCTCTATAGAGAGGTGTTTCGTTTAATCTCATATTATGGAGATGTTTCCTTAATGGACAGTGTCCAGTGTGGACTCCCGTTATAAAACGTAGGTTCCTTCTGGACATTGCCAGGTAGTCCGTTGCTGTACTCTTGTTGGGATATTTTAGTAGTTCGCTAGCAAGCTGACAGCTGTTTGCTTCATCCCACAGTTTCTTGAATTCATTGTGGGTGTTCTCTTTAATTATTTGTATTATCACCGTGATCGGTAACAGACTGGCCGGGCCTGGTCCAAAAATACTTAGGCCTGCTGCCTTCTTAGCCAGTCCGTCGGCTACTTTGATGCCACTACAATGTGCGTGTCCTTTCACCCAGCATAACAGTATGTTATTCATGCTGGAGGCACCCACAAGTGCTTGGTGACATTCCCATACTTCTCCTGTGGTAATTTTGTAACCTCTCAGGGCTAGTAATGATTGTCTACAATCTGTGTAGATCCTGATTGTTTTGTCCGTAATTTGTCTACGGACAATCTCTTTTGCAACTCTGGTTATGCCCGCCAGTTCAGTTTGTACTACGGTGGCTCGCACATCCATAGCTCATTTATGTTGGATTTGTAGACTTCTGGAGTATATTCCACATCCTGCCCCATCCTTCTTTTTTGATCCGTCTGTGAAAATGTTGATTACACCTTCGCCAGCAACCTCGTTCTCACTATTCGTCTGTATTATGTAGGGTCTGTTAAAGACAACCGGGGACAAATACCAACAGTGCACGCCTGCAGAGGAGGCGTCTTTCTGACAGCCTCATTCCACAAGCAACTTCTGGCCTCTCCACAGCCTACATTTGGTTATATGCTAACGGATTGGAGGCGTACCGTTGTTGTCAGAGCCACTTCTCCTAGATATATATCTAATGGTGATAGACACACCATTACCTCCACAGCTCTCGTTGACGTTGTTCGCATAGCTCCGGTTATGTTTAGGCAGGCAACTCTCTGCACTTGGCTGAGCTTGACTTTAGCTGTAGTCTGTTTACTCTTAGGCCACCAAACCGCAGCTCCATAGGTTATCATTGGTCTTATGACGGCAGTGTATATCCACATGACCACTTTGGGTTTCATTCCCCAGGTTTTCCCCACGGTCCTACGGCACTGCTCATAAGAGATGTAAGCCTTTTTTAGTCTTCTATCTATGTGATTATTCCATATTAGTTTGGCATCGAAGGTTACCCCAAGGTATATCACTTTTGATGTGAAATAAATTACTTATGTTATTTCCTAAAAAGAATGAATTTAATAGCCCCAGTATTACTAATTATAATTCTTAATCAAATTATTGTTTTTGAAGCCGGTTTATATTGATAATTTCGAGCGTTAACTAATTTATACAATTAACTCTGGCGGTTTCAACTATTTGCAGTCAGTTTGAAATTAAAACTTTATCTGGTTATTAAAAAGAACCGAATTTAATCGTCCCCGGTTTGATAAAAATATATTACTTCAGACACAAAGTTAAACTGAAAACTTATAAGTACCAAATTTACCAATTAAAATTAGTTTCGTTACATCATAAGAGAATTTACTGAAATCCCGATAGCTATGAAATACTGGTTGCGACCTAGGAATTCTTAGTTTCAGAGGACTTTTTATTACAGAGTGGTCAGATACGTTCAGATTATCAAGAGCCGTTAAATTTAAAACGAGATCAACATTTGAACACGAAATCAAGATAAACAAAGTCGAGCTACGATGACAATAATGGATAGGGTCATTTAAAACTTGAGTTAATTCATAACTTTCTAGTTGACACAGAAACTGTTCTGTGTGTGTGTGTGTGTGTGTATTAACTGCGTTCATAAGATTAATGTTAAAATCGTCTGTACAAATAAGATGGTTAGAATCTGTTAACAAATTACGTATAAGTTTCTCAAAACAGTAATATATAAATAAATAAAAAATTCTAGCACACCTTTAAACACAGGAGGGCGATACACAACTCCAGGAGTGAACTTTATTTTGCCAATCGTAAAATAAATGTTATTCAAAGTTGTTAAGTTTGATATTATTTCGAACGTATTATAACACAGCTCTACCTCCACCATCTCTATCTTGCTTAACTGTGTTGTAACCATCACTATCCAACACATCTTTATCAATATCAGCTGATAGTCAGCTTTCTGTAACGACAAAAAAATTATAATCATTATTAAAAATATAGTCTCTAATAATATCTCATTTTATCAATATTGATGTAGAATTAATATGAGCTAATTTAATGTGATTTACCATAATAAGCATATAATAAATGTACTTATATTACATGCAAGAAGTAACAGTATCTTCTATATTTGTTTATTATTTTTCTTAACAAATGTCTATTTATTGTACTTATTGTCCATATGAAAATGTTCTAGAACTATTATTACAATGTTACCTTATTTATTTCTCAGCGGTTGAATGTTCTGATGATGTAAACAAGTAATTGTTATTTATTAGATTTACTCGTATTAGAAGTTTTAGCAGACTCTTGATGCCTCTCGGATAGCTGACTGGCTGGTTGGACTGTTTTGTTTTAGTAGTTGAAAGAAATTAGTTAAAAACGGATTACCTACCACCTAATTGTTTTATTCGATTTATTATTATTACTAACGGTAGATGTATGCTTACATTTGAAAAATAAATGGTCTCAGATAGATGTACATCAACAATACTTTCTCATCATTCCATTTTAAACTTTCTAAGCCTTTTTGGTAACTTAAACAACATTTTTCTTAACAAGGTTTAATCTAATTAAAAATTTGCAAACGTGGGTTCGGTACAATTCCACGTATTAAAAATGTTTTGTTTCAAATATTGGGAGTCTCCTTGAAGCTGCCTCTAATGGTCTTTCGAGAAATTTGAAAAATAACTTTTCGACACAGATTTTAATTCAATAATTCTACAATATTATTAAAAGTCTCCACGCCGAAATTTTTTTAAAAATATTTTTAAAATCACGTAAATTTTTTGAGGGAATATCGACAAAGAATTACTTTTAAGCTCTCCTTGTGTCCTTACGAGAAATTAGCAGAAGACTAGTTTTCATTAGAAAAATTTCCTGATTCAAGGAAATATTGTATTGGGCTCTTTTTGGAACCGCACCTGATGCTGTAACGATAAAATCTAAAAATATATTTTTGATACAATTTTCCATCTTGAACAACTTTTAGGTGAAGCGGTTCTTAATATGATTGAAAAATCGTCTTCAAGCCCTCCCCGAAGCCGCCCTTGATACTCTATCGAAAAATTTTTGTCGTTTCAGTGCAATTTTTCACACTACTAAACAATTTTTATTATAAACATGTTCAATTCGACGAAAACTTCTGCCACCCTGACTAAACATTGCAAAAAGTTTTTTGATATGATTTCCCCTCCTGAACATTGTTTTTTATTTAAGATATATTTTGACTCACCGAAAGATTTTTTGGCCTTGACGAGAAAATTGCAGCAGTCTTCTTGTTGCAATTTTTATTTGAAAAATTTTTTTTATTAAACAATTACTTGTTTCTGGGTCCTCCCTAAAATCAGCCAATTCCAAACAATTTTTATATTAAAACAATTTTTAATTCCATGTCACACTGTTTTTGGAACTTGCCTAGGCCAATACTTTCCCCGACGAAAAATTTGCAATGGGCCATTTCAGTGATTAATCCCTGTAAGTTATTATTTTGGCTTGTTGCCTATTAATTTTCAAAGTTAGTTCAAGTTCAGGTTTAACATGCCCTGTGTTCCAGCTTTATTTAACATCTTGTGTTTACTTAGATATAGTATGTATATCTATTGTAGAATTAGAATAATCCTTGTTGATTCGTCGATAATTTCAGTGATATTAAGCGTTTAATATCATATTTATTCAGTTTAGTTCCTTGTATCTGATTTATTGATATCTATATTAAAATCGACGTTTAAAATAATATTCTTCCTTGTTAGGTTCCACAATAAATTCATCAAAATGATTGGTTGTTAAAAGTTAATCAGTTGTATCTATTGTTGTATCTTGGGCAGTTCTTCTTGAAGAGTATCTTTAAGCTCTTTGTATCTTTTCAAGCTAGAGACGTAATTGGTGCAACTACAATTCTGTTCGCTTTCATTAAGGGATAATATCTCCTTATTAGGATCTACGATATTTCTTATGGCACGTATGTTAATTTTTAAACCGCAATACTGACATATCAGACATAGTGGCGGAGAATAGGCGAACATTGATGGTTGGTGTAAATAAATTATTTAAGTTTCCTCTAGCTAGTTAAAGTTTGTTCAAGTAGATGAAAAATATGCAGCTTACCCGAAAAGTGAACGATCAATCGATGTTCGGCGATGGAATGTGTCATTTTGAATCAGAATAAGTTTACCATCTGTCTATTTTACGAGGGCCACATCAAATATCTCGCTTATAGGCGAGCGGTGCACCCCTAAAAAGGTGAATAAAAAAGTCGCATAACCTCCCAATTAAAGTTGCCGGATTGAAACCAATTGGAATCGATTAGTTAAGTAATAATGAAACTGCAGAGTAAAAGAAATTAAAAAAATTCATTTGAAGACACATTTTCTAAGTTAATAGTATCTCTTGTAATGTTTTCGAAAAATACACTGTTTTTGAGTTTTGAATTTGAGCGATTTAAGGACGGAAAATGACCAAAATTCGATAACTTCAAAAATTCATATCTCGGCTTCTATTGAACTTTTTTTTAATGTTCGTTAATACTTATACTGAAACATACTATTTTTTGTAATAAAGCAACTTTTCATTTGCATCCTGAAATTTATAATCAAAATATCGCATTTTTTTTTGCTTGCGCAGAATAGGTGAAATACACAGGTGGCCATGAACTGATCAGCTAATTTTTGCAAATGACTTCAAGTGAAATATTTTATTTAAACAATACAGATTTGATGATATATAAATATAAAATGTTAATGTAAGACACTATTTTGTAATAGGATATAATAATAAGCAAATTACCAATTTAACCTTGAATTATACTTTCGTCGAATATTTCAGTGTCACAATGTATTATTTCTGTATTTTTACATTTAACTGAACAACTGCAAAGTTCACAACATTTAAAATTTTGTGACAAACAAGAGCAAAAAGTTCCATTGCTGAGTCATCTTCAAAGTAATTAACACAATACATTATTTTGTAATACGCAGCCATATTTAGTAGGATCAAAAGAATTTATATTTTTAGATCTTGATTGTGACCATTCATTTATTTGCCATTTCACTCGCATAATATGTTATAACAAAGCAGGCTCCGATGGAGGTATTTTGTCTACTGGTATACTTCTAGTTTTAGATACTTTATACCTCAAGTCGTTTATAGATAAATGCGAGTCCTTACTTCCAGAATTTTTTTTTCTATCAAATTTTTCAGATGCATAAAGTATATTTAAAAGTCTAGTTACCGAATTCAATGCATAGGTAAATTAACAATATTTGTCAAGTCATCTCTTTCTTTATCAAACAGTTTAGAAAATCCAGTATAAGCTTTTATTTTGCCAATAGAAAAAAATGAGCTAGTTGTATCACAGCCAGTTAGAGCATGTAACGTTATAAGTGCTAAGCTTTTACTTGACCCTATTGTTTCGTATAATTTATGAATAGGAATATATCAATGGTGATCAATTTTTTTCCAGTTTTTCCGGTATAGAACCGGGAATCAAAATAAAAATAATGAGAAAGAAGAAGTATGAAGACATCTGTATCTGGGGACTCCACAATAATTTGGAGATTTTCAGTGTGACTTGATTGAATTTCGTTTACGTGAAAAATTAATCTCGTATTGGCATCCATATCCATAATTCTACATCTGTTACAATGAGTAAGAACGCTAATACATGATCTCCGAATAGGGTTTTCCCAGAAAAAAATTATTGCTGAAATACTTAACTTACGTAAAAAAATGATTTATGGCATATTTATTATCTTATTAATTTTATTAATAGTAACAAAAAAAAACTTGAAGTTTGAAAAATATTGGTTTCATTTTAAACAGCCATAAATTGGCGCGTTGTGAAGTCAGCACCCTGAAATCCAATCACAGTAGTTGTCTGATTGTTTATTAATCTTGGTCTCTGTTAACATAACATAACCTCTATTTATTGACAGCACCCAGCATTTTTCTACTTTAGGTAAATTATCAGCGGCACCTTTAACATATCCCTATTCCACTTGATTCCATTTTTATTGTAGAATTAATAAAACATAAACCAGAAACTGATAAAATAATATTTTCACACCAAACAATACAAACATAAAAATATAAATTTAACGTTTTTGTTTAGTCATCTGATGTGTAATGTCGGTGAAGGTTAAACCTAAACTACAGTACAAAATATTAACGTCCGACGCTTTCACGAATAACTTGTGCGAAATTTATCGGGATTCTGATTGGCCAATATTTACACGTCCACTGCTTTAGACCAATCACAGTACAAGCATTACAAATTGAAATTCTGGGAAGTTTTAAAGGAAAGCTTTCTTTAACACACAGTTAGAATCTATTACAAACTAATTATATCCATAATCTCATTGGTTTTCCGGGTAGATACGTAATTCTGGCGCGTAAAAATGCCCGTTTTAAAAAGCAGTGAAATTATCAGCAAGTTGTTTTAAAGATATTTTCTTAGAAATAATTCTTATTAGAAAAGTAAATTGTTGTAAATTAATAAAATGTTTTATTATATCATTTTCACGACACAAATTGTTAAAATAAAATTAGTGAGAAAACCCTATTCTATTAGTTTTAAGTGTTGTAAAAACACAACTTTTATTCACTATGTGTGATAAAGTGTTCGAGCATATTTCATAAGTGTTGTTTACCATGATTTAAAAACAAGCTTAGATTTGTAACAGACAATAAAGTTGTATGCTGTGAGGAACTTACAGACCTTACCGAAACTAATATAATCGAAGAAGAGAAGAGCATTTTAGAGAAAACAATTAGTGACCTAGAAGAAGACAGTAAAATAAAAAGTAACTATATTCAGAAATTGAAATTTGACAATAACTTGTTTATACAAGAAGCAACAAGAAATGAAGAGGAGCTATATGAAATGATAAAAAATTAGGAAAAAATAATTGACGATCTAAAAAGTATGATAAAAGAACTTATCCAGAACAAAAACATAGTAGAAAGCAAAACAACAGAAAACAAGAGTTCAGAAACAATTAATTATACGAAAGACATTGGTATATCTACAGATATAATGCAAGTTTTAGACAGTGGCGTAGCAATAGAATGTAAAAGGATTAATATGGAAACCCAAACCAACTGTAATTATTCTACTGTTAGAGAAATTTCACCTAAATTTAAACCCACTGTAAATACTGAAAAACAATTTAATGAAACAAAACTGAATCCTATAGTAAATGGTGATACCAGGAAGAAAAAAAATTTGTTTCTCTGTGATGAAAGAAGTATAAATTTAAAAATTAGAAAATTAGTTGATGTAAAATATTATGACATATATTCAGTGAAAAAACCAGGAGCATTAATGCATCAAGCTATAGATAATATTGTTCCTTTAACAAAAGATTTTAACTTGGAGGATTTTGTCATTGTAATAGATGATTAAAATGACATAGAAAATAATAAATCACCCTCCTTCCGTGTGATATGTAATAATTTGAAAATTTGTTCACATACAAACATTCTATTTGCATCCATTCCATACATCAATAACAAGATAGGTAGATTAAACAGACATATTTTAAAATATAATACAAAACTGAAAGAATTTTGATCAAAATTTTATACCTATACTGAAGGTCTAGTGAGCTATGTGGAAGTTAACTCAACGCAAGGGAAGTGACCATAACCATGTTAAAATCTATGTCTTCAGCTCAATATACGGTAATAAATTTAATGTTTATAAAGATTGATGATATTGAGTTTACATGTAATCAAGAAATGTCACACTTGCCTGAAACAGGTCTAATGCATGCTATTACTCCTGAAATTACAATTACAAATACAGAATCAAGCTGTGACGGAGATATGATCGCAACTCCAAATTTTTTATACCCGCGACTGTCTCAATAGTCAATAATAGACTAAGTGGCGAGAGAAAGCCATTCAACCCATCAAAGCACGAACTATATAATTCAAGAAATCGGCGAGAGATGGATAAAATACGGTTGTGTCAAATTAACGCAAGAAGTATAAGAAATAAGAGACTGGAATTAAAAGTGTTGTTAGACGAAGATAAACCTAATTTAGTTAGTGTATGCGAACACAAGTTAACAAAAGAAGAAATAAATCACTTCATCTTAAACTCTTATATTCTGTGTAATTGTTATTGTAGGTCTGATAGGTCAGGAGGTGGTACTGCCTTGTTTGTATCACCAGATTTAAATGCAAAACCAATAAGTTTCTCAGTAGAGTGCATAGAACAGGTCTTTGAATATACATGCTGTTCATTCATCATACATGGTAAGAAATTTATCTATATTTCCATCTACCAATCACCGGATAATAATTCAGAGAAAATCAATAAATTTTTGGAAGGTTTAGATGAATTATTGAAACTGGCTAGTATGAAATGTGATAAGCTACTTGTTGGAGGGGATTTCAATATAAATTTATTGATCAATTCTAATAAAAAAAACAAATTTATTAACCCTAAATAATAATAACCTATTGGATAATATATTTAGAAATATTGATAATGCGAATACTTTTCTAGAGAGCAGTAATTTTTCTGATCATCTGGTAATAGTAATAGATGTACCAATTGCTAAAATGATTACTGAAAAACATTCCAAAATAATAAAACGAAATTTTAACGAGGAAAATCAATCTTTGTTCCATAACCTCTTACTCAATGAAACTTGGGGTGAGGTATACTCCGCCATCACAGTGGACGAAAAATTTGCTTGAAAGTATCATTCAATATCATTTTAATACTTCGTTCCCTGAAAAAATCACCTTATGTAGGGCAAATAATAAAACATTGGTTATAGAAGAGATAATGTCTCAAGAATTAAAAAACATGTACTGGATTTACACAGAGACTGAAAATTCTTAAGTAAAGTATAAATATGACGAGCTAAAAAAGAAATATAAAAAATTAATGAAGGAAGCAAAAACAATGTTCAATGACAGGTACAATTCAAATAATATCAGCAAAAGTGCATGGAATTTATTATATTCAAACTTAAATCGGCCAAAACAAAATCAGCACCCTGTGTTAATTATTAACGGACAACATGAAAATAATTCACAAACAATCTCTAAAAATATTCTTTCCTATTATTTGGGTTTTCTACCACATGTACTATTATCCTCTTCAAAACAAGAAGAAGAAGATAATCAGAAGAGGATAATAGTACATGTGGTAGAAAACCCAAATAATAGGAAAGAATATTCATAGAATGCCACAAATAACTTTCAGACAATAAATCTCTAAAAATTTTAACAATCACTTTTTAAACTCTGTTAATGAACCGGTAGATAAAATACAAAGTAATATTAAAATGATAAACCACAACCATGGAGATAAATCTCTTTTTCTTCATCTAGTGAGTGTAACTGAAATATACAATACAATCATAAAAGTTCCTAAGAAAAAATCGGCTGGAACAGATGGAATACCTTGTTTTATATTAAAAAAAGTAGCTAATATAATCGCAATACTTGTAGAAAACCTAATCAATACATCTTTTACAGTTGGTGAATTTCCCTCTAAGTTAAAGATAGCCAGAATTGTACTAATTTTTAAGAAAGGTGATCATTCAGATATAAAAAATTACAGACCAGTTTTAAATTTATCTGTGTTTTCTAAGATATTTGAAAAGCTTAGGTATGAACGTATTGTAGTGTGTTATTTTAATAAATTCAAGCTGTTTTCAAAAACACAGCACGGATTCTTAAAAGGAAAATCCACTGAAACTGCCCTTGTAGAACCCATTAATTTCATAAACAAATGTATTAATGAAAAACTGTTCACTGTAGGGATTATCTTCGACCTCACGAAAGCCTTTGATGTCATTAATAAATCGGTGTTAGCACATAAATAAATTATCATAGGTCCACCTCTAAAATGGTTAATTTCTTATGTATCCGATAGATCACAGTACGTTCAAATAACAGCCGAGTCAAATAACATCTCAAATTTCAAATTTCCTTCCGAAATATGTCCAATAAGATACAGCGTACCTCAAGGCGGAATATTATCACCACGTTTATTCCTAATTTTCTCAAACGACCTTAATAACAGTGTATCAAATGACTCTAATTTTCTGATGTGTCAGTTTGCTGATGACACCTCGACTATTATCAGTAGTAAAAATTTGGAAAATGCGCAGGAAAGAGCTAATATAATTTCTAATGAAATAACTGAGTGGTATAGAAATAATGCTTTTATGTTAAACACACAGAAGACGGTCCTTATGACATTCAAAAATACTCGAGTACTTGAGAAAAAATTGTTAGTTAGATCAAAACAAAAGTCGTTATGTAACGCGCCAACAGCTAAATTCTTAGGAAGTCACCTAGATGATTGATTATCATGGGGCAACCACATTGCCTCCGTTGCCATAAATTGTGTAGCGCATATTTTGCAATTGGTAATTTAAAAACTGCCCTAAATATAGAAACTATACTGCTATTCTATAACGCTTACTTACACAGTAGATTGACATATGGGCTTATTGTCTGGGGATCGACAATGGAGATAGATAGATTGTATCTACTGCAGAAGCGCATCGTCCGTTTAATCGACAACGCTGAATATCGGCAGCACTGTAAGCCTATTTTTTTTAAATATAAAATAATGACCGTCTATGCGCTCTACTTCTTTAATTTACTTATTTTACAAAGAAAAATATTTTGGACTTCGAAAGAAATTCTGATGTTAATAAAAGTGTACAAACAAGCTACGGTAACCAATTGAGCATACCAATATATAAAACAAGTATGTATGAACGCAGTCCACAATATATGGAAATAAAGGCGTATGACAATTTGCCTGAACACATTAAAAATATCTCTAATCCAAAAAAGTTTCAAAAAAGAATTAAAAAACACCTTGACAGAAAGTGTTTTGTATAGTATACTACTTTAATATGTTTTAGACGTTTAGAATTCATAAAGTTTAATTCAAGTTTTAAAATGTTTCTTTTATTTATATTGTATCTTGTTTATTTTATTTCTGTTAGTTTGTAAGGCTACTTGTGACACATTCAATGTTCTTCGGAATCTTATGGGAATAAAGATTATTATTATTATTATTATTACAAGTTAAGTTAAAATCTTCATACCGACAATTTTTAGAAATAACATATGTACTTCCTCGAGGTTCTAATCCGCCAGCTATATATAATTTTTTAATTTCGTCTTTCATTACTTCTGATTCACGAATGTATTCTTGTAAACATTAACAAATAAAATTTGTCAAATAAGATTTACTTACATTACTTGCTAAAAAATTTCTAAAATCTCTTACATGTGTGCTGCCTAGTATATCTACTGCATGACCACCAACGCCATACCTGGCAAATCTGTCTTGTTGCTTTGGATTGGTGCCACAATCATCATAACGATCGAAAACTAGGTGAACTTCATCGGCAACATTTAATTATTGAATAATGTTCTCCATTATCCCCTTGTCAATGTCATTGAAAGTTGTAAGAGTGGTAGTAGATAAAGACTGAAGTTCAGCCATACCATCAATAACCACGCAATTGAATTTTTCTAATGGTAGCTTTTCAATCTTCAAATCTTTTACAATAATCTTCAAGTAGGTGCATTAAATCTGACTTTACCATCGTTCTTCTCGATCCATCAGGTTTAAAAAGTGAAGAAGGGATATCAGTCAAGGACACACTCATAAACGCGTATCTGTCTTAGATTAAGCAGCTTTGAAGAAAGTAGAAAAAGAATGGAAATTTTTAACTTCAACACATATAATCTGTTAAACTATCGCTTTTTATGAATATCTTTAATATATCAAAAAAGACATTAGCAGATCAGTTCCTCGCCACCTGTGTATTTCACCTATTCTGCGCAAGCAAGAAAAAACTGCGATATTTCGATGATAAATTTCAGGATGAAAATGAAAAGTTGCTGTATTACAAAAAATAGTATGTTTAAGTATAAGTATTAACGATCATTTTGCGACCCAAAACATTAAAAAAAGTTCAGTAAAGGCCAGATATAAATTTTTGACATTGTCGACTTTTGGCCATTTCCGACCTTAAATCGCTTATAATTCAAAAACGGTGCATTTTTCGAAAACATTACAAGAGACAAAAAGTGTTTATTTTGTCCTATTAACTTAGGAAATGATTTTTTTTCATTTCTTTTACTCTGCAATTTTTTTGTTAATAACAAATTACCTACCACTCCGACAAAAAATTTTATTTTGGTTTTTTGTTCCCTGAAACGTAACTAATCGATTCCAATTGGTTTCAATCCGGCAACTTTATTTGGGTGGTTATGCGACTTTTTTATTCATCTTTTTAGAGGTACACCGCTCATCTATTTATTTATTTATTTGTTTATTGCAATACACCACCCAACAGTATTTACATACCGATAGAAGAATGGGAAAACTACACATTTACAAAAAAAAAAAAAAATAGTAGAATAAATTTACAGAGAAATACAAAAGAAAAAATAAAAACAATAATACAAAACAAAAAAAAACTACTGAGCATTTAAAAACAGCTTTTTGATAGAGTTAATGGTACAATAAAATATATCCAAATTGTGCTGTACACGATGATAAATATCGCACAAACAGAGGAGAGGTGAAAATTTGAGCAAGTTGGTCCTCGGGGTTAACAAATAAAATGTATTGGTATGTCTAGTAGCTACTACCGGAACATTGAAATTTAATTGACTTAAAATCGATGGGCAGTTTAATTTGTTATGGATAATTTTAAATAAAAAAATAAGAGAATGCATATCCCTTCTATCAGACAAACTTAATACATCATACCTGGCCAATAATTGATAATGATCAGCACCGACAGCAGGGTAAACCCTGAAGGATACATATTTTAAAAATTTACGTTGGATATTTTCCAAACTGTGTCTGTAAGTTGGATACCCTGGATTCCACATTATGCTTGAGTATTCAAGTTTAGACAAAACGAATGTGTTAAATAACAGGAACAATAGACTAATATCGTTAAATCCGTGTGAATTTCTTATGACAAAACCAAGACTTTTATAACTAGCAAGTATAACAGAAAGAATGTGCTGGTTAAAACAAAGTTTAGAGTCAAAAATAACTCAAGATCTTTAAATTCAGTTACTCTATTCGGGGACGTATTATTGAGTGTATAATCATAATGTAACTGTCTCTTCTGGTAAAAGAAAGTACATGGCACTTTTGCACATTTAATTGCAAGTTATTTGCAATACACCAATTATTGATACGATCAAGATTCATTTGCAATTTAAGATAATCC
Organism: Leptura quadrifasciata; assembly: GCA_963675555.1. Lineage (NCBI taxonomy): Eukaryota > Metazoa > Arthropoda > Insecta > Coleoptera > Cerambycidae > Leptura > Leptura quadrifasciata. Next base: position 54,442,127 of record OY776677.1, read on the forward strand.
GCAAAAGAGTTAATATTACAATACAACTTTAAATCATCCGCATAAAGAAGACAGCCAACGTCAATCATACTGACATTAGCATTAATAAAAATAACGAAAAGAAGGGAGCCAAGAATTGAGCCCTGGGGCACCCCAGAAGATGCTATAAATTCATCAGATCTAAAACCACGATACTATTGTCGTCTGCATTGTAGGTACGATGCAAATAAATCTGACAGTTTATCTGATAATCCAAATTGACGAAGTTGACAGTAGAATACCATGATCTAGTCGTCAAATGCCTTACTAAAATCAGTATAGATGACGTCAACTTGACTTCCAGAATCCAGAGATTCTGAGATGTATTGAGTCATACAAAACAGATTGGTAGTGGTTGATCGCCCTTGCATAAAACCATGTTGAGAGTCACTAATTAGCCAGCAGCATAAATTATTTCGAAAACTTTGGAACAATTGCAAATAATTGTTATTGGCCTATAATTAATCACATAGTTTTTGTCGCCCTTCTTGAAAACTGGGCATATTCGAGATATTTTCCACATATCCGGAAATAAAGTAGAATTTAAACAGATGTTAAATATTTTCATGAGCGGGAGGGCAAATACTACAGCACAGTCACGTAGCAGAAAAGCAGGTATACCATCGGGGCCTCGTAAACATCGTGTTCAGAAATATACCTAATAGTAAAAGTATTTATTGTACTGCTATTATCTGACAAGCCGTTTACGGAACTAATAGAAAAACCTGACTTAAAAAACAAAGCAAAAGCATTTGCAACATCAGCTGGCTGGTGAAACTCCGAATTTTCAAAAGTCAGTGAGCCAGGTAAGGAATTCACACCTTTCTTCCCTTTAACATATGACCAAAACTTTTTAGGATCAGAACGAATATTATTTTGGACGTTGCTTAAGAAAAGTTTATATGCGGTAGAAATATCTTTTTAAATTTTAGCCCTTAATGTTTTAGAATCGTTGTATAAATTCATATCCATGCTATGTTTGTATGCTCTCCACAACTTTTCTTTAATTTTTATATCGTGAATAATGTTTTTAGAAAACCAAGGTTGATATTTGCTAGGCCTAGAAATTTTTTTAGGAATGCACATATCAAAAATATTAATAATTATTTTATAAAATTGCTCACAAGCTTCATTACAGTCAGTAAGGTGATCTAAAAATGACCAATCATTTAAACTTAACTGTTCGTATAGAAGAAAGAAATTAGCTTTACGAAAATTATAAGTACTTTCAATGTTAATCGCTAAATTTTTGGCACGCTTAAATGAGATCTCTGTGCCAGCTATATACAGTGCAGGGTGATGAGGGTCTTCAGGCAATAAAATGTCATGAGCTTTAGCAACAGTGCAAGATTTGTTACTTAAAATTAAATCTAAAAATCTACCATTAACATTTGATATACTATTATATTGATCAAGTTCAAAACAGAACATGTTTAGATACAGTAGTTTATTTGAGGACACATATTCGCTAAGGTTATTAAACTCAGGTATGTTAAAATCTCCAACAAAATAAATGTGATCACTCAGCATACAATCTAGAGTTTCTAGAAGTTCAAACAGCCGGTTATACAAAGATGCTTGCTGATTTGGAGGTATATAAAGTACAAATATAAATATTGAAATAGAATTAATCATTAACTTACCCCAGCGATATCTATTGAAGAAAGTTCATTACGAATAAAATTTAGGTCAATTTCAGTCAGGGAAAAAGAATTATCAACAGCTAATAGTACTCCGCCCCCTGTTTTAGTAGTCAATTCATTTATTCTTCGGTCAACTCGTAATGTTACATACTTATCAGATATAAATCTATTAATATCTATTGTAGAAGAATAAAGTTTTAGAAACAGTTATCCCGTTTTTTGTGAGCTATATTTCAGTAAAAAGAAATTTTAAATCCACAGCCTACTTTATGAGATATATTACAAAAACTTGAAAAATAGGAAAACCACAAACGGTTATGGTTTCCTTATTTGAGGAGATACGAAAGAAAAGTTAAACTGCAGTCAAAAACTTATGTATAAATGTAGTGATAAAAAACATAGCAGTGTTTTACTCGTCCCTGTTCGTCCCTGTTAAAAAGATATTTTTTTATGAAATCAACTAGTTCGTCCACTAAAAAATTCATTAAAATAAAAGCGTGGATAAAAGCATTTTTATGAAATTTTGTATTTGGTGCCAAATTTAAAAAATGGCTTTGTGAACCATTTTTTTAAACAAAACAATTTAGTTTATTATTGTCGCTGACAGTAGAAAATATAATCCCCCAAGTTGACCAATTATCGTATAAAACTCTCCATTTAATGCGGATTAGGACATAGTATAACGTATAGAGTTATTTGGCATCTATATTTATTAGTTAGTTTTCCTAATAAGTCGTACTTATTAAAAAATGTATTTTATAAAATTTGAAGAGGGTAGCTGGTTGCCAGAAATAAAACAATACGGATAAAATAACGATTTGTACGGCTTTTCAAGCAAGCAACCATTTAAAATTTCTACGAAAGTGTGTTCTATCACAAAATATTAACGGACACTATTTGATTTCATTAGGTGTAACACCCTTTCGTAATTAAATGTAAATGTAAATCATATTTCTGGTTTTTCCTATTTTTGTCGCAACCCTCATTGGTCTGGTTTCTACGCTTAGACCAGATCTTTCAAATATTTTTTTCAGAACAAAGGGTTTAAGTCAGGTCACTGCCTGGTCCCTCGCTTTCCCATCCAGCGATTTCAATATTGTGTGCTCATCTTAATATTCGAATATAGGTGCCACAATGTATTGCTGCCAAATTTTTTTGGGTGTTTTTGGAGACACGACTCCAAGTAATCCAACCAAATCGTTTTATAAAAAATACAGGTAACCATTCCTGAACTTTCTTCGTAGTTCAAAGGAGCCAATCAATTTATTTTCAATTATTTCCTCCCAAACGTGGCTTTATTTACAACAAGCCAGCTACCTTAACTGTCGAAATTACTTGTAAAAAAATCTATAATAAAAAATATGTTGTGATAACCGTGTATGTTATACCATGTTAGGACCTGCATTAAATGGACAACTTTCTGTGATAGTTGAAGTACATTTTTCTGCCAGCGATAATTTAAAATTATCTAAATTGTTTTGTGCACAAGAGTGTTCCAGTAAAAGTGAACCCACTTAAAACTTTTCAAGAAAAAATAATCAGACTAATGATACCTTTGTTTTAATTAATTTTTAGTGGAGAATTAACCGACTTCATGGAAAGGCACAATACTCTAAACAAGTTTTTGACTATTAATAATTGAATAACCACATACTTTTATTTTGATTGAAACTGGCCTACCCTATGCCGATTTTCGTTTTATCGTCCAATTTTGGGATACCCTGTATAATAAGTTATCTCAGTACGTTACCCTCAACCATATATGTATTTTAATAACTCATCATGTTTATGTTCCCTTTAATTTGAACACCAACAAATGGTTCTATTCCTGAATTTTTTTATATAATTTTTTCCCTTCCTTTTACTGTTTTAATATTGTATTATACAACATATTTATCTCTTATGAGTTTTAATTAGATAAATTTATCAATTATTTACTTTTGGTTATATTATTTATTGCAATTGTATGTAAATGCTTCATACCGGTTAGATTAATATAATTAATGTTACAAATATTCACGTTACCTAGCGGCATAATAATATTTTGTTTGAACTAAATTTTTATTAAGCAGTAGGGCACGAATGCAATATTTAGTCAGACATATTGCACTTCGCCCTTTATTACCATGAGTTATTGTTACAATCAAATAATAAATATTGTGTAGGGTAACAAATAAAAGCATTTTATTATTGTGGTGATAAGTAAAGTAAAGTTTACCAACTTTATATGTTAGGATGATGATGATGATGTTGTTGTCTCTTTTATTTGTTCCGTAGCTTTCTTATGAAATGTCTGGATAATTAATGTCTCAGTAGATTTTATGAAAACTTTGTGAACCTCAGACGTGCTTGGATTTAATGATGACGGTAAGATATTTACTTAATTTGTCAGTTTTTGTTCTAAGCAGGGTGCTAATGAAAGGGGAGCCAATGGTGACTTGGATTGTATTATCAATTATGAGAATATTTGGGCAGTTATGATTTGCAGTTTATCGGTGGGTATGGGCCTGCGCCAAACCATTCTGTTACTCTCCAGGATGGACTGCAGAAGGTAATTTGCTCAATGATTTCTCCAAAAGTACTACATTTTCTGCGTCTGTGGATACGGGCGTTCGAGTGTTCTTTGTTAACCTGGATTGTTCAGAGCCATTGGATATTTTCATACGGAGTTTTATCTTGCACAGATTCTAGATTTTCTACGCAGTTAATAATTTCCGTTATTTGCAGGCGCTCCTGAAGGTGGAGACTAGCTGTTATCACTCATAATTTCCTTTTGTATATTTACATTTTTGAATACGTTGATAAGCACCATACTTCTTCGGTCTCTAGGCAGATATAGTCTGTTAATTGCGCTTTCTGGATAGCGCATTAAAAAGTTGGTTAGTATAGCATTATTTTATCTAGTTCATATAATTTATGTCTTAGTGCAAGTAGAGCAAATGAGCTTATCTTTTTAAATATTTAGTCATAGTATCACGATCCCTAATTCCATAATATTAGCAATTTTGCACTTGGTCAGCATTCTCGAGTATTGAGCTAACTCTTTTGTCGACTCATAGTGAGGGTCTTTCTAGACATGTTTTCTGAAATATTATAGTTATCATTTATTAAACAGAGATACTGAATAATTATTCGTATATGTTGTAATGAACTATAACCTGGCGTGTACAGAATTGTTGTTTATTATTTTATTGAACATCTACTTTCAATTACTACCACTAAATATTTGTTCGTTTCAGGTGATACTATCAACAAACATCATTTATTTCGAATCTAGAAAAAGTTCACGAATCATCAATAATTCATAAATATTCTGAATTAATCGATAAAACCATTCAAATTAACTGAATTACAGCTCAAAAGTTACAAACTACAGCCTTAAAAAATACAACATCACAACCACTTTCCACACTCCCAGCCACAATATCATATTTCACTTCTGTAAATCTTTGTTAATGATTTTTATCTCAATTTCAAATTCCCAGTCAAGCTTCAATTCATACATCAAGATACAATTCATTCACTTTCCCGATGTGCCAGCTGAGCATTCATCAAAACTTCTCTCCATTTCGCATATTCCGATTGTCGTCAAAACTTATTTCCATTTCGTAAGTTCCGTTTGCTGGCTCATTAGTATCGAAACTAGTTTCCATACCCACATTCAAAATATTTTATTTCAATCACACAAACTTTTTATAAATTATTCTTATTTTTTTCCGCGTTCTAAAGATTAACACACAATCGATCTCCATTCAAATTGTCCCAATAGAATATCGTTACTTTTGTCCCCATAATTACCAAAACTTACTTCCGAAAACATAAGCTATGTATCAAATTAAATTCACCATGAACGTATCGGCACAATTTCATATTATATTCAACTTTAGGTGCAAAGACCTTTAGGACGACTTTACGGGGTCGTTTCAAATTTAATAAATATTTCCAACTAATTTTCGTTGATAACTTCTGAACGCAAATCGATTCGAACTTCGTTCATATATCAAAAACATTAAAATCGATCACATTCGAAGGTAAGCTATTCAAATCTAGACAAAAGTTGTTTCTTCAATATTTGTGTTATTTCTTATAGTTTCACGGAAGATTATTTTATTTTAAGTTTATTCCACCTAATCACAGAAAATTAACTATATTCAATTATGCAGGCCTAATTGCTTTTGCTTTTTTTTGTTTTTGTTTTGGTTATATGTTTATTTCCCTCAGTTTGATAAATGCCATTGTTCTTTACATGTAAAAACTTGCGAAGGTAGTTCTGTGAAAACGTTCAAATTCTTCAACATGATTAAGACACTATGACTAAGACGTTTAACTCAATTCTATATTCTTTAGAAATATGTATATGTTGTGTTTTCCGGTAGTGCCTACCATACTAGTTCATTTACCGAAGTCCCGAACGTCAAAAATCTGTAGGATCTTCTCAAATACATTTACCTGTTTTCGAGGGTGAGAAGAACGATGGTGATAGTTTTGAGTTCTGAAATCCTTGCATACTATCCCTCTCAAGGTAAAACCACCCCTATTTTCTCGGTCTTGGGCTTGCGAGGGATCGTCGGATCGGGTTTTTTTAAGGGAATAATAATGAATTCAGTTAATTTACATTAGAGTACTCCGGAGCGACACCCGAGGGTTGTACCTACCCCCGCCCGTGACTCGACAAGGTTTTTTATAGGTTTTCGAGGGCAGAGATAATGATGGAGGTGCTATTTTACAACCCACTTTCCCGTAACTACCCCAATGTATAAAAACCACCCCCTCTTCCATGCTGTTGGTCCTAAGCATGCAGGGATGCGTGGGATCGGGGTTTTTATGGGAATATCAGAGAAACTAACTACGGGAGAGCAGTAGAACGGCTATAATCTAATTTGAAGCAAGGCCATTTTTTAAGCAACATAATTATTTGAATTTAGAAATGGTTTAATTTGAAAATGAACTTTTGCACTACTCTCATCAAATTCATCTGCAGACATGTTTGTCATGATTTCACTATTTAGGATTCGTGAATTCTTTAATATAGTTAGACAATTAAACAATTTTTAAAAGAAGTTAGTATATCTTACAACTCAGGAATATTACTCACAATTAACCACAATATTCATTATACTGGTAATCATTCCACAATCTACTTTTTATGTGTCGACGCAGCAACATAATAAACCACTGCATTTATCGCCTTACTTAAATATTAATTATTATTACAATAAAATCTTATTTATTTTAACCACAGGAAACACAAACAATCGATAATTTTTAAAATATCTAAATAAAATAACCAAGATAACCTCATTTAATCACAGTTGACTATAGCAGGAATTTTATAAAGCTTTAGAATTCCCATATTATCTTCTAGGTTTCATTACCGATTATAGATGAGTTTGATACGGTCTGCCTAAGAATATAAAATGAGCCTCCATAAATTTATTCCTACTAATACATACAGTCATCCTTTTTAAATTCTTCTATCCCTCATTTCCATTTTCTACCCATATTCAATGATTTTGCCAATCAAATACCAAAAAAAATAACATAAAAAATATGCAAGAAAATTCATAAACGCGAACATGATCCTAAATTTCTCTTGGTTCGTTTAGATTCCATGACACTGCAAACTTCTCAGTTGAGTCAATTCTTTCAAAATCTATAAAGATTCCCTCCGAAGAACTAGTGTGACGTAAGAAAAATATTTTCTCAATAGTACAGGGTTTGAACTACATAAAAATTATTCCGTTCATAAAAATTTGGTTATAACTCCTATTCGACATGTAGTTTAAGAATCCAAAGAGTCCCCAAAAACTGGTGGGCTGAAAATGACGTTTTGGGGCGGAGGGAGGGGTGAAAAAATTTTGAAAATGTACTTTTTGAAAGTAAAGGTGTGGGGAGTCGTTCTCTATTTTTTTGTTGCATGCTGAATCGAATGAGACCAAAATCAATTCGATAGGATCAATCCTTAACGAATAAAAAATGATTTTAATAATAAAAATTCGACAAAATACAAGAATTTTTTTAAAAGGAAAAAAGGATGTACACTATTAATGTAGTACTTATAAAAAATTTATATGAAGTATGTAATACTTCGTAATAAGTAATTTATCCATCGAACACATTGTACTCTTCGCTAGTGATGTCATCAAAGTATGAATCTTCATCAAAGACCTCTGTTGATATGGGTAACATGTCTGACGAAACTGCAATTTCGGTGAAACTGTTCTATGCAGGGTCCTCCCACGCAAATTTTGCACAAAATTGAGCATTCCACATCGTTTTGCACAGGAGCACTGAGAAGCGGAGCAATGTCCCTTGCAGGCACAGGAAATCGACTTAAGGATGGCCTCTGGAACAGCGTCAAGGGTTATCCTGATTGGGTGCAAATCATTGCCACGACGAACCCAACCCCACTGTTGTGGATCCAGTTTATTTCCGAGCCACAACTGTACTTGATAGAATGTACGATGTGAATGTTGTACAGCACTTGCTGATGTAGGAGGAAGTGATTCCAGCATTGCTACATTTTTAGTGAGTAATCTCTGGAACATTACGTACCGTAGGTTCATCTAGCGTATGTTTCCCATCTTTGGAGTCATAAATATACAAGAAAAGTCTCTCCGACTTTCTCTGCTTCACTGTGAGTTGCTGTAGCTGTTTGGAATACGTGTATGGTGTTGCGCAATCCAGGTTCTGCCTCAAGCAACTTGATGATGTTCTTTTCCCTTTTCCATAAATTGCACTTGCGGTGTCGCAACCACTAAAAGAGTGAGCGAGTAAGATGTACGTGTTGATGGGCATATGTTGGTTCTAAAGGCTTACTGATGAAAAAAGTTTCTTCTTCATATGTCCGATTTTTGGTTTGAGTGAAAATGTTTCTTGATTCAAAGGAGCCAAAGTAGTCAACAAAACTAAAATATCAGCATCCTGACAAACAATGGCAGAGCTGTGTTTTTCTATGGTTGTCTGGACTATTAGTACATCAGCATCTCCACTGGACTGTCTTACCTCAATGTTGCTGTCCTCAAATTTTCTCTAATCAACTCGATCAATTGCTTTTTATTTTTCACATTGGAAAGAAATCCTTCTTGGTTGGCGTTCTCTGATATATGGAATTGAGGAGTATAATGTTTGTGTCGGCGTAGATATTCGGATCTCTTGATACTGCCATGATCATCCTATCCATCGAAAACAACAATAGCGGATTCATAATGGTTTCTCAAATAAATGTAATATGTCTCACAGGCATTTGAATATGTTTGATTTTTTCCTTATATCCCACTTAACTGCATGCAGCAAGTGCCACCATTAATTACGTAATTTCTGACGCTGTCTGTCCTGCTGTGGTCGACACATTCAAACTTTTCATACAATGCAGACTTGACGTTCTTCCGCATCCCACTGCTGGTGAACAACGACAATGGAAATGGCACTATTTCGTATTTAAAGAACGAGGACATATTTTCTCAATAGCATCCTCATTTCCATCCTTCCAATTTTTGGGGACTCCTTGGATTCTTAAACTACATGTCGACTAGCACTAACAACCAAAGTTTTAAGGACGGACTAATTTTTATGTTGTTGAGGTACTTTTGGCTGCAATTTTCACTGTAGTACAAGGAAAAGGAGCAATCTGTTAAATATGATATTAACAACTTAAATTACTTAATTATTTATTTAAATGACTCTTCACGCCATCAAAAAAAAAATAATATTTCATATATAAATTTCACGTAATGTTATCATTACGTGAAATTTAAACATTTAGTTCCTAGTACTTTTTTAAGCATTCTATTAGGCTTGCATCATATGTAGATAACCCAAATTAAAGTAGGTATACATCATCTGGTTTTTTTATAAGAATTTCACATATTTGCTATGTTGTTTCTTGTTTGAAATCTTCCAGTAATAAGCAGTTAGGTCATTTATACTTATTATCTGGCACTTTTCACAATTCACTGGCAATTCGCCAACATTAAGTGTTGGTATATAGTCTTTATTCATACGACTATATCGTTCAAGATCATTTAGACAAACTCTTACATATTTATCTTTTACAGTTACCGAAACTAATGATACGTTTTCCGTTTTTTCAGTGTTATAAGGATCCAGTCTAATCTTCAATTAATCTACCTGTTTATTTTTTCATGATGTAGAAATGGTAATGGATATGAACGAAAATAAAAGGCGGTATCAACCCACTAAACATTCTTATGTTTGTACGTTTTATTATAATCCAGACATTCCGAAAATAAAACTTTATAAAATAATTTCGATATAAAGTTTACATAAATATATAATACTTTTAGTGAGTCGGAAACAATACAAGAGAACAGTTCTAAATACAATTTATCACAGATAAGTTGCACACAAATAAAATATTAAAAATATGCAATATGCAATATGCAAAAAGTGTCTAGGTTTCATAAAGTAGGGGAATCCGCATGGTAACTCGGTCGGCTAGAGTGCGTTGCGTGGCAAATTCGATTTGACCAGACTCTGCTGTGTTCTGGGTACTATAACCGGCAGCGATACTGGCAATGTCGATGGATAATGGACGATGTCTGCGCTTTTTCAAATGCGAAACTCGCTACTGGATAGCCTTGGCTTTAGATTTGAGGGTTGTCGACTATACAGGGTGTCCCGATAGTGCGTCAAAGTCCAATATTGGCCTGATTAGAAGATTTTGGAAAATTATTTTGACATATGTGATATAGTGTCAAAGGGTGCACATTTTAAAATATTTTGAAATATACAGGGTGACTCGCTACAGCGGAGCATCTTCGAGGTCATTTTTTTTAAAGAGAACACTCTATATTACATTTATGAATTCAGTGTAAAATTACTTTTTTCTACTCCCTTATGTAAATTTGCTGTTTTCCGTACAGTCTGTAGAATGGATAAGTGGGCCATTCCAGTTAACTGAACGAATATATTTCATATACGTTCTAGGATGGATATGAAATCGACCACTCACAGTTCGTGTATTAAGTACATAGGCAACTATTCGTTTTAAAAAATTCAAGTTAGTGCGTAAGCTGTCAAAGTAATGTCAGTGTGTATTCGCGCAGTTTGAGCTAGAAAATAATTTAAAATGAGTGATTCCAGTGAAGAATCGATGATACCACCTAAAATTTTATTGAAATTATTATACAGGGTTACTGGTAATTCGATACATTCCTTTGGACATGTGATGGGGCATGAGCTAAGGAGTAAACCTAGCCCTAACATACATTATGCAAAACTCAATAGTTTTTGAGATATTTAAATTTTTTTGTTTTTCTCAAAAAAGTAGATCTTAATGTCCTAAAAGTTAATTTTCGAAAAATCTACTTGACATTTTTAATTTTTTTTTACTGGATTACTTGTCCAATATTATAGATATCCGTTTGGAATGAAAAATATCCGGAAACGTTTCGATCATGTGAACATTTAAAATAAAAACTTGTAAATTTTTTTTTTTAGATCAGTTACGAAATTTACCTATTAGGTTTTTTCAAGAAAATATTAATGTAGCACGCGTACAAATTATTATAAAAACTTCCTTATTTCAATAGCTATCTAACTAGGTAGAAATGTTTAATGTACCCTTGATAGTTCTAATAAAAAATTATTAAAGATAATGCTGGTGGCGGAATTTATTAAACGACTAATCGTTCATTTTCATTTAAGTCAGTCAGTCCTTGACTTTGACGTTTGTGCATATATGTCATTAACATTTTTATCTCCGTGTCCCTTAAGTTTGTTGGTCGAAGATTTTGATTTTGCTCGTAGTTGTTGTTATTAGTTGTTGTTATTGTATTTTCTGTGCCATGGCCGCGTATGCCAACGCAGAATACGCTGATATCTTGTTTGTCTATGGATACTGTGGCGGCAACGCTGCTGAAGCTCGCCGAGAATATGGTCTTTGGTACCCTAACCGCCGCTTACCAAATGCACGTGTATTCAGTACGGCATATCGAAATATCGCTGAAACTGGCTCCGTAAAATGTAGAAGAAATGACGCTGGTGCTCCTCCCGTTTATAAATCAGATGATGAGGAAGAAATATTGAGGTATTTTGAGGAAGACCCAACTATTTCAACTAATAAAGTCGCAAGACTAACCGGAGCGTCACAATGGAAAGTTTGGTCTACGATACGTAGAGTTGGATGTCATACTTACCACTATACCCCTGTCCAAGGCTTGGAGGAAGGTGATCCTGGAAGGAGAGTGGAATTCTGCCGCTTTATGTTAAATTCAGATGCAGAAAGTGCAAATTTTTTAACAAGTATTTTATGGACGGACGAGTTGAAATTTAATCGCGAGGGTATAACAAATTTCCACAACCTACATTATTGGGCAGAGGAAAATCCCAAGTTAACACGTGAAACTAGTTTCCGAATGAAGTTTTCTATTAATGTGTGGATGGGAGTCATTAGCCACTATTTAATAGGGCCACACTTTCTTCCTCAAAATTTAAACGGGGAAATCTATGAACATTTTTTAAGAAATGATCTGGCGGTGATTTTAGAAGATGTTCCTCTCGCCGTCAGACAGCGAATGATGTTTCAGAACGACGGTTGTCCAGCACATTATCGGCTAACAGTACGACAGTTACTTGATCAACGTTTCCTTAACCGTTGGATTGGAAGAGCGGGCCCAATACCTTGGCCAGTGCGAAGCCCTGACTTAACACCCCTTGATTATTACATATGGGGTCATATGAAGGAGATGGTCTATGCCACACCAGTCAATACTATAGAAAACCTTAGACAAATGATAGTCGATGCTGCCCAACGCATAAGGCATAATCTGACTACCAGAGTAACAAGGACGGAAACAAGAAGACGCTGCCGTGTCTGCATACGGAATAGGGGCTCCCATTTTGAGCAAGACATGTAAAAAATAAAGTACAACTTTGAAATTAATGAAGAATTAAACTCTACTTTTAAAATGTTTTTTCCTGTTTATCTAAAAATAAAATTCGTACTACTTGTGTTATTTTTACTAGTATTTTCTTAGAACTATTAAGGGTACATTGAACATTTGTACCTTGTTAGATAGCTATTGAAATAAGGCAGTTTTTATAATAATTTATACGCGTGTTACGTTAATATTTTTTTGAAAAAACCTAATAGGTAAATTTCATAGCTGATTTAAAAAAAAAATAATTTAAAGCTTTTATTTCAGATGTTCACATGATCGAAATGTTTCCAGATATTTTTCATTCCAAACGGATATCTATAATATTAGACAAGTGATCCAGTAAAAAAAAATTTAAAAATGCCAAGTAGATTTTTCGGAAATTAACTTTTAAGACATTAAGATCTACTTTTTTGAGAAAAACAAAAAAATTGAAATATCTCAAAAACTATTGAGTTTTGCATAATGTATGTTAGGGCTAGATTTACTTAAACATGGTATTACCGCTGGAGCACTGAACTTTTTAAATGTTTGCACTGACGCCGATACTATAACTCGTACAAAGTGCCGTCCGCGAGTTGCTTCAACTACGGGCTGTTTCAAATCAATAAAATGAATTCAAGTACTGTTTCGCTTACGAATATTGAATATAGACAAAAGCGTTTAATACTTCACTACTTGTACTATACCATCAACCGCTTCCGACTTCCTCAAAAAGTTTATCGAAACCGCTGAAACTTCACTGCCATTATTTATTAGGACATTTACATTTTCATCTAAAATTTTAGCCCGAATTATAGAAACTATTATCTTGTTTTAATATTACCAACATTCTTCCTCAGTTCAAGTAATAAATTTTCTGTATCTGTACCTAGTTATCAAATTTACGTGATTTATTTTTCTCTCGGACTGGTTGTTATGAGCCGTTTATCACTATCGAAGTTTCGATTAGGACGAGGAGATTGATATTAATTTTTTATTAACGTCAAAATTATTTTTATTAATACGAAACATTGCAGTATTTTCACGTGTGTTCCATTAATTTGCTTTAAGTATTCGTATTATATGTTTATTAGTTGTCTGTAACTCCGGTGTGATAATCCAAATGTCCTATATCTAAAGGAAAATATTTGTTCTGAAATCCATCAAAAATATTTACTTTCTCGGCGTAATCAGATCATACCAAAGTACCAGATTCTGGTATTTAATTCCGTTGCTAGACAACTATCAGAAAACAGCACGGAAAAAACACTTTCCCGACCTAGGCCGGGAATATAATAATATAGTAATAACTGTTATTAGTAGATTTCACTTGTAAACGATTCCTCTATATATACTTCGGCAAAGGTTGAGGATATCCATCCCCCATTCTTCTTTAAATCTGCCCCAGCATAAACCAGTATTAATCTGCATTTGACAAATTCAAAAATTTTGCGACTATAGACCATTCCAGAATGACGTCATTGACAGTTCGGCCATATTTGCTGGGTGGCATACAAAACTATTTGCGTATGTAAACATTACGAGTATTTCATCATTAAATTGTTTAATCCTGGTCTAATTGATAGAAAATGCCACATTTTTGTATTGCTGTTAAATGTTTAATGAGTGGTGAAAGAGATCATGCATTGTTTTTCCGATTTCCCGCTATTTTAACCAATAAGGGAATCATCTTAATGCATTGCCTATAGAAAGAAAAAATACTCGGATTAAGACTTTGGGACGGGGGCCACTAAGTAAAAGCCACCTAAAACACGGTCGTATTTGTTCAAAACATTTTATAACTTAATTTTTGTACAAAAACTCCTTCTAGGTTTTATAAGCTTATAATTAAATGATGTGTGGGATTTTAGGAAAACTAGCTGCTTTTGAGGATAAAACTACAAATACCCGCCTTTACAAAAGGCCAAATCAGTTGTATCCTATAGATTTTTAAAACACACGAAATATTGCAACTGTTCGGGTTCATGTAGAAAGAGTTGTAGGTTTGCTCAAAAAAAAGATTTTTCATGAAACAATACCCATAAGCATGTTGTCAAAATGAGGAATTGGATAAATGTGAATTGGTGAATTGGATAAAATTGTCGTGGTATGTACCTAGTGCCTTCTCAACATGTGCCTTCTCAAATACCAAATAATATAAATGAATTATCTAGGTACCTATGTGTTTATTAATAAAAAACAATTTTATTTCATCTCATTTTTATATCCTATTTATTTCAATATATTCCACATCAGTAATATATATTTTTTATTCACAGTAAAACAAATGTTATTTATTCATTTTATTCTTTTAAAATATCCAAGTTCAGGTTCAGTTAAGCCAAAAAAAGACCATAAATTAGATACGGATATAAATAGGCGTAAGTTCATTCTTATCTATCAAAAGGAGGATGACCTCTTGTTTCTGCTTTTTTGGCCAATCCGTATCCCGTATTCGCAACATTTCTACATTTTTCATGGAAGGTACTGGCCAAACGGAAAGTCAGTAGACGCTGAACCAGGACCACTGTCTTCGATGGTATTTTGACGATCATGCAGGTAAAACAGAATCGCTATATGACTGCATATTTCTGATGAACATGTACATCTGATACATGTACAGTAAGAAATGGAAAGCTGGTGTTCTTTAAAATCATAATCCTGAGTGTTTAACCTGCAACAAAGATTTTAAAAAATGTTAATCAAATTTAAAATCTCTGTGGCATATCACAATTATATAATTGTAATGTAAAATTACGCATTAACTTTGATTTCTTACCTTCCCAATGACAACGAATGCCTCATCACTGATTTGTTTTGCCAAAATTCCTTGAACAGAGCCAGATTCGTAAAGCTTGTAGGCTTGCAAGCTTTTATAAGGCTTAAGTTGTTGACCAGTATAATAACTATGAGTTAGTATCAAATAATTCACGAAGTCCATCATGGTAATATTATAAACTTCAAGCTTGCTCTCTTCAGGAGGGATTGCCACTGCCAACATTGTCAATAATCTCGATTTTTTTATCATATCTGCACTTAATATCACCTCTAAGGGTTACATACTATTCACTTCGAGACATCTTGGCGAAAAAATTTGCAAAAAATCACAATAAACTCAATCCATAGCACCAAAAACGAATGTAAAGATACGTGTTCTGGAATGGTCTATTTGAGGCATTTTGACAAACTGATGTACTCCCACTACTTGCCTGCAACCTTTCCCATTTGAATATTTCAAGAAAAAACGCCAACTTTAAAAATATTCTATATAATGGCATATAAGTTTCGTTTATCACAAATGATCTTTTTTTTTCGTTTTATTATCCGGTGCTTTAATCAAAAGTTTAGATCCATAATCTTCTGTCAATCAAATTTAATCAATATAGTTCATCACGGCGACATGCACCGGCAACACCAAACTTTAAGGCAACCTAAAAAGCAAACACTACATAAATATATAGGTAATTTTAAAATTCTTACATTCTAAACGTGCCTTATTCATTAATATTGGCAATTTAAGATATAGTCCATTGAAGGAGTCGGACGAACTACCGAATGTTTGCAACTGGAACTAGACAATGCCCTCCCCTCGTTTTCGAGAGTGCTGAATCGATTTTGGGGTCAAACCAATTTTTCCACCTCGGCAACCCCCTCAAATTGGCCAAAAACCACCCCCAAAATACCCTTTTCCGTGAACCCGTTAACTTTTCCCAGTTTTTTTGCTAATTGTTCCCTGGAGTAGAACGGAAGGTCCCTTGAGGGATTTAATCTCAGCCACCCCTACGCCAGGCTTCCACTCCTGTAGGGGGGTTAGAAAATTGATATTTTTTTTGTGAGAAAAAAATTTACATTTTACAGAAGGTGTTTCTTTGAATAAGATGGTAGGTAACCAGGGTTGTGTAACCACTCCCGGGGGTTGTTTCCGCCCTTCAAAGGGGTGGAATTTGTTTTTAAAACTAATAGTTTTTAGACGTCTCTTTTTGGTAGGTGGTAGGTGACCAGGTTTCTATAATCATCTCCGGTGGTTGTTTTCACCTATCAAGGGATTGGAAATTTTTTCCATCTATAATTAAATGCAACCTAGGAGCTGAGGAAGAATAAAGTCCGTCAAGAGACGAAGACAATAGTACAGCGAGAGTTGCATACTATTGTTAAAACGTTATATTCAATGATCAGGAATAGATTTGAAATAATTTTTTATAACTGTCAACAAATCAACTTTAACTCGCCCTGAGAAAGAGTAAATAGATTAATTCAAATTAAGAATTAAACATTGCACATACATATATATGTCAGTATATTAATCCCTGTTAGGGTCTCTGACATGATTTACGATATTCGAAATTAAATTGATGAAACTTGAAATGGCAACTCCAACAATTTCGAAATTCCCTCACAGATTTAAAAAAGAAGTTTGCAGCGGGAGTGCTAACATTTGAATAAGTTTATCATATTAGTAATTGATATCAATTAATTGCAGCAGGACAATAAAACCTCTAAAGCTTGAACAGAAATAAAGTTTTCCCTAATTGCTTACCAAATTAACCAATAATAGTATTGTATTTTTTAATTAGCTAATCTTCCTCTTGCAGAGTCATTGGGAAAGTATAAAAACAATCAACTAATTTTTCCAATGTAGACATCTACTGAATTGTATCAGATATTTGACTATTGAAATATTTCTATATACTATTGAAATAACTAATAAGCATGTAGTAGTATTTCAGTAACTTAGAATATTTGGACGAATTCTGATATTTTGAGAAGCAATACAATATAGACAATATACATTTGTTACACAACTCTAAAATATTCCGAATTGCAACTTCTGAAGAATATAATTCGAACATACCAAATTATTTATCAAGAATAATATAACAAGGACATCCTAACTTGTATGTATTAACCGTACAGAGGGATTTTGTCAAATAAGGTTGAAGTTGAGTTTAGATATTGATCGACATCCAAATATGCCTTTACAAAAGAGATTGTCAAATAAAATGTTACATGAATTATGCCGACGATCCGTCACTTTTATTAAATCATTCATCAAACTTTGAGGTCGTTTAAAAGAAATAAAATTAATATAACGTACATCAAGATTAGATATCGATGATACTAAGCAATTAAGAATATTATACCTAACATTTTTCAGAAATTCGCTGTCGGGCATTTTTTTATTTTATTTTTTAACACCTTATTGAGATTAAAGTCCTGGTGGAGTTTAGCATTAGCTATTCCACCACTCAACCAGGACACATACACATAGACAATTATACAACGACCTTTCCCTACGACATTGCCATATACCGCAGCAGAGACTCAAACTCAGGAGTGGTACATCAACTAGCCGTGTTGTCTCTCACACAACCTCTACTAGTCCACCTCTACTAACTCGGTAGCACATGAAAAACACCACTAAACATCCATGCCCTAGCCAGGATTGGAACCCGGGACTCTTTGGTTGCAAGACTAATACGTAAGCATTGAGCCACTGAGCCTAAAACACACTCCTACCTTAAAGTAGTAGATAAATGCGATAAAAAGTGACAAATTATTTTTGAGGATATTCTTCGGATCTGTAGAAAGTTTCATACTGAATGTCTTTTCTATATAAATTTTTGAATTTTTTTAATTTGCAACTAATTTTCTGAAAGGTGCCTACTGTTGGTCATTTGAAACATATCAAGATTATATAGCATCTTTTAACAATCGATTTTATGGAATTGACAAGCAGTTATACACATTTTTATAAACAAAAGTCAGCCGATTTGAGAGTGGTAATTATTTCGATTATATTTTAAATCTCGTGCATCAGGTTGGCTTTTCATCATGATGGGAAGCCAGTAAAAAATGTATCAATAGTGTATCTAGTAGTAAAAGCAATACACTCCCGGACGACGATGGAAAACAAGCATTGAAGTTCGGGAATGCGTTTTTGCTACGAGGTACACATACTATTTTTCCTGAAATCGCAATCAATATTATGATAAATTAAGGAATTTTTATAAATGCATAACATTTTTTCATTACCATCTAACTGTCTACGAAATCGTTTCCTTGGCAATCGCATTTGTTTATAGTTGTGATAAAAGTCAAATATTCAGTACTTATTTCGCTTTAATACCTACTTACCACTAAAAATTGTTAAAATTTATAAACAAACGTTTCATGGGTTATTGCCAAGAAAAAAAGACGACCTCTCGATCTGAAAATTTCGTGATTGCATACTTTTCCGATTTATCTACATAGTTGAAAACATCTACGTTAAAGTCAAATTGCTCCATGCTGAGAGCTACACTTAGTACAAAAGAAGATATTGATATATCAAAATATTCGAAATTACGTGCTTTTTTGAAACGTCAAGGTGACAACTATAAACCAAAGTAGTCAAAAGTTTTATCCAATAAACAAATTGAAACGTTTATTACTCAAGCACCAGATCATTAGTTATTTCAGTTGCTAATCGAGCCGAAGTACACCTCATACAAAATGTAGAGAAAAAAATATGCAAAAGACATGATTCGAACCCTCAACCTCGCGCGTGAAAATGAGGCAACTCAACTCAATTTTACCAATTAAAAAATGGATTAATTGTTTTTTCATTTATAAAAATCGGCAGCTACTGGAAGCGGCTGGAACCTCCCCACTCGGTGGATCTTTGAAGCCGAAAATAGCATTAAATTGTGTAACAAAACGGCACTAAATGTAATCCGATCTCATCCGAAACCTTTTCAGATCTTCTGGGGCACTAAAAAACTCTCAACTTAATGAATTTACAATCATCTATGCGAGTTATTACCTACATTATCGCTCGTTGAATAATATACTATTAGGATATTAACAACTTTAACATCACTTGAACGACTAAGAAAGTCTAGTTATCCTAAATACTACAGATTTGTAAAGCAACAAACTGAAAATTGGTAAAGTGATAATCTATAATGAATTCACCAACGAAGGTACAGAAAGCATATGATATTGATATTGTTACATCTACCTTTAAAGTTTGTGACAATCCACTAAAAGTTACAAATGTGCCCAAATCTTATTAACATGACATGACACCAACGTTATCGGATGACAAACGATGACAATGACAATCATCAAAATTTGCTCATTGCAATCCGATCGCTCGCGGCTGTCTTTGTTAAATCAAACATTAGCATTTCAGTAATTTTACTAGATTTTAGAGGAATATTTGTAGTTTAATTTTTCGATTTGTCTGTATACTTATATATTTAGAAACGGCACTAAACGTAATCCGAATTGACACGTGATGTGACGAATTTCACGATGTAACCGCTACGCGCATCGATCATGTCATGCGAAATGCGATCTATGCCATATTTGCTTCGTTTTTAATTTTTTTCAGGGAAACCAAATCGAAAGGGTGGAAGTGTGATATATCGTTGGAATCAGAATTTTAACTGCTTTTCAATGGTTCTACTGTAAATTGAAAGTAAGTATAAAATAAACAACTTGTTGCGTCAAAATGGCACTAAACGTAATCCGATCTCAACCAAAACCTTTTCAGATCTTCTGGGACACTAAAGAAACGCACACGCAAAGATTCATTCAAATCCGTTCAGTAGTTTCGGCGCTATCGTGCTAACACACATACACACATACATACACACACACACACATACATACACACAGACATTTTTCAAAAACCACTTTTTTGGGTTCCTAGGACCTCAAAACGTAAAGATTTGATGTTATCTCAATTTTCGTTTTTTAATCAATTTTAGTAACCTCTCACAATTTTATTGTGGAGAGGTTAAAATATTTATTGTCTATTTTATATAATATTAACTTAACTAGTATTCCATCCAACTCAACCAATTCAATTCAACAACTATTTATTGTAGGTAAATGGCACAGATAGTTGCCTCACCAGAGCCTACTCCGGAACCGATCGTGCAACCACCGCGTTGGCGCGGCGGCGGATTGCAGGATCGGATGAAGCAGGTCTGGGTCGGCGAAAAACAATAGTGCAAACAAACTAAACCTAAACTCCTTCTACAAAAACAAATAAAAATAGGTAATAAGATTTAATAAAATACTTGAAAAACAAGCTCAACAAAACTTACAATCTACGCAATTATTAAAACACTGTCGCATAAAACACAATTAAATTTGGTATCTGACGCAGGCACAACAACTCGAACAAGGCGCTTTCCACGAAATACTTCAATGCAGGGCTGCGCAGGGCTGGCCTAAACTTTGATTTTAAAAATTTTGATTTCTAAAAGGTTTCAATCTTTTTAAAAATGTTGATGGTGTGAAGCAAATTTAAAGACAAAAATGTACAAAAAGAAAAGAAGAAAAACATACGCGACAAAAATACACAAACAGAAAGGAAGAGGGGGGCAGGAAAGATTTAAAGATGATGAAAATATATGAAATACTAGCAAAAGGTGGATAGGATTAGAGAAAGGTATAGTTGTTGAAACTTGGGTATAGTGATTGCCGGAAAATCGGTAACGTCTGGTACGGTAAGGGGTGTTCAATCTGAAATGGGGCATTATGCTGCGTTATGTGTCTTGTTAGCGGACTATCGCCCAGCTTGAACGAGTAGAAATTTTGAGAGATTTGCTGGACGTAGTCCGCTATCGGCGTTATGTCGTTGTAGCATGCGTATAGGTCTCTGAGGGAGGTGTACCTTCCTGAATTTGATATGAGGTAACTCAACCACTACATCACGGATGGCTGTTAATAAAACTACATACTTTTTGCTATATGAACGTAATAGTAAGATTTTTTATTTACCTCTAGTACCTATTATCTGTAAAAGGGCCCGCTTTCAAGCTAACAAGTACGGAATACGTTTTTATCTATATATTACACATTTACTGTGTAAATCTTAGCTTTGCTAAAATGACGTAGGTCTGGGTGCTCTGGGATCTTGGACTAATCCTATCTAGTGGATTACTTCCTATTTAACTGACATCATGTAATATTACATATGCAAACATAGTTTTAATTTTCCTCTAATGGGATGCATGGCGAACGTATTGGAAGCTGTTGTAGTTCTATACCACATTAACGCTTACTCTCGTTAGGGCATAGCACTTTGGAAAATATAATGTAGCATTTTTTCATGATCTTTTCATCGCACACTAGGTTATACAATTTACGAACCATCAGATATATTCAATTCGTGTTGCAGTATAACAAGTTAACCCTTATGTATATTTCCGAAAAGTCAGATCATTGCATCCAGCATAAAATGGCAACTCTTACGTTTTAGCATAGTGTCTATTAAGGTTTCCTAAGAATGAACAGGGACTTATGCTTTCATTAGAGATATAGCTAAGGGCAATGGTTATTAAAAAAATACGATAATCCGATATATATGATACGACAGTTATCCGCCCATTGGAAAATAAATTACAACTACTTTTAGGCAACACAGAAGATAGTTCCAGAATTTCAAACATCAGTTGAAAACAAACGAAACATTCAATTGTAATCAACCAAATATATAAAATTAGGTTTAAGAGGTATATGGTCCATTTCAGATAGGGAATAACTTAACAGTTTATAAATGTAGTAACTTTTTAATTAATGACAAGACATATGATTTGTATAAATTTATAAATTTGTTACAATTTAACTTCGTAAAGGTGGATTGAGGGACACATAGAAAAATTGACTATTGTTTACTATTTTTTTTCTAAGATGTACTTTTTTTTTATACATTTATTTAACGTCGGCCTATTTCCGCTACTGAGGCCTAACACCGACGCCTGTAGACGAGCTACCCCCAACCAGGAATTTTGCCGAACCTCTTCCCTTAAGAAGAGTAGGGATCTTTTACTTGCCTAACATTTAATAGACAAGGGACCGACGGCTTTACATCCCCTCCGAAGGATGGTATATCTCCTATACAACCCTCGCCTAAGGTTGTATAGCTTCCGCGCATACACTGATATACAAGCCGCTGGAAGATGTGTGAGGCGAGAACGCGGTTTCCGTTGGAATGGTCACCCATCCAAGTACTAACTGCGCCCGTCGTTGCTTTACATCGCATACCAAAGTATGTACATAGTAAAGACGCACTTACGCTCGCCCCCAAGATGTACTTCTGCTGTGATATTTACTCTTGTATATAAGTCTTTTGTGTACAATTTAACTTTGTATAGGTGTGTAACTGAAAGACACATATAAGAAGTAAGTATTACTTAGTATAAAATTGTCTTCAAGGCGTACTCCTGCTATGATATTTACACTTGTATATAAGTGTATTATGTAGAATTTAACTTCGTAAAGGTGACTAACTGGGGCATAGAGAAGAAGTGAGTATTACTTAGTGTAAATGTTCTTTCTAAGATAAACTTCTGGTGTGGTATTTACATTTATATATAAGTGTTTTGTGCTCGATTTTTTTTTTATACATTTATTTAACGTCGGCCTATTTCCGCTACTGAGGCCTAAAACCGACGCCTGTAGACGACCTACCCCCAATCAGGAACGCCGAACCTCTTTCCTTAAGAAGAGTAGGGATCTATTACTTACCTAACATTTAATAGACAAGGGACCGACGGCTTTACATCCCCTCCGAAGGATGGTATATCTCCTATACAACCCTCGCCTAAGGTTGTATAGCTTCCGCGCATACACTGATATACAAGCCGCTGGAAGATGTGTGAGGCGAGAACGCGGTTTCCGTTGGAATGGTCACCCATCCAAGTACTAACTGCGCCTGTCGTTGCTTTACATCGCATACCGAAGTATGTACATAGTAAAGACGCACCTACGCTCGCCCCTACTTGCTTTGTTTGACTTGGATAAAATCAGTTATAAAGAAAAAAACGACTAACTGTCCAACTGTTTTAAAGATTTTCATTTTCACTATCTAATGTTTATTTTCAAATATATAAATATAATTGAAAATATACTATTATTATCACAGGTTAATCAAATTTATGTTTTTTTTATGTTTCGTCTGCAAGGTGCATTATCAACGTAATTACGGGTCTTAATATGTTTATGAATTTTCAAAGAGCCTTAATTCCGTAACGTGGCACTTGCTAATAATATTTTATATTCAACTTTAAGGTTTACTATTCCTCATTAGATGTTTTGGTCTTGTTTGCACGACCATATTCGCTCTTAATAAATATTTTCTTAGGAGCATTCTTTTATTAGGATGTTTGAAAAGTTATACTTTTTGTGTATAAGATCTGTGTGTAATGAACCAATGATAACTTCAAATTCTTTATTCTCGGAGAGTTTTTACCCTTGTACATTCCTGGATGGCCTACAAATAAAAAAGGGCTTTATCATTGAAAAGCATGAGAACAAACTTCTTAAAACTCTTTAAAAATTACAATTCATATCGTCTACACAACTTCTCTTATTGCAAAAGTGGCCTCCCTCATACTAATAAATGATGGGATTTTGTTTAAACTCACTAAAATGTTGATGTGGAATAAGTTACTGGTTTCTTGTAATTTTGGATTTACCAAATGTAAAAATAATCATCAACCATTAAGGGTTGGTCGATTATCTGAAATTTTATTTCATAATTTTTAGTTGCTTTCTTTGAGGTTTTCACAATTTTTTTTTCATCTTTGTTTGTAGACTCTTATTTATTTCATTAATTTTTTGAAAACTTTTTGAAGGCGGTTGAATTTTTTGCAAAAAAATGTTCACCCTTTTTATTGACCTCTCATTTAGTTCATTCATAGAGAAAGAAAATATCACGACATAGCACCATGCCATAGTAATGTAGCGTTTTCTGTGTTTTTGGGAGGATGTAGTTTAGATGAGTTGATACCATGGTGAAATAACAACAAATAATCCTATAGCGCTAAAATTCACTCTAAAACTGATATTTTGCAACTGTAAGACCAACTGTAGAAAAATTAAACTTTTGTGGTGACCAATAATTAGGAAATGTGTATTAATATATTTCAAGAATGCGATGAAGAAGATTTTCAAGATGTCGAATTAATGGAAAATAAAGCATCATTTTTTCGTTGATTTATTTTAAAATATATTTCATTGTTGTTATTCTATAAATAAAGCCAATATAAACGTTTCGTTTCATTCAAGTTTCTAACATTACTTTCCAAAAACTTAGGAGCTCCTTTTGTTTCTCTATTAGTCCATTGATGAAATTGGGATATAAGGATACGCGACTAGAAGACCTTTTGGGAGTACATCCGTTGAAATTTGTTTTAAAGAAACATTATTATTCCTGTTGTACGCCAATGCTTCTATTAAAATATATCCTAATATATTTTTTTTAAACATACACAACTAACGCAAAACTTTCATATTTTTAAATGAAATAAAGCATATTAGAGATATATCAAAAAACTTATATAATATAAAAAAATATATTTTCCGAGGTGGTTTTGGGGAGGTTCCACCACTCAAAATGGATCATTTGAAAAGGATCAAAAACACTACGTTTCAGCCAAATTCAGCTTTAGGTAGCTTTACTCTGTGTTGGACATTAACTGCACAGAGTATTTGGTGACGCTCCCATCACTAACATGGCTTACATCAGGGGAAAGGCATAATTTTACGTCAGAAACAAAATTATTATCCGTTTTACTAACGTATCCATCACACTGCTGAATTATAATTTTACTATTTAAAATACTTATGGGCGCGCATATATGGGGCCTATATGCAAAAATGGAGCAATATGCGACAGGTCTGCCGGCCAGCACCGGCGCAGCGGCGGAGAATGAGAGGGTAGATTTTATTCGCGGTCACGTCGGTTGGTACAATGTGTTTAATTTATTGTTGGTTATGGAAATTGTCCCGACGGCGACGTTTGTAATGATAATACAACCTTGAAATAGGGCTCCATTCGATTATGAATTAATAATAGACACCCAATGTCACTTAATAGAAAATTTTACTTCCTTGGAATTCATAGCAATTGATATGAACCTGGTGATGCCTACTGAATGGGCGAAGTAAATCGATTCCGTGAAAACGTCGGTATTTGAATATTACATTTGATGTTTGATCGAAGTTAAACATGAGGTACATGGATATAATAGATAGATAGGTGTCTAATATGATTGCAGTAAAAATAACAAAATGGGCTCACTACAGTTTTGTCCGATTTCGACCGAGACCAGATTAAAATTTATTAAAAAATTAATCAAACAAAATAACAAGAAACGATATTTTTGATAAAACAATAAATACAAATATTTGGCCACCTGATACCTAAATATTGACATATTACTTACTTCCTTCGAGTTCATGGCATTGAATTTCAGTGAAAATTGAAATATGAACCTAATGATGCCTACTGAATAGGCGAAGAGAATCAGTTTTATTTTTTTATTTTAATGCCTTATTTAGATTAACGTTTCGACGGAGTGTAGCATTAGCTATTCCACCACTCAACCAGGTCACATACACATAGACAGCTATACAATGACCATTCCCTACGACATTGTTATCTGTCGCAGCTGAGACTCGAACTCGGGAGTGGTACAGCAACTAGCCGAGTTGTTTCTGAAACAACCTCGTCTCGGCCACAACTCGGTACACATGAGAAACACCACTAAACGTTCATATCCTAGCCAGGATATTCGAACTCGGGGCTCCTTGGTTGCAAGCCTAATACATAAGCGTTGATCCACTGAGCAGGTTCCATGCAAGCGTAAGTATTTCAATTTCATGATGTTTGATGAAAGTAAAATTTTGGGTGGGTGTACCAAGCATTGAATGTGATCGTTTACTGCAAAAATGTCAAACAGGCTTTACCTTTAACTTTATCTGATTTCAACCGATCAAATAATAAAATTAATCGAACAAAATTACAAGAGATATTTTTGATAATCAATAAATAAAAATATTTGACCATATTATGATGATGTCTAAATATTCGAGTATTAGTTTCTTCGAATTAATGGCATTGTCAACAAAACAAAGGCAATGATTTTGACTACGAAATTTAAATATAATAACATTAACGTAAATAATATAAATATACTATTAGAAAATAATAAATTAGAACTGGTTAAAGAATTTAAATATCTCGGAGTAATTATTGATAATACTCTAACATTTAAAAATCATTTCTTATATATACAAAAGAAAATAACAAAAAAACTATACTTTTTTTTCAAGAATATCTAATCAGCCTTACAAATATTACTGTGTATAAGACTATTATTCAACCGCACTTCGACTATTGTGCAAGTATTTTATACCTTTTAGACAACAATTCAATGAATGCTTTACAAAAGTTACAAAATCGTGGCATGAGGATAATTCTAAAATGCAGTAGATACACTCCAATTAGTTTAATGTTAGATGCTCTTCAATGGATGACAGTTTCTACTAGACTAGTTTATTTTTCAATGATATTTATTTATAAAATAAATCACAACTTACTTCCAGCTTATCTCAACCGATTTATAACAATAAATAGAGAAATCCATAATTATCAAACAAGAAACAATAACAATTTTCACATACAAAGAACTAATTTCAAAAAATCAATGAATTCACTGTTTCACAAAGGTCTTAAACAATTTAATGAATTACCGATGGAGATAAAAACAGCTCAAACGCTAACAATCTTTAAAAGACAACTGTCTCATTTTTTATTAAATAAGGTAAATCAAGTGCATAATGTTTAATGTATATAAAATGTATTAAATTATATTTTGAATGTTTATAATCTTTGTTCCTCTTCATACTTTTTTTTTACTTCTTAAGATGATATGGGTGCATTAGAACTTGTGTACTTACATTAAAATACTATGCAGACCCTATAATTTGTATTATACTCGTACTATGTGTATGAATTATTATTATGTGATGGGGCCTATACCCTATCGGCGTGTGCGTCTATTCGAATAATTAATTATCAATTAAATAATTTAATAAGTGGACTGTATGTATAAATAATTATGGGTAAATATGAGTAATAAAAGAGCCGAAAACTTACCGCTGACTGGTCACTGGCTGGATCCGGTGATTTCTTTCCTACACAAGGGAGAGGGAGGAAGGGATCGTAGGAGTTTTTCGACACTTTAAACACTATTACGCCAGCAACCCAGTTTAACAAAATCTGTCTATGCACCCGATATCGTGATTTCTGCTTCGCGGCAATTAAAACAATCAAAAAATGAGCACTAAACAAATAACAAAATGCGTGTGTGTGTGAGACGGCCACCGTTTTATTCTTCTCAATATTGCGAACCTAATACTCATGCGTGCCTTCTATCCACACGTTTCTCTCGCCCTATAGCCTTGACCATGCTTAGCAAGAAAACGCAAAAAAAAACTGTTTACTTGTAACTACCATATGATGGCGCGTAACCATTCCCCCGGCTTTGAAAAATTATTTTCAAATACACCCCAAAACAAAAAACTAAAAAACTATTGAGAAAACAAACCTAACCCATTGTCATAGAGAAAATTAAAACAAAAATTTAAATAATAAACAAAAATCTACGTTTACTGATTAGGCAAAGGGCACAACTTAATAACGGGTCGTTTATAAGTGGTGTTATTAGCTTTTACGAGCGCTACGCGAACCACGCCGTCTTTGCCTGGAAATACCTCTTCAATAACACCTAATGGCCATTGGAGAGGGGGTATGTTTTCTTGTTGTATAAGCACCAGTGTCCCTTTGGTAACGGGACAAGCTGGGGTGTTCCATTTCTGGCGACTTTGTAAACCGCTCAAGTATTCCACTCGCCACCTTTTCCAAAATGATTGCACCATCTGATCAAGTAGTTCTTTACGCGAAAGTAAATTTTGATTTGTTTCTGAAAAATCTCTTGCAGGAAGTGATTTTAATGGGGTCAATGTAAGAAATTGTGCAGGGGTTAGAACCTCTGGTTCAGAGGGGTCACTACTCAACCAACACAGTGGCCTTGAATTTAGTAAAGCTTCAATCTGCGTTAATATGGTTGTAAATTCCTCAAAAGTGAAAATTTGATTACCTACAACTTTATACAAATGCGTTTTTACCGATTTAATGTTGACCTCCCAAATGCCTCCGAAGTGGGGTGCAGATGGAGGATTGAATTTCCATTCTATCTTGTGCGAACTTAATTCGGCGCTTATAGTATGAATGTATTCACGGGATTTAATTAAATTGTAAATTTGATCAAGCTCAGCTTTTGCCCCGATAAAGTTACTGCCACAATCAGATGAAATAGAGCATACAGGTCCGCGTCGTGCTATAAAACGCCGGAAACATCCTAAGAACGTAGCGGTTGACATATCAGAAGCTAACTCTAAGTGTAGCGCTTTCGTTGCCAGACAGACAAACAGACATATATACGCCTTTTGACTTTTAATGCCTCTGCGACGCCCTAAAGTAATATAAAATGGACCAGCGTAATCCACGCCACAATTCACAAAACATTTGACTTCATTTACTCTGGAACTGGGTAAATTTGCCATTTGCGGAAATGTGGCTTTAGGTTTAAATTTAAAACAATAATTACATAATTTAATGCGACTTCGAACAATATTTCTAGCGGCTAATATCCAAAATTGTTGTCGAAGAAGTGATAATAATAAATGCGGTCCGGTGTGTAAGTATAGGCAGTGAAAATGATCAATTAAAATATTAACCAAATGATCCTTTTTAGGTAATAACAATGGATGTTTCATACTATAACTAATTTGTGAGTTTGCTAATCTACCGCCTACTCTTATACACCCTCTATCTATAAAAGGATCTAAGTGACGTAATGGTTTACGACATAGCTGTTTATTTTGTAACAGTTCAAAATCTTTGGCAAAATGTATTTTTTGAACGATTCGTATAAGCATTAATTCGGTTTCCTCTAAATCTGATGCAGTAATAATTGTCCTGATAGGCAATATTTTCAAAAATCTAAGTTTCGACCAAGAAGACATCTTCAACATAAGATTACGTAATGGATTACACTCATTGACCACAGCAGGCAGAACTATGGTTATTTTTTCTTCAATAATAGGCGAGATACTTTCAGCTACAGGCTGAATAGGCCATTTATCCGTTTCTAATTTAAGCCACGGTGGTCCGGAGAGCCAAATGGGGTGTTGAACGAAAAGCGCTGGCGTTAATCCGCGTGAAAAACAGTCGGCTATATTATTTTCGCTTTCTACATGATACCATTTTGCGGAGGGAACAGATTCCTGAATTTTAGCAACCCTATTAGCCACAAATATTTTCCACCTATGTGGAGAACTATTAATCCAATGCAAAACTACTGTGGAGTCTGAAAGTGCGAAAATCTTATTTATTTTAATGCGAGATGAACATGTGTCTATAATCGATTTGATTAAATTTGCTAAAAGAACCGCGGCACAAAGTTCAAGTCTAGGTATTGTACAAATTTTCAAAGGTGCAACTTTTGCTTTTGCGCACATTAAGTTGACTCTAATATTATTATCAGGTGTAATCAATTTTATATAAACTATAGCACCGTATCCTTTTAATGAACTATCTGCGAAACCTATCAGTGTTGCACAAGAATTATTATCAAAGGCCCTTATGTAACGTGGTACTTGAAAATGCGATAAAAGAGGAAGCTCCTCATAAAATTGTGACCATTGTTTTTTAATGTTTATTGGCGGTTCTCCATCCCAGTCAACCTTAGAAATCCACAACTCTTTTATAAGGATTTTTGCAACGAATGTGACCGCTGACAAAAATCCCATTGGGTCCCATATACGCGCTAAAGTTGACAAAATGTTTCTTTTTGTACAAATTTTGTTTGGAATATTTACCGAAAATGAAAATGAGTCTGTTGAAGGATCCCATTGTAAACCTGAAACCTTAAGTAAGCAGTTATTTTCAGGAGGCTCGCTAAACTCTACTGTTGATGAAAAACGAATATTTGTGGGGATATTTTGTAACAAGTCCAGTGAATTTGTACTCCACTTAACTAATTCGAAACCCCCGGCAGAGAACAACCCCACCATTTGACGATAAAGCTCTATTGCTTGCGATGCCGTTGGCACACTAACTACTAGGTCGTCTATATACAGATCGGTTTCAACGACTTTAGACGCGAAAGGAAACGTCTCTACTTCATCACTAGCAAGTTGTTGAATCGTCCTTAACGCTGCGAAAGGGGATGATTTTAAACCAAATACTACGGTGGTTAATTCATAAATTCCTAAAGGCTCCTCAGGGTCGAATCTCCATAGGATTCGTTGAAATTTGCGATGTTCTGGACACACCCAAATGTTTCGGTACATTTGGCGAATGTCCGCTATCATTGCAATTTCAAAAAGTCTAAAATTAAGTAAAATTTTAAAAATGTCCGTTTGTAGTTTTGGGCCGGAATATAAAACATCATTCAATGAGCGTGAATTAGACGTTTTCGCGGAGGCATCAAACACAATACGGACAGGCGTACTAACACTATCTTTTAATACTGCAAAATGTGGAATGTAATATGCGCGACTATCAACTTGATAATTTGAAATTGCGGACACTAAAGCCATGTGACCTTGAGCTATATAATCTCCAATAACTTCACTATAATTATTTTTAAAGGACTCATCATTTTTAAACTTATTTTCGAGATAATAAAATCTTTTGTAGGCTATATCAAACGAATTTCCTAACACAGGCGGGTATTCCTTAAATGGAAGCGTTACTGTGAATCTACCTGTTTTGTCGCGAGTAGTGGTGGTTCTAAAAATGTTTTCACATTCAGTGTCCTCCTGATTAATCATAGGGGGCGCAGGCACCTCCTCTACTTCCCAAAATTTATGTAAAATTTGTTCTAAAGAAGGCTCTACAATTGAACAAAATGTTTGCGAATTTTCAAACTGACATGGTACAGTAATGGGTATGTTTCCCATTACAATGTAGCCTAAACTAGTTTGTACTGCCATGGGTAAATTAGGTGGGCCAACAACCTTACTAGTGCCTAAAATGTGTAAAAATAAACTGGCTCCAATAATACCGTCAATTTTTGAGGGTTGATAAAATTGTTTGTCCGCTAATTGGATATGGATTAAATAATTAAGAGACTGAACTGGTACATTTGTTGTTGGAAGTCGATCAGTTATTTTATCTATTACTAATGCGTCGATCTGATATTTAATGTTCGAATCAAATCGAGAACTTAAAACAAAATTTATGTGACCTAAAACTGTTTGAGGACCACCGATTCCACTAAGAGAAGAGTGATATTTTTTAAAAGGTAATTTAAGTCGTTGACAACATTTGACAGTGATGAAATGTGCTTGGCTTCCATTATCTATCAAAAAACGCGCGGGTTTATATTCGCCCGAGGCAAACATTATATTGACAACTGCTGTAGAGAGTAGAGTTGTATAATTATTTTGCGAAATTTCAGTGTTTGAAGTTGAACAAAAGTTGTGCGTGGATAAGTTTCCATTTACATTATCATTTGACGGGGATTGATTACTACCAGATGTTTCGGGATCATTATTATTATTATTATTGGGACCCGATTTGTCGAAATGCAATAATGAATTATGACGAGCACGACAAATATTACAAACGTTTGTCGATTTACAATCGGCTATTCTGTGAATTGAACTTAAACAATTTATGCATAATTTTTTCTGTTTAACTAAACTATACCTGTCATGAGGTGTGAGTCTTAAAAAATCAGAACATTGAAAAATTGAATGTAATTGTTTACAAATAATGCAATTACCTACTGCGCTTTTATAAGGTTTTTTATTTTCCCCACTACCACTATTTGCGAGAAAAGATTGCGGAACAGATTTTGGTTTGTAAGCACCACTACTGTTCGTACTAAGCTTTGCGGAACTAATTTGGCTACTTTTTGGAAGGCTATTTAGAGCTTTTCTTTGGTTTTTAATAAAATCTACGATTTCTTTATAAGTTGGAATTTCAGAATGTTTTGACATTTCAAATAATTTACGTGTCTGACTGTCTAACTTCGAAAGCGCTAAAGAGGCTATAAAAAAATCTGTCAAATCTGGGATATCCAACTGCTTCATGGCATTAACGGAAGTGTCGAATTTCTCTAGAAAATTATTAAGACAAGCTGCGGATTCATGTTGGGCTGTTTTAAACTCCAACATTTGACTAAAATATGTGTCAGCTAGTAAATGCTTATCCTGATATTTACCTACCAACGTTTCCCAAAGAATAACGTAATTTGTAGCAGTCGGTAAAACACCCGCACAGACATCTAAAGCCTTGCCTTTTAAGGCGCCTAATAAATAATGCATTTTACTAGTATTGTCTAAATTTTTATTATTGTGAACAAGACTTTTAAAAGTTTCAAAAAACATCGGCCATCTTTTAGGATCATCAGAAAATTCAGGTATTTCTATTCTTTGCAATCTAGCGACGGCTGGTTGATCAGCCGTTTGCCTATTTTGTGCGACTTGCTGGTTTTCCAATGTTTTGGCTGCTTCTTTTATATGACAATATAGCGTATCTATCATTTCTAGTGGTTGGTAATTTAATACATAATCGGGATTTATATCTAAATTTACGTCATTAATACTATCGATAGTGTTTTTAAACAACGCTAATGTTTCATCCAAAGTATTCATTTGAATTTTAAAATTCGCTAAACTATCAGGTTTTTGTAAGTCTTTCGATAAATCATATAGCCGTTGTATTTTATTGAAATAAGTTTCTTTTTTCGCAAGAAATTTATTAACTTTTACCTCTAGGTTTTGATCAATTTTTGGTGGCATACTTGAGCAGTTTAATATCACCCAAACTATACAATGAATAATCAAAATTATGTGAAATCAAGGTGCTAACAGCAAGAAACAATTAAATAGTTATTAATTGAAAATACTAATTTAAATAGTTAATTGATCAAAGTCCAAATAAATTAGTTGTATTGGTGAATACTGAAAACAATCCCTCAAAGGGAAAACTGAACGTAAACATAAACAATACTAAAATGTATGCGTGCGTATGAAATTAAACCTCAAAATATCTATGTGTGTTTATGATAAGAAGTGAAAACACGATATCGTGCTAATAGACAGAAAAAACTACTAAAAAAAACTGCCGGCTATAATCCGGTCGAAGTGGCCATATGATGGGGCCTATACCCTATCGGCGTATGCGTCTATTCGAATAATTAATTATCAATTAAATAATTTAATAAGTGGACTGTATGTATAAATAATTATGGGTAAATATGAGTAATAAAAGAGCCGAAAACTTACCGCTGACTGGTCACTGGCTGGATCCGGTGATTTCTTTCCTACACAAGGGAGAGGGAGGAAGGGATCGTAGGAGTTTTTCGACACTTTAAACACTATTACGCCAGCAACCCGGTTTAACAAAATCTGTCTATGCACCCGATATCGTGATTTCTGCTTCGCGGCAATTAAAACAATCAAAAAATGAGCACTAAACAAATAACAAAATGCGTGTGTGTGTGAGACGGCCACCGTTTTATTCTTCTCAATATTGCGAACCTAATACTCATGCGTGCCTTCTATCCACACGTTTCTCTCGCCCTATAGCCTTGACCATGCTTAGCAAGAAAACGCAAAAAAAACTGTTTACTTGTAACTACCATATGATGGCGCGTAACCATTATGTATGTATGTATGTATATATGTACGTATGTATGTATGTATGTATGTATGTACGTATGTATGTATAACTACTTATAATCTGTTATGTAATTTAATTTGATATTATTATGTATTGTGTATATTAGGCATGACCTACTTAATAAATTTCATTTCATTTCATTCATTTCATTGAATATGAACTTGATTATGAATGCTGAATGAGCGAAGTAAATCTGTTCCACGAAATTGCCAATATTTTAATTTCACGATGAGTATACTAGGTATCGAATATAATCGTTTGAGGTAAAAATGCCAAAACAGCCTTAGCTTTAACTTTGTGTGATTTCAACAGAAGAATGATACAAATTTATTAAAAAATTAATTGACAAAGTTAATAGACCGATCCCATCGTGACTACGATCTGTTAAGAATGGACATGCGCTTCTCTCTCTCTTGAGGGGAAGCGGCGAGTTACTTGATGGAAAGGAAACAGTAAGCAAAGCGTTAAAGTCCTTAGATGCCCAAATTGACATAAATGGATCAACTAATTGCATTTGGATTTGTAGTTTAAAAATTGAAAAAACCTTTGTACCCCTTGAAGATTACATGCACTGAAGAATACATCATTTATTATTGCAAAAACTATAAGAGTATATAACGTATATAACATTATTCTAATCTCAACAAGGTCTACTCAACATATTAACAATTGTCAAATTCGGTTCTAGACCAGGGGATTTCATGCGTTATCAACGGAAATTACTTGAACAAAATTTGAAAAGAAGGAGATTCGCGGGAATACGCTTTGCATTCTTAACTAGTACTTGTGACAAAATGGGATCCGTGTATATTTAGATAAATCGATAAATAAAAATAATTCGAAATCTTTTCAGTAAATAAAATATATGGCCACCTGAATGCCTAAATATTATCATACTACTTCTTTCGAGTCTATGGCATTGAATTTCAAGGGGACCTGAAATATGAAACTAATGATGCCTTATAAAGGATTTAAGGCTTTTAAATTTTTTGTTAAGTTTCAAATTAGAAAGTCAGTTATTTTCAATCTGCCTAAGACACTTGCGTAAGATGCAAGGTCTGTGATTTCTTTTTAGTATTTACATATTTTGATGAGATAGCGTAATGTTCCTTTACAACGAATTACCTCGGAATCGCGTAACATCCACGGAAAAGGATTAATCAAATCATTCAAGCCATTCGCGTATAATCAGAGAACATACACATAAAAACATTAATATCGATTTGGAAACCTGGAAACTTCATTATGTTTTGACCCTTCCTTTATATGCGCAGGTTCTCGAGCCTGAGCTCTTAGGAACTGCATTAAAGAATTTTCATACTGAATCTTTCTATGACATCGACTGTTCAATGTCAACAATTTTATGGATGGTAGTTGGAAACTGAATTTCACTAGCTCCCCACACTGACCCTGTGTGGTATGGGACCGAGTATATTGTATAAAATTGCACCCGAGATTTTTGTATTAAATTTCTTACCTTTCAGACTATAAATATAATATAATATACATTAAGTTTTTGATAGAACATTTTACCATAAATACGGTATATATTTTAAGGAATCTTAACTTGGTTGATCCTGTTAGTGTGACTGGTCTATCCAAAATATGGGAAACTACTTCCTAGTCCTTCCCAAGTTTGTAGGGGCCAACCGCGTAATATCTGTGGATAAAGTGAATGAAAAAAAATCTAAGTGGCCAGAAATATAAACATAAAATCGTATGAGGCGATACTGAATCAATTTTTTTTTAATGAAGTAAACACTGAACAGTCTACGAACAGTAGACCCAGACAAAATAGCTAATAGCAATTGACAGTAGGTATAAACTTTGTATTTTCATCTATTAACGAATCTTGCGCTGAAGAGTGGAAACTTCACATTTATGTCTTTGAAAGTACGCACCAGAAATTAAATTTGAAGGTTAAATCCTTTAGAAGAAATGTGCACGGTTCATCCACATTACCATCCTCAAACAAGTAGGAGTTTCATAGGCAACTCTTCAAAACATTGGTAAGACTGGGTCTAATATGGCTATGGCAGCGTTGTAGATAAATTTTACTTAATTAATGATCCCCCGGTTTGTTAGTTTCAATTATACGCAGCAAAATAAATTACAGAGTTTTACAAATATTGTACATGAAAATATTAAGAAACACAGATTACACTGTAGTTCTATCTGAAATTGTAACATGGTAAATTGACCACTATTAAGCAAACTCCTTCGGGGTTCTGCTTGTATTAGAACTTTGTTCTGTGTAAAGCGCTGTTCGTGCATCAGTTTTGTGAATTGTACTATAATTTATTAAGAAGTGTTTTAGTATAAACGTACGCCGTACATAAGCCAAATGCATTTAGCCAAACTTTATTACGATCATATGATCTGTAAAGAAAATCGAAAATAGGCATACTCTCTTAAAAATTCATGGGTATATACAATACTCTGACTTTCTTATTTACATGGATTAAATTTAATCATTGTCTAAAAACCTACCTAAACACAAGAAATATCATTCTGTTTTAAGTTAGGAAAAATCTCCTTCGACGGTATTTTGCGGAACTACCATAAAATCCGATATACCTTGTATGGACCGCGTGCGACATGTAGAAATGTTGTCGGGAAGTTATTTGGGTAGTATAATGAAAATTCTCGAGACGTGATTGCAAGACGCCTCACGAAGCGTCATTTTTGGAACTACAAAGAAAATTTCCATGGCGGGACGTAACGCCACACGGGACGTAATTTTTGTAATTGCAATGAAATTTCACACGACGGGATGTGATACACGTAATGGACAAGGCGTCATTTTAGAAATTATCTCGGAAACGGAAAAAATATTGTTTACTAATATTACCGAAAGACCTAATATATAATCTTACCTGAATCCCATCCTCTTTCATTCTGTCTTACTGAGTTCTTATTAACAACATTTCCTTTCAGGTTCATTTTAAGAGGTAGAAAGTAAAGTGTCAGCTATAAGACAGTGTAACGACGTTCCAGTTGATACTATCCGTGGAGTACCATTGAACAATATCGAAGTAAGTATAAATTTTGATTTACACAACAATTTTAAAGAGAATACAAGCAACATTTCGATAATTAGCGAGTAAGAAATCATCTCGTCCCGAAGTTGGTGTCCTCGGCATTAAAAGAAACCTGTGGAAGGAATACGTTGCGATGCCCCTGAGATACATAGCGAGCTTCACGAAGACCGGATCAATAGGAATTAAAATCTAATGTTTTTCCTACTGTTCAAATCAGAACTTGCTCAATGTAAAATAACACCTATTAATAATACAATTAGAGTTTATTACCACCGACACACAGGCATTGTAAATTCTCACAAGAAATGAACTGGTACACAAAATGCATCTACATTTAAGACAGCTTTCGACAAAAATGAAAAAATCTTGCAGGTGTTCTACAATACATTCGATCCATCATGACATTACATGAACATCTTTTTAGGCGAACTGAAACTCATCTCAAACAAAATTTCTCAATAGATACAATAAAAATTCGACGAAATCTACCTCGAGACAAAATAATGTAAGCAAGTAATATTAAACGGTATCGATTTTTAAATCAATATCAGGAAATTTAGACGCAGAAGATGGCCTGTATTATTGTCGATTGTACCAACCAGTTGAATAATGACGAAGGCCAACTCGAAAATTTAGTAAAAAACACAACCTCGGTCTTCAGAAACTTTAATGCAACTATTCAAAATCTACAAAATAGAAGCTTCAATTTTAAATATGACCCAAGAAATATCCACAGGAAATTAAAATTTGTAGAAATTTGTGAACAGCTCATGGCACGTTACTTGGTTATCAAAGACAATTTAAACGATGTCCTGAATTCCATTACTTTAGCGAGGCTTAAAATAATTCACTCGTCAATCATAAATTCAAAAGATTTAGTAAATCCTCTACAGAAAATTTTACAGACCCTATAAAGGAACAATTTGCCCCAATTATCAAAAGTTGCACAATACTTAGACATTATCGAACTAAAGGCTTTTCAAATAAATTCAGAATTAATATTAGTATTAAACACACCCCTGGTTGACTCTCAAACATATGCTGCTTTAAATTATATTATGTCACTATTTTGGATAATGAGACTGGTCCATATCATATCTTGTCAAGTGTCAATGTGCATTCCTATCCCGGGCCTCAGAGAATGCAAACTTCTGTACTTTAATACCAAATTATGTCCAATTCTTTTTTACATGATTTTCATTTTCATGATTGAGGCTAATGTTATATTTATATTTTAACGCTTTTAGATTTTATATATTATACAAGGTATCACGTAATAACGTGCAAAAAATTTAACTGTAGATTTCCTATCGAAACCCTTAAAAAATATAGAGTTCATTGCTTGCCTGTTTAGAGTTCTGTTATATTAATGCAGTCAAAATAGGATTTGAAGTGGAACTTTTTCCATACGCAATTTTATGGTTCGATCCTGTTGGTGAGATGCTAAGGAGTACCCAAAAATTTTTTGTATTTTAAAGACCCTGTGTTTCAATCATTGTTATTAACAGTTTATTTGCTTTATCGCGTTTTTTAACCTAAAAATGTGAATAACTCGAGATACATAGTTCCGATCGGGACAACATAAATGAAACAAAATCTTTGTAATTAAATTTTCTACAAATCTACGTTTAGTGCAGGTCTTAGGAGCGCAACCATAACCTACAAAAGTGAAAAACTGGGCATTCTTCATTTTGCTGCCCAAAGCTGCTAAGCGAACCAATCAGCTTCAAACTTTCAGAAAAATCTGCCTTTTGCTTTAGCAAAAATACCCTGAAAATTTTGTGCAAAAATATTAAACCCAGTGTGCGCAATTGAATTTGTTATTTAAAATTTGAATTGGCCGCCATTTTATGCCATTAAGTCCAAAACGGATCATTTTTTTTCAAAACTTAGGTCTCGACGCCAGCTTCTTGATGGAATAAGAAAAAAAAAAATTAAACCTATTTTGGTCATTTTTTAAATACCCAATTAACAAAAAATGAATTTTGACCAAAATAAATTCTTTTTTTAATTAAAGTAAAGGTATTAAAATTTTCTTTATGATTTGATAAAAAAAAATTCATTTTTGTTTTCAAAATGGCCGAAAAAATTAATTTTTTGTTTAATCCGAACCTATAGCTCTTATGGCCCTTTTTTGCAACACAAACACTCTATTTGCCCATGTAGAGTTACCCCAAATAGTAATTCCATGTCGGAGATATGATTCAAAGTTAGAGAAATAAATAATTTAGGCTGTATTCAAGCTTGTGATATTTCGTAAACTTTTCAGCGCAAAACAGTTACTTGCACACTTACCACATAAATAAGTTACATGCGCTTTCCAATCTAAAGACAAATCTATGTTGATAAGTATTAATTTAAACGATGTGATCTGTTGAACTCATTTTCTGTCATTTTTCACATACACACTCGATATGTAATGTGCACTAACGAGATGAAATTCCAAAACATAAGTTTTATTTTGGTTCAGTACAAGTTTTTTATTTTCGAAATATTCCGAAGTCGATAGTAAATTGGTGTTTAACAAGTTTATTACATCATTTAAAGATTTTCCATATGCAATAATTGTGATATCATCTGCAAAAGCACAAAAGAACGTAGACAGGTAACTGCCTAGATCGTTTGTGTATAAAATAAGCAATAGAGGGCCCAGTATACTCCCTTATAGAACTCCAATGTCGACCTCCAGTTCATTAGATCTGGTACCAAAACAATCAGCGTATTGCGGTTACTTAAGTATGATTTTAAAAGTTCATTGCATGACTCTTTTAGACCATAACATTTTATGTTTTTCAATAGAATACTATGACTGACACAGTCAAAACTTTTGAAAGGTCAATAAATAAACCTATAACATTATGTCCTCGGTCTAAGTTTTTATACACAAAATCTAAGATATCTGTAAGCGCTGTTATTGTTGATTTATCCTCCATAAAATCATGTTAGTTTGGTGATAATAAATTCTTTCTTTCCAGAAATGAAACTATACGTTTAGCAAGTAATTTTTCAAATATTTTTGAGAAAACTGATAGCAGTGAAATAGGACGATAATTGGAAAATTGCTTGCTGTCTCCACTTTTTAACAGAGGTATGACCTTTGATAGTTTTAAGAGGCTTGGGAAAGAACCACTCTTAAAACATTAATTAGTAATATGCATAAGCGGTTTTGCAAGTTGGCTTGCACATCGTTTAATTATTTTTATGGAATAGTCATCTGGACGGACAGAATTTGTTAATTTTAGATGATTTATCACATCGATTATTGACTCAATATAAAAGTAGTCTATTTAATATGAAGTTAACAAAAAATGTATGACTATTAGTTATTATTATAATTAAAATATAATCTTAGAAAGAGTGACTGGTTCTAAATAAATTAAGTCAAAAGAAGTAGCTACGGAAATGTATATTACTATTGATCTGCGTTTTATTTAATTCTTTAATTTTATTTATTTACAGGTATCATAAAAAATACACACGTCTTTTCCATTTTCCAAATACACACTCTGTACTATTGAAAGTACTCGTTTAAGTACACCCTTAAGGGAAGTTTCAAGGCCTCTTTTTTAAAATTGTGTGTTTAATCCTTTATCGAACTTGATTGAAAGATAACAGAGATTTTCTGTACCAATTATAACCAGTCGCTTCCTTGTCCTTCTCTAATCTACCTACAAAACGTGATACATTGTCAGTACCATACCTTTATACTTTAATTTATCGAACAGTGAAAGTTTTATTAAAATCTTTCCAGTAGTTTCGGAGATTACCTCCAACATACAAATAAACTATTAGTGTTAATTTGTAAACATTGAGGCTGTCAGTAAATCTGTGGTATACACTTTAGAGGATTATTTAATTAAAGTCTCACGTCT
This sequence comes from Leptura quadrifasciata, assembly GCA_963675555.1. Taxonomy (NCBI): domain Eukaryota; kingdom Metazoa; phylum Arthropoda; class Insecta; order Coleoptera; family Cerambycidae; genus Leptura; species Leptura quadrifasciata. Next base: position 54,483,128 of record OY776677.1, read on the forward strand.
TACCAAGAACGGACATGCATATCACCACGTACACATCCAAATACATATTCAGATTTATTTTCTAGGGTGTTCTTAAATTAATTAATTATTGAGTAAACATTCTCTCCCACGTTTAATAATTCTTTTTGTCAGGTATGGAAATAATTTGGACAATAAATAATCATATTTTATTTGAGCTGAGAAATACAAGAATTTAATTAAAGTTAATTGAATATATTTTATTAAATGAAATAAATTATTAGCATGGATAATTCTATATGATGACGATGGTGCCCTTTGATTAAACTTTTCTAATCAATTTACGTTGAATTATCAAACTACGCCTTTAAATTATTTTTGAAACATTCTGTTTTGTATAGCTTCTACAGAATTTTAGTAGTATAGTATACTTAAAAGTTAATTATTTTTATTGATTCAGATATAATCATACGTCATGGAAATTATATTTAAAATTTAAATATTGGAAATTTCAGTTGCAGCACTTGGTGACATATAAAGAATTTACATGAGATATCTAGCAAAGAACAGGCATTGTTAAAATAACTAACATCGATTTTGAACGATCATAGGGCTATTTAGAGCTGCCTTAAATTAACAATTACAAACCAAAATAAATAATTAATGATATTGGTGTTCCTCAGGGTAATATGCTGGGACCAATTTTATCTTTAATTTATATAAATAATATCATTAATGTATTAAAAATATATAAATTGTATTTATTTGCCGATGATGCTTTGATTACGGAAAATGCTGAATTTATTACTAAAAAAATGAACGAGGACGTATACAGAAATATTGTAAAAGTGAAAGCTAAAACTTAATTTAAACAAATGTAAATAATGGTAATCGGTTCTCGAAATAATGTAGAAATGTACCATGTTGATGATTGGGTAGTGTATCTGTCAGGTACAAAATTAGAATTCGTTATTGAATATAAATACTTAGGTTTTATTATTGATCAGCCTATGTCCTTTACATCTCATGATGATTACATAGGGAAAAAATGGGTAAAAAAATATTATTTTTCAAGAAGGATAAATCAGCACATCTATTTATACTAAATTTATTTAGAAGATTTATTATTATTATATCTCATCCTTTTTCGGCAAGTTTTGTTTCTATTTTCAGACACACACCGGTTTCCTGACAATCAGATCCAAATCAGTTCAACCATATTTCATTTTGCAACGGCCTTGGGTTCTTTTAGGTTTTTCTATATCGGTATTGATGACGCTTTGTAACAGGTTAAAACCGTTTGTGCTGCCTGACATTCTAAACCGATGCGGATCTGCTTATTGGTTTCAGTTTGGTGTTTTAGTGTTTTCGTGAATATTTTCGTCTTACATATATTTATGCTTGGAATATGTACCATATTCTTGAAGTGTAAAGACATATTTGCTCTCAGATTTTCATAGTATATTCCGGTCCCTGATTGCTCTGTGTACTCCTAAAAAGCCATACCAGACCCCCTTGAGTGAATATTTCTAATCGTTGTTAACTGCCTACTTTAATCAATAAACATAAACGATCAAAACTCATCGTCCGACACAGAATTAGAACAAGCACTCCACAATAACAAAGTTGCTGTCTCTGTAAAACCCTCCTAAAACTTCATCACTTTTTTCCATCCTTGGCTACAATATCTACCGTTCCGACCGCCCCACGAGGGGCAGGGGCTTTGCCATCGTAGTCAGGAAATCCTTGAAACACTCCCAGGTTTTATTGCCACCCTCAATGCTACTGCAATTAATACATTTATCTCAACGCGACGTGACAATTATTTCCGCATACAAAAGATCTCAAGGAACCATAGACGTCCGTAATTTAGAGTAACACCAATACATGTACAAATAGCGGCAGCCAAGTACGTACACGTACGAATTTTTGGATAAATAGGCATTTCATGTTCACAAATTCAGAGAAAATTAAATTCTCAAGGTTGATGGTAGGGGCTCGATTGAGATGGGTAACGTATCGCGTGCTTGTAACATAATTTATTCCGCTTTGAGTAACTGGAGTATAAATATTAAATGTATAGACATATATTTTAGAATAGAATACATCATTAATCTAATAATATGAATAATTATCAGGTTAACCAAAAGTCCAAATAATTAAATGATATTATTGTGGCAACAAAATATGTGAAATTAAAGAAACATTTTAAACTATATTTCCAAATAAGCTTTCCCCTATACTAGGTACAATTAACTGAATCATAAAAAAGGAATACTTGTGTGCGTTACTCCCGTCGAACATAAAACAAAATCGGTCCTGGAAAATAATAATAATGAAGTTAAGATCGATTAGGCTATTATTTAGTAGGAGGGCTCTTTGAACATTTATTGTAATTCATTATTTATTCTTTTCAAAAAACTGCTTTGTTATTTTAAGAATGTAGTTTATGTTAAAAGATTGTTATAACATTTCTTAAAATCTATTAATTCGGCCTTTATTAAATATTATGCGAATAATGGTAATTTTTAGATGCCTAGGCACACGTATGCATAACAAATTGAAGAATTTAAAAAGCTTCGACAAACTACCAGCAATAGTGTATTAGTGCTACTGACTACTAGACATAAGCGCTGGCATATTTACAGCTAATCGCATACCAGTGCGTGCTTCAAGTCGGTTGGCCATTTATTTCTCATGTAAATTCGATCCGATGTACGCACTTGGTTGTCGGAATCTGTATATTGCTTGGCGATCTCAACACAAAGTTCTCCACCTGAAGTTCCTTCTCTATCCCCAACGCATCCAGTAATACCCTCTGTCATTACCTAAACAATTATTCCAATCTCCAACTTATAGCGTCATAACAACCCACTCGCCCCATCCTAGCCACTCAGTCATAGACGTCGGCATTGCAAACAACTTTCACTACGCTAGACACAAACTTTACAACTCTTGAGCAGTGACCATTATTCTGACCAAAATTCAATATTTAAATACACTGGTTGCCACAAACAAGGCGCCCCCTTAAAGATGATTATAACTGGCTGACATTTTCAGCCAACCTTCTCTAGAATATCCCTAACAATCCTGACTACAACAACCCAGAAAGGATCGACTAAGCAGTCGACTATTTGACTAGACATATACCCCAGGCACTATCCCAAAAACCAGCAGCTATCCTGGCCATCCAGTGTCACCCTTGATAGAAGACTGTTACTTCAAAAACACGTTTCCAATATGACGGGTAAATGCTTGGCGATGCACCTCCCCATTATACCCTCTCCTCAAAAATTTTCCCTCAGACATAGCCACTCTAATATAAAAGGCCTATATCAGACCTAAAATAACATTCGCCGCCCAGATCTAGTTCCTCCTACTAGTCTTATACTTACAAGCTCAATTCCAAACAGTCCAGGACAAAATCCTTCGAATATGTTTAAACCTACCCCAATACTTCTTTTTCCAAGCCTTACATGACCTGACAGGGACATCGACACTTACCAGCTGTATACTTACAGACTAATTCCTAAGTTTGGCAATATCCTTGTACAATTGGACAACCCTAATCATTTAACACTTAATTTTCTTAATGGTCTCAATTACCTTTCTCTCAATTATATCTTCACCCCTTAACGTAGTCACAATTAATGTATGTAAATCTTCTCACAAAAATCATAGAAAAAAAATACGAATACACAAAAACACAACACATGACATCAAAAATACGAAATATGTAATAACACAATTAAAAATAAAAAAATTAAATAAAGCAATAAAAGAAACAAAAAATAATAATAAAAACACTATATTACCAAATACCGTCCTTCAGACTAAACAGGAAAATAACATTCTAACACTCCGAAACCTCCAGCAAAAGAGCCATATACCACAATATTACTATCAATAAAAGAACCGTTCATATTGTCAACGATCCATCTTTTCAAGTCTGAGGGGCTTTTAATACCCTTCCTAAAGTGGATATTATAATGTTCACCTGATGGGTTCGGAGCGACTGATTTCAGACAGAATGATACAAAAATCCATACTTGTTTTTTTTACTTGTTTGTTTTTGCTTAACTGCTTCACTGATGGTACCAATTGGACGTCGTAACACTATAAATCTAATGCAGTAAATACTAACACTTTTATAAATTTAAACCTGAAAAGGAATTTTGAAACACAAGAAAAAGACAATATAAAGTTCAATATATATATATATATATATATATATATATATATATATATATATATATATTTTGCCGTGTACACCCCAGTGTAATCTGATATGCAAATTACACCTCTACAACCCTTTCAAAAAAAAACCCTTTACTAATGTGCTGGAATTAAACTCCCACTCTAAATTATTATTAACAAAAATACTCCTAATGCTCAGAGCATGAATTCTGATCTTCAAATTTGACACTCGACATACACACAAAGAAACAATTTCGAATTCAAATCCAACAATATATTGTATTTTTATAAAAATGTAAAATATAAAAACAACAATATTAACTTAATCTGCCTGATCTAACTTAAAATATAAAATATAAAAATGACAACAAATGGATAAAAGTTCAGTATTAAAATTAATAAAACTCACGAATGTTTTAAAAGGATATTAGATTTCAAAATAAATTCCAAACGTATATGTACTCTCTCCTGCCTTTCCAAAATTATTAATTAAAAAAAAACTCCAACTCTATTTCGTTTCCACTCCAATATTAAATTTTTATGATGCCAATTTCAAAATGTTTAGACTTTTCTTCAAAATTATATTTTTGACAACTCTTGTCAAATCTCCAATTTTCAGGTTACGTTGTTACATGTTTTCAGATTCGTGGTCTAATTGAAAAAAAACCTTTTTTTCAGCTATTGCAGCTCTTTGTTTGACGTGTTATATTGCCATAGCAACGCAAATGTTACAGTTCCAACAATACGTTTTCTGTCTACCCCTTTTAAATTGGGGTTGACATTCCTTAATAAAATGTGTAACCGAGAGTCTTACACATCATTTGTGCTAATTTTTATGTTATTCTGTGAGTATTTATTTCCTGGTACAGCTTAGATCCTTTTTGTGTGAAATTCGCACTCACGCACAAATTAATTTACAAATTTAAAAGTAATAGAACAATAAAAATGCAATAAACAATTAGAGATGGTTTAGAAGTAGAATTATGATCACTAACGATGATTTTGAGTAATCTCAGTTTTATGACTGTCCGATACAGATACCCAGATATATAAAAACTATTCATACCATAGTTCAACTCTTCTTAAACAGTTTATATAATCTCTAATTGCCTATATTGGCTAAATTAAGAAATTGTATGGAAAATAAGAAATTATTTGACTTATGTCAAAACCAAATATTAAAATTTGCTTTAAAATAGCAATAAAACCCAAAAACTATCCATACAGATTCCCTAATTAAAATGGTTTGCATCACAAACAAAATATACTATAGAATTTATTCGAATTCATTCCATTGCTTATAAAATATGAATATGTCCCTTTCTCTTTATCTATACCAGTCCTTCTTGCTATTTACCATAATAAAACCCAGTACAATATCCCATCAAAGGTAGGTTAAATATAATAGATAACATGCAGTAAGTATAAATACTTTAAATTAAAAATACTGATAAAGATAAGTTTTTTAAAACTAGAACCCCCATTGAAAGTATAAACTGAAAACACTTTTCAGTGTATTGCGATCTACAGACTCGAATTCCTACAAAGAATACCAAAAGTACCCAAAGATAATAATAATTTGTGTATAATACAGAGTATTCATCTAATTCCACACATTAGAAAACATATTCCTCATGTTTGTAATTAAGTATAAGTGAATATCATAGCAATATATATATATATATATATATATATATATATATATATATATATATATATATATATATATATATATATATATATGTTATATTAGAAATATACTATGATATATAATATTATCGAGACAGGCTTAACCTTCTCAAACATATCGTATTACATACTGCGTAACAGCTCTTCTCAATAACCGCTCACGCTGCATGAGCATTGTATTTCAATTCTAAGTAATCCTGATTGTGCTGAATCAGCAACACTGTTTCCTTTGTTCTCAAAACATTATAAATATTACCAACAACCTTTTTGTAATCAGTCTTATACTCACTTTCGAATAAACCTCATCTAAATTATTATTGTATTTTCTTAACGAGTCAACGTTGACTCCAGTGTAACAAATAAAGTTTCTTTTTAAAAAGTTATTCAAACAATCCACTATCTAACATTGGCGCAGTCGTGGCGGATCTGAAAAACACGCAGTTCGGGAGCCTAACCAGTAGCAAACATATCCGAGGGAACAAGGAGTCCATCTGAAAAAGGTGCCTAACCGGACGAAAAGAGCTTCTGGAACAAGGAGAACTTCTTAGCTGTAGTGGTGGATCCCAATCCTTTGTTCAGAAGAACCTACATTATTCTCAAACGCACAGAAGCGAAACAATAATAATTATCAAGAAATACAAGCAACAAAGCAACATTTCAAATCAACACGATTCAACAATTAGCAAGTAAGAATTTCATCCCGTCCCATCGTTGGTGTCTTCGGCATCAAAGGCAACCCTGTGGAAGGAACACCCAGTGATACCCCTGGCAGAGAGAGACCTTTGGTGAAGCTAAGCTCACGAAGTCGCATTCAACTGGACCACGAGGAATGAAAAATTTAGGGTAAGTCATTTTTGAATCATCTCGCAAACATTTATTTGCAAACAACGACATAATTTTACATTTTATTTTATCAAAATACATTGCATTGCTACATACAGTTCTAATATCTAAGGTAGTAATTTTATTTAAACTCGAAACAAAATATCTTGATTATAATTTGTGTGACCTATATAAATAACCGTAATCATACACTGTTCCTATCGTAACATTATTTTTATGGTAATATCATATGCTCTTTAAGTGCGAATTTATCTAATTAACTGTAATCACGTACCATTGTTATCTTTGCATTTTTATCGTAATATAATATTGCATACCACATAAAAGGTTAAGGTTAAGGCCGTAAGACAAGCTTGTGTTCTATAATACCGTGTGTGCAAAATATAAAATTATCAGAGACATACTATTTCCAAACTCAAAACGCTTTTTTAACCAAACGCGTTTTTCGAATTAATCTAGCTATTCTATAATATAAATTTTAAATATTACAGAATAAATTCTTGCACATTTCATATTAAAATTTCTTATTAAACACCAGTAGCGTACTAACTTAAATTGGAAAAAGGCGTTTTAAGTATTTAATCATCTAAATAATATAAATAAAATGGCTACAAACGTAAGCAATTCCAATGCAAACAATTCCATCACGGCGAACGAAACCATAAATATTGAACCTTATAGGTTAAGCGAAATATTTTCCATAGTGCCCGAATTTGACGGCAACCCCATATTCTTGCAAACATTTATTTCAGCTTGCATAACCGCTCAGGGTATCGCTGTTGATGATCAGCGCGTCTTATTAACGCTTCACATAAAAAATAAATTACGCGGAAAAGCCGCAGAATTAATAAATTCCCGAAACCCTGCTACATGGGCAGAAATCAAAAGCTTACTTGAAGCTCATTTTGGCGACTCTCGCGACCTGACAGCTTTGATTCAGGATCTGCAGAGGATTCGTCAGTTACCCAACGAAACCGCACTAATATTTGTATCAAGACTACAAACGCACAACGCGAAAATGCACGCAGCAGTGCAAAAGCAGACTCTAACTCTAGAGGAAAAAACTGCTCAATGTAACCTCATTGAAAATATGACATTGACTACTTTATTAACCGGATTAGAACCCAAATTAGGTCAAATCATTAGGGCTGGTAACCCTGGCGACATGTTAGACGCAATAAACCGCATTAAACGTGAATTGCAATTATCCTATTTTGAATCACAAAAATTTTCTAATAGAGTTCCAAATAAAAATCTCATTCAAAACCCACAAAGACGTCCAAACTCCCCACAATTTTGCACCTTCTGCAAAAGAAACGGACACCATGTTAACGAATGCCGCACAAGGCAAAATTATCAGTCCCCATCTCCCAATTTCACACCAAATGCTTATTCTAATCAAGCACAGCCTCCAAGGCCACATTTCCAAAGTACATATAATCATAGACCACAAAACTTCTCTAACCAGCAACAAAATTATTCTCAACAGAACAGGCCCTCAGCTATCAGGCCAAATCCAAACTTCAACCAACAGAGACCTTCTGCCATCCAACCAAACCCAAATTTCAACAGGTTTAATCAACAAAAGACACATCACCTAAATCAAGAATCTTATGATAACTACACTGATAACCCAAACCAATATGAAAATTATCCTGTAAATTATTCCACCGATTATTTTCCCAATTATTCTAACGAAAACGATTGTGACTACGATTTTGAAACCCAACAATGCGAGAATTATACTGCTAATTCTCAATCTCAACAGAACGAGGATTATACTGCTAATCCTCCGGATTTTTGCATAGGCCCGGAGTATTCCACGAGTACTCCAACACAACAAACGGACGAGCTGGACCAAATTTTTCATCAAGTCCAAGCGATAAACCTCCAGGACAGTTTCGACCCAAACCTGAACTTCCCGGAAAACCAATTCATGTAAAAACACCCCGCTACAAACTAAATATCGTAAACTCCAAAAATTTATTTTACATAGAAGACATCACTAAACGTTTCAAAATCTTGATAGACACAGGCGCAGGTATCTCTATATTCAAACCCGAAACGGCAGAAAACTATAAACGTCGATCCCACGAAAATGTAATTATACAAGGTATAACAGACGAAAAAATTAATATCACTGAATCTGCTCTCATACCTTTCAATCCGAATGATCCATACAAAGTTTACATTCATAATCTAGATATAGAATTTGACGGACTTTTAGGTGCCGACTTTTTGGACCATTACGATTGCTTAATAGACATTAAAAACAGACAATTAATCACTAATTTCAAAACCGTACCATTGTATCAAGTTACCGATAATATATTAACTACAATCTGGAGCCCGATTAAAAATCAAAATTTAAACGAAACAAAAAACCAAAATGTAATTTCTATCGAACCACGCACAGAAAAGATTTTTAAACTTAAATGCAATTTACAAAATACTGAAGCTATACTAATCGCCCAGGAAAATGAAAAGGTACGTTTACCGAATGCCATTGTCAAAATAGACAACAATGGTGAATTTTTGACAACGATAATAAACGCAAACGCGATTCCAAAAACAATACATTTCTCGGATCTTAAACTCGAACCCGTTCAAAAATTTAGATCAATATTTAACGTAAATCTTCAAAATCCGGATTCCCAATACATAGACCGAAACCACGAAATAAAAAATCAATTACGCTTAGACCACTTGAACGACGAGGAGAGTGAATTAATTACTCAACTCTGTTTAGACTTTTCAGACATATTCTATTTAGAAGGTGACAACTTGACATTTACCAATGAAATCAAACATTCAATAGACACTAATGATTCCAAACCAATTTTCACTAAATCTTATCGTTACCCCCAAATTCATAAACAAGAGGTAAAATCACAAGTTTCAAAAATGCTCGACCAAGGCATTATCCAGCCTTCAATTTCTCCCTGGTCCTCCCCAGTTTGGGTAGTCCCCAAAAAACTAGACGCTTCTGGTAAACAGAAATGGCGCGTCGTAGTTGACTATCGAAAATTAAACGAAGTAACGATAGGTGATAAATATCCTCTACCTAACATTTCCGACCTTTTAGATCAATTAGGCAAATGCCAATATTTCACAACTTTAGACTTGGCCTCTGGCTTCCATCAAATTGAAATCGATCCCAAAGACATTCAAAAAACCGCTTTCACAGTCGAAAATGGTCATTTTGAATTCGTACGAATGCCTTTTGGACTCAAAAATGCTCCATCAACATTTCAAAGGGTGATGGACAACATTTTACTAGGAATCCAAAACGAAAGGTGTCTCGTCTATATGGACGATATCATTATCTACTCCCCTACTATCCATGAACATATTTCTCGATTAACAGAAGTCTTCAAACGTTTACAAAAAGCCAATCTCAAAATTCAGCCAGACAAATGCGAATTCCTTCGCAAAGAAGTCGCCTATTTAGGACATCTTATTACAAAGGATGGTGTAAAACCGAACCCTGCCAAAGTCGAAGCAATTCTAAATTTTCCTCAACCCAAAAATCAGAAAGAAATTAAATCTTTTCTAGGTCTAGCAGGCTACTATAGACGCTTCATTCCTAATTTTTCCAAAATTTCAAAACCCTTGACTAAATTGCTACAAAAAGATACACCTTTTAATTTCGACAATGACTGTACAAACTCATTCGAAACCCTAAAACAAACTTTGACAACTACCCCGATATTGATCTACCCTAACTTTGATGAACCTTTTGTCCTAACTACAGACGCTAGTGCATTTGCAATAGGTTCTGTACTTTCACAAGGAAGTATAGGAAAAGATTTGCCGATCGCATACGCATCTCGAACTTTATGCGGCGCGGAAACCAAGTATTCAACCATTGAGCGTGAACTTTTATCTTTGGTCTGGAGTGTAAAGCATTTTAGGCCATATCTATTCGGAAGGAAGTTCAAACTCGTCACCGACCACCGACCACTCACTTGGTTACTTTCCATAAAGGACCCAGGTAGTAGACTAGCGCGTTGGCGCTTAAAACTAGAAGAATACGACTACGAGATAATATACAAACCCGGAAAGATCAATAAAAACGCGGACGCGTTGTCCAGAATAAAAATTAATCACTTTTCAGAATGTTCCAAATTTTATTCAAAAATTCTAGCCGCAAACGAAGATTCAGATGAAGACGAAATTTCAGACAACGACGACGAGATCACTGACGAACAAATTGCCCGAGAATTTGACACATTCTCCCGTCTTTACAAAACCAAATCTCTAATAGACTATTCCAAAATTCAAATCACAAATAAACAACTATTAGATCGAGAAAATAAAAACATCATAACGTTTTTCCAACAAAACAACTTGACAGACCTTCACCATCAAATTATCGAGGATATTTTCGAGGAAAACCCCGAATTCTATAACAATACAATCAATATCGTTTCCAGTAAATCGACCCGACAAAGAAATTATTACATTATCGCTCTACCCTTCGACCCAGAGTCTGTGGTAGAACACTTATTTTTAACATTATATAAACACCGGAACAAATTAGACCTTTCCAAAACTTACCATGTTGAAAACAATCTAGACTTTCCAATTCTCGAAATCCTATCATTTATTTTTGCAGAAAAAGATTTAAAACTAATCATTTGTCAAAATTTATTACGAACTCCCGATGAAGACCAACGTCCGATCATTCTCGACCAGCATCACACCGGAAAAAATAATTTACATCGTGGAATAAACGAAACAATACGTAGAATCAAAAATAAATATAATTGGCAAGGTTTAACAAAAGATGTCGAAAACTTTATAAAAAACTGTGAAACATGTCAAAGAACAAAAGTTTGTCGTAAGAACCTTAATAATCCCTTAGTAATCACCGAAACCCCTAAAACTCCATTTGAGAGAGTTAATATCGATCTATTCGAATTTCCCACGCGAAACTATGCATTAACCATCCGCGACGAGTTAACGAAATTTACTCAAGCTTATGCTGTCCCAGACAAAAGTGCAAAATCGGTTGTAAACACCCTGTTGCTATATTTCCAACACTATGGCACCCCATTAAGAATTCATTGTGATTACGGCGGTGAATTCGATAATAATTTATTAAAAGATCTTTGTACTCTCTACGACATAAAATTAACATACTCCAGCGTAGGACATCCTCAATCCAATGGATCTATCGAACGATTCCATGCCACCCTAGCGGAAATGATCAGAATACATAAAACAGAGAATCCGAACGAACATCCTTTCACAATATTACCATACGCGGTAATATGTTATAACAACTCGGTAAACAAAACTCATGGCTTTACGCCATACGAGCTTATTTTCGGACATACAGCTAACCGACCACCTGAAACTCTTTACAACCAAAAAGACCTGATCACCAAATACGTTAGAGACCTAAATAATCGAATATCCCATTATTACAAAATTGCGCGAAGTCGAACAGAAGCACAAAAACAAAAAGCCAAAGTTCGATTCGACAAGAACATTCCCGAAAATAGACACACATATAATATTGGCGACAAAGTATACGTCAAAGAATCACAAATAAAAAATAAACTGCAAAATAAATTCAACGGTCCCTTTGAAATTACAGAAATCTTTCAAAATTCCGCTACATTACTAAATCTCGAAACAAACCAAACAACCAAAGTAAATTTTGATCGAATGAAACCATATACTGAAGATTAAATTTATTTTCAGGTTTCTCCTGCTGATCGGATCAGCACTTGCTCAATTTAAAATAACACCTATTAACAATACGATCGGAGTATATTATCACCAAGACACGGACATTGTGATTTCTCACAAGAAATGGACTTTACTGGTACACAAAAACATATCTACCTTTAAGACAGCTTTCGACAAAAACGACAAGATCTTACAGACACTATACAACACACTCGACCCAGCATATCATTACATGAACGTCTTTTCAGGAGATGTAAAAACTCACCTTAGCTTATTGACGCAAATTTCCCAATCAATACAATCAAAATTTGACGAAATTTACCTTGACACGAAACGATACAAACGAGGAATACTAAATGGCATCGGAACGATTTTCAAATCAATAACCGGAAATTTAGACGCAGAAGACGGTCAGTATTATTCTGATTGTATCAACAAATTGAATAATGACGAACACCAACTCGAAAACCTAATTAAAAACCAAATATCCGTTACAACTTCAGTAATCAAAAATTTCAACGCAACTATTCAAAAATTGCAAGTTGACGAAGAAACTTTCAATAAGGATATTAAAGAAATCGAAACCTCAATTTTAGACATGACTAAAGACATAGAAAACGTCCATGCAAAACTGAAATTTATCGAAATCTGCGAACAACTTATGGCAAGTTATTTATTTATCGAGGATAACCTAAATGACATCCTAAATTCCATCACTTTCGCGAGGCTTAAAATAATTCACACGTCAATTATAAATCCAAAAGACTTAGTAAATTCTCTACAGGAAATTTCGCAAAACCTACAAAGGAACAATTTACCGCTTCCAATCAAACTATCAAAGGTTGCACAGTACTTAGACATTATAGAACTAAAAGCTTTTCAAACAAATTCGGATCTAATATTTGTGTTAGACATACCTTTAATAGACCCTCAAACATATTCAGTATTTCAATTATACCCTATTCCTATTTTGGATAATAGAACTGGTTTATATCATGTATTATCAACTTCTCAAAAATATATCGCGAGAGATGATGATTCATTAATGTACATACCTATCTCGAACCTTGAAGAATGCAAACCACTTTATTTCAACACCAAATTATGTCCAAATTTATTTGCATATCCTATTGACAACAATGCCATATGCGAAGCCCGTCTCTTCAAGAACCTCAAAACTCTGCCAGAAAACTGCCAGACGTCATTTATCATCAGCCAAGGCTACAACGTCCAAAAAATAGACGAAAACACATGGTTAGTTATTAACGCAGAACCTCTACAAACAACCATCAACTGTCCAGAAAGAAATTCAAAAACTGAAGTCATCTACAAAAATTCAATAGTAAAATTACAACCAAATTGTTACGCCTTCATAGGCATCACAAAAATTCAAGCTAGTACCAATGAAGTAACCGATGTAAAAGACGACACTCATCCAATCCAAATTCCATTTGAATGTTGTAAACATATTCCAGACAAAATCCGAGCTCCAAATCTTAAACCACTAAAATTAAACAATCTCAATACGGAAGACCTCGAAGTTGCCAAACACAAGTTGGACCAATACTCCAGAGATTTAGATGATTTGATCAACGAACCCTTTATAACAAAACACATATCCTGGTTCACCTATTTTATCATTGTGCTAATAATTGGACTGTTATTTCTGTACCTATTTTGTAAGTGCAGAACAAAAAGACGAAGACTAGCCATCGATGTTTCTGCATCACCCCCATCTCCACCGAGGCCTAGCAAACCCTACAGGACATTTGCTAACCTATTTCCTTCACGAAGACGACCTACCTTAAGAAGAGAAGACAACGAAGCCGAAGACATAGAACTTACATAAAGACAAACTGTTTTGTGCCTTTTTACTGACTTTCAGTGCTGGACTCTTCAGTGAATTTTATTTCATTTGTTTAATCATTATATTTCATTATTTTTCTATCATTTGTTAATTTCAATTTTATTAACATTTTTACGTCATTTTCATTCAAACCCATCATGCTTATATTTTATGCTTTCACAGTAAAGCTATATTTTAACCTTAGGAATATTTTATCCTATTTTACAATTCAAACCTAGTATGTTTGTATTTTACGCTTTCTTGCCAAAGCTATATTTTAACTCTAACATTTTTATGTTATTTTATTTTATGAATCAAGCTTATTGTGCTTGCATCTCATATTCTAGACGCTAAGGTTATATTCTGTGTTTTAAACCTTACGATTTAACATTTTTGTATCTTTTATATTTTTCCAAATTGTACCATTACCTTTTATATACATTTTATATTCATTTCAAAAGTTGCTGCATAAAACACCAACTTTTTTTATAAGGGGGAAGCTGTTATATTAGAAATATACTATGATATATAATATTATCGAGACAGGCTTAACCTTCTCAAACATATCGTATTACATACTGCGTAACAGCTCTTCTCAATAACCGCTCACGCTGCATGAGCATTGTATTTCAATTCTAAGTAATCCTGATTGTGCTGAATCAGCAACACTGTTTCCTTTGTTCTCAAAACATTATAAATATTACCAACAACCTTTTTGTAATCAGTCTTATACTCACTTTCGAATAAACCTCATCTAAATTATTATTGTATTTTCTTAACGAGTCAACGTTGACTCCAGTGTAACAAATAAAGTTTCTTTTTAAAAAGTTATTCAAACAATCCACTATCTAACATATATATATATATATATATATATATATATATATATTGTTATTATACATGATTTGCAGGAAACAACTACTCAGCGGGCAAATACCCCGACCTGCATTGAATTATACCTTACAAATCATGAAAGATTGGTAGCCAATGTCATTTGTCAATTCCCCGACCAGACATAGACCGGTTTCGAACTTATTAGTTCTCATCAGTATGCCATAGGTCATGGAACAGACAAATGACAGTGGCCAACCTGTTAGTTTTATACAAACTTAAGTAAATGGTGTACCGGTGAGAGGTAAGTGAATACCCTCATGTGGTCAAATGCTACTATACACCAGACATCATAGATGTCTCCATGGTGTATAGCGACTTGCTATTTTGCAAGTACCGAGAGCGGTGACCTTTAGCCCTTGGTGGTATATATATATATATATATTAAATCTTTTAAAAAATCGTGTTTTTACAAAACGTTCAAGAAAATGAATAACAACTATAGTCTGGCCCGTGTACAACACATGGTGAGGAACGGAACGATTTATAATGTAACCAACTACCATCCAATATACGGTTTATAGCTAACGATTACACAAAAAGATTCAGTAAAAAGTTCAATGTTAATAATTTTGGTGGGCTTTTGCTTGCCTGTCTATTCACGTATTTTCAGTTCAATATCAATTTAGTTCGCTCCTCGGAGCTTAAAAATGATTGAATCGCAACGACTTTGAATTATATTGTGGCAATTATAGATTCATACGTCCAGGCAAGGTGGTCCCATGATATCTGTGACTACATGGTAAAGATGCTTTTCTGTCACCCAATCACTGAGGAACCGGTTTAGGGCAAATACGCTTAAAATCCATCATTTTTTCGTCAAAATCGACTGCTAAAATATGAAAGAGCACCCTCGACGCTAAGGGCTATTTTCGCTAAAATTCTCAAAAAACTTTGACTAGAGACTAGAGAACATGCCCTTATATTTAACACAATGCATGAGTTGCAGTGCTGCACAACGTGGATTCGTAAAAGGGTTTTTATTTTAGAAATTCGGTTCGGTTTTCATGATACTTTCTAAAATTTGTGGCCGGGGCGACATCACATTCCTGTGCAGCGACATTTACTACACTTTCTAAAAATACACTCCTTGATGAGTTTCCAAGGTTTTGGCATAAAAAACGTTCCGTAGAGCGAAAATGTGAATTTATATATAAAAGTCTCTTCCAACGGCGTTCTTACGTGAAGCACGCTTTTCATGCGAAATGTTTCAGATTTTGTTATAGTTTCGAAAAGTTTATCGAGGAATTTGGCGTCTTCTTTAACAATATCACCAAAAATAACGCAAAGTAACCCCATAATTATCGACCTACAAATATCGTCTCTCTACAGACATATATCTAACCACTTTTTTACTTATTCTACATATAATACCACGGCAAGCACATAGCCGGTGGAAAGTCGTATGTAACCCACACAGAAACACATAGAGGTCTTTGTGTACTAGGTCAATCCTATGTGAAAAAGTTCCTTTTTTCCAATGCCCTCGGGTCTATTGCAACCACTTTGAATGTTTGTGCGCGGAATATTTGGCTGTTCGCAACCCAAGTCTCTTCTTTGCTTCTCTTTAAATTTCATGTGAAATCCGTTTGCTTATGACAACTTTTGTATCCGGTGCCTTGTTTGAAACTGTTGATCGAGAAAAATGCGATTGTGAGTCTTACCTCAGTATAGAGTCAATATACAATAATAATAGATTTGAGCGTTCAAATTTGTCTAATTACTACAAAACTAATATCTGATTATATTTTCATTATGCTGATCCCAAATAAATAATAATAATAAATAATAAATAAACACCACAGAAATTAGACAACCCCCAATTCCAGAAGCCAGGGGCTTGTGCGGAAAGGGATTACACATTGAAAAAACGCGGACATGCGACCATTTCCTCCGACAGTGCCAGTGCCGGAGCCGGAGGATTCGAACCCGGTGGTGCGATGCCCGTGTGATTAATCGCGATTGCCACCTCACGCCTTAACCCACTCTGCTATCGACCATTGTGTGTATTTCGGTGCAATAACCATACCATCCAACACGTTGTTAATATTTAGTGGTGTTGGTTCTTTTAGGTTCCTTCCTCTGATGAATGCCATGATTACTTCGAGTCACTCGTTCTCCACATATGGGTGAGGTTAGGGATCTCTGTATGAGTCTGTGTTGTTGAAGTTACTCCTTTGCGATTAATTGTATCTGCTTAGATATTATGGAGCGAGGAATTATTTTCTCCTAAGTATTCCGAAATGCTCATCCACTACAAGAATCCACAACAGAGGACAGCATACTCCTCATTGCAAACCCTTTTTCACAACTTAGCTTCACTAAGCATAGACTGAGTACCACTCTAGTTTGGCAAAGGAGAGCTTTTGCCTGAGGTCCTGGACAATCTTTCACCCAACAAGGTTATCAGCTTTATTAAAAAGCTGAACCTATTGGGTGCAATATAAATTAGGACTGAGCCAGAATAGACCGATGGGTTCCGGTGGAGGGTCTTGTATAGACCCACTCACATTTCAACCTAACCTAACCTAACCACTCTAGTTCTAAAAATGTCATGTCTTTGTTAATCTCATGTTTTTGGTAGCCCTTGGGACTGAAAACAAAGTATTATTGAACGGATTTTTGATATTAAGAGAGGCTTCTAATCTAACATCTTAGAATTTACTTCATCCTCTTGATTAATTAGATGGTGCAGTGTTGTATCTAGGGACGTCTCTGCTTTGTATCTACACATATTCTCCAGATGCTTCGATTTCGCAACCTGCGTATCATGTTTCTTTATCTGCCCAACGCCTTTTCAAAGTTAGGTGTAAAGGACATAAAATATTACCTAAGGTGTTTGGCTTAGCAGTGTGATGCTTTCACTGCCTTTGGTATGAATGCTATCTAATTTCTGTCCAGAAACTTGGCCTTTTCCGTGAGGTTTATATAAACTCTAATGGCAGTCTTTTGTTAGTCGTCAAATGCAAATATAAAAATATCTGCTTATGATAACTGATGTTTCAAAATCCTAAAATTGCTTTATAGAATATACAGGGCGTTGCATCATGAGAGGGACATAGCTTAATAGGAGGTAGAGAACATCAGTGGTAACCGGAACCTCCCATAGAAATGTCTCATTGGGCCTTCATTACGAGGTTGCTGGGTGTTAAATAATTTTTGGCCAAACCTGTTTTTGTCATAACTTTGACAGGGAATGAAATAACGGATTCATATTTGGTACGGCTAATATACTAACGAGCCCCAAGAGGTACATGTATAAAAAAATATATATCCAGGTCCGGACTCACTATAATTTATGTTTCTTCTTTGCATCAATAAAACATCACCCTGTATATATTTTTTTGAAATTTCGATACGATATTCGAAAAGAGCAAGAAAAAACAAACAAAATGGCCTATTTCATTTTTTTGTTACACCTTCGTGGTTATTTAAATACGTTGTTAAATGTGCAAGAAAATGGATTACAGAACCCTATTAAATGAGAGGCACGTGAAATAAATAGTTTTATAACTAAAATTTGCAAAAATTCTATTGAGCCTAGGTGGTCTGGGTGAATCCTAATTCCGGCACGTTTTAAAGGTCCATTTTGGTAAAAAACTGTGGTCCTAATAAGTAATCGGATATGAAATAACAAAATTTTTAATCAATCACAGTAGGCTTGTTCAAAGTGACAGATAATAAAAAGAAATCTCCTAAACAGTTGAATAATTGTTTGTTAGTAATTTAATGTGTCAATAATCCGCATTTAGTTAGTGAAAACTTGTGAAAATATTTTAACTATGCCAGTAAAATTTACAAACGTGGAATATGCTGACATAATATTCATCTATGGTTTCTGTAATGGAAATGTTAAGTCGGCGGAAAGAGAATATCGGCAGCGTTTTCCTGGTCGTCGATGCCCTAATCATAAAACCTTTAGTACGGTGTTCCAGTATGCAAGACAACACGGAAAGTTTCCTAATTCTGCAGTTGTGGAGCGTGTTTTACAACAAGGTGTGCAGGAACAAAACAATATTATAAACGTAGTTCAAGAAAACCCAAATATGAGCACTAGACGAATCAGTTTGGCAACTGGTATTCCTCATTGGCGAGTATGGAGAACCCTAAAAAGAGAACGTTACCATCCATATCATATCCAGCGGGTACAGCGTCTTCAACAAGGCGACGATATCCCCCGCCTGGCATTTTGTCATTGGTTGTCTAACCATCGCCCAGTCATTTACAGAACCTTATTTACGGATGAGGCACAATTTACAAGGGATGGAGTAAACAATTCACGAAATAATCATAAATGGGCACAGGAAAACCCACATGCGGTACGCCAACGCCGTTCGCAACACAGGTTTTCTGTAAATGTTTGGGTCGGGCTTGTGAATAGACATTTGATAGGGCCACATTTTTTTGAAGAAAGATTGAATGGTGAAATTTACTTTGATTTTCTTCAAAACATTTTACCGAATATGTTAGAAAATATCGGTATAAGAGGCATGTTGTTTCAGTATGATGGGGCCCCACCACATTTTAACCTTCAAGTAAGAGAACACTTAAACAACGTATATCCTAATAGATGGATTGGACGCGGGGGTCCACATGAATGGCCACCAATATCTCCTGATTGTAACCCTTGTGATTACTTTTTATGGGGCCACTTAAAAAACGAGGTTTATAGCATTGAAATTGAAAGTAGACAACATTTAATCCAGCGCATCGTTACAACCTGCGACGAAATACGGAATAATCCAGAAATGATACGTCGAGCAATTGCTGACCTTTCTAAACGCGCAAGAAAATGCACAGAATGTGGGGGAGGACATTTTGAAAAGTTACTTTAGTGTCAATTACGTTTTATTTTTAAACACATTTAGTTATTGTTTTGTTATTTATTGTTAATTGAATGGAAAATATTTTATTTATTTAGATTTTAGTTTGTTCTCTTTTCCAATTTTTATTAAGTATAAAATGTTGATGATTTTCTTGATCAAAGTAACTGGTTGCTTAGGCCTAAATGGTTTAAATTATCTGTCACTTTTATTCTTTGAACAAGCCTACTGTGATTGATTAAAAATTTTGTTATTTCATACCCGATTACTTATTAGGACCACAGTTTTTTACCAAAATGGACCTTTAAAACGTGCCGGAATTAGGATTCACCCAGACGACCTAGGCTCAATAGAATTTTTGCAAATTTTAGTTATAAAACTATTTATTTCACGTGCCTCTCATTTAATAGGGTTCTGTAATCCATTTTCTTGCACATTTAACAACGTATTTAAATAACAACGAAGGTGTAACAAAAAAATGAAATAGGCCATTTTGTTTGTTTTTTCTTGCTCTTTTCGAATATCGTATCGAAATTTCAAAAAAATATATACAGGGTGATGTTTTATTGATGCAAAGAAGAAACATAAATTATAGTGAGTCCGGACCTGGATATATTTTTTTTTATACATGTACCTCTTGGGGCTCGTTAGTACATTAGCCGTACCAAATATGAATCCGTTATTTCATTCCCTGTCAAAGTTATGACAAAAAACAGGTTTGGCCAAAAATTATTAACACCCAGCAACCTCGTAATGAAGGACCAATGAGACATTTCTATGGGAGGTTCCGGTTACCACTGATGTTCTCTACCTCCTATTAAGCTATGTCCCTCTCATGATGCAACACCCTGTATAAGTGAAATCAGCTCAAGGAGCGGTGAAAATTTAAATGCTTTACCGGAATTTCTAAAACAGAGCACATTGAATGAACAGAACGGAAATACAGAGCAATACACGTAATAATATGACAATCTGTTATAACTGAGGAAATTTTAGTTTGAAGTACAAATTAGGAAAACCTGAATTTTACAGGTGTCGATAATGTTTTGGGGTCAGAACAGTATTATATCTAAAACGCGTAATTTTGCAAGGCTCGAATAATAACTATTGCTCTAATAGGGAGTATTACCGCTGTGGTACTTTATATAATGTAGCAAACTAAAATTTTTAATCCCATGACTTCCACATTTCAACGTACATCCACAGCTATGCACGCACGTTGCAGATATATTGTTTTATCAATTCCTTGACGATATTAAGATTAAATAAATACAGAGATTCTACATGAGTATTACATTTAGTAACAAAGGTTCGTGATTGCATCACAGATATTTTTACCTGAAATGCATTTTTCTGGTAAACCAAGTACTTGGGTTTAAAGTAAACAGAAGTCAAAGGACAAGTTTTAATATAAAACCGTTATAGTCTATCTCAAAAGCGAGTGGTGAGATAGCTGTAGGCATCATAGGTAAACGTTTGAGAAAGTAAAAAGAATGAAATCATACAAGTAACGAATGAAATTATTTTTATATGGGGCATTGTGTTCCTTGTGTTGAATTCATCACATCAGTGAGAACTAGCTCTATTGTCGGTTTCAACATGACAAATATAAAGTAATGCATAATGTTTTCTGTGGAATAGTATTTATATTTAACATCAACATGCGTATGCTCTTTGAGCGAAAAATTAACATAATATTAAATAAATTTGGGATACATTCCACTGGCCGAAATTATTTTAGTTTAGTCCCGAGTTTCATAATTTCTTTTATAATCAAGTTAGTACAATTTATTCAAATTTACATATGTTTTTTGGCAATTAAAACCGCAATGACCCTAGTTAATTTCGAATGCTTTACCAATTCAAGTGAAAATTAGAACATATTAGTATATTAGGCAAAAATTAAACTGTATATTTTGACAGTATAAAGTCCAACATTGAGTACACGAATAAATTAAATTCAAATATAAAGGGGAGCAATTCAAATGACCTTAAATTATATTCTATACACGGGGAGTTAGGGTAGTAAACCCCGTAAAGCCAAACATTTCATTGAACATAGAAGTACAAAATTATTGAGAAATTTGGCAACTATAATTCAAACGATTTGTTGATTGTCAAGATTGCATAATGAATTATAAAATTCTGATTATAGACTATTAATAATATTCATTTCTGGTTATGAGATTTTTCTACAAAATTCATTACGAACATTGGTATTTGGTTATAATACAGGCAGGGTCCGACGGACTAAAGTATTCATATTCAAAATTAATTCATGTCATAATATAATGAGATATGAATTCAATTGAAGTCGCTATGCTTTCGCAGTTGTCAAAGCGTTTTCCAGAAATGTCAGTTTCGCTGTTAATATGGAGCATTGGTTAAATATTCAACATTCTTTTGCTATTCTGTTGTAATCACCCAGCGTTTATTTCTTTACCACTTTCATTTAAATCCACGAGATCCAGTTTCTAGTCTAATAACAATTAGAAAGTAGGTACACAAGTTACAAGTACTGTTTCATGTGCAAGAGAAAAACCAAAATGAAGAACTCGTTCTGTATGCCCACTTAAAAATGCTGAAAGGATAAGAGCAGCTGCGCTGCGAAGTCCTAAACGATCTGCACAACAACAAACATCAGCAATTACTTAGACTGTAAGTCATCCCTACAAAATTCAAGTCGCATAAAAATTTCTGCCTCAATATTTGGGAACACGCCTTGGTTTTTGCGAACGTTTCGAAGGGCTATTTGCTGAAAACCCGAATATCGTCGATTGATTGCTGATGTCATATGAAGCTCATTTTCATCTTTTCGTATATGTTAACAAGCAGAACTTTTGCTACTGGGCGACGGAAAATCCTCTGTAATTGCATGAAGTACCACTTCATAGCAAAAATTTACTGCGTGATGTACAGTATTAGCCTTTGGAATTTTTGGGCCGTTCTTTAAGAAAAATAAATAATGACTTGGCGGTTACTGTTACATCACAACGATATCAACTGGTATTGCGTAATTTGAACAACATTTTCGTAATGTTTGTGTGCTTATTTGGAGAACATGGTCCCAGCAGAACGGAGCAACTTCCCCCATAACTAGGGATTACTTATATGACAATTTTGCGAAGAATATTTCCTAGTCATGTCAGTTCGAAATTTTTGGGCATAAGCTGGCCGGCACGGTCACTGGATTTCTCAGCTTGTGATTTCATTCCATGGGGTTACTTAAAGTCAAAAGTGTTTTCTAATTGACCGTAAACTTTGGAACAACTAAAATATAATATTCGTACAGAGATTAACGCAATCCCATTTGAAATGTTGGAGTGGATGTTGAAGAACATTCATGCTAGGTTTCAAGAGTGTCAGCAGCGAGGAGGATGTCATTTGACTGATATAATATTTAAAAAATAAAATATTCGTGTGTCCTGAAGAAACTTTTGTTTAATTTTCTAATAAAAATTTTGCCATTAATAAAAACAACGCAATTTAAAATGGACACTTCATTCTGCCGAAACCATTGCAACTGAATTGTTAATCAGGAGAAAAAATGTTACATGGCATAATGTCCATTTAACAACATTGTTAAAACAGCTGATATTTGTTTATGTTTAGCACGATTTGGTAGCAGCATCAGTCTTCTCCTTAAAATTAATTTTATTTTTATTTTTTTCTCTACTTTAAATTTCACTACACTTAACTTTTCATATATTTTTTTCATTACTTAGTTCCGAAGATTTCCTCGTTTAGATCAAATACTTGCTCCCTGTATATGGAATTTCTGGTAGAAAATGTATTTTAGGTCACTCATTATTCACTCGCTTTCTCAACTTTGTTTGTTTATGTTTAGCACGATCTGGTAGCGCTATTTAGTTTTTGTAAGTGAGACTACTTCAATCTAGCAGAATTATGTGTATCACTGCTAAATATCTTCAAATTGTTTTATATAATTATTTCTAGATATAAAAATAACTCGCAAGTTATAGGACATTATTTTCAATTGATTGGGAAACGCACATTGTGCACCTTGATTGGTGGCAATGAATCGATTTCCTTTCATAGGAAATAGTGGAACTGGACTGTCGTAGTAGATATATTTTTACTTTACTACACTTTTAATATTTTTGTAATAATTTATTCACTATGTGTTGGCTTATATATATCTTGTTAAATATAACTTAGTCCGAGTTTGTCGCCAAATTGATTGCAATAAGTCGTCACCAGGTGGAGCTGTTCGTAAGTTGCAGACACCTCGTGTCTGTAATATGATGACTATAGAAGGCCAGTGAAGTGTTGTTGTGAATTTGCCTATGTCGTACTTATGAGAGCTAACAACATCGAAACTAGTCTAAGGCTGGCGATGCACAGCAGCACTGCACTGAAAATCTGCCTGCTGGGGGCTCATTACAATCAGATTTTATTTTGCGTTTTCCGATTGAAGACGTATTATGTCGCAAGTTACAGGACGACATTATTTCCAATTGATTTAGAAACGCACATTGTGCACCTTGATCGGTGGCAATGAGTCGATTTCCTTTCATAGGAAATAGTGAAACTGAACTGTCGTAGTAGGTATATTTTTACTTTACTACAATTTTATTATTTTTGTAATAAAAATAATTATATAAAACAGAGTTCCTAAGATACTAGGAACTCAATCATGTATTTTTAACACTAATTTTTGTAATATATATCTCGGTTACAGCACCACAGATATCCAATTTTCGATACCATGCCTGTGAAACATTTATTTTCATTTAAATTTTATTTTTCACTTTATTTACTTTTGATATGTAGTTTTGTTCCTTACCTCTGAAACTTTTTCATACACATGTGTTTTACATGGTGTTTCACCTAAAACTACACAGGTCTATATCTTTCAAACCAAGAAAATATTTGAACTTCGCAAAACGTGTTATGAAGTGGCACTTATATGCGATTATTTATGATACAAATAATGGCGTCGTTTGTAAATAATGGCATCGTTTGTTGCAGTTTGGGTGTCGCGACGCTAAGAATATAACTATCAATGGAAGCACTAGCGTATAGTATTTTTAATTCTGAACAATTTATATAGAATACATTTTTCCACTTAATTGCGTACTTTTTGAGTTATTTCATTTCATACCTTTAAAGTTAAATTTCACTTGTTAGTTAAACAAATCTAGTTGGTATGTATTAGCAAGCTATAAAATTCATGTAACGTTCAATAACAAATATAATCTAGTGATTCAATATGTCAGAATCGTTTCTGTCAGCGTGATTAAAGTAAATATTAAGTTTTCATTTTTCTCTACAAAGTGCAATGGTTCAGTTTACAAATAAAGAAAATTTTTATATGATATGCATTTAAGGGGAAAGTGGAAGAAATTCACGCCTAGCAGAAACATTATACTCCTATCGTTATCCAGGTAGACCTTAACCTTCATATAAAACCTTTTTAAATTTACGTAACAATTTAATTATGTTTGGTAGCTTTACAAAATTTAAAAGAAATTTCACAAAACCAATACGAAACGATCAAAATACTGCAGAAATTTTGCAAATAGTAAATGATAATCCAAATATATCTATACGAGGAATTCATAGGGAAGTTGGAATTTCAATTTCTTCTTGCCACAGAATTCTTAGAGACAACAAGTATTATCCCTACAAAATTCACCTTATTTATCAATTACGTCTTACTGATTATGAACAAAGGATACATTTTATTAACAGATTTCCAGTAGAGTGCGAAGAAAGTGATTCGTTCCTTAAACATATTTTATGGAGTAATGAAAGTCGCTTTCATAACATTATTATTATTATTATTATTAGCCGTTACTCGAGTCCGAGTATAAAAATGTTACAGTCGATAAATTGTGTACAATAAAAAACAGGTAAAAGGTGTAGTCTATTGTAATTCCCATTCATCTACGGTGCACACGACTATGGCTATAGAGGCCAATTCGGGAGAGCACATGTCGACCGCAGTCAGGACAAACATAGACCTGGTTAGGTCTTGGATTCGGCCTTCTTGCAGCAACATTTCCTTGATAGCTGGCCACGACCCCTCGCCATTCAGTTCTGTCCGCTGCAAGTTGTTCCCATTGCTCGTCTGGAATACCGCAGGATTTTAGATTTTCATGGAGAACGTCTTTGAACCTCTTTCGTTGACCGCCACGCCTTCTTCTACCGCTTAGCAATTCACCATAAAGTGTACATTTAGGAAGGCGGTTATCATGCATACGATGAACGTGACCTGCCCATCTTAGGCGTGCTCTTGAAATAAGCACCTCAATTGGAAGGCTGTTTGCTCTCCTGAGTACTTCCACGTTTGATATGTGATGGAACCAACGGATTTTCATCATACTTCTGAGGTGTCTTTGCTGAAAACGTTCTAATTCTTTCACATGACGATGGTAAGTGACCCAGCTTTCACATCCATATAGCAGTGTGGGAATGACAACTGCTCTATAGACAGCCATTTTCGTTGACAAAGCAAGGTCGTGGTTGTCAAATACTCTCTCTCTAAGTCCCCAGAGTGCTCTAGATGCAGCGTTAATTCTATTGCGAATCTCGCTGTCAATGTTTGCTTTGTCATTAACAACGTTGCCTAAGTAATTGTAATGAACAAGTAATTGAACAATGGTTCATAACAATGGTCTTGTAAATAAGCATATTTGCCGCTACTGGCCCGATCAAAACCCAAGATGAATGCGAACAACAAGAAATCAATCAATTTTTGGTGTAAATGTGTGGTGTGGCATATTAAACGGCGCTATAATAGGACCTTACTTGTATGATGGTATTTTGACTAGGCAAAGATATCTAAATTTATTTCGAAATGTTTTCCCGGACTTACTTAACGACGTTGCACTGAATATTCGACAGAACATGTGATTTCAGCAAGATGGAGCTGCGCCTCATAACTTTTCTTGGATAGGGACAAATGGACCAATTAAATGACCAGCACGGTCACCAGATTTAACCCCTCTAGATTTTTCTTACGGGGTTACCTAAAAAATGAAGTTTATAAAGAACCCATAAACAATATGGCGCAGTTGGTTAATAGGATTTACGCTAGTTGTGGTGCTATTATTATCCGCCACACTTTATTAGCTGCGACGGATACTGAACTAAGAAGTTGATATAGTATGTGCGTGAAAGTATTAGTCGAGGTCAGGAGACGGAAGGGGTACCTTTTTTGCCAGAGCGCCAATCTAGTGATCCCCCTGTTTTCGAGGTCGCTGAATACGGTGGTGGGGGTCCCACAATTTTTTTTTTCGGCAACCCCTTCAAAGTGATATTTTTTTGTGGAAAACATTGATATTTTACAGGAGGTGTTTCTGTGAGGAAGGTGGCAGGTGACCAAGGTGGTTTTTACCCTTAAAAGGGGTGAAAATATTTTTTTTGGGGGAAGAATAATATTTTGTAGAAGGCGTTTCATCCAGAAAGGTGGTTCCCACCCCTTCGATGGATGAAAACAACCCCCGGGGTTGTTTATACAATCCTTGTCACCTGTCACCTTCCTTAAAGAAACACCTCCTACAAAATATTATTTTTTCCCAAGAAAAAAATTTTTCCACCTTTTTGAAGGATGACAACACCCCTGGGGATGGTTACACAACCACAACCGTGGCCACCTGCCACCTTCCTCACAGAAACACCTCCTGTATAACATCAATTTTTTTTCCACAAAATAAATTTCAATTTTCCAACCCCCTAGAGGGCTGGAAGCCTGGTGTATAGGTGTCTGAGGTCAAATCCCTCGAGGGACTTTCCGCTCTACTCGAGAGAATAACAGTTAGTCGAAAAACTGGGGAAAATATACGGGTTCACAGAAAAGGGCCAATTTGAAGGGGTTGCCGAGGAAACAAAGTTGTGGGACCCCCACCATTCTTTTCAGCGACCTCGAAATCGGGGAGGTCTCTAGATTGGCGTCCTGGTAAAAAAAGCAAAAACGCTAAAAAATCCCGACTCCTGACCTCGACTATATCTGTTTTTCGTTTAGTTATTGTTTCCTTTATGTTGTCGATTTATTCATGTATTGATTGTTGATTTTGAATTGAAATTATGTGTTCGTTTTAAATGAATGAATGAATGATATTTTTTTATTAAAATAATTGTCCTTTGGTATGTTCGTTATTTAATGTTACAGCTTGCTAATACATACCAACTAGATTTGTTTAACTAACTCAAAAAGTACGCAGTTAAGTGGAAAAATGTATTCTATATAAATAGTTAAATAGTTTAGAATTAAAAATACTATACAGATATTGCAATTTTAAGGTTGACGCCATCGAAAGTTCTTTCCTTAGCGTCGCTACGCCTAAACTGCAACAAACGACACCATTATTTATATAATAAATAATTGCGTATAAGTGTCACTTCATAACTCTTCTTGCGGATTTCAAATATTTTCGTTGGTTTGGAAGATATTGACCTGTGTAGTTTTAGATGAAACACCCTGTATAATGTATTTTATATAATGTAATGTATTTACAAGATCTTTTCAATACAGTTTGTAAACAATTTACTTTATTACGACGGTTCGTATTTTTGGTTATGTATGCAAAGTAACTATCTACTCTGTGGTATGCAATTTAATGTCAAACTATTATTGATTAAAGATTCCTTTTATCCATTATATGTCTTTCGGTAATTTAATTGTGAACAGATGGCGAGACTCGTATAATATTACAGCAGTTTTCATTTTGTTTAGAAAAATATATTTTTATATTGTATATGTTTGTATATTGGTGCCGTATTCTAAATTGTAATATAAAAAAGTTTCCCTAATTAGTTAAAACTGCGTAGTGACCATTTGCATTTCGAATCTGATCTGATTGACACCGCGAACTTTCGCCTGTGAGATCAACAAGTAATTAATATTACAATTCATATCCACATGTCTTTGTGTTTAAATTGTATTTATTAATCATTTTAATTTCAACAATTTTCAATTATTTTATGAATTCATTTTCATTTTTTAAATAAATTGAATTCAATTTCTTCAATTCAATAAGTAACTAAAATACTACATGCAACCACATGGTAATGAAATATTCTTTTCTATTTCACTTGGCAATTTAGTTACACAATCAGCAAAATAAAAATTAAACGGTTCACATATTATATTTTCAGGTTACGATTATTTGTATTCGAAATCAAAATTCTATAAAGGCAATGGAAGACAAAATGCAAATTGTGCAAAGTGGTATAATGGAATAAATAATGTGTTTTACTTTTAAGGATTTAGAATAAGACTATTTATATCAGTTTTATATAAATCCAAGTAAATCTTAGTAATTTTTGTATTTCAAAGTTTCAATCTAGATAAGCTGGATATTTATAAAAAAAACAAGAAAGGGAGGTTGTTATGTAAACAAATATGGAGGTTGAAAAAATGAATTTTTTTAGAAAATATTATTAAAGAGACAGTAAAAGATAGATGTATATGAAGGATATTAAAAGGAAAACAATTTAAAAGATTCTAAAGAAAACTATAAAGTATTGATTGGATTTCATATATAATTTGGAATAAACCAAGTGAATAATTTTATTGTGACAGAGACGTCAGAATATTTGTTAGGAGCATATGCTTTTGATCCCACGTTTTTAAAAAGTTGTGAAAGTTATACCACGTTTTACTTGCTTGCAGTTTATTTAGAGTTAATAAGAAATGCTAGATATTGTTTACTGGAGACGTTAAGTCAGATGTACAGTTGATTTAAAAAAAAAACTGGTACAACTCTTGTAATCAAAAATCTTAATAGTTTAGTTATGTGCATATGTCTGTAAATAGGGCTGGCCAGGCATGTCGAGAGGGGGGGTGGAGAAGAGGTGATTTACCCCGGGCCTGGGTTTTTTCGAGGAGACCGGTTTTCTTAGTGTTTTTAAACTTATCAAACCTTACTTTTTAATTTTATTCAAATGGAATTTTAAAAATTAGAAAATAACTTTTTCAAAACTTTTCAAGTCTGCCATATTATTGTTCAAAAAAATAATATTTGTTACGGATAATTCTACTAATGGTTGTAATTAAAATACTAACTGAATAATGATAATTCTATTTTTAAAATAAGAACACAAAAATACCACTTTAGTTAAAAAAAATATGTAAACAATGCAAATTGAACATAAAAATACAATAAAAAAAATAAAAAAAATGAACTTCAACTACGTAATACAGAATTAACTAATATTTTGTCATTGCTTCATTAGCGTCTAAAACTGCCTGAAGTCTTGCAGGCATGGACAAAATCAGATTTCTTGCAAGGTCAACTTATTGCGACAAGTTCTCCCAAGCTTCTTCAATTATCCCTTCCAATTCATGGGCATTATTTGGATGGTTATTTAATTTTCTTATATGTTTCACCATTAGTCCCCAAACATTTTCAATTGGAATTAAATCCGGACTTTTAGATGGCCACGGTATCAACTCTATGTTTTTATTGAGAAACCATTACCTGACATGATGGGTCGTGTGCTGACCCGCTATTCAATCAATAAAATACAATCCTCTTCCAGTTCTCATTTATTAAACCATCAACAACAACAACAATACTTTTTAACATCAATATTCAAATATACACCTCATGCTGACAGCCGTGTCTGAATTCCCTCATAGCTCTCTATTCTCAACTTTATCCACGCACTTACCTTAACGGTTTGTTTGTCAACCATTTATTCAGAGGATGATCGCACTGGTCTCCAGATCACTTCTTTTCTTTTTAGTTTCAATGGTTCCACCATTTTGAAGAGAGAAACCGATATTTCGATTGGTTCCTCAACTGGGCTTCCGCTAAAAAACCTGATCTCGAATTTGAAGTCCATGGTGTTGATGGCTGTTGGTCGAGAATCAACGATCGGTCCATAGGATCCGTGGTGACCTCAAAGTGTGCCCCGCCTGATGGAAAGATGTTTGTGGAAGTTGTAATTTTTTTAAGAATGCTAACATTTCGCGCAACTGTTTTTCCTTCTTTATCGACTAAGATTACTTCATTCCCGTTTCTCCGAATCACCTCATATTCGGTGTTACCAAAGTTGGGCGTCAACTTATGGGGAATATTATGATGTTTTTTAAAAGTACTTTATCTCCAAGTTGGATGTCATCTTCTTTGGCATTTCTTGCTTTATCTTCTCTCTCTTTCGCTTTTTGTTTTCTGACAAGATCCAGGTCACATGTTTCCTCATCTACTTGTTCGTTAACAATATCATCCAAGGATGGAATTTTATCTCGAATATTTCGCTTATATAGTAGTTCAGTTGGTGATTTTCCGGTAGTATCATGAGGCGTTCCATTATACATTAAGATGAAATTTTGTAATTCTTCTTTATAGTTTCTTCCATTGGCATGACTAATTTGCAATCTCTTCAAAATCGATTTATTCATATTTTCGACTTCTCCATTAGCTTGAGGCCAATAAGGTGGTGTTTGAATTAGTTCGATGGCGTTATTTTCACAGATTTGCCTAAATTCGGCGCTTATAAATTGTCTACCATTGTGGGCTCGAATTGATCGTGGAATACCTAGCCGGCAAAACATTTCCTTTAGGTGCCTATTTATGACTGAGGATGTTGTTGACTTTAGAAACCTAATTTCTTGATATCGAGAATAGTAGTCGATCACTACCAGAATTTGGTCCTGATTCGGTAACGGTCCCATTAGATCTAATGCTAAACATTGCCACGGTCCCATTGGAAATTTATGTCTAGATATTAAAGTTGTTAGGGGGTACCGTTCTCTGAGAATAGCTGTGTTAGGCTCTTCTCATATCCGCACAAATTCGAATGTCTCCTTTTGTTTTATATATCACCACAATTGGAGAGATCCAGGCGCTAGGTTCGTTCTCTCAATGATATCTCTTCGTAAAGCCTCCTCCAACTTTCGCTCTAATAATGTTTCCACTGCAATAGGTATTCTTCTCGGATTGGCTTCACTGATAAGTCTATTGCGAATTTCACTTTAACCCTTTTTGATTTTGAAAAAAATTGAAATGTCTTCTACCCTATTTAACGCCGTCACTTCCAGTTTTAAAATCCCCATCTGCTTTGCTGTGTCTCTGCCCAACAGTGATATGTCCCAATGCTCTACAACGTAGAATGAAGTAATCGTTTCGGGACCATCACAGATTCCAATGGGTGCTTGGAATTTGTGTTTTATATCTAGCGACACGCCTGAGGCGTAGGGTTTAAGCCATCTATCTGAATTCGACTGAATGTTCCAAATGGTAGCTTGATTTTGGATCAACAGGTTCCAGTCGTGTCCGTTTACGATATTAGCTTTGGAGCCTGAGTCTATTAACATAGTTAGCTGTACTCCGCCAATTTTGCATTTAACTAACTCGTCCCGATTATTCTCGATCTCTAATAACTGAGGTTCTTCGTTAACTTTGAAGCAGTCAAGTACCTCAATTTTGGCTGGATCTTGATCGTCTCCACCCCTGGCTTCTCCCGCTTCAACGTAGTTCACCTGATAATTTGGTTTTCTTCGCTTAACATCATATCTTGACGCCGGTTCACTTATCCTTTTGGATGATTTCGACTTACACTTGTATGCAAAGTGACCAAGAAATCCACATTTATTGCATTTAGACTTACGGGCTGGACAATCTACGTCTTTGCCAGCATGACCTGCCCTTCCACACCGTGAACATTCATTTTCTGATTTGTCATATTTATATCGTGATGTTATTTTGTTAACAATATTATTAAAGGAAGGTTCTGGGTTATCTCTGTTTTCATGATTCATTATAAAAGATTGATTGCTAATTTCTTCATGAACTCGACACAGTTCAATTATTTTATCTAATGTGCGTTCCTTCTGTAGGAGTTTCTTTTTTAATTCCCCAGAGGCCCAGTAATCGATCAACTTGTCTTTTAAATTAATTTCTATTGCTTCCTGGCTGGTGCTGTCAAATGTGCATCTTGTTGCCTGTTGACGTATTTTCATTAAGAATTTCTTAAAATTTTCACCATCTGCTACCTTAATATTTCTAAACTGATGGCGTTCAAATGTTGAATTTTGTTTTGGAGAAAAATTTTCGTTTAATTTATCTACCAATATTTTGAAAACATCATTTTCGTCATTACCATTATATTCCTCTACAGCACCTGGAGTGCTATATGCCACCTCTTGTAATTGTGGTCCCCCAAGATGCAATAGTTTATTCGTTTTCCTGACTTGATCCGTAATATGCTCCGCACTCAAATAAATCATGAACGATCGAACCTATTTTTCCCATTCTCCTCGTAATAGAGTATTATCTAAAGTGTCGCAAAGGAATGGATTCATCTCAGAGTTCGCCATATCCAAATCTAAAATTGTAACAATTAAATGTAATTAACCTCTGCTCATGTTTCTGAGCGATTATTTAATTTGAATTTATTTACAATTGAATGTATAACACCAGAGTTTCTTCTAGCACAATTGAATGTGCAACTACTTTCTATAAAAGTTTCTCTAAAAATCTTTTACACTCAATTTAATGTGTATCTGGTCCGTTTCCGATCATTTATTTACAATTTAACGTAATCCAATAGTATAACGAAAACGCCCAGATTTCCGCTAGGTGCAATTTAATATACAACCAGGTAATTATTATAATTATAAATACCTACATAATTTTATGTTTGTATAATATTTACAATTTAATGTATGTCAGATCATCCTCGTCGCCAATTGCGCTGACCCGCTATTCAATCAATAAAATACAATCCTCTTCCAGTTCTCATTTATTAAACCATCAACATCAACAACAATACTTTTTAACATCAATATTCAAATATACACCTCATGCTGACAGCCGTGTCAGAATTCCCTCATATCTCTCTATTCTCAACTATAAACACGCACTTGCCTTAACCGTTTGTTTGTCAACCATTTATTCAGAGGATGTTCGCACTGGTCTCCACTGGTCGTATGTATGGAGCAGTTGTCTTGTTGGAAAATAAAATTATTTTCCGGAAACACCTCTATTACTGACGGCAATATAATATTGTCTAATATTTCAACATATTTAATGAAATTGAGATGACCACCATTGTTCCAACATACACTTAACCCATTTAGGCTCATCCAAGCCCAGACATTGACTGAAAACCTTCGTAATATTTGTGGATCCAAAGTATATTTTTTGTCGTATCTAGTAGAAGGAGGCCTATTTACGCGAACATGTCCATCGTTACAGGATTTAAAAACCTTTTCGTCAGAAAAGACAACTTGTCCCCAGAAGTTTTCATCATTGATTATATAGTTCTGTGCAAAAATAATCCTACCCTGCTTCTTTTCTTCTGAAAGTTTGTATTTCTTAACCGCTGAACAACTCTTCAATTCGCTTCTTAGTTTTATTCTTCTGCAAGCAGTAGATACCGAAGCAGGGAAATTTGTCCCTGAAATTGCATTTACTGCAGTCTGAAAAGGGCTTTCTCTTAGGTAATTTATAAGGTTTTCATCTTCTTGATTATTGCTCTTTCTGGGCCTACCGAAACCAACTTTACGGGATACCGTTTGGTTAGTTTCCCATTATTTTTTAATAATCATTATCGTGGTTTTCTCACATTGCATTCAGCAGCAAGTTTTTTTATGGACCAACCATCTTCAATTTTAGAAACGAAGTTTTTGAATATCTGTTAGATGTCGAACCATTTTTAATAATGGTTGCGTTCATCACGGTGAGCGATTAGGTAGCGCTCACTGATCACATGCTTAAACTACGCTTTTTGCACTGTCCTCATTGGCTTCTTGCATAATGATACGTGATCGCTCAGTTAGCGCTACCGCGTGATGAACGCGACCAATGACGCCACTGATTACCATCAAAGTGACATTTGTAAGATTATTAATATCAATCAAAGAACGAATAATTTACATAGCTAAAAGAAAGTGTACCAGTTTTTTTTTTAAATCAACTGTTCATCCGAAGAAGAGGACAATCTAAGGTTTTATACGTACTTTTTGATATCTTGAACAAAAAAGAGAACTAGTGAAGTTATTAAATTTTAAGTAAATGTCTCGGGGCGAGCGTGGGTGCGTCTTTACTACGTACATACTTGGATATGCGATGTAAAGCAACGTAAGGTGCGGTTAGTAGTTGGATGGGTGACCGTTCCAACGAAGACCGCCGCGTCCTCGCCTCACACATCTTCCAACGGCTTGTATATCAGTGTATGCGTGGAAGCTATACAACCTTAGGCGAGGGTTGTATAGGGGATATACCATCCTTCGGAGGGGATGTAAAGCCGTCGGCCCCTTGTCTATTAAATGTTGGGCAAGTAAAAGATCCCTACTCTTCTGAAGGGAAGAAGTTCGGCAAAATTCCTGGTTGGGGGTTGTTCGTCTACGAACGTCGGTGTTTGGCCTCAGTAGCGGAAATAGGCCGACGTTAAATAAATGTACAACAAAAAAAAAAGAAGTAAAAATCTCGAGCAAATAATAACAGTCTGGGGTAGTATTAGGTGTTCTTTAGGTTGCGTGTTGTTTAAATTTTCATATTAAAATTGTTATTTGGACAATTTGCATATTCCTCTGCTCTCACAAAATTTTCCTTTCAGGTTAAAATCATCAAGGAGCAATAATTATAGGTTTAGTTATTATAAATTATTTATTTAACATAAAAATTCGTAAACTGACCCCTGCGAAGAGTATGCACTCATGTTCAACAAAGGTTATGTTATGTATAACACAATAACAACAGAAGGTACATAGCATAACAATATATATATAATATATTTTATCATTCATCTTATTAATTATTTATTTTCCTTGCCACAAATTTCAGTCTTGTCTATAGGAGACTGGTTTTAAGGGAAAAAGAGACAACTAATTAGTCTCTATAGATGGTGCACAAATAACATCAATTTTTCGTTATCTCCTTTTACCAAATAAAACAAAATTGGTCTTATATGTCACGCACACAAAAGAGTAAGTGTCACATCCCTTGGAAGCTCTCAGAATCCACGACTCTTTGCTCCGACTAAAACCAGCTAGCCGTTCGCATATGTTGCGTCGTTTATTTACGAAAATAAACAAAAAGGGGATAAACAGGTAACAAAAAGTAAAGCAATATAAACTTCGGTAACTTCGTTTTCGTTAAGCTCCGAAATAATAAATCAATATTAAACCACAAGAAAATGTAAATTAATAGAATTCTTTTATTATCAACTATTCACCAGTGTTAGTATATTGCTCATAATGATTAACATTTCATAATAAATTTCAAAATTTCCACACTTAGGGGTTTAAACAGCCTCAATATTAGATAGAAAAATACGAATTTGATCCGTTGTTATAAGATCTAAAGGATTGAAATCCAGCAATCAAGCAGGCCAGTGATGAGAAACATTTTGCCTATCTACTTATTTTCGAAAATATTGTACAGAAACTTCAGTACTATATGAGTGGCATGAGCTAATGCCCCAACATGCAAATATCACACCGATACGAGTTTGATGCCCAGTGAAGGCCCTTTAAGAGAAAACAGACGATGTACGCAGCTAATTTAATTCAATGATTGGAGATTAGTCGTTTCTCATTGTGTATTCCCAAATAATCCTTCATTGGAATCTGGTACATACGATTAGATTTGATACTAATTGTTTTTTTCTTTGCGTGAAGGTCGCTATAGCTGCGTTTACCTTAATTTCATATTTCTTGTGATATACCAAGGCACAAGCCAATAATTGACTTTCAACTGTAGATAGTTGCTTGGGCATCGCGACTAATTTATTGTTCCTCGCTCCTTCGCCATAATATAGAAAGAATTGTAGCAAACCTCATTCTTGCAACATGCGTTTCACCCCAAGCAAGATTCTGACGTCGAACTAAAGTTGGGGTTTCAAACGGAAAGTCGGTGTGTAATGTACGGACAACGTCGTACCAAACCAAATTTGCCATAATTTGATCAATAAAGTGTGGGTTGCCTCGACGATGGAGACCGAGCTGTAATCGTTGGAACAGGTTGAAAATGCTTGGCTAAACCCGACTTTGTGAAAGACAGTATTATAGAACCAAAAATACCAGATTGATTTTCAAAGGGGAACGTATAGACGATCTCAAAACAGTAAAAGTTGTACCAGGTAAACCATCTAATATTAGTTCCTCATATCAACCTAAATCCTTAATGTCATGCATCCTAAGAACACTCGAGAAAACTATTAAATTTAGGATGGAATGGTGGATAAATATAAATAATCTTGAAGCTGACTGACAGTATGGGTTTAAGAAAAATCTTCGTACACAGCAAAATAAGAGTTCTGCCAAAAAAAGCTTTGAAAACGGAAAGAGATTACTTTCCGAAACGTCAGCAAAATACATTATCTCTATGTTTATTCCGATTTATATTATTTGCAAAACATAACCTCTGACTATTCCTTTGGCGTAAACATCACGGGCGCAGAGGCTTTTTTCCAATAATTCTATTATTTTCTAGATTCGGTGATTTGTTTTGAAGAGGATAATAACACATGTGGTAGAAAACCCAAATAATAGGAAAGAATATTCATAGAATGCCACAAATAACTTTCAGACAATGTAGTAACTAATTCTATAGATTTCATTTACATATGATTTATTAAAAATAAGGATGAGCAGCGTCAGAAGAGCGACTTCCTTTACAAAAGCTTTGAATATTTACAGTGACAATTTCTTAGAAACATATTTTAAAATGCCAGGAGCTAATATTGGGCCACTATTACAGTATCTTCTGGGTTTCCTAACTCCTTAGCTTATTACAAAATTAGTTACAATGTGTAAAAATAGCAGAAAGTCACAGCTAATGAAAATTTTCCAAAAAATGACAATTTCTTCATCACCCCAATTTGATTTTTTGGTCGTAAAACTCACACATCATGAGTATTTATATGGTAAGGTTTACAGAGAACACAGTTAAAATTTTCGCATAACTTGTTCCATTCCCCCTTTGTAAATGGAAATAATAATGTATAAAAAGAAAACTAAAAATGAAGCTCTTAGTAAAATGTAAAAGAAAAGAATGAATAATGTTTTTTTTTATTCATACGATCTCAGCTCAAGTTGTGGCAGAAAATGAAAATGATGTGGAATTTTTATGTGAAAAAAGAACCTGGGTGCGCTACGTGTTTTACTATAACTGACTAACATCGTTGCCCAATATTATTTTTACTCGGTTTTCTTTAACTCACAATGTGTGTAATGTTAATGTTCAAATGTTGCGTCCTTTATTTAACATAGTTCATGATATAATCAATTGATGGAATTTTGTGCAGAGTTACTAAGATCAGATGACAATACAGTATTCCATCGTTCTATTGCAAATATCTGCACGTAGGGGGTGCGGGGGTGAAAATTAAAAAATCTGCAAAAGGAAGGAGCGAAAAATCAAAACAAGTCGTTAAAAGACGAATTTTTATTGAGCAATATCTGGGGTGCATACACCCCAAAAAGTATGACTAAAAAGTAGAAACTAAGAAAATTTAAGACAATTTTAAAAAACTCGCTTTTCTGTAAAAACTCGAACTAAAAAGTAAAAAATAAAAAATGCTAATGTACAAATGCAAGAAAAGCAAAACGTGCGCACTTTATATGTAAGTATATGTATCATCTTTATGTACACATGACTGAAGGCACTATATATACAACGACTCCGCTCCTTTCACACAATCATGCGTACAATCATACAAAGTGCGCACACTTTGCTTTTCTTGCGTTCGTACATTAGTATTTTTTATTTTTTACTTTTAGTACAACTTTTTAGAGAAAAGCCAGTTTAAAAATTTTTTTTTTACTTTTTTATTTCATTTAAGTACAATTTCAATAAACGAATATTTGTAGTTTTTTTTAATGTAAATTTTAGTTTGTTAAATCTGTCTTAACCGAACATGAATTATAAAATATTTATTTTTCAGATGCCCCTAGTTTAATTTAATAATTTTATAAAAAGTATACTTTTTAATTAAAAAGTATAATTAATAATTTAATATAATATGAGTAATTACTCATACCAATTTTTAAACTCTTTCGCCAACAGTTTCTCTCTCTCTCTCTCTCTCTCTGCATTTTCAATGGGGAAGTAGTCATGCTCAAACTGATACTAAAGGAATAAATAATTATAAAATTATTTAAAAGTCACCAACCACGGCTTTTCTCTTTGGATTTCCTGGGATATTAATCATGCCTTTTTAGGAATATAATATATTTTCCACTTTTCTTCAGTTTTTATTCGGCTATTTTCCTGATATTTGAGTTAATCAACTTAGAAATTTCATCTAGGTGCGACAACATACAGCAGATGACAGAAGGCAGAGAGAAATTTTTTAAAACTTTTTTTTGGATTCAGGCAATAAACCACAATTTCACAAAGACGCGAAATCTAATTCATGCGCGAATAAAGTGCTTTCTTTATATGCAATTGGTAAAATAAAAACATTATTTGACAAAATTTAGTATACATCAATAATAAATAGTGACAAATATATAAATACTAATAACTATAATAATGTTGACTGAAAGGCCAGATATGTTAGTAATTAGGAATCATTATAAACTATGTATATACTCACTTTATAATCTTCTTTATATAAATATTATATGTGTTCAGTTTAATAACTGGACCATGATATTTCACACATAATATAGTTTTTTAGTTCAGTAAATAGAAAGAAGAAAATATATACTAAAATTATATTTTGAGCGAATAATTTGAATGCAAATATATTCATGAATTAATAGTAAGCGTGCTGTATCATATTGTGTAGTTACGTATGAATAATACGAACCCTTCAGATTGGGTCTTGGAATATAGTTTCATAACATTAAAATGGCTGGCGGTGATACAAGTGATAATTACCGACTACACAGGAGCTAGGATTTAATCAGATAACCTTGCGAATTGCCCAACTAAAGGCATATCTCGATCTTTAGCTTGAATACCCAACGAGTATTTTAGTTCTGACGGCAAGAATTACTAATCTGTATAGAACGGGATTCATACTCCCGTATATTTCAATATTTCTATCACATATAAATATTGAAGTAATAATGTCCAATTTGAGGAATATAAATAGTTTTATTTGTTTGAACATATTTTTGAATTCTTGTTTTAAAAGTCTCTTTAGTAACTAACCGTTCTTGGAAAATATCAATACCTAGTGTCTCAAATAATGTAACTTTATTCGTTGTATAATCTTTGTCATTTTTGAAATTTTTACGATATTGATATTTATAAATTATTTCATTTTAATTATAAATTGTCTAGATTATTTTTGTTTATCTTTCATCTAAACTTAGAGCACTTCTGTGACTGGTGATGATCGCCACTGCGATACAATTATCAGTTCGCCACTGACAAAGAACGTGTGAATAATCTGTGCGACAAAAGCAAAAGTTAAATATTGATATGATTATGAAACTAAACAATCAACCTTAATTAGCGCCGTGTAAACTCGCCTATAAAATAGCTAAATGTAAAAAATTATATGCTACTGAGGACCAACTGATAAGTAAAATGTTACAATTCATATAATGTGAATAAAATAGCCATATTCTTGTATGATGAGTGCCGCAGAAATATAGAACACTTTCACAAGAGTCTCTTTTTAATAAAGTTGACCTACTTAGTGATTATATTTAAAAGCTCTTCAGCTCTTCTCAGCGAAACTCGATTTTTGGAGGAAGGCTCTCTCACAGAAAAGTACTACACCTTCTATTGGAAAGGTCTTCCCACCAATTCAAGAAGACAACATGGAGTAGGATTTACCGTTCGGAATCAACTTGTATCCAACTTAACACAAGTACCACAAGGCCTATCCGAGCGTCTAATGCTGCTACGCTATGAGCTATCAGATGGCAACGCGGTAAATCTAATAAGCGCCTACGCTCTGGATGCAAGTCACGAAACCAAGGAAAGCTTCTATCAACAGCTGGAAGAAACCCTCTGTAGAATACCTAAAACAGAACGACTCGTTATTCTTGGCGATTTTAACGCTAGAGTAGGGAGAGATGCAGACACCTGGCCAGGCATCATAGGCAAGAACATGATCTAGTTATAACAAACACCATTTTCCGACAAAAGGATAAATTTAAAGGCACCTGGCGTCACCCCAGATCAGGTCACTGGCATCTACTGGACTATGTTATCGTACGTAGGAGGCATCTCAAGGACGTCCAAATTACAAAGGCGCGCATTGATAGCGAATGTTGGACCGATCATCGTCCTGTTGTCTCTAAAATGAAAATTGTTATGAGACCCAAACACCGAAGAACTCAAGTAAAACGTAGACTCCTCAGTCTCTGTATTAGTAAATTGCGTGACCAACAAACCGTCGAACAGCTAAAGCAAACAGTTCAAGAGAATTTGAGTGCACTAGAAGAAACCAATTCTGTAGATGTCGCTGCTACCTGGACACAAATTAAAGACAGTTTAAAAAGTGCGAGTGAGGAAATTCTTGGCACTGCAGCAAGTAAAAAACAGGAGGACTGGTTCAATGATAATGAAGCTTTTATACAAGAACTTCTTGACCGCAAACATATTGCCTTCCAAAACGCTATCAACCACCCCAACGACTCATCAAAAGCAGAAACTTTTACCCAATCTAAGTATGAAACGCAACGCGAAATCAGAAGAATAAAGAACGAGTGGTGGGCAAGCAAGGCCAGAGAAATTCAAAGGTACGCCGATTCACACGACTACAGGAATTTCTTTCAAGGAGTAAAAGCAGTGTACGGCCCCAGTCGGAAAAATATGTGCCCTATTAAAGATTTAAATGGAAATCTCCTCAAAGAAGACCAGGAAATAAGAGCCCGATGGAAG
Organism: Leptura quadrifasciata; assembly: GCA_963675555.1. Classification (NCBI taxonomy): domain Eukaryota; kingdom Metazoa; phylum Arthropoda; class Insecta; order Coleoptera; family Cerambycidae; genus Leptura; species Leptura quadrifasciata. The sequence goes on from OY776677.1 coordinate 54,524,842, forward strand.
GAACACTACTCTAACATTCTTAACCAGCAAAGTCAAGCCGATCACGATATTATAAATCTTATCCCTCAATATGGCACCTTCGAAGACTTAGATAAACCGCTAACAACGGAAGAGATCTTAACCGCCATTGGGCAGCTAAAAAATAACAAATCTCCCGGCGCCGACTCACTCCCAGCTGAGATCTTTAAAGCTGTGTCGTCAGAGCTCATACCCTACCTCAAAAAACTGTTTGATGTCGTGTGGGAAAGTGGTCAAGCTCCGCAGGAGTTTCGTGATACACTTTTAATCAACCTCTTCAAAAACAAAGGGAGCGCTGCGGACTGTGGAAATTACAGGGGTATAGCTCTCCTGGCTGTTGGAGGGAAGATACTCACTAAAGCGATGGCAAATAGGCTAACACCTGTTATGGAAAAGTTACATCCTGAAACACAGAGTGGCTTTAGACCAAACCGAGGCACATCGGATTTAATCTTCACACTTAAACAGCTTCAAGAAAAAGCACTCGAACATCAAGGAGAAATTCACATGGCCTTCATTGATTTAACCAAGGCGTTTGACTCGGTGGACAGGGAAGTGCTCTGGAAAATTATGTTCCGCTTAGGTATCCCTAGAAAATTTGTGGAAGTATGTCGCAGTCTACATACAAACAACAACGCCCAGGTTATGTATAATAATGAGGCAACCGAACCTTTCCAAACCTTCACTGGAGTTAGGCAGGGATGTGTCCTGGCACCCCTACTCGTTAATTTGTTTACAACTGCTCTAACAATTATTGTTGATAACAAACTGGCAGTCAGAGGAATAGGTCTCAGATACCGTTTTGATGGCGGTCTCTTTAACATAGGGCGCTTTAGAGCTTTCACGAAGACACGCACACGATTCATTTGTGATCTCCAGTATGCGGATGACTGTGCACTTTTACCCTCTACGCCGGAAGAGCTTCAAGAACTTTTAGATGTGTATGCCTAGAGCTATGATTCCTTGGGACTTAAAATCAACATTGGAAAGACTAAGATTATGTCAACTCCTCATCAAGTGAACCAAATAGACATTACACTTAACGGAAATTCTCTTGAAGTGGTGGATCAGTTCAATTACTTAGGCAACGTTGTTAATGACAACGCAAACACGGACAGCGAGATTCGCAATAGAATTAACGCTGCATCTAGAGCACTCTGGGGACTTAGAGAGAGAGTATTTGACAACCACGACCTTGCTTTGTCAACGAAAATGGCTGTCTACAGAGCAGTTGTCATTCCAACACTGCTATATGGATGTGAAAGCTGGGTCACTTACCGTCGTCATGTGAAAGAATTAGAACGTTTTCAGCAAAGACACCTCAGAAGTATGATGAAAATCCGTTGGTTCCATCACATATCAAACGTGGAAGTACTCAGGAGAGCAAACAGCCTTCCAATTGAGGTACTTATTTCAAGAGCACGCCTAAGATGGGCAGGTCACGTTCATCGTATGCATGATAACCGCCTTCCTAAATGTACACTTTATGGTGAATTGCTAAGCGGTAGAAGAAGGCGTGGCGGTCAACGAAAGAGGTTCAAAGGCGCTCTCCATGAAAATCTAAAATCCTGCGGTATTGCAGACGAGCAATGGGAACAACTTGCAGCGGACAGAACCGAATGGCGAGGGGTTGTGGCCAGCTATCAAGGAAATGTTGCTGCAAGAAGGCCGAATCCGAGACCTAATCAGGTGCTCCAGGAGGGGCTAACTTTCATCTATTAAGCCTTTGGTGAGTAGCGCCACCACTTACTCCAGCTAGGGGTGCAAAACCGAACCGGCAGCCCTAGTGCACCCGGGAGGGGAAAGCATTTTCCCCTCTGGTGTCGGTCGTGGGCCTGCTGGGCTAACCACCCACAGGCTCTAACCTTTGGTTCCGGCAGGCCGAAGAGAGGGCCCCCACGATCGACCCCGTTCGGATAGGGGTCAAGGACAAGGTGGTGGGGCCCAACCGGATAGACCGCCCGTTGACGACTTACGCAATGTTCATGGACGCTTTGAGTGGACGGATGAACTGAGGGATGAGCTTCTGCAGTGTTATGAAAGCAGTGAGCCCGCGCGAAGGGGGTACATGGCGCGGATGCATGCTCTGTGGTGTGAGAGGCTTCCAGAGCATAGCGCCTTCATGCCACAAAATCTGCGTGACTATGTATCCCACCTTCGTAGTAGGGGCTACGTGAGGGCTGCTCCTGGACCGGTGAATGAGGCGGCGGAAGAGCCGCCACATTCACCGGTTGAGGACGTAGCTCTCCTCGTTCCGCCAATACCAGAGGGCCTCAGTACCAGAAGGGGGTTACACCATCTGAAAACCCCCGGGTCACAAGACCTGGCTAGAGTGGACGCTGAACTTCGTACAGCGCTACCGGAAGATGCTGACATCTGGCACATAAATTGTGCCGTGTATGCCGCTGCTCAACGCTCATCTCAGGTGGAGAGGCGAAATACCTCTTCCCCACAGGAGAGAGCGCAGCGGCGCATACAAAAGATGGAGGCAAAAATCCGGTCGGCGAGACAACACGCATCCCGTGTCCAATGTGTGATGGACTACATGGCGGCCAATAGGCCTTTCACGCCTAAAGTTCGACGTATAGCCGCCAATTTAAGACGCGCCCATCACACACTCAACGGGGCAGTGCTACAAACCACCAAACAGCACTGCCTCGATAGGATACGGATGCTAGTGGCTTGCAAAAAGTCACTAGTGAGGCGGGCGAGGGGGCTGGCGGAAAATAACCTTTTTCGCCAAAAGCCTTCGCGCCTATTCGAACCGCCTCAGCGTGTTGCCGACAATCCACCGACCGTCGATCAGGTGGAAATTTTCTGGAAAACGTTGTACGAACAGAGGCTTCCGCTCAACAGAGACTCTCCGGCCCTGGCACACTTTGAAGCCTTTTGCCAAAGGCTTCATCTACAACAGGAGGTGTGCCAACCAATAACCCCAGAAGAGGTTCGAAGAGCTCTTGAAGGCTCTAAGAATTTTGCTGCTCCAGGTCCCGATGGGATTAATAACTTTTGGTGGAAAAAGTTAACCAGTACCCACCACCATTTGGCCAGAATTTTTAATTCTTGGCTAAATGGGGAGCAGCAAATTCCTTCTTGGGTTGTTGAGGGGCGGACAGTGCTGATCCCCAAGAACGGAGATTTGTCCAACCCAAAGAACTATAGGCCGATAACCTGTTTAAACGCATGTTACAAGGTGTTCACACGCATCTTGTACATGCGGGTACTCCAAGCAGTTAACCCAGTTTACGAACGGATATATGAGCAACGAGGGTCGAAGAGAGATGTCGCTGGCTGCAAGGAGAACTTGTTGATTGACAGATGTGTCACGCAGGACTCCGTGCAGTATAAGCGGAATCTCTCCATGGCCTGGATCGATTACCGCAAGGCATTTGACATGTCATCTCATGAGCTTATTGTACACTTGCTCCGATGTCTTGCGATCGCCGGTCCCGTAGTGAGATGCATTGAAGATCTGATGCCGCTCTGGAGGACTCGCTTTACCATAACATCTGGTAATGATAGAGTCCAAACAGAGCCGGTAACGTTCAAAAGGGGAGTATTTCAGGGAGATTCCCTCAGCCCCCTTTTGTTTTGCATCTCGCTACTGCCATTATCCGTCTCGCTCCGGAAAACCCGCGGTTACAACTGTGGTACCCCCGGCGACAGGAGGCATAAGGTCACCCATTTGTTTTATATGGATGACCTTAAACTTTATGCCTCCGGAGAAAGGGATCTCCAACAATCCCTTAGGGTGGTACAGGAGTACACGCAGGCTGTCGGTATGCAGTTCGGATTGGACAAATGTGCACTGGTCCATCTCAAGAGAGGACGATGTGGGGACTACGGCGAGGACGCGCAGCTCGTAGACGGAAGCATCCTACACCACCTAGATGCCGGAGAGTCGTACACTTACTTGGGTGTCGAGCAACGCTCCACCCAAGAAGTGGGTGTAGTGAAAAACGCTCTCCGCGGCAAGTAACAGCACCGACTCCGACAGATCTAGTCTTCAGAACTGTCGGGGAAGAACCTTCCGATCCTTCTCTACTCTTTCGGAGTAGTGAAGTGGACTAGAGAAGAGCTGCGTCAACTCGATGTAGTAACCCGCAAGAAGATGCATCTCAATAGGAGCTTGCATCCTAAATCGTCCGTTCCACGGTTATATCTCCCACGACATCGGGGAGGCCGTGGACTCTTGAGCTTGGAGAGTCTCCATAGCAGGACGGTTCTGGAGGGAGCATGTAAGGTCATCAGGAGTTCGGATCCCCTCCTCTGCATGGTCCGAGACCATGACAATGCAGAGGTAGGAGCTTTTCTCTTTAAGGCAGCACGGAGAGCAGCCGATGAACTTGGTCTCATCTTCGACGTGGAGCGGGTAAACCCCGACTCTGTCACCGAGTTGGAACCCGTTCGACTAAAAGCCCACATTAGAGCTGCAGAACACAACATCCTTCTGCAGCTCCATAAGGATAAGCCATTGCACGGGATCTTCTATAAAAATATAGAAGACCTCGGCTTATCCGAAAGGCTGACCTTCGCCTTCTTAAGGTCAGCTGGGCTGAAGTCTGAGACCGAGGGATTCATAATGGCTTGCCAGGATGGTGTATTTAACACTCTCGTCTATCGACGTCGTATCATGGGTATGGAGGTCCCTGATGTCAGCTGTAGGGCCTGCCGCAGGGCGCCGGAGACTGTAATGCACTTACTGTCGGCTTGCCCGACATACGCAGTCTCGGCCTATATTCATAGACACAACGCAGCATTACGAGTGCTTTACTATCATCTAAGGCACTCGTATGGGATAGACGAAACACCAGTGCTGCCTTACGTTTCGGGGGATATTGAGTCCGTTGTGGGGAATGAGAAGTGCCTAATTTATTGGAACTACTCGTTTCCCACCGTCAGGCAAATACAAGCCAACAAGCCTGACATAGTACTCCTTGACCACCAACTCAAGACAATGTATGTCGTGGAATTCTCAGCTCCCGCTGAGAGCAACATTGTTTTGAAAGAGGAGGAAAAACGGACAAAATATCGAGATTTGCTCTTCGAACTCCGCAGGCTTTATCCAGGCCATTCTGTTAAAATAGTGGTACTGATTATAGGAGCCCTCGGTGGAATGAGACAGACGCTGCTTTCAGAACTAAAGATCATACCGGCATGCCGAGATTCGGCAGAGATCTTAGCCGGCAGAATGCAGAAGGCTGTCATCCTCGGTTCATTACGTCTACTCAGGGCACACGATTCGCGGACCCGGTAGTCACTCACCCCACGGGCGTGGGGAGTGGCTATTGGTATTACCAGCTCCCCTCTGTGAGGGTCGGAACCACAGAGTAGGGTGATTGGTTTTTTGTAAAAAAAAAAAAAAAAAATTAAAAAATAATAATTTACTTAGTCTTCAACTTCATGTGGAAAATACCAATATGATTAATGCGAAAGAAAAGTTTAAGCCTTCCATAAAGAAATGCGTTATTGAAACAAAATAAAATTAAGTGAATTTTAAACTTCCTATGAGAAAAGAATTCCAGTGAAGCATAGAAAACCGTCACTTCTCAATCTTTATTTGTAACTGAGGTATACTTAGCAACAAAAAAGGCAATAACTGATTCAAAATCAAATAAGTATCAATCAATAGTCTGTAGGGTGTTTCCTACGTGATTTCGAAGATGAATGTGATTATTTCTTGGGCCATTTCAAAGAAGAATATTCTATGAACAAAGTCTTTATATAAGCTAGAAGTTTATATAATTCAGACATAATAACTTTAATCTAAAGGTGGATTTATAGGTGATCCAAAAGGATTCCCTAATAACTTTTTTCGAAGGCTGGTCCATCATATCAGGTATAATGAAAAAAAATTTTTGTTCTAGTCTTCGATATATTTTTAGCTACTGGGAAAAGATGCACAGGAGCAACTCACGTGACGGATTGAACCTCAGTTAGTGGCAAGTCAAGTTTTATAGGGATTTATTGCTATCATCCACGTTCCTGTCATAACATGCTGACATTTTAACTAGGATTGCGTTAATCTCTGTCCAAATTTTATATTTTAGTTGTTCCATAGTTTGTCGCCAATTAGAAAACACGCTTGACTTTAAGTAGCGTCATACATAAAAATATATCACAAGTTGAGAGATTCGATGGCCGTGCCGCCGGCCAGTCGATATTGTTACTTGTTTACAATCTCCAGTAAACACTCTGTACGTAGGTTTAAATAACTTGCAACAAGAATCTTCACAAACCACTGATTTATTAATCGCTTAATTTTACAAGAATTAATGCTTAACAATTATTACACAACTAATTATACTTTAATCTAACATAAATTCACTACATTAAGTCACAACTTGATACTGTTTCTTATTTCATCTTATCACTTGCTTGTCTAATATCAAACTATCCCCAGTGCGTTTAGATCCACTGTATTAATACCCGAATATAGTAGATTATTCTAGAATGTTCCGGCCTAACATTCGCGGCTTTTCTGGCGCCGTTCTCCAATTTCCTATGATTCCAGTGGAGTAGTCGTGCACATAAAAATATCCTCAAATTTCGAAATGACATGACCAGGAAACATCATAAAAGTGTCATAGAATCCCTAGAAGTGTGGGAAGTGGCTCCGCCCCGCTGAAACACCCAACCACATTAACATTATGAAGTTGTTCAAAGTTAAGCAATACCTGTTGATAACGTTCTGTTGTAACAGTAACCGTTAAGTCATTCTCCTCAGAGAAGAACGGCCCAAAAATTCCAAAGGTGGATATGGCACACTACACAGTAACCTTTTAGCTGTGAAGCGGTACATCATCCAATTGCATACGATTTTCCGCGGCCCAGTAGCGAAAGTTCTGTTTGCTAACATATCCAGAAAGATGAAAATGAGCTTCACCTGACATCAGCAAGCAATCGACGATATTCGTATATCGTAAGTAGCCTTGGGGCGAGCGTGGGTGCGTCTTTACTATTTACATACTTCGATATGCGATGTAAAGCAACGTTAGGCGTGGTTAGTAGTTGGATTGGTGACCGTTCCAACGAAGACCACGTCCTCGCCTCACCCATCTTCCAGCGGCTTGTATATCAGTGTATGCGCGGAAGCTATACAACCTTAGGCGAGGGTTGTATAGGAGATATACCATCCTTCGGAGGGGATGTAAAGCCGTCGGTCCCTTGTCTATTAAATGTTAGGCAAGTAAAAGATCCCTACTCTTCTTAAGGGAAGAGGTTCGGCAAAATTCCTGGTTGGGGGTAGCTCGTCTACAGGCGTCGGTGTTAGGCCTCAGTAGCAGAAATAGGCCGACGTTAAATAAATCTGTAAAAAAAAAAAATAAGTAGCCTTCGGAACGTTCTTAAAAATCAACGCATGTTCCAAAATCTTCAGGCAGAAGTTTTTGGACGACTTGAATTTTATAGGGATAGAAGTACAATTCTTTCAGAATGAGGTGAAAACTACGGATCGAAATATTGGGTGCTAATGCTAGTGGATTCTGTGAGTCGGAAAAATAGAAAAATATTTTCTAACGCAACGAAACTAGTTACCCCCCCCCCCGTTTTTGAGGATGCTGAACACGATAGCGGTGGTTTAAACTCTTTTTGAGTTGACCATCACCCCCAAACGGCCAAAAACAACCCGCAAAAGGGGTGAAACGCGAAAACACCGTCTTATATTGAGAAAAACTGCGTCACCCCCCGTTTTCGAGGATGCTGAGCACGATGGTGGTGGTATAGACTCTTTCTGAATTGACCGTCACCCCCAAACGGCCATAAACAACCCCCAAAAGGGGTGAAACGCGAACACACCGGCTCATACCGAGAAAAACTGCGTCACCTCCCGTTTTCGAGGATGCTGAACACGATGGTGGTGGTATAGACTCTTTCTGAATTGACCGTCACCCTCAAACGACCAATAACCACCCCCAAAAGGGGTGAAACCCGAACGCACCGCCTTATACCGAGAAAAACTGCGTCACCTCCCGTTTTCGAGTATGCTGGACATGATGGGGATTTTGGATCTTCTCCCCGAAGCAAAGCAACCCCTGAACCGGACAAAAACTACCCCGTGAGACCCTGCCTTATGAAGTGGATAAGAAAATTCCGATATAACAAAATGAATAACAAATCATTGAATACAAACCGGATGATGATTCCTCGTTTGTTGACTGATCTCTTACCCTAAAAAATAGGCGCATATATAGGGTCTGGTTAGGTTATTTGGTGATTTTCAGGCGGGGAAATCTGCTGTATGGAATCAGTGGTAAATTTCATATATTTTATTATATTCACTTATGAACATGTGTATTTGACGCATACAATTACTTACTTGCTATATATATATAAATTAATCAGATTCCTTGACGCATATAACTACATATCCACTATATATCCATACCATACATTTTTATTGACGCAGGGATGGGGTTGACTCGGAGAAATTCAAAAGCACCGGGGTTTTCGCGTTTCACCCCTTTTGCGGGTTGTTTTTGGCCGTTTGGGGGTGACGGTCAACTCAAAAAGAGTTTAAACCACCGCCATCGTGTTCAGCATCCTCGAAAACGGGGGGTAACTAGTTTCGTTGCGTTAGAAAATATTTTCTTTTTTCGAGGTCTTTTCCGACTCACAGAAGCCATTATGCTTGTCATGTGCAGCTGCTCTTAGTCTTTAAGTATTTTCAAGTGTGTGTACAGAACGTGTTCTTTTCTGGCACATGAAGGAGTACTGTGAAACTTGTATAACCACTTTTTAATTGTTATTCGACTAGAAACTGTATCTCGTGAATTTAAATGAAAGTGATGACGAAATAAACGACAACAGAATAGCTATTTTTTAAATAAGCATCAACCGCAAATTAACGTTGAATATTTGAACAACGGTTCATATTCACAGCCAAACTGACACTTCTATCTAACTATCTTAAATGTTCATTTATCGCGAAGGCATGGTGACTTGATTAGAATTTATATCTCATTATATTATGACATGAATTACTTCAATCTGCCGGACCAGCTATTTTAAATAATTCTACATGAGAGCGTAATTGGGTATGTAGTACTTTCTCAAAACATTTGGCCATTTCTTGTTGCTTGGATCGTTTTTTGTATTCGCACCTGATTTTATCATCCTAGGTTTTTGTTTATATTCTTTTAAAATTACTTCTGAAGAATATAACTTGTTAAGAGAACTATATCATAGTCAGTATTAACTGTTTCAGTAACTCTACTACTAAATTATCTCTTTGTTTAATTACATAATTAAATATAGTTCAAAAGAATCTTCTTATTCAATGAAGTCTTTTCCAAAGCATTGAAGAATGCTAGTCATTAGACAACCATTCCATATCCTTCATTAATTATTTATCTTAATTTTAGGTAAAAATAAAAAAACAATCAGGCCATTTACGTGATCGTCTGATTTAGTTAAAGTTAGAATTTCAAATACGTTGTGTTTGTAGTAACCCACGTTGTTACTAATTTCTTCACGTTCTTTTATGTTAAGTTTGATATGATTTGTTTTTATATTGTTATTTGATTTGACTATGATTCTAGGAAATTAAGGCACTTGGTTAATTGCAAAATTTTGTCGTATTGTTTATTAGTCGAAAATTATATTTAATCATTTATTTCATATTGATTCTCTTATTTCTATGAACTGACGTTGAAATTTTGTTTTTATTTTTGTTCGTGAAATTAATTTATTGCCATTTATTTAATTTATTTATTTGATTGGTTTATTTTAGAGAGCTTATTGAATTACTGAACTTCATGAAAGATAAAAGTTTAAAGAAACAGCTGTAACCGTTTTACTATGCATTAATATATATGTATATTGTAAATTTGTGGTAATATACTGCTATAATATTCCTTACCTTGAATATGTATGATAAGAAATTAAATAGCACATAAATTAATTTCAAATAACAAAACAGTAGTCGATTCTAGCGACATGCAAACTTAGCAATCAAAATACATGCTTCATGTAGAAGACGATGTAATTCAAATTTTTATTGGCATATAAAATCAAAAATTATAACAAAAACAACAAATTTAAAATTTAGTGTATTCAGCTTTCTATCATTGAGTCCAAAATTCGTATTATGTTTCCTTTCTTCTCGTCTGCTATTTTTAAACTTCTAATATATTTCCTTTCTTCTCAAACTGCTATTTTTCCTTCATCTACTTTCAATTCACTTTCCAAATCTCCTTACTATCTAAATCTTATTTCCAAATCAATTTATTTCAGAATCTCCTTGCTAATCATCTAAAAATCTCTTCCTTCACATTAATTAATCTCTTCTTAAAATTCTCAAAAATTGTCCGTGTTTTCAAAATAAGGATTGTTATCCTTCAAATCAAAAATTCTGTTCTCTTTCCAATTAATAATTTGTTATCCTTAGTTCCGTTTTTTTTCACAACTATCTTTTTTTTTTTTTAATAAAACACTCATTAAATGTCATTTTCAATAATTTTAAAACAATCGTACCAACATAAATTTACATTATCCCATCAATTGACACTGAGCATAACCTCAAATTGCCAGTCTGACATATCTACTAGACCGTCAAAATGACTTAACTTAAAATTGTCGGAAGTGACATAACTAATCATAAACATCAAACTAACAAAATGACATGACTATCAGAATTTACGATTAACGATTTTACAACTTTAATACTTCTGATAATAATACTTTCAAGCAAATAAACGTTATTATGAAATATTGAAGGTAGATATCATATCAGTACACACATTAAGAGTTTTACCTTGTATCACAGTCGTTGGAGAAAATAGTCAATATGAAGTAAAGCAATACAAATATTGTTAAGATAATTTGAAATATAGGAAAGTTTACGTCGCTTAGTAAAATGAACATACTGTAGATCATTCAAGGCAGCTATGTAAGTAACAAGATTCATGTTAGGCAATAGAATTTTGTTTAAATTAAACTGAGGCATTCGTCAATATAATAGTATAGAATAATAATTTCTTTTTAACATTCATTTAACGTCGGCCTATTTCCTCTCCTGAGGCCTAATACCGACACCTGTAGATGAGCTACCCCCAACCAGGAATTTTTGCCGAACCTCTTCTCTTTCGAAAATTAGGGATCCTTTATTTGCCTAACATTTAATAGACAACCGTCCAAAGGATGGTATGTCCACTACACAATCTTCGCCTAAGATTGAATAGCTTCCGCGCATACACTGATATTCAATCCGTCGGAAAATGTTAGACGAGGACGCAGTCTTCCTTGAAACGGTCACCCATTTAAGTAATAACTGCGCCTGACGTTGTTTACATCGCATATTGAAATATGTGCATAGCAAATACGCACTTACGCTCGCCCCATGACAATAGTAAATAACAAGCATAATGTCCACTCCAGGACTGTCGGCTTTAAGGTGTAAGTGAGAGTTTACACACTTACGTAAAATATCGCAGAATGCTGAGGAAATATTATTATGAATTATTTATAGTCAACAGTTTTCCACTTTATTAACTCTTTGAGTAGTTGTTTTTCTTAAATGTAGTTATTAATTATCTTAATATTTACAGTTATTGTAGCAGTTTGTTATGTTATGTATGTACAAAGTGGTACTTTAAATTGTTCAGTAAAATGTGTAGGAGTTAGTGTGCCTTTAAATCTCAAACGCGTTGTATAAAACTGATATATCGTATTACTTAAAAATGAAACACATTAAAATAATGTGATGAATATAAAGCAGACTGTTACTGGAATTGTTTTTCCATAATAGCCAGTTAGCTAAAAATAGTCCTATAAATTGGATTATACGTAAAATAAAAGCGAATTTGCCGCTTTGCAAATAACATAATCTGATAAGTCAAAAGATAATTATTTAGCTACTATATTTATTATAATTGGTCTGCAAATTGTCTTAAAATTCTAAAATGTTTAATTATACGGTATAATTTCTTAACTATTCTTAGATAGCCATAAATTATTAAACAGTTAATTTGCATCACATAGAATAACAGAATATTTTTATTCATAATAGAAGTAGAAATATAACTCTGTGGATATCTTATAAGATTCTCATATTGATACTTTACAGGGTGTAGTCTACAATTTTCCCAATTAATAATGTCGAACGATCGAGATTTTCTTTTATAATGACCCACGCAGCTGAGGGGAGATCGCCGGTCCTTAGCAAGATATTCTTGATGACCTGTTACCTTCCTAGAAAACAGCGCCGTAGAAATGTTTTATAAGTAAAGGGGAAAGTAAATGAAAGACAATTGAGATTGTATTTTATGCAGTTTCAGGTCTATCGCCGAATTCACAAGATGGTTTACAACCGAGATAAGAGTGGAAGGAAAAATTTTCGAATAAAGTAAATAAAATAATTGAAATTATATATTAAAATTAGAATCTTTTATCCCTGAATATAATACACAAGATAAAAAAAAGAATATGCGAATGGAAAATAACGAATGCTTTCGAAATAAATGAATGCATAACACAAATTAGATGTACTTATACTTAATCATTACGAATCAATCGAGAAAATTCATAATTCCTCGAATATGCAGGAAAATTGACGTACTTCAAAATATTAATTGGCTAAATCTGCAGCCCAACAATTTTTTGGTTCACCATGTATGGGAACAAAGTTTGGAATGTATAAAAAAAAATTGTTGCTAATTAAATTCCATAGGATTTAACAAAGGAAAAGCCAATATAATGCATTCTGTGAATCGGATGGAACCTCGAAAAATATGAATTTTTCTTAGCCTAACGAGATTATGTCCTCCCCTGTTTTCGAGGATGCTGAGCATGCAGGAAAATTGACGTACTTCAAAATATTAATTGGCTAAATCTGTAGCCCAACAATTTTTTGGTTCACCATGTATGGGAACAAAATTTGGAATGTATAAAAAAATTGTTGCAAATTAAATTCCATAGGATTTAATAAAGGAAAAGCCAATATAATGCATTCTGTGAATCGGATGGAACCTCGAAAAATATGAATTTTTCTTAGCCTAACGAGATTATGTCCTCCCCTGTTTTCGAGAATGCTGAGCATGATGGTGATGTCGCGACCTTTCCTCGACTCCCGCCAACCCCCCAAATGGCCAGAAACCACCCCTGAATGGGATAAACCGCGTATCCGTTGTTTCCTACCAGCCTGTGTTACCCCCGTTTTCGAGGATGCTGAGCACTATTGAACAATTGACCTAAAATTGCAATAGTTGAATTTATAGATTTTGTGTTAATATCGAAACCATGAAAAAATTTATTTTGTGTCTTTAAGTCTTCATTTACATTTGTAAAAGTTTACCTTTCGAAACATTACGCGCACAAGAGAAAAATCCGATTATTCGTACACTTAGGTAAGTATTCTTTTTCTTCCTTATTTACTAATATAAAAGATTTTTTTTCTTTTTAAATGATTGATTTTATTTGCTGTTTTCGAACTCTCTTAACAAATTTTGCTTTTGACTAATCACAATGTAGATACTGTAACAACCCACCCCCTATTTCTTACAGTCATTACGGATTTCGATAATGGAAAATTCGACAATAATTACAAGAGTTTTTAAATTTTTGAGACAACACAGGAGGAGGTAAAAATAACAAATCCAGTTTTGCACCCTACCTGCCCTCCCCCCCCCACCCCGGAACATTGTTACTTAAATTAAGAAAAAACGCAAATTTGTAATAATTTTTTGAAAAAAATTCCTAAGTTTATGCAAACTTTGGAGAACATTTCAATAATTATTAGACATCTTCTATCAAGTTTGCACCCAGCTACGATGGCTAGAACATTGCAAATAGTTGTTATACTTTGATATATTTTGTCGAAAAAAAAAATTGCGAAAGTTATGCAAATGATTGTTTATACGGCAGAATATGGTCACATACCCGCTTGTACTTTTGCATAATTTTTTTAATCCCGGACATTTTTTTCACAATATTTTTATCTGGCACAGCCGTGGCCGTGGTAAATAACAACTATTTGCAATGCTCCGGTTATCGTAGCTGGTTGCAAACTTGATAGAAGACAGTGGTGAGAGGTAAGTGAAATTGTAAGTCAATTGCTACTATACACTATAGATATCTCCATGGGCGTATAGCGACTTGCGATTCTGCAAGTACCTGAGAGCGGCGACCTTTCAGTCCTAGGTGGACTTAACCTACTGTTATAATATATGATTTGTAGGAAACGACTACTCAGCGGGCAAATACCCCGACCTGCATTGAATTACACCTTACAAATCATGAAAGAATGGTAACCAATATCATTTGTCAATTCCCTGACCAGACTTTCATAGTCATATGCCAAATGGGAGGTTTATATTACATATTGCACATAAGCCATACTGGAAGAAATTTTGAAACTAGATTTTAAGAACATTTGTTATCATTTTAGCAACAATAGAAGTTCCAACTTTGCTAATCAGTTTTTGCTAATGGGACACATTCCCAGTTAATAATTGTGTTAAAATATTACATACCACTCAGAACTGTCATAAACTAAATCCCATAGAAGCAATAAACGTTTATAAACAAAATAAAGAAAACAATATGCACTACTGAACTACTAGGGTATTCTGAATTATTTTACCTGCTAAGATAAATATTTTTAGATATTTATGTACCTATTGCAATTGTTTAATAAGAAAAAAATAGCGTAATACTTAAATTTATTATAACAGTAGTGAAGCATCAGACACTTGGATACTAGTATTATGTACAAAATATCTATTAAGTGTTACTTAAAATAAATTGTTTTATATTATTAACGCGACAATTTCAGTAGATATCAGTATTTGAATTAGTCTAGTCTAAACAATTTAAACACACTGTAAATAGGCATAAATTTTATTAAAATCGGTGAAGAGAGTAGAGAGACAAAGTAAGACGTATAACCGTGTTTGAAAGGTCAGAACATTAAAATTTATAGAACTGAGAATATCCGAGCAGTTCATGTGATTTGTTAGAAGTTTATGAAAAGCAACACAGAAAACCAATCCCGCCGTAAGGCTAACTCTTTCAGGTTATATCTGGCATCTAATTGTACAGTGCCCTTGTGTGGATAAATACCTTTAGCTTTGAAGTAAAAAAAAACTGTAACATACCTTATCTTCGTTCCAAATTAAAAATATATCATACCACAGATTACAAACAACACCAGCATATTCTAATTGTAGCCTAACAAAAGAATTAAAAAGAGTAAACATGGAAATGTTTCTGAAATGTCGAGCTTTTCACAATAAAGTCTAAATTAGCAATAATAAAACTTATACAAGTGACAAATGTGAATTTAAATCAAACATATTCCGCTGACCCTTACATTGGTAGCACTAACAGTCGTTCGTTGCTTACTTAAATAAAAAAATGTACCGGATCATTTTTCTATTCTCAATTTAAAAATGAATGAAAATTAATGAATGAGTATGAAATTTTCTAGAGAGATGCTCCGAAACATATTCTTTTCAATAGTGCTCTTTAAATCTATGTAAGTTTAATAGTTCCCAAGAAAATCGCATTCTCTCTAAATTGAGGATTTTTAATTTTGTATTTATGTTTGAATTTCAAATTACTTTGTTATAATTTGACTTAGTGCGAGAGTTCGAGTCTTTCAAAAAAAGAAATAACCCATTACTACAAGATAAAAATAGTTTTTGGGAACCAATTTGGAAAGCTGGTTCTTAGAGGTATCAGAAATATCTTACTGGACATTTGTTTGCTCCAGTACATCCACTCCAAAAAGAAAAAAAATATATTGATATCAAATTTCAAAAATCCTGTTTTACTTAAAAATTAACCATTTGCGGTATTGATCTGATACTTTATATTTATCTACGGTTTTTTTAAACAAATCCTAAATTTGTAGTAACGAAACTAGTGTGTTGCAAATTTCGACGTGCGGGTTATAACTATATTAAATGTTCAAAATTTTCATATTATACAGGGTTACTAGTAATTCGATACATTCCTTTGGAGATGTGATGGGGCATGAGCTAAGGAGTAAATCTAGCCCTAACATACATTATGCAAAACTCAATAGTTTTTGAGATATTTCAATTTTTTTGTTTTTCTCAAAAAAGTAGATCTTAATGTCTTAAAAGTTAATTTCCGAAAAATCTACTTGACATTTTTAATTTTTTTTTACTGAATTACTTGTCCAATATTATAGATATCCGTTTGGAATGAAAAATATCCGGAAACATTTCGATCATGTGAACATTTAAAATAAAAACTTGTAAATTTTTTTTTTAAATCAGTTATGAAATTTACCTATTAGGTTTATTCAAAAAAATATTCATGTAGCTCGCGTACAAATTATTATAAAAACTTCCTTATTTCAATAGCTATCTAACTAGGTAGAAATGTTTAATGTACCCTTGATAGTGGCGGAATTTATTAAACGCCTAATCGTTCACTTTCATTTAAGTCAGTCAGTCCTTGACTTTGACGTTTGTGCATATATGTCATTAACTGACATTCTTATCTCCGTGTCCCTTAAGTTTGTTGGTCTTGTTAAATTAGTTATCGAAGATTTTGATTTTGCTCGTAGTTGTTGTTATTAGTTGTTGTTATTGTATTTTCTGTGCCATGGCCGCGTATGCCAACGCAGAATGCGTTGATATCTTGTTTCTCTACGGATACTGTGGCGGCAACGCTGCTGAAGCTCGCCGAGAATATGGTCTTTGGTACCCTAACCGCCGCTTACCAAATGCACGTGTATTCAGTACGGCATATCGAAATATCGCTGAAACTGGCTCCGTGAAATGTAGAAGAAATGACGCTGGTGCTCCTCCCGTTTATGAACCAGATGATGAGGTAGAAATATTGAGGTATTTTGAGGAAGACCCAACTATTTCAACTAATAAAGTCGCAAGACTAACCGGAGCGTCACAATGGAAAGGTTGGTCTACGATACGTAGAGTTGGATGTCATCCTTACCACTATACCCCTGTCCAAGGCTTGGAGGAAGGTGATCCTGGAAGGAGAGTGGAATTCTGCCGCTTTATGTTAAATTCAGATGCAGAAAGTGCAAATTTTTTAACAAGTATTTTATGGACGGACGAGTCGAAATTTAATCGCGAGGGTATAACAAGTTTCCACAACCTACATTATTGGGCAGAGGAAAATCCCAAGTTAACACGTGAAACTAGTTTCCAAATGAAGTTTTCTATTAATGTGTGGATGGGAGTTATTGACCACTATTTAATAGGGACTTTCTTCCTTAAAATTTAAACGGGGAAATGTATGAAAATTTTTTAAGAAATGATCTATCTGGCGGTGATTTTAGAAGGTGTTCCTCTCGCCGTCAGACAGCGAATGATGTTTCAGAACGACGGTTGTCCAGCATATTATCGGCTGACAGTACGACAGTTACTTGATCAACGTTTCCCTAACCGTCGAATTGGAAGAGTGGGCCCAATACCTTGGCCAGCGCGAAGCCCTGACTTAACACCCCTTGATTTTTACGTATGGGGTCATATGAAGGAGATGGTCTATGCCACACCAGTCAATACTATAGAAATCCTTAGACAAAGGATAGTCGATGCTGCCCAACACATAAGGCATAATCTGACAACCAGAGTAACAAGGACGGAAATAAGAAGACGCTGCCGTGTCTGTATGCGGAATAAGGGCTCCCATTTTGAGCAAGACATATAAAAAATAAAGTACAACTTTGAAATTAATGAAGAATTAAACTCTACATTTAAAATGTTTTTTACTGTTTATCTAAAAATAAAATTTGTACTACTTGTGTTATTTTTACTAGTATTTTCTTAGAACTATTAAGGGTACATTGAACATTTGTACCTTGTTAGATAGCTATTGAAATAAGGCAGTTTCTATAATAATTTATACGCGTGTTACGTTAATATTTTTTTGAAAAAACCTAATAGGTAAATTTCATAGCTGATTTAAAAAAAAAAATTTAAAGTTTTTATTTCAGATGTTCACATGATCGAAATGTTTCTAGATATTTTTCATTCCAAACGGATATCTCTAATATTGGACAAGTAATCTAGTAAAAAAAAATTTAAAAATGTCAAATAGATTTTTCGAAAATTAACTTTTAGGACATTAAGATCTACTTTATGAGAAAAACAAAAAAATTAAATATCTCAAAAACTATTGAGTTTTGCATAATATATGATCATGCCCCATCACATCTCCAAAGGAATGTATCGAATTACCAGTAACCCTGTATATGAATAATTGTATGTGAATGGATGTGGCCCAAAGATATAAAAAGTATTCTTGAAAAATGAGGTCGGTATCATATATTGTTTTATAATTACGATTTAATTAAAGTGGATCCTAACAATTTCTTGTTTCGATAACGGCATTATATCGGCAGAGTTCCTGAGTTAAAGCATAGACATCAGTTTTAAGTATTATATTGTTACATGTACCATGTCTAAACGTTCTAATACAGTACGAAATACTTCATGTTTGAATTTAATTGAATTGAATTTCTAATTGGTCCAATCTTTATATTTAGAATAATTTATTTAAATGAATTTAAAAATTAGTTTTTACTGAAATGCATTAGAAGGTAAAAAATAACATAAATTATAAGGTTAAGTAAAAATAAAGGCATGACGCTCCAATTTTTTTCCATATAAACATTGCACACCACACTTATTTTATACTAGTACCATAATATATTTCTATTTTTCAATTTTGTATGAATAGAAAGTTGCTATGTTTTCTAAATTACATAAGTTACAATCTCCTTTTTAGGGACGTAATTGCATGAGGGAGGTTACGGCAGATCAAGTAAAATTGCACTGTAAATTGTATCTTCTTCAGTCTTATCATGCATACTTATATTGCGTGTTTCTATGACAAAAATATCCCTTGTTGCTAAAAAAATTACTATATCATAGTAAATGTTGGCTCGAATATAGTCACAAAAAAAATTATTCTTTCTGAAGGAGAAAGAAACGAGTGGTTGTATTACACATTGATATATTTAAATATATATATTTCTGAGTCTGAATTAGTCAGCGACGACAATCTTTATTGAAATTAAAATATGAAAACTATTTAAGATCATGGGCACATATAAGAACATTGCCTTGTATATGCTTGGAAATATAATTGATAATTATAAATAATAACAACCTTAGAATGGAACCTATGGAACACCCGATGTTGCAACAAATCTACTGCTAATACTATGTTCGTTTACGAAAATAGGATTAAAAAAATCACGGAAAATCTTAAATAAATCCAAACTCTAGCAATTCTTGCAAGAAGCCCAAGCCCCAGGCCTAGTCTACCAAATGTTTTGGACAGCCCTATATAGATGTAAATAGATATAAGTGGAAGAGCCGGTTGACTGAACTTAATCCCCGTGACCTTTTCAGAGCTATTGTGGCATTCCTAAGTGATTTTCCTTACAGTGCCCCATCTAGCTTTGTACACTGTATCGGGCTCCATAACTTTGATAGAGCCCCTTAGTGTAGTTGCCTGCCCTTGGTTTTCCTCTCCAAGTAACTGAAACTCCAGCCTCATCTCTACCAAACCCATTAGCCCTTTCAGTTCCACTTGGCAAAAAAAGAACCCTAGTAGTATATCTGTCCCTCTACAGGATCATACTTTTATACAGCATTAAATAACAAAAAAATATAGATATGTACTTCAGGGGTAACTAAGATGGTGTTCCCCTGACGGAACAAACGTACTGAAAGGGTTAAACGATGTGTCAGTTAAGTCGGCAATATCCACTTAGAAGACCTAACATTATTCTAATGACCTTTCTGTTCCAGCTTGGTAAGTCTTCCGTAAATTAGTCCGATCGTTCTTTAAATAACTATTTTACCCTTGAAAAATTCCTCCACCATTCCAGCGATTTATTGTCCATTCGTTTGTCAATGGCTGTTCGTATGTCTGGCTTTGCCATGCCACAGAAGGGTGAAAATCCTATTAGAAGTTCAAATGCATTTTTTCTGACCAATTCATCTACCTTTTTATTTCCCTTGGATCCTTTATGTTCGGGTACTCCACGCTTGGCTTGAACTGAACTACATGGAACCTATTGCTTGTATATCCGGTTGGCTATGGGAGGAAATGGTAATTGCGCAAACGCTAGAGCCCTACCATTCTATTGCTAATCAATAACCCATAGATCGATATAGCATGCCTGTGGGCTCATGCTCTTGACAGGTTTCAGCATTTGTGATTGTCTGCTTGAACTAATCTAACATATAGCGATCAATTTAGCCTGAAATACTGTTGCATAGACTTCTTGGGATATCGGTTCCTGTTCCATATATCTCAACTCCGACCTTTGTTCGTTTTTGAAGCCATCCGTGTACAAGACTGTCTGTCTGTTCCTGTATAATATTACAAATTGTAAGCTCTTGTTAAAGTTGTACCTTGGGATCATTGTATCCGTAGGCAATTCCGTAACGGGATCAGCCTTTATCTCTGAGTGTAACTTCTATCCATGTTGCTAATTAAGAAGCGTTGGATCTTACATTAGCCTGTACACCACTGACCGACCGAGTTTCTCCTTGTATAAATATGTGTATGTGGCAGGTCTAAGAAAACTTCCAGTGCAACCGCATGAGTGGTTCTAATGACCCCTGTGGAGCGTAAGTAAAAAAATCTGTATACACTATTTAACAGTCTTATTGCTCCCCACTGCAGTATCTTAGTCCACCGTACCACTGATCCATAGGCTATTGTGGATCTTACTACTCTAGTTTATAACCCCAGGGTTATTTTGGTGATTAACTCCAGTTTCTCACACATTTGCTTGCAAATTCCCAGGACAATTGTCGTTTTCTGTGTGACTTTCTAGATTTGGGCATTCCATACTAATTTTTTGTCAAAAACGACTCCTAAATATTACCTCATAGGCAAATGAAATTTCCGCTCCACTCAATATTATGGGCTTTGGCCTTCCAGTGATCTCATTCATATGAAAGTGGCGACAGTGATCCTGGAGGTATTTATAGAAAGTCCCTCCTTACTACACCATACACGCTTCGATATCGTATTCGCAAATTGTACATTGACTACTGTGCCTTCTGCAGACAGTTTTCTGAAAAATTCACCAATCCTTGTTGGTGTAGTATTATTACCCACAGCAGTAGAGATAATACTACTCGTTGTGCAGAGTCTGTGCTCACCTTTGTCTTAATGATAGCCTCGCCTAGATTGAATATTATAATCTTATCTAGGCTAGTTGCAATCTACTGGCAGAACTCTGTTTAACAATGGATTCGTAAACGAATGCGTTGTTGTTTTATTGCACGCTCTTCCTATAATTAGAAATATTGCCGCTACTTTGTCATAAAATGGCTTTGTCGGTAGACTTTTTAACTCATCCAACGAAAAGTCTGTCGACCTGTCCAGCTGGTGCTCAGTAATAAAATGTCCCTGAGTGTATCTTCTCAAATGTACCTATATGAGAGCCTTTCTCAACTTTTTGGGTAGAAAAGAGGACAGACTTCTATAGTGTCCCCAATCTAATAGGACATAGTGAAATGGGAGATGGAGTACACTTTACTCAGTTTAAAATAAACTCTTGAAAGCGAATATTTTCGATTCTTGAAAAATTATTTATACCGCCGTGCTGTTTCCGGGACGGCCTCACATATTTGGATAAAATTTGGTACAAATATTTCACTCTATTAGTTCAATCTAAAGCATAATTTACTTGAAACAAATTCCAGAACCGGACTCGTTCTTTTCCTAAATGTTGATCTCAGTGCCCCAACAACACCCTGTATATCATTAATTGGAAACATTATTAGTAAACATATTAAAAGATAATGGATGAATGTGTAAAATAATGTTATAATATTTGATAGCACATTTACGGTCATTCTTTAATAAATTTTCGAAATTGTGGATTGACCGAATTTTAAATTTTACAAATAAAGTAGTCAGCTAGCAAACGTCATTATATTGTTAAGACGAATTTACTCTGGTATAGTAGCTAAAGCAAGTAACTAAAACAAGTTTCTAAATTTAGCTGCTTGCATCGTGTGAACGTTGGATTTTTTATTTAGTTCACACGATACAAGTAGCTAAATTTAGTTACTTGCTTTACTTACTTGCTTTAGCTACTATACCCGTGTAAATTGGCCTTTAGTTTCACTGAAGTAACCTACAAAAAACTTATTTGTTTTTCTATACATGGATCGTATTTAAGTTTTTTTAAAGTTACATTTAAAATAACACATTCGAGTCATAGAGAAAAATAACTATAAGGCTTGTACAAACATGTACGATCAGAATCAGTTACGTTAATACATTTTTACGCTTGAAAACATTAACTTGTATTATTGAACCAACAAAATTTACATTATTTAGGTACTTGTATCTTCAGTTTGGAGTTAGATGTATTACTAATAATCAATATTTCATTGTTGCGTTGAAAATCCCAAATAGGCGTTTGTGAAATCTGTCACTTTCTTAATACAAGCAAGTTTTATTTTTGGTAATTAATATAAGTTTCAAAGTAATAATTGACTGACTTTTTGAAGTTACAAAATTGAAAATTATAATATGCTGTTTCAATTTAGTAATTAAGAGTATGGTGCTATAATTTTTGTACATGGTTTTTGTGGTGGAAATGGAATGGAGTTGTAGAGAGAATATCGAAGTCGTTTTCCAAGTCGCTCTGCACCAAATCATAAAATACTTTCGGAGGTATTCGAATTTAGTAAGGAATATGGTAATTTTCTCTTAACAGTATAATATCAATAAGTTTCTTTGACAGCAAGAGGAAATATTACTGGTTATTGTGAATGATCCATCTTTTCACATGTCTGAAGGAGTTTTATTATCCTTCCTAAAGTGGATATTATAATATTCACCTGAAGGGTTCGAAGCGACTGATTTCAGACAGAATAATACAAAAATATATACTTACTATTAGTTTCTGCTTAACTTCATTGATCGTACCAATTGGACGTCGTAACACTATAAATCTAACACAGTAAATACTAACACTTTCTTAGATTTAAACCTGAAAAAGAATTTTGAAACACAAAAAAAAGACAAAATACATATATCATATCTTTCAAAAAATCATGTTTTAACAAAACGTTCAAGAAAATGAGTAACAACTATAGTCTGGCCCATGTACAACACATGGTGAGGAACGGAACGGCTTATAATGTAACCAACTACCATCCAATATGCGATTTATAGCTAACGATTACACAAAAATATTCTGTAAAAAGTACAATGTTTATAATTTTTTGGTGGGCTTGCCTGCCTATTGACCTATTTTCAGTTCAATATTAATTAGCTCGCTCCTCGGAGCTTAAAAATGCTTGAATCGCGACGACTTCGATTTATATTGTGGCAATTATATATTCATACGTTCAGGCAAGGTGGTCCCATGCACATCTGAGTACATGACAACTATATTTTTCTGACACCGAATCGCTGAAGAAACGGTTTAGGGCAAATACGCTTAAAACCCATTTTCCCGTCAAAATCGACTGCCAGAAAATGAAAGGGCACCCTCGACGCTAAAGGATATTTTCGCTAAAACTCTCGAAATACTTTGACTAGAGACTGGATAACTTGTCCTCATATTTAACATAACGCATGAGTTGCAGTGCTGCACAACGTGGATTCCTAACAGGGTTTTTATTTTCAAAACGTCGGTTTTCGTTATACTTTCTAAATTTTGTGGTCGGGACGACATTCATTACGTCCCTGTGCAGCGACATTTACTACACTTTCCAAAACTACATTCCTTAGTGAGTTTCTGATATTTTTGCATGAAGAACGCTCCGTAGAGCGAAAATGTGATTTAATGTATAATAACCTCTTCCAACTGGCATTTTTACGTGAACCACGCTTTTCATGCAAAATGTTTCGTCGGGTTTTGTTACAGTTTAGAAAAGTTTATCGAAGGTTTTGGCGTGTTCTTTAGCATTATCAGTGATAATACATCGATAAATGTAACAAAAAGCAGTCAGTTAGAAGTACTGTCGTGAGCAGAAAAAAATAACACAACTTTTTTTTTCTAATGTAAATCTCTCTATTTGAATATGTAATGAGTAGCGGCAATAAAACAGATATCACTTTTAATTTATTTTTTATTTTAATGCTGTAGTTATTGCTATAGTAAATGATGGATAGTTAATGAGACAAATTGCACTGCGTTATAACATTAACAAAAATTTGGTGTGTAACATTTTAAGAAAGTGGAGAATAAACGGTAGGATTAGTAGAAATCCTGAATCAAAGGACAAAGGATATCCTACTTAATAAGAAACTAACTATTATTATTTCGTTATTGCACCATTTCTATGTATAACTTCTATAAGTCTGTTTGGCATAGAATTAAATAACCTTATACAATAATCATTAGTAATATTTTCCCACAAAACACCAGGACCACGTGCCGATATCCAAGCCGACATATTGACGGAAAATCTACCACTTTTATCATTGTTAGGTATATATTTCTCATCGAATCGAGTATTCGGAGGGCGGACGAATACGACCGCTGTGTGTTGACTGGAAAGTTTTTCGTCTGTAAAGATTACATTGTTCCAAAAATTTACATCATGCGCTAAAAATTCAAGCGCAAATCCTACTCGAGCTTCTTTATCTTCAGCTTTAAGCATTTCTGCGCTGCTGCATGACAACGTAGCTCCGATTCTCTTACTCGCCGGCGATCAGTGCTCCTCGATCCAGGAAAATTCGTTTCTTCAGCAGCCTGAATAAATGAGTAAAATGGATTTTCTACTAAAGCATTTACCAATTGCAAATCTTGTTGTTGAGTTGATATCTTTCGTCGCCCTGATCCAGGATTTCTAGTAATCGTACCGTTTATTCTCCACTTTCATAAAATATTACACATACAATTTTTGTATATATTATAGCGCAGTGCAATTTGTCTCATTGACCATCCAACTTCTGCTTTAGTAATAACTCCAGATTTAACTAAATCGCTTATATGCGGCATATTAGTTTTTTGCACACTTGCGATAAATTATGACAACTAACTGAGAAGGTCACAAAAATTAAAGTTTGTTCTACACAACTAGATTTTAGCAAAATAGCGTTATAAGACTTGTCCTATTTTTTTTTTGCTCACCGCACATTAAAAAAAGAAAATTTATATCCATTTAATGTTCAGAAGGTTCAAAGACGGCGACGACATTCCCCGCTTAGTATTGTGTAGGTGAATTTTGGCGCACAGAAGAACAGTGTTGAAAGTTCTATTCACGGATGAAGCCCAATTAACAATTGATGGGATTGACAGCAGTAATAAGAATATCTGGGCATCCGAAAATCCCCACACAGTGGTTCAAGGAAATTCCCAACGCCGATTTAATATTAATGTGTGGTGTGGAATTTATAATAACCATTTAATAGGACCTCACAGGAAGGTTTACTAAAGTTTATTTAACGTTTCTAAGAGATATTTTACCCGATTTAATGAGGGACATTGATATAAGGAATATGTGGTTTCAGCACTAAGGTGCTAGTTCTCATTTTGCTTTACCGGCCTGAGATCAATTAAGTCAGCATTACCCCAATATATGAATTGGTAGAGGAGGTACAGTTAACTGGCCACCGAGATATCCCGATCTTACATCTCTAGACTATTTTTATGATGCCACTTATAGTCAGAGGTGTATAGTGAAGTTTTCGACACACAGAAACAGTTATTTTTAAAAAAAGATTAACGTATGTGATGATTGTGCTGGTATTAAAAATAATCCATAAATGACAATAGATCAGTAAAAATATATACATTTTTTTTTTCGAAATGATGACAGTTTACAATACAATTGTGGCTTAAATAATACTGATAACAATTATATTAGTTGGTTACATTTTAATACTCAAAGAATTGCTGACAAAACAGAGAAACTACAAATATTGTTTGACTCGTATGAATCAGACATAGTGTGTTTCACTGAACATTGAATGAATGGAGAGGATTTTCTACTTCTTAGGCTAAAAAATTACACCTTATTAAACAGTTTTTGTCGAAGAACAATAAGTGGAGGCGACATAAGTGCATTTGCCAAAGACAACATATTTAAGACCAATAAAATAAAATTAAAGTTTAGAAAGACATTTTGAGGTGTTTATAGCTGTGATCGATATGGTGAAGACTAAATCTAAAATAGTGGTATTAGTAGTATATGGAACTTCGGGTGGATAAAATGTATGATTTATTAGGTGATTTTTGTTAGAATGAACATTATGTTATGTGGTGATATATTTATATTAATATAGCTAATAATAGTTGAGATACTATTCATAATTTTAACTTATTAAAAAGCCACATCAATGAACCAACACGCACAGATGGTAGAAGCTTGACTATAATGTAATCATCTCAAATTTAACAGCCTGTGAAATTACAGCTAATGATATTTTCTAGCCTATCATATCTATCAGACATGCCAATTTAAAAATCCCATTGATGTTAATAATGCAAATAGCACACAATATTTAAGAGTGACATGCAAGTAATTTAATTACCCTAAAAATCTGTTGGAATATCCAAGAGAGAGGGAGATCCGATAAAGAAATATTTATTATTTTTGGCCACAATTTTTTTTAATACATATTATTGGTAAAAGAAGTATAGGACTACCTAAGTAGTACTATCACAGGTGTAGTGATATGAATATTCACTCAATAGTTTCAGTTGTTTGCAAAGTAGTTGTTTAATTTTAAAACTTTGGTATTTGGTCAATTTTGGTATTTCCTAAATTTAAATCTATCTATTTAGCATATGTTTGAATCTATTGAATGAAAATTTATAACACTACTCTTGTTATAGTTCTACTTAGGTAGTCTTATAGTTTGTTTGCAATATGCGTTTTAGAATAAGAAATTATGGTCAAAAACAGTAAATATTTCCCTATCGGATTTCTCGCTCTCTCTCTCTCTCTCTCTCTTGGATATGGCGACCTTAAACAATGAGGATTGGCAAGAAATGATCAAGAGTACACATTTTACTGCAAAATTAAATAATTTTTCCTCAACTTTTGTTTCATTTTAATTATGCCATGACATACCGTAAAAAATGATTCAGTAATGAGTTAAAATAATTACGCCATCTATTGTGCGGACCACATAAGATAATAGACGGAGAGCTCGTGAACCTTTTATATAACGGTCATCCTGTAAGGTTAGATATTTGTGTAGTAGTGAATTAAAATACACTAAGCATGAAAATCATTATCTGGCAGGCATCAGACCTGCACACCGCCAGCTCTTATATTTTTGAAAGTGTCAAAAAAATTTAAAAAAACAAACTTGTCAATGTGTTTCCAAATCATTCCTACCTACCCTAAAATATTCGTATTACGTATCTTACTTGCTAATGAAGCCGAAAAAAAAAATGAAAGAAGTTTATTCGAACCCTCGACCTCACGCGTGAGAATAATTTGAGATAATTTAACCACTACACCATGGAATGGTGTTAAAAAACCGACATACCTTAGGCTATATCAATATGATCTAATGAATACGTCAACATGCACCTTTTTGCTTACCTGTAAGGTGTTTCTGCTAAAATCGCCTGTCATTTTTTTCATACTTAACTAACTATGGATAAACTAAATTATATTAAAATTTCTTATTGCCCACCAGCCCGGAAGAAATTAGAGATCTATTGCTTAAAACAACATCAAAATATCCTTCACGGATAAATGATGTAAGTGGTCAAGTACTAAGAATGGTGATTGATGAGATTAGCACTCCACTCTTCTGTCTGATTGATGAATCCCTTACTAGTGGCCAGTATCAGGATGTTCTCAAATCTTCCAAAGCTATTCCAAATTTCTTTTTTTTTTTAACAAAGGATTTAGAATAGGTGCATACAATTATAACGATAGATTAACCAGCTTTTTGAAACTTTTTTTTAAATTATTTTAATGCCTTATTTAGATTAACGTCAGTAGATGTCTAATGAGAGAGGTTCGGTTCGCGGTTCAGTGCACGGTGCAGTGTTCAGTTTAGGGGTGAGGGGTAATGAGAGTTGTGGGAGGCAATTGAAATGGCGGAGTCAAAGTCACGTGATGGGGTAATTTGAGTGATGGGGGATGTTGTGATGGGAAATTAGAGTGGTGAGAAATTAGGGGGGGGGGGGCAATTTAAGTATAATTAAGTGTAATTACAGTAACAACGAGGGTAACTTCAGTAACAGTGGGGGTAAATGCAGCAAAAATGAGGGTAATTACAGTTAAAATAAAGGTAATTGCAGTAACAATGGGAGTAAATGCATTAAAAATGGGGGTAATTGCAGTAACAGTGTGGGAAATGCATAAAAAATAAGGGTAATTACAGTAACAATGGGGGTAATTTCAGTAACAATTAGCGTAATTACAGTAACAATAAGGACAGTTGCAGTAACAGTAAGGGTAATTACTGTAAAAATAAGGGTAATTCCAGTAACAATAAACATAATTGCAGTAACAATAAGGGTAATTATAGTAAAAATAGGGATAATTGCAATAAAATAATGGTGATTAAAGCAATTATGTCTGCTCATCCGTCTGTCCGTGAGTAATTGCAGTATCAATAAGAGAAATTACAGTAACAGTAAGGATAACTGCAGTAAAAACAATGGTGATTAAAGAAATTATGTCCGCCCATCCGTCTGTCCGTTTACCCATCTGTCTGCCCACCTGCTCATTGCATTGTCTTATTGCACCTTGTATTTTTTTTACAATGACATAACAACCATTCATTCTTGATTAGTTATAAAATTATTTTACCTGCCTTATCTTTATACCGATTTATGAGATAACAATTACGACCTACCTGCCTTATCTTTATGCCGATCAACAATTATTTTATCTGCCTTATCTTTAGGGACATCTTACGTTGATGAACCTTTTGTGCCTACCTCTTTTATCTGCAATGCATTTTCATTATTTGCCTTATGATTCATTGCACTTCAAAGGTTTGAAATATATTCAATTGCGACCTACCTGCCTTATCTTTATGGCGATCAACAATTATTTTATCCACCTGTCTTATTTACCGAGATTTTTATGGTTTTGAAAAGGAGCATTGGACTGTTATTTTTTTAGTGAAAAATTGTAGTGCATTTCAGTATCCTATTTTATTTGTCTTACGATTGAAATTATCTACGTCAAGGGTATCTTATGCTTCGATTTACATTATAAGATGCTGTAAGGATGTTTTGTGTTGTCTGCACCATAATAAAAATGACCGTCACCCATCAGGAGGAGTCAATAAATACACACAACAATGTCTAAATAACGTCAATAATGTCGCACACTTTTACAATATCGAGTCATTCAAGCGTTCATAGTGCAGAATTTTATCCTATGGTTGCAGATTATTTATTTCTATGGTTTGAATTATATTATGAGAGTAGCCTGTTTATGATAAACATCTCTCCAACGGATTTATGTACCTACTAATGTGGATATGAAAACTATATACAGGCATCTTGGTATCATAAGTGGAATGGATGTAAAATGCTACAAAACCTACTATTGTGCCGCGGGTTTTTTACCTTGGTGTTAATTAATATTTTGTCTATTTCTTCTAGATAACTGCAGTGTTTAAGACTACCTTATGTTGTAACATATGCAGCAATGTCGACTTCAGCCGTCGTCAGAGGATCACATACTTCTTGTACACCTCAATGCAATGATAGCGTTATCCTTAAGATCTAGGACCACTATTAATTAATATTGCCCGGTTAGTAAAGATATTAAAGACTTCTTCAGGACGTTGTAAGAGGATGTTATGATTGATGTGACTAAAGACCTTCTTTATATTAGTATATGTTGTATGTAATAAAATAAATTATTATTATTAGCCGTTACTCGAGTCCGGGTATAAAAATGTTACAGTCGATAAATTGTGTACAATAAAAAACAAGTAAAAGGTGTAGTCCATTGTAATTCCCATTCATCTACGGTGCACACGACTATGGCTATAGAGGCCAATTCGGGAGAGCACATGTCGACCGCAGTCAGGACAAACATAGACCTGGTTAGGTCTTGGATTCGGCCTTCTTGCAGCAACATTTCCTTGATAGCTGGCCACAACCCCTCGCCATTCGGTTCTATCCGCTGCAAGTTGTTCCCATTGCTCGTCTGCAATACCGCAGGATTTTAGATTTTCATGGAGAGTGTCTTTGAACCTCTTTCGTTGACCGCCACGCCTTCTTCTACCGCTTAGCAATTCACCATAAAGTGTACATTTAGGAAGGCGGTTATCATGCATACGATGAACGTGACCTGCCCATCTTAGGCGTGCTCTTGAAATAAGCACCTCAATTGGAAGGCTGTTTGCTCTCCTGAGTACTTCCACGTTTGATATATGATGGAACCAACGGATTTTCATCATACTTCTGAGGTGTCTTTGCTGAAAACGTTCTAATTCTTTCACATGACGACGGTAAGTAACCCAGCTTTCACATTTATATAGCAGTGTTGGAATGATAACTGCTCTGTAGACAGTCATTTTTGTTGACAAAGCAAGGTCGTGGTTGTCAAATACTCTCTCTCTAAGTCCCCAGAGTGCTCTAGATGCAGCGTTAATTCTATTGCGAATCTCGCTGTCCATGTTTGCTTTGTCATTAACAACGTTGCCTAAGTAATTGAACTGATCCACCACTTCAAGAGAATTTCCGTTAAGTGTAATGTCTATTTGGTTCACTTGATGAGGAGTTGACATAATCTTAGTCTTTCCAATGTTGATTTTAAGTCCTAAGGAATCGTAGCTCTGGGCATACACATCTAAAAGTTCTTGAAGCTCTTCCGGCGTAGAGGCTAAAAGTGCACAGTCATCCGCATACTGGAGATCACAAATGAATCGTGTGCGTGTCTTCGTGAAAGCTCTGAAGCGCCCTATGTTAAAAAGACCGCCATCAAAACGGTATCTGAAACCTATTCCTCTGACTGTCAGTTTGTTGTCAACAATAATTGTTAGAGCAGTGGTAAACAAATTAAAGAGTAGGGGTGCCAGGACACATCCCTGCCTAACTCCAGTGAGGGTTTGGAAAGGTTCGGTTGCCTCATTATTATACATAACCTGGGCGTTGTTGTTTGTATGTAGACTGCGACATACTTCCACAAATTTTCTGGGGATACCTAAGCGGAGCATAATTTTCCAGAGCACTTCCCTGTCCACCGAGTCAAACGCCTTGGTTAAATCAATGAAGGCCATGTGAATTTCTCCTTGATGTTCGAGTGCTTTTTCTTGAAGCTGTTTAAGTGTGAAGATTAGGTCCGATGTGCCTCGGTTTGGTCTAAAGCCACTCTGTGTTTCAGGAAGTAACTTTTCCATAACAGGTGTTAGCCTATTTGCCATCGCTTTAGTGAGTATCTTCCCTCCAACAGCCAGGAGAGCTATACCCCTATAATTTCCACAGTCCGCAGCGCTCCCTTTGTTTTTGAAGAGGTTGATTAAAAGTGTATCACGAAACTCCTGCGGAGCTTGACCACTTTCCCACATGACATCAAACAGTTTTTTGAGGTAGGGTATGAGCTCTGACGACACAGCTTTAAAGATCTCAGCTGGGAGTGAGTCGGCGCCGGGAGATTTGTTATTTTTTAGCTGCCCAATGGCGGTTAAGATCTCTTCCGTTGTTAGTGGTTTATCTAAGTCTTCGAAGGTGTCATATTGAGAGATAAGATTTATAATATCGTGATCGGCTTGACTTTGCTGGTTAAGAATGTTAGAGTAGTGTTCTTTCCATCGGGCTCTTATTTCCTGGTCTTCTTTGAGGATATTTCCATTTAAATCTTTAATAGGGCACATATTTTTCCGACTGGGGCCGTACACTGCTTTTACTCCTTGAAAGAAATTCCTGTAGTCGTGTGAATCGGCGTACCTTTGAATTTCTCTGGCCTTGCTTGCCCACCACTCGTTCTTTATTCTTCTGATTTCGCGTTGCCTTTCATACTTAGATTGGATAAAAGCTTCTGCTTTTGATGAGTCGTTGGGGTGGTTGATAGCGTTTTGGAAGGCAATATGTTTGCGGTCAAGAAGTTCTTGTATAAAAGCTTCATTATCATTGAACCAGTCCTCCTGTTTTTTACTTGCTGCAGTGCCAAGAATTTCCTCACTCGCACTTTTTAAACTGTCTTTAATTTGTGTCCAGGTAGCAGCGACATCTACAGAATTGGTTTCTTCTAGTGCACTCAAATTCTCTTGAACTTTTTGCTTTAGCTGTTCGACGGTTTGTTGGTCACGCAATTTACTAATACAGAGACGGAGTCTACGTTTTACTTGAGTTCTTCGGTGTTTGGGTCTCATAACAATTTTCATTTTAGAGACAACAGGACGATGATCGGTCCAACATTCGCTATCAATGCGCGCCTTTGTAATTTGGACGTCCTTGAGATGCTTCCTACGTCGATAACATAGTCCAGTAGATGCCAGTGACCTGATCTGGGGTGACGCCAGGTGCCTTTAAATTTATCCTTTTGTCGGAAAATGGTGTTTGTTATAACTAGATCATGTTCGGCGCATTTAGTTAGGAGTAGTTGACCGTTAGCGTTCATGTTGCCCAAACCGTTCTTGCCTATGATGCCTGGCCAGGTGTCTGCATCTCTCCCTACTCTAGCGTTAAAATCGCCAAGAATAACGAGTCGTTCCGTTTTAGGTATTCTACAGAGGGTTTCTTCCAGCTGTTGATAGAAGCTTTCCTTGGTTTCGTGACTTGCATCCAGAGTGGGAGCGTAGGCGCTTATTAGATTTACCGCGTTGCCATCTGATAGCTCATAGCGTAGCAGCATTAGACGCTCGGATAGGCCTTGTGGTACTTGTGTTAAGTTGGATACAAGTTGATTCCGAACGGCAAATCCTACTCCATGCTGTCTTCTTGAATTGGTGGGAAGACCTTTCCAATAGAAGGTGTAGTACTTTTCTGTGAGAGAGCCTTCCTCCAAAAATCGAGTTTCGCTGAGAGCTGCAACGTCAACATTGAGTCGGTGAAGTTCTCTATCTATTAGAGCAGTTCTTCTTTCAGGCCGATCGGTGCGAGTACTGTCGTTCAAAGTACGAACATTCCAAGCGCCGTAGATGAAAGAATTAGTTTTGTTGGATTTAACTTGTCGGTGTTTTTTCGACATTCGATGAGGTGTCCCTGTGGGCACCCTCCCCCGGAGATCCGATCGGGAGGGTATTTTACCTCCGGATGATTTTGTCCCACTTGAACGCTCCATCATTTTTTAAAAGCCTTAATCGACTGAAAACGAAGCTGCATTTGAAGTTTTAGCTGGAGTAGGTATGCAACTGACCAGCTCGGTTGCGGAAGGCGAGTGGTGTGGTCCCATGGCACAGAAGGAGACTGCGACGATGGGGTAACCAAACGATTCCAAAAGCAACCTTTGTGTGCGGTGGGTTATTTTTACCGCACGCTTCGTGAGAAGGTGGATGTGCTCACGGCAAAAGGTAAGGGTTATTCCGCCCTTACTCGGTCGTTAGAGCCTAGAGATAAAATAAATATGTGGTAAATAAAAGTGGGAGGAGGTATATTTAATTTACTATACAGGGCGATGTTTCATTGTATTGGTAATATTATTGGGAGGTAATTCTATATCCCGAAATATAAAGAAAGGCTTCCTTGGACCGCAAATGTTTATTGAGGAATGATATATAGACCGCAATATACAGTATGTTTCCCAAGTCATGCCAATCTCCCAAACTCCCTCGGCCGAATTTTAAGGATAGCTAAGGGTGATTAAAAGTAAAAAATAAAGACAATTAAGGGCAACTAAGGAAGAGTAAGGATAGCCCGACACTTTGCATCCTTAAATACCCGTAATTATCCTTATTTTTGCAGAATCAATTCCAGATGCTTCTGGCTTCTGGAATTGGGGTTGTCTAATTTCTGTGGTGTTTATTATTATTATTATCTATAATAAGTTAAACAGCAAACAATAATCCTATTTTTTTTATTATCTTAGCAGAGCTTCAGATACAATGGATCACAGTTTGCATTTAGAAAAACTCTTTAGATTTGGAATCAACGGATCCCTTCTTATTTAAACAACGGAAAGTAATAAGTTGCAATCATAACGTCATACCAGTTGGATGTTAGAGGCGTCACTATTGGTGTACAGCCAAGACTCATTTTTAGGTTTCCTATTTTTTTTTTTTTAATCAACTATGTACCCAATTCCTGTAACTTACCAAATGCTGCAATTATTTATGCAGATGACGCAATTTTTTTGATATACAGTAATTCCTTGAAGGTAGCAGTTAATAAATTCACCAAATCAGGAGAAGAATTCTCACATTGATGTTTGAGCGACGGTTTAGTTATAAGTGCTGGCAAAATATTTTGTATGTCATTCTTATCTAAGATTGTTGGGTATAATTCTAGTGTTTTAATTAAAGCTGGTCATCAGTCAACTGTACAGATGAAATAAATTTCCTGACACTATAGGCTGGATCACAAAATGACACGGAAGAGGTAAACCGATGATTTATCAAAAAAATTAAGTGTGTTGCTTTATTATTAGATATCTAAAATCCTAAGTATCACTTAGTGTGTTGAAATTAGCTCACTTAGGTCTGGTTGAGTCTAACTTATTGTATGGATTGACGTTGTGGGAAAGCTCTGCTTCTAAAGCTTTTATAAAATAAAAGAGAATCATATGGCGTATGTTTGATTCACCAGCACCTGCACGGATCAATAAAAAAACTTCTTTTTAAAAAACAACAATGTTCATAATTGTCATACTCGTAGGAACAATCAATTTCGGATACCCTTTTAGAAACTAAGCGTGACCCAAAATTCCATATCTTTCAAGGTATTAATTGTTCAAATAAATTTACCCAACTCTTTTTCCCGTTTGACAATTTCAATTTACTTAGAAATGTTCTGCAATGTTTATTGAGTAAAGCTTTCTATTCTATAGACAAGTATTTACACTAATAGTTTTATGCTCAATTTTAACGTGTCATGTAATGTACTTACACAATTCAGTATTATATATGATATACTTTTATATTTAAATGGAGAATAGAAGTAGTGACGCAACTAATTCTGAGGCAAAATTCTGATACATTATAGTGAAATCGTGAGGTACAGTGCTCTGCCAGCAAGGATGCTCGCCTAAAAGACATCTGAAATCAGAAGTAAATATTATACAAGAATGATCGACTTCGGCAATTGTATTATATATTATTAAAATAGTATATACATTAAAGCTTACTAGATATCCACTCGCGGATTTTCCATGTGGATACTATTCACTTTATTATTGTTTAATTACATAGTTGTTTAGGTGTAAACACTTATGCACATCTTAACGCATCAACAAAGATTTTATTAAATTATATTGTATTGTATTGTATAGTATCGCATTGTTTTTGTGTGTTATTTTGCGTTGCGTTACGTTACATTGTATTGCATTGCATTACATTACATTACATCATCATACATATTATATTATAATTAGCTTTATTACAAATTTAATTGTGAAGAAGTACGTATTTTTGATTTCCCGATATTACAAATTTAGCCGAAAATATTTAAAAAAGTGAAAAAAAACGTTGTTAAAGAAAATAAATTATTTACAAAAGATATATTCCGTAAAACCAGAATTGGACAAAATATTTTTCCACAATTTTTACTTACCCCAACTATTAACTTCATTTAGAAAACTCACATTTTCATGCAATTCCATATACGGCAAAAATTTGAATAGATTGACTATTGTTAAGCATTTAGGATACAGGAAGCGAAACGTATGGCAATATATTTTAGAGCTTTGAGAATATATCTCAGTGAATAAATAGGGTATACCATAGGATATGAAGAAAGCAGACTATCTAATCAGTACACAGAAATCACATTCGCGTGAGATGGAAAGCGGAACTCCATTATAATTATCAATATCTATTATTTAATATTGCTTCTATTGGAGTATTTGTCAGACAGACGTCTAAATTCAAGCAGATAACAACTAAATAATCTAAATTTTCAATTAGACAAACAATTCTTATACTCAAATATAATCTTCATTATATACATATTTCATGTTGATAAAAGTATTCTTTCCTATTTTAGTGGATTCCTACCACGTATTTTTTCATCTAGGGACAACCGCAGAATTTACAAAATAATGGAGTGCGGTCTGGGAAATAACATCTACGCCCGTAATGTTCACGTCAAAGTAACAATCAGAGGGCACCTTTGCCAAATAATTTGTTTCTCAAAGCTTTCACAAAGAAGAACATGTTAAGTTCTTCTTTCAGCATTAGTAACTACGTCATGCAAAAATCAACAGAGCAATCCTATACACATGTATCTTCATTTAGTAATATTATTCCGATTCCTTAATATCGACAGTTGTGTGTAAATAGTAAATATTTGTGGACACTAAATTCTGAGCACATTTGTTAAATATTGAGAATTCTGTATTCCACAATAACCTGGAAATGCGAACAAGTACTTTAAAGAAATTTGTATTTTTAGGAATATGAAATAAGTTTATGGCGAAAATTGTCCAAATAATAGACCACATAACCCTTGTATTTCAACCCCTATTTAAGTATTAGCCTAATCAAGCATGCACATACAGAGCAACAACTCAATCAATGTCGTTACATTAATAACAATGACAGATGTCTCTGGACTATACTATATTATATATGACTATATTGTAGATTACTGACAATACACATCACACTACCACCACATGTACTAGATATCCCATAAATCTAAAACCAAAGAAGGCTGTCCGATTGAAAAAACGCAGACAACATCCATTACTCATGATATTGCCAGTATCAGTGCCGAAGATCAAACCCAGAACACAGATGAGTCTGACAAACTCACTCACTCAACGTGCTCTAGAACGCTACAATTTTAATCTGGAATTTCACATAATTTTTCTGAGAAATATCTTCTGAGTAAGCATAATTTTTAAAGACCCGATATTAAAGCATAATATACTGATTTCAGTGCATCGAGTAAGGAAGTATTCGAGTGTTTTCTTAAAAAAAAAAAATCGGTCTTAAAATGTTTTCTTAACCGCCTCTCCAGTTACCGAAGTAACCCCCTGGAAGGTCTCAAGGACTTTGTGCTAGGTAAAAAGAGACGGAGCACTATAGTTTATTGTGGAATACGAACCATTCTTGATCTTTGTGGAAAACACGCCAGAAAATATTAACTATATTTTGTCATTAGTTGACTTCCAAAAATTTTATAACTATTAAAGTTTACAAGTATAATTTTTTACATTTTACACTATGCGCACACATCAAAATGATGTTCACATATGCTTGTTTTCAATAATGTAAAATCTCCTTGTAGCAGCAAAAACTGTTTCCTAAGTTTCGTTATGGGGCACTCGTCGGCAATTTTTTACGCTAACATTTTAACCTCTCCACAATAAAATTGTGAGAAATCTTTATATTTTGAGGTCCCAGGAACCCAAAAAAGTGATAGGAAAAACTAGTGCTGCAGCTCTTAGTAATGAAGAGTATATTAAAATTTTAAACGTATGGGATGAAATGAAACATTCGAAGCTTCGGTCAAAGCCATAGGCAAAACAAATTCACAGAAGTTAACCAACGCCAAGAATCAACAATACATCCGAATAATGTTTATAACAATTATTGGTCAACTATTGTGGATCAACTACGGATTAATTATTGTGTGTTTAATATTTCCAATAATTATAAGAGTTGAAGTAATATCCACTTATTATGTAAAACTACGTTTTATAAAATTTAATCTGCTTATTTTTGTTATTTTGTTATTATATTATAAAAAACTTTAATTATTATTTTACGTTCATTTACTTTCCCCGCGTTCTAGTAAAATAAGGTGTAAATAATTGTCTAAAATAAATATATTATACTAAAAACTTTAGTTATTAATTTACGTTTACTATTTAGACTGAAAAGACTGATATACTGACAGACAAATAGATTGACAGACACATAACGGTATGTCAATTCGGTTATATTTGTTATTGTTCGACTTCAAGACATTTTCATTATAATCCGAATTTTTTCAAGGTGCCTCCAGTATTCAAATTCAATTTGTAACCAGCAACACATTTTAGTCGTCGAATTACCTACATCATCATAATTTTTTTCTCAATAATATTTAATGCGTATTGAAAACGTTTAAATTATGTGACTGTGTACCAGTGGATTGTCATAAACTTTAAAGGTAGGTGTAACAATAACAATATCAAAATGCTTTCTGTACCTACGTTGGTGAATTTATTATAGATTATCACTTTACCAATTTCCAGTTTGTTACTTTACGAATATGTAATGTTTATAGGGTAACTAGAATGTTTTTGAATTGGAACGCAGAATTTAGTGCATTTTCGGCTTCAAAGATCCACCAAGTGGGGAGGTTCCATCCACTTCCGGTAGCTGCCTATTTTTACATTTTGCAACTATACGCTAACGATATTAAAAATATTTCTATTCTCATATCTTTACTCAGTGGAATAGTCATAAAATCACACACAAACCGATTATGCTTCTGTATATACTCGTGACGTTGGCAAACGGTCATCTCATATTAAGACCTTCTCGACTGATGGTACATTCGTAAGACTTTGAAGAAGTATTTAAGGTGTATTCTTTGCGGTTCAACAACCCTATTGTGAATAATATATATAAAAAATATTAAATATCTGTACTACTATTATATTGCTCCTGTTTGTTTGCCTCTGATACTTTCACTTACATTAGACAAATACACGGTATACGTATCTTACACCTGTAATATATGGCTTGCCCTTTCACCTTTTTCTTAATGAAGTGACTTTATTGTCCCCTGCTATTTACGATGAAGCATATTTTATTACGTCTCCAATCTTCTTTCCTTTAATATTAAAGGACATGACTGTGAGACAACATGATTAATATATCTATTGGATTTAATTAAGTAGGTACATAACTAGGTATAAAATTTTAATAACAATATCGACAAAAATTCTGCATGCGAGTCCTCTTTTCCTACGGTACATATAAATCGAGATATAAATATAAAAACCGGCTTCCTTAAGGAAACGAATCATCAAATATGTTCTTGATTTTTTTTAACATTCAGTTCCTTTTTGAGCAGAGCAATCTAATTAATTTCTATTGGAGAATTAAATCCTAGAAGAGAAAATGATTTTTAAATGTTCGATACTTTAATAATCATATTATTATGTAGAGATGCTCCGTGAGAATATTAGCAAGTGCAATATCTTTATGACTCGTTTATGAACTACCAATCACTCAATCAATGTTATTCATGTTATAACATAAGAGGTACCTCCCCAGAATCCATCCCGTCACCGACCGTGCAACCACCACGTTAATCGCAGTGACGGATTGCAGGGCCGATCGGGTGGAACGGATCTGGTTTAGTTAAAAAAGAATTAAAACTAAAACCTAAACTCCTTCTGAGACAAACAGATTAAAAAAGGTACTAAAATTACTTATATCGACATAAATGACTTAACACTACATACTTTTTTAAAACTTGTTCACTTTTCAATTTTTTAAATTTCGCTACAGTTTGGCTATAGAGGTTGCCCGAAAATCGGTAATGTCTGGTATGGTAAGGGGTGTTTAATCCGAAATAGGGCATTATGCTATCTAATTTGAGTTATGTGTCTTGTTAGCAGATTATCGTCCAGCTTGAAAGGGTAGAAGTTTTGAGAGGTATGATTGTACATAATCCGCTATCGGGGTTATGTCGTTGCATAGTGGGTATAAGTCTATGAAGGAAGTGTACCTTCCAGAATTTGATATGAGGCGCATACATTTGTGTTCAAGCACTTTTAGTTTTTCCATTGCCGTAGTCGGTATGCTGCATCATACCGGCGCCGCGTATGTGATGGACGGCCTAACCAGCATTGTGTACAACAGTTTTTTATTCTGTCGGTTAAGTCTGCTACCCCTGACCATGGGCGGATACAGGCTCCTGGACAGGGATTGGACCATCCGTATTGTCTCATTAATATGGGTATTAAACGTCAGTCGTTGGTCCAGTCTCACCTCAAAGTACTTCGCGCATTTCTTGGTAGGAATTTTGTTTCCCCGGATCAAGATTGATGTTAGAATTTTATTTTCTGTGAATCGACGCGTGAAGACTTTCGCCTCCAATTTTTCAGCGTTCACCGGAATCTTCCACTGGTCGTAATCAGCCGTCGCATGAGCCATGTGTACCTTCAGTAGCATATTCGTCGCTTGTGCATTATGCGAATGCGAATGTACGCCATGTGGTCGTATCATCGGCGTACTTGGCCATCTTCGTATTCAGGAATTCTGGGAAATCGGAGACGTACAGGTCCTTGCGGGACTCCAACGCGAATGTTCTGCCGGGTTGAGAGTTTGTTAATCACTCGGACCTGTAGAGATCTGCCCGTCAAGAACGAGTGAATGATAGTCCTCGATATAATATAGTAGTGTTGGGGGTATAGGACGCATCACGACCCAATACCGACACAATGTTTTTTTTTTTAATAAAAAAAATTGCGATTAAAATGAAAAACTATTCTGTTAATAATTTTTTCTCTTCACCAAATCCATAAGTTTGAAGCACTTCCACGAAAAAACGCTCCGCTACCGAAATTAAAATGAAAAACTATGCTGAGTTAATAATTTTTGTTCTTCACCAAATCCATAAGTTTGAAGCGCTTCCACGAAAAAACCCCCCCCCGCTACCGAAATTTTTCGTACAGGAAAAAGTTGTCCGACTGGCTGAGAATATACGTTCACGAAGTTTCAGCAGTGAGGCAATCATTTTTTATTTTAGGCTTGGGCCCGTGGACTATGAGTTTGATGAAATAGGTAGGGAAGTTATAGTGATGCAGTCCGGGATCCCGCATATTCTTCAAGGCCCTCGCCAGCCTCCACAACGAGTTGTCCTGAGGATTTAGCGCTGCCAGTTTGTCCCCCTATTTGTGGTTTCTTCCAGTGTGAAAATGAGTATACTTTGAATTTACATAATTAATATAACTATATAATAAATAGCAAGAAACAATAGAAAAAATCACAAAAATAGAGTTTTACCATTTTCTCGCCGCTGTAACTCGTTACATATTAGACTTACAAAAAAAAAGTTCATACAAAAAATGTGAGAAATTGTGTCTTCATTAACTTTGTTCCAGACATTTTCGTCGTTGGGAGTTGCTGCGGAGTTATTTTCAAAAAACTAACTTTTTGTACTTTCTGTTCAAGATGGCGGCTCGAGCGGTCCCCTCAAGGTAAAAAATTTGGATTTTTTTGTGACGACCCAGACCTTAACAACATATTTAAAAATCATTACTACCCCACTTTTTGCAGGGCAAAACTCCCTACTGACTGGACTAAAACATATAAATCAACTTCCTAAATGTAAATATGTTAGTAATTACTCTACACAGTCTACACGGCAGATGAATGATATTTGCTTTTCTCCATGCAGACAGTTATAGGTGGGTAATAAACTACTAATTACTGTCATTGAAATTTATAATTACTTTCCAAACAAATTTCAAGCCTTAATCAGATTTAATCTCATATTAAAAAACTTTCCAATAGATTAGTCATTTTACTATTTTAGCTACTTTAAGTAACTATAGTATAGTATAATAAAAATATATTCCAGTGCATATAAGTTAAGCAATGACTATTTGTTATTATATTATAAAAATAACTATTTTTCAATACTCCCCAACATTTGGATATGAAAGTGTTACTTTGCCTGCCTCTATTATATTTAGCAATGGAGAATTAAATACTGATAGCAGTATTCAGACTGACCGAAAACAAATGGATTAGAACTATTTCAAAGAAATATAATAATAATAAACGTCTTCATTAATGACATAGTACAAAACATTTCATTAAGGGCGAAGCTTGTAGATTAATGTCTACACTTTTTCAGTTAACTCTTACCTTTAAGGATTTTACAATACTTCAAACAACGTAATAATATCTTATATATGGTATCATGCCAAAATATTTCAACAAGGCAGTAGTCGACTGCTCCAAAACATTTAGGGTATACATGCTCCATGGGACATATAAGGGAATAAGGCAAGTGCGAAGGCATTCGAATGGAACCATACGGTTAACTGAAGGACTAAAAGCTCCAAATAATACCGGATCTGAGCAGAAAATCATTCAACATGCGCAGTATTGAATCCAAATAGGATACTGTACACTAAATGGACACTATATCCACTTAAAGGTGAGAGATAATTCAGTGTGTCGGATGCATGGTGAGGAGGAAAAAACTCCACACCACATTTTATGTGAATGTCCATCCCTTATAGTTAGAAGACAGGAGTCATCGATGGCACCGAAAGACACAGCCAAAGTTCCCATTGACCGTATACATGCCTTCATCGGAACGTCTTCTCGTCTTCTCCACTTTAACAATATGTTGAGTGTATGGGCTACAGTAAATTTAAGTTTAAGTATAGCGGGTTCTTAGCAATAGAACTTATAAGAAAAAATATTATATAGCTTCATATAATCGGTTTGTTTCTAAAAATATATTGAATAACAATTTTTAAGTTTAAATAAGTCTTCAGCATTGCATCGCATTGCGCTCCTCAAATTGCCAAAATTATTGCTTATTATGCTATATCGTCCATTATAATCTTTAATTTGGTTTGCTCAAGTTTTTGAAGATAAATCGTCCATTTGACTACCAAATCGACTACAAGCTGAGACATTTTTTCTGTAAGATGCATTTAAGATGAAATCTATTTATTTTTAAAACAATTTCATTTTCTCAGTAACCTTTTGTACTGTGGTTGTGCCGATTATTCCACCTGAAATGTGCCAAAGATAGTAAGATTTGTAATGCATTAATGCACGATTTTTATTGTATTTAACCATTGCTCTAATTATATACATCAGTTAGGTATTATAATAATTAATGTTACGTATCATTATATCAATAACTGATTTGTTCTGAAAATTATTCCACAGAAAAATTAATATTAATTACTAACATTCCAATGTTAACCTTGATTTTATTACACACACATTATCTTTATATTACCATAAGTTTAAGCATTTTTAGTTTTATTTCATCACCCTCCTACTGTCTTCTCCCGCCTTCACATCATCATCAATCATTTTTCCGCCACAGTTCCCCACTTTCATACATCTTAGCTCACCTTTTCTACTATTTAATTTCTTTCACGTTTCTACCACTGTCTCATATTTCCACTATCTTCACCGTCTCCGACAACCTAACTCTTTTCCTCTACTTTGCCACCAAGTACCTTAATCTTTCCAACCTTATTACCATCCCACTAATTCCCGCAGATTGTCACTATCTTCGATTATCTTCCACCTTTTTCCTCGTTCCTATCATGTATACCGACTTTCCCATCATTTTCTTTTACCTTAACACTATCTCTACTTATTTTCACTATATTCATGTATATTCCCACCACCGCGTTCTCTATCTATTCAGGTAGAATCCTCTAATGCGCGATTGTGCAGAATGTTCAATACTCTTTGTTTGTATAACACCTTTTTATTTCGAGAAATGAGAAAAATTTACATTGTTTAGAACTTCTGATATATTCTCATTTCATTATTTCACCCTATCTAGGATGAAATATTGAAATTAAAAACGTTTCAGCACGTTTCTCAAAGAAGACAAATAAATATATACATTGTTGATGGAAGAGCTGTACACCTCAACAGTTAATGTTGAACTACAACTTGTTGAGCATTGTTTATGTTGAACTGGGACTTACTGAATGTGTTTTTACTACGTTTATAATATTATTGTAGCAACATACAACGTATAAAACTAAATTGCTCATGGTTTTGTTTGTAACCATTCGAAAAATTTAATAGGGCGATGGGAATCCGTGATGAAGCGATTAGCATACTTATTAAAACACCTTGTACAATGGACAACCACATCCAGTCGATCTTTAGGTTTAGTAGCAGTATGTGGTTTCTAATTTCACAACTTATTATGTGCCCTGAATAATAATGTATACAAGAATCAATCGCGACATAGTATTTTATATTACATACACAAGCAAGGTAAAACAGGTTTTATTGGTGATAGGAGGACATGATTGCAAACCGTTAGGCGAACCTTTCACCTCCTAAAGCCAGTAAAAATTGGTACCTTGCATGTGATGCACAACATTTTATTTCTTATTCATTTGTATATATTGGTCTTAATAAAATATAACAAATCCTAACAGTTTTAACAATTGTGAATTTACAGTGACAGAAATGTCAATTATCAAATATTGACATCTAGTAGCTCGAAATACGAGACTTCTCGATACTGTCGTGAGCAGAAAAAAATAGGACAACTTTTTTTTTTCTAATGTAAATCTGTCTCTATTTGAATATGTAATGAGTAGCCGAAATACAACAGATATCACTTTTAATTTATTTTTTATTTTAATGCTGTAGTTATGGCTATAGTAAATGATGGTGTGTAACATTTTAAGAAAGTGGAGAATAAACGGTACGATTAGT
Source organism: Leptura quadrifasciata (assembly GCA_963675555.1). Classification (NCBI taxonomy): domain Eukaryota; kingdom Metazoa; phylum Arthropoda; class Insecta; order Coleoptera; family Cerambycidae; genus Leptura; species Leptura quadrifasciata. The sequence continues at coordinate 54,569,272 of OY776677.1, forward strand.
TGAAATCCTGGATCAAAGGACAAAGGATATCCTACTTTTTTTTTATACATTTATTTAACGTCGGCCTATTTCCACTACTGAGGCCTAACACCTAACGCCTGTAGACGAGCTACCCCCAACCAGGAATTTTTGCCGAACTTCTTCCCTTAAGAAGAGTAGGGATCTTTTACTTGCCTAACATTTAATAGACAAGGGACCGACGGCTTTACATCCCCTCCGAAGGATGGTATATCTCCTATACAACCCTCGCTTAAGGTTGTATAACTTCCGCGCATACACTGATATACAAGCCGCTGGAAGATGTGTGAGGCGAGGACGCGGTTTCCGTTGGAATGGTCACCCATCCAAGTACTAACTGCGCCTGTAGTTGCTTTACATCGCATGTCGAAGTATGTACATAGTAAAGACGCACCTACGCTCGCCCCCAGATATCCACTTAACAAGAAACTAACTATTAACATTTAGTTATTGCACCATTTCTATTTATAACTTCTATAAGTCTGTTCGGCATAAAATTAAATAACCTTATACAATAATCATTAGTAATAATATTTTCCCATGCATTACTTACTATTTCCAGTAATTCTTCGCATTCCGTGGTCTCAAATATGAACTTATCATTAGAAAATAATTGTGACACAGAAGGGAGCATAATATTGTCTAAAATCCTAATATACGTTTCACTATTAAATCGTTCCTCAATATGCCACAAAACGTCCACAAAATCTACCACTTTTATCATTGTTAGATATATATTTCTCATTGAATCGAGTATTCGTAGAGCGGTAAACACGAATACGACCGCTGTGTGCTGCCTGGAAAGTTTTTTCGTCTGTAAAGATTGCATTGTTCCAAAAATTTACATCATGCGCTAAAAATTCAAGCGCAAATCCTACTCAAGCTTCTCTATGTTCAGCTTTAAGTAAATATTTCTGTGCTACTGCATGATAGCGTAGCTCAGATTCTCTTACTCGCCGGCGACCAGTACTACTCGATCCAGTAAAGTTCATTTCTTCAGCAGTGCAATTTGTCCCATTGACCATCCATCTGTTGCTTTAGCAATAACTCCAGATTTAACTAAATCGCTTATATGAGGCATATTAGTTTTTGCACACTTGCAATAAATTATGACAACTAACTGACAATGTCAAAAAAATTAAAGATAGATGTACACAACTAGATTTTAGCAAAATACCGTTATAAGACTTGTCCTATTTTTTTTGCTCACGACCGTACGTTGTTATGACACTTCGCACTATTAAAACAATTCAAGTGCTGTCAAATTTTTATATAAAAAAATAACTTTTGCAAATACCTACTGCTTTTGTAAAGCTTGTTGTTATTAAATTACACTGATATGAATGTGCCAAAAGCTATTTCAGATCATGCCGGGAGCGTGGCTTTAAGCTTATAAAACATAATTTTCTAACGCCAACAATACTAAATTGTAAAATTGACAACTGTCAGTCTAAAATTTTTAACTGGCTAGCCCGTTGAGATTTATTTTTACTGTTTGTATACTGTCTTGACAAATATAGTGAATAATTCTTTTAACCCTTCTTACTCAACTTATAAAATTTATACTATCAAAGACATAGTATTCATTCACTAGATTTAAAAGATCTTAATTTAGTTACTTACGTCAGACTGGATGATGACTCAGTTCTTTTTTCGGTTATATTTTATACTATATTTAACATTTTATTTTTGGTACTGTATTTATTTATTTAAATTACAGATCATGCAAGCATTATTCCTGTTGTTGAACTCTCGTCCTCACAGCATGACTCTTGATATTTGGAATATGTAAAATTTAATAAAAGCAATAATAGCCATTATCAAATTGGTCAATGATTTACCACCACTTAACATGAAGTGACATAATAATAAAAAAAACTTTAAAATTTCATAGATGACAGTATGTCAGTTTTATTATAATAATGTTAACTTGACATTGCGCTGATTATTTCTTTCATGTGTCAAATGAAATTTTTAACCAATTACAATATTTGAAATTCCTTAGAAAATCAGAATATCAGTGGCTATTTGAACTCTATATCAATAAACTCGGTCGGGTTTCGTAGCTCATTTTCTCTCTCTCTCTCTCTCTCTCATGCGAATACGAAACGAGATCGGACTTCATATACAGTTGCTTTCTGCACCATCTGGATATTTCTTTTCTTTTATATAAAAAAAAACATAACATTTAACATTGGTAATTATATGTGAAATGAGTTGTTTATCGTTTCACCTTCCAAATAAATACATGTCTTTAACTTGTCATCTTATTACGGTATTGCTATTGATGTTTGAATTTTGAGATCTGTCATTCGGTTATAAAAGTGTACTAGATGTCGGTCGACGGATACGGAAGTTAAGTCGCTTAATTTAATCCTGTGATCGTAACATTTATAAATAACGTGAATATTGACAGAAAGTAGTATAAACATAACCTAAAAATGTTTAAAGACATAGTGAAGTTAGGCGTGAGTGGGTTTTCTAACCCCAAAAATTGAACATTTAAGGCGTGTTTTATTGCTAGTTCGAATCTACTCTTACTAGTAGTAATTTTGATGTGTCAATAAAACGGTTGATCAATGTTGCCACAATTACTTTTGCGATTTAGTGTAAAATGTTTAAGGTACTACTAATGCTTGTGGATTTGTAATTTGATTTTCGAGAAACAAAAACTTTTAACTGAACTATAACAGTTCTAACATGAATCAGAATAATAAGGTAGATACTTCTTGTAGCTGCTGCTGTTGCATCAATTTTAATAATTTTCGAAGGCTGAACGCAACGGTGATTTTTAATAAGCAATGAACAAATGAAACAGGCTGACTGATGTGTAAGTTTCACGTGTTTTTGAGATCATGTCAAAGACTAACGACCATATCACATAGACAAGTTATTGCTAAGTGGACGATTTACACCTCAGTGATGAGTAACCTCTTAATAAATAATGATTAACTAAAACGAAAGAGTATGTAAACATGATTACCCACCCCTTATATTCATGATTTATTACTCCGTTATAATATGCAATATACATTATAGAATCTGAATGTGTAAATATACCTAAAATACATCATTTATTAATTACCTTTTCGGATTTTGTCTGAAAAACATTAAGTGTCACTACCCCTTAGTAGGAAAATTGTCCCGCAGACTCGCCTGTTTTATAATATAAATAAGTACGCTTTACTTATAGTTCGTGAATTTCAAATTTATTGTCGATTTTATGTAGAATATTTACTTGACTAATTTTTATAACCTCAATTCTAAGTTTGTTTTTTGTTGTTGTAAGACCACTATTTAGTGACTTTTTACTTTGTGACTAGGAATTTACTCTTCCTACGATCAAATTCGGTCGTAGGGAAAGTAGCAAAAGTTGAAAAAGTGGTGGTCAATTAAACGGCAAAAAACGGTTCTACTTCTACGAGTAGAATATTTCTGGGCACAATAAAACGCGTCTTTAAGTAGGATTTTTCACCCCCCCCCCCCCAGGTCGATACCGGTCGGGAGTACATAACTCCAAAGAGGTTCAGAACAATTTTTAGAGAAAGATGGTCGGCGTCCTCCGAATACAGGTCGGGACATTATCTACGGAAAGTGTTGTAATAAAACAGGCCAAGATGTTATCCACGGAAAGTGTTGCGCAAAGGCAGGCCGGGATGTTGTCGCTCGCGGAGGGTGTAGCGCATGGCGAAAAGGATGCAAAAAATATAGATGCGGGAAAGTTACACGAGCATGTCGGAGGAGTTCTTGTATCGTCAAGGCCGCCTCCGGCCAACCAACATACAGAAAGTGAAGTAGGCGAAAGTACCGCCAGCCTAGATAGGCCTATAGTTTTTAGACGAAAACTAAAGAAACGAGCCAACATGACGCAGGAAAACGCGTCGGACGTCCGTGTTGAGGGCGTTAAGCTGGCGCCCGGCTGCTTAGATAGTAACCAAAAAATGAAGACCTGTTTAAGGTGAACTTGTCATCTTATTACGGCATGCTGTTGATGTTTGAATTTTAACATCTGTCATTCAAGTTATACTTGCTTGTGAAAAGTGTATTAGACGGAAGTACGCCTTCAAAAACAGAAGTATGACGTCGACGGATACAGCTTAATTCAAACAGTGGATAAATTTGTGAACAAATAAGTTTGCACAGGGCATTTATGTAAGTGCATGAGTGTAAAGGTTCAGTTCTTTTTACATTCGGATTTCTCTTTCCTTGTCAATATCAATAAAGAATTTCTGTGCAGAGAATTAACGAAAACAGGTGTCAAAATTATCAAAGAAGGTCAGTGGTCCGAAGATTCTCACTTCTTTTTTTTTTGTACATTTTACGAACAAATGCTCATTACGAAATACGAATTATATGGAAAATTATAATGTGATTCAACCGATCCCGCCTGGAAAGGGCTATATACATCTCTTGCATCGTCTAAATAATTGGATATGCAGTTATTATGATGATCGCAGTGTTTATGTTTATGATTCCTTACATAATAAAGCTAATCTTTTACATCCGGAGCAGAAATTCTTTCTACAGAAATTATATCCTTATTTCGAGATTAGTGAAACTACTATCCGAATTCCACTTGTACAACAGCAGATAAATGATTCTGATTGTGAAGTATTTGCAATAGCTTTTGCTGTTTCTTTAGCATTTTGTATTCGCCCTGAAAATATTATATATGAAATCAAATTTCAAGGTTATTTTACATAACTTATCTTGATAGCTAATTCTGAAACCACGTACTGTTTCATAATAAAAAAATCAGTGAAATCCCTAACCTGATTTATTGTGAAATACATTTTTTTAATACATAATGATAACCAAAAGCAAAATATTGCAGGTTATAAATTGTTGAAATCATGTACAGTTAATGCTTCAACATTGTTTTCATAACAATACAGACAAAAATTGGAAGCTCTGATATCAATTTATATTTGTTTAAGTATTTTATTAATCTAATTTTAATAATTTTTTCAAAATGAAAAATGAAATAGAAAATTAGAGATCATCATTTTGTGAATAATAACTGGACATAGAAGTGAGATTATTAAGTGCATGCATATATAAATATATATATATATATGTTATATTAGAAATATACTATGATATATAATATTATCGAGACAGGCTTAACCTTCTCAAACATATCGTATTACATACTGCGTAACAGCTCTTCTCAATAACCGCTCACGCTGCATGAGCATTGTATTTCAATTCTCAGTAATTCTGATTGTGCTGAATCAGCAACACTGTTTCCTTTGTTCTTGAAACATTATAAATATTACTAACAACCTTTTTGTAATCAGTCTTATACTCACTTTCGATTAAACTACTTCTAAATTATTATTGTATTTTCTTAACGAGTCAACGTTGACTCCAGTGTAACAAATAAAGTTCCTTTTTAAAAAGTTATTCAAACAATCCACTATCTAACATTGGCGCAGTCGTGGCGGATCTGAAAAACACGCACAGTTCGGGAGCCTAACCAGTAGCAAACATATCCGAGGGAACAAGGAGTCCATCTGAAAAAGGTGCCTAACCGGACGAAAAGAGCTTCTGGAACAAGGAGAACTTCTTAGCTGTGGTGGTGGATCCCAATCCTTTGTTCAGAAGAACCTACATGCTCAAAAGCAAAAGAAGCAAAACAATAATAATTATCAAGAAATACAAGCAACAAAGCAACATTTCAAATCAACACGATTCAACAATTAGCAAGTAAGAATTTCATCCCGTCCCATCGTTGGTGTCTTCGGCATCAAAGGCAACCCTGTGGAAGGAACACCCAGTGACGCCCCTGGCAGAGAGAGACCTTTGGTGAAGCTAAGCTCACGAAGTCGCATTCAACTGGACCACGAGGAATGAAAAATTTAGGGTAAGTCATTTTTGAATCATCTCGCAAACATTTATTTGCAAACAACGACATAATTTTACATTCTATTTTATCAAAATACATTGCATTGCTACATACAGTTCTAATATCTAAGGTAGTAATTTTATTTAAACTTGAAACAAAATATCTTGATTATAATTTGTGTGACCTATATAAATAACCGTAATCATACACTGTTCCTATCGTAACATTATTTTTATGGTAATATCATACACTCTTTAAGTGCGAATTTATCTAATTAACTGTAATCACGTACCATTGTTATCTTTGCATTTTTATCGTAATATAATATTGCATACCACATAAAAGGTTAAGGTTAAGGCCGTAAGACAAGCTTGTGTTCTATAATACCGTGTGTGCAAAATATAAAATTATCAGAGATATACTATTTCCAAACTCAAAACGCTTTTTAAACCAAACGCGTTTTTCGAATTAATCTAGCTATTTTATAATATAAATTTTAAATATTACAGAACAAATTCTTGCACATTTCATATAAAAATTTCTTATTAAACACCAGTAGCGTACTAACTTAAATTGGAAAAAGGCGTTTTAAGTTATTTAATTATCTAAATATTATAAATAAAATGGCTACAAATTCCAATGTAAATAACTCAATCACTACAAATGCCAACAATTCAATCGCTGCAAACGAAACCATAAATATTGAACCTTATAGGTTAAGCGAAATATTTTCCATAGTGCCCGAATTTGACGGCAACCCCATATTCTTGCAAACATTTATTTCGGCTTGCATAACCGCTCAGGGGATCGCTGTTGATGATCAGCGCGTCTTATTAACGCTTCACATAAAAAATAAATTACGCGGAAAAGCCGCAGAATTAATAAATTCCCGAAACCCTGCTACATGGGCAGAAATCAAAAGCTTACTTGAAGCTCATTTTGGTGACTCTCGCGACCTGACAGCTTTGATTCAGGATCTGCAGAGGATTCGTCAGTTACCCAACGAAACCGCACTAATATTTGTATCAAGACTACAAACGCACAACGCGAAAATGCACGCAGCAGTGCAAAAGCAGACTCTAACTCTAGAGGAAAAAACTGCTCAATGTAACCTCATTGAAAATATGACATTGACTACTTTATTAACCGGATTAGAACCCAAATTAGGTCAAATCATTAGAGCTGGTAACCCTGGCGACATGTTAGACGCAATAAACCGCATTAAACGTGAATTGCAATTATCCTATTTTGAATCACAAAAATTTTCTAATAGAGTTCCAAATAAAAATCCCATTCAAAACCCACAAAGACATCCAAACTCCCCACAATTTTGCACCTTCTGCAAAAGAAACGGACACCATGTTAACGAATGCCGCACAAAGCAAAACTATCAGTCTCCATCTCCCAACTTCACACCAAATGCTTATTCTAATCAAGCACAGCCTCCAAGGCCACATTTCCAAAGTGCATCTAACCATAGACCACAAAACTTCCAAAATTTCTCCAACCAGCAACACAATTATTCTCAACAGAACAGGCCCTCAGCTATCAGGCCAAATCCCAACTTCCACCAGCAGAGACCTTCTGCCATACAACCAAACCCGAATTTTAATCGATTCAATCAACAAAAGACACATCACCTAAATCAAGAATCTTATGATAACTACACTGATAGCCCAAACCAATATGAAAATTATCCTGTAAATTATTCTTCCAATTATTCTAACGAAAATGATTATGATTACGATTTTGGAACCCAACAATGTGAGAATTATACTGCTAATTCTCAACCCCAACAGTACAAGAATTATACTGCTAATTCTCAATCTCAACAGCACGAGGATTATACTGCTAATCCTCCGGATTTTTGCATAGGCCCGGAGTATTCCACGAGTACTTCAACACAGCAAACGGACGAACTAGACCAAATTTCTCATCAAGTCCAAGCGATAAACCTCCAGGACAGTTTCGACCCAAACCTGAACTTCCCGGAAAATCAATTCATGTAAAAACACCCCGCTACAAACTAAATATCGTAAACTCCAAAAATTTATTTTACATAGAAGACATCACTAAACGTTTCAAAATCTTGATAGACACAGGCGCAGGTATCTCTATATTCAAACCCGAAACGGCAGAAAACTATAAACGTCGATCCCACGAAAATGTAATTATACAAGGTATAACAGACGAAAAAATTAATATCACTGAATCTGCTCTCATACCTTTCAATCCGAATGATCCATACAAAGTTTACATTCATAATCTAGATATAGAATTTGACGGACTTTTAGGTGCCGACTTTTTGGACCATTACGATTGCTTAATAGACATTAAAAACAGACAATTAATCACTAATTTCAAAACCGTTCCATTGTATCAAGTTACCGATAATATATTAACTACACTCTGGAGCCCGATTAAAAATCAAAATTTAAACGAAACAAAAAACCAAAATGTAATTTCTATCGAACCACGCACAGAAAAGATTTTTAAGCTTAAATGTAATTTACAAAATACCGAAGCTATACTAATAGCCCAGGAAAACGAAAAGGTACGTTTACCGAACGCCATTGTCAAAATAGACAACAATGGTGAATTCTTGACGACAGTAATAAACTCAAATGCAATTCCGAAAACAATAAAATTTTCAAATCTTAAACTTGAACCCGTCCAAAAATTTAGGTCAATATTTAATGTAAATCTTCAAAATCCGGATTCCCAATATATAGACAGAAATTACGAAATAAGAAACCAATTACGCTTAGATCACTTGAACGATGAGGAGAGTGAACTAATTACTCAACTCTGTTTAGACTTTTCAGACATATTCTATTTAGAAGGTGACAACTTGACATTTACCAATGAAATCAAACATTCAATAGACACTAACGATTCTAAACCAATTTTCACTAAATCTTATCGTTACCCCCAAATTCATAAACAAGAGGTAAAATCACAAGTCTCGAAAATGCTCGACCAAGGCATTATCCAGCCTTCAATTTCTCCCTGGTCCTCCCCAGTTTGGGTAGTCCCCAAAAAACTAGACGCTTCTGGTAAATAGAAATGGCGCGTCGTAGTTGACTACCGAAAATTAAACGAAGTAACGATAGGTGATAAGTATCCTTTGCCCAACATTTCTGATCTTCTAGACCAATTAGGCAGATGTCAATATTTCACGACTCTAGACTTGGCCTCTGGCTTCCACCAAATTGAAATCGATCCTAAGGACATCCAAAAAACAGCTTTCACGGTACACTGAGAGAAAAATCTATTAGCCATTATTAAAAATTTAATAATGTTTGCATAAAACTTCAATTAAATAGGGGACAGGCAGAGTCATTTCCTACGGTTATTAAAGTCGTTTTCCTAAAAACATCTACTAACGGTTATTAAAGACCATGGAAATCTCTATAAAAACGTTTGTATTACCATCAGTTTTTTTATTTTGTTATGGTTATTAAATGCTTTACCTACTACTGCAAATTGAACAACTGGTCACTATTATCATTATTATGCTGAATTTATTAGAGTTTCTTATAAGCACTACAAAATGAACTTATAGTCAGTATTAGATAGCTTCATTAGTTTGGTTAAATTAACAGAACTACAGATATTAAACAATTTAATAGCACCTTGATGGGTGGCAATGAATTTATTTCCGTTTATAGGAAACAGTGGAATATTTGGTGTTTCGTAGTATGTTTTTTACAACACATTTATTTTTGTAATAATTAATTCATTCTCGTTGGCTTATATTTTGTTGGTTTAATAGCAGTTACACGAAATAATTGCTGAGATAGTGAGCTTATAGGATAGGTATAGTATCGTCCAAAGCCTCCCAGCATATAAAAAACGCAACAAAAACTTTACGACCTTATTAAAATACCGATACTCTCTAGTATTCCGCGGGCAAATTGAATCACTTACCTTTACAGGTACGTCGACTTGTTTGATTACACCATACCGACTGGTTCTGCAGCGTAATGATGAGCTCGTAAAGTTTTTGTTGCACTTTTTATCTGAATGAAATTGAAGACCACTATAACTTTGAATGCATCTAGGCGGTCCCACTGCAATAAAAATAATTTGTAAGCCATCACTAATAACTTTAACTGCCGTATCCTGTGAGCACTGGAGATACAAGAACAGACATGAAATACGATAATGATGATGTGATGTGATCACTGATGGTCGCAACTCGCGAGAGCCGAGGCCTGTCTGTGCGCAATATCGCTACGTATGATTGTTTATACGATCAGTACCGAATATTATCGAGAATAAATTATTAATTCGATGCTTATCTGGTACACGTAGTATTCCCAATTATTATAGGTATAGTGGACTAATAACATTAATTAAGAAATATTTTGTTAGCCCCTTTTAATAACATCAACTTGAACTTTAATAATGTTTGTTAGATGCGTAATAAAGATTATTAAGGTAACAGAATATTAGCAGCAACTTCGTTTTATTAAAAAATACCGATTTACTCCAATAAAGAATGTTAGTTACCGTAGCTAGAGAACTGATAACCATAATAAGACTGTTTTAGGAAAATGACTTTAATAGCTCTTAGTACTTTGAAACGTTGTAAGTATTAAAGTTATTATAATGGTTACAATGTTTTTAATCATGTTTATTAAGAACTTTTTAGCAAGATACTTTAATAGGTCGAATTTTCTCAGTGTAGAGAATGGCCACTACGAATTTGTACGTATGCCATTCGGTCTAAAAAATGCTCCATCCACTTTCCAGAGGGTCATGGACAATATTCTATTAGGCATCCAAAATGAACGCTGTCTCGTCTACATGGACGATATTATTATTTATTCCCCTACTATCCATGAACATATTTCTCGACTAACAAAAGTCTTCAAACGTCTACAAAAAGCCAACCTCAAAATTCAGCCAGACAAATGCGAATTCCTTCGCAAGGAAGTCGCCTATTTAGGGCATCTTATTACAAAGGATGGTGTAAAACCAAACCCTGCCAAAGTCGAAGCAATTCTAAACTTTCCTCAACCCAAAAATCAGAAAGAAATTAAATCTTTTCTAGGTCTAGCAGGCTACTATAGACGCTTCATTCCTAATTTCTCCAAAATTTCAAAACCCTTAACTAAGTTGCTACAAAAAGATATACCTTTCAATTTCGACAATGACTGTACAAATTCATTCGAAACCCTAAAACAAACTTTGACAACTACCCCGATATTGATCTACCCCAACTTTGATGAACCTTTTGTCCTAACTACAGACGCTAGTGCATTTGCAATAGGTTCTGTACTTTCACAAGGAAGTATAGGAAAAGATTTGCCAATCGCATACGCATCTCGAACTTTATGCGGCGCGGAAACTAAGTATTCAACCATTGAGCGTGAACTTTTATCTTTGGTCTGGAGTGTAAAGCATTTTAGGCCATATCTATTCGGAAGGAAGTTCAAACTCGTCACCGACCACCGACCACTCACTTGGTTATTTTCCATAAAAGACCCAGGTAGTAGACTAGCCCGTTGGCGCTTAAAACTCGAAGAATACGATTACGAAATAATATACAAACCCGGAAAAATCAATAAAAACGCGGACGCGTTGTCCAGAATTAAAATCAATCACTTTTCAGAATGTTCCAAATTTTATTCAAAAATTCTAGCCGCAAACGAAGACTCAAACGAAGACTCAGACGAAGATGAAACCTCAGACAACGACGACGAGATCACTGACGAACAAATTGCCCGAGAATTTGACACATTCTCCCGCCTTTACAAAACCAAATCTCTAATAGACTATTCCAAAATTCAAATCACAAATAAACAACTATTAGATCGAGAAAATAAAAACATCATAACGTTTTTCCAACAAAACAACTTGACAGACCTTCACCATCAAATTACCGAGGATATTTTCGAGGAAAACCCCGAATTCTATAACAATACAATCAATATCGTTTCCAGTAAATCGACCCGACAAAGAAATTATTACATTGTCGCTCTACCCTTCGACCCAGAGTCTGTGGTAGAACACTTATTTTTAACATTATATAAACACCGGAACAAATTAGACCTTTCCAAAACTTACCATGTTGAAAACAATCTAGACTTTCCAATTCTCGAAATCCTATCATTTATTTTTGCTGAAAAAGACTTAAAACTAATCATATGTCAAAATTTAGTACGAACTCCCGACGAGGACCAACGTCCGATCATTCTCGACCAGCATCACACCGGAAAAAATAATTTACATCGTGGAATAAATGAAACGATACGTAGAATCAAAAATAAATATAATTGGCAAGGCTTAACAAAAGACGTCGAAAATTTTATAAAAAATTGTGAAACATGTCAAAGAACAAAAGTCTGTCGCAAGAACCTCAACAATCCCTTAGTGATTACTGAAACCCCTAAAACTCCATTTGAGAGAGTTAATATTGATCTATTCGAATTTCCCACGCGAAACTATGCATTAACTATCCGCGACGAGTTAACCAAATTTACTCAAGCCTACGCAGTCCCAGACAAGAGCGCAAAATCAGTCGTAAATACCCTGTTGCTTTATTTTCAGCATTATGGTACCCCACTAAGAATTCATTGCGATTATGGCGGTGAATTTGATAATAATTTATTAAAAGACCTTTGCACCCTTTACGACATAAAACTAACATACTCAAGCGTAGGACACCCTCAATCCAACGGATCTATCGAACGATTCCATGCCACCCTAGCGGAAATGATCAGAATACATAAAACAGAGAATCCGAACGAACATCCTTTCACCATATTGCCATACGCGGTAATATGTTATAACAATTCAGTAAACAAAACTCATGGCTTTACGCCATACGAACTTATTTTCGGACATACAGCTAACCGACCACCTGAAACTCTTTACAACCAAAAAGACCTGATCACCAAATACGTTAGAGACCTAAATAATCGAATATCTCATTATTACAAAATTGCGCGAAGTCGAACAGAAGCACAAAAACAAAAAGCCAAAGTTCGATTCGACAAGAACATTCCCGAAAATAGACACACATATAATATTGGCGACAAAGTGTACGTCAAAGAATCACAAATAAAAAATAAACTGCAAAATAAATTCAACGGTCCCTTTGAAATTACAGAAATCTTTCAAAATTCCGCTACATTACTAAATCTCGAAACAAACCAAACAACCAAAGTAAATTTTGATCGAATGAAACCATATACTGAAGATTAAATTTATTTTCAGGTTTCTCCTGCTGATCGGATCAGCACTTGCTCAATTTAAAATAACACCTATTAACAATACGATCGGAGTATATTATCACCAAGACACGGACATTGTGATTTCTCACAAGAAATGGACTTTACTGGTACACAAAAACATATCTACCTTTAAGACAGCTTTCGACAAAAACGACAAGATCTTACAGACACTATACAACACACTCGACCCAGCATATCATTACATGAACGTCTTTTCAGGAGATGTAAAACTCACCTTAGCTTATTGACGCAAATTTCCCAATCAATACAATCAAAATTTGACGAAATTTACCTTGACACGAAACGATACAAACGAGGAATACTAAATGGCATCGGAACGATTTTCAAATCAATAACCGGAAATTTAGACGCAGAAGACGGTCAGTATTATTCTGATTGTATCAACAAATTGAATAATGACGAACACCAACTCGAAAACCTAATTAAAACCCAAATATCCGTTACAACTTCAGTAATCAAAAATTTCAACGCAACTATTCAAAAATTGCAAGTTGACGAAGAAACTTTCAATAAGGATATTAAAGAAATTGAAACCTCAATTTTAGACATGACTAAGGACATAGAAAACGTCCATGCAAAACTGAAATTTATCGAAATCTGCGAACAACTTATGGCAAGTTATTTATTTATCGAGGATAACCTAAATGACATCCTAAATTCCATCACTTTCGCGAGGCTTAAAATAATTCACACGTCAATTATAAATCCAAAAGACTTAATAAATTCTCTACAAGAAATTTCGCAAAACCTACAAAGGAACAATTTACCGCTTCCAATCAAACTATCAAAGGTTGCACAGTACTTAGACATTATAGAACTAAAAGCTTTTCAAACAAATTCGGATCTAATATTTGTGTTAGACATACCTTTAATAGACCCTCAAACATATTCAGTATTTCAATTATACCCTATTCCTATTTTGGATAATAGAACTGGTTTATATCATGTATTATCAACTTCTCAAAAATATATCGCGAGAGATGATGATTCATTAATGTACATACCTATCTCGAACCTTGAAGAATGCAAACCTCTTTATTTCAACACCAAATTATGTCCAAATTTATTTGCATATCCTATTGACAACAATGCCATATGCGAAGCCCGTCTCTTCAAGAACCTCAAAACTCTGCCAGAAAACTGCCAGACGTCATTTATCATCAGCCAAGGCTACAACGTCCAAAAAATAGACGAAAACACATGGTTAGTTATTAACGCAGAACCTCTACAAACAACCATCAACTGTCCAGAAAGAAATTCAAAAACTGAAGTCATCTACAAAAATTCAACAGTAAAATTACAACCAAATTGTTACGCCTTCATAGGCATCACAAAAATTCAAGCCAATACCAATGAAGTAACCGATGTAAAAGACGACACTCATCCAATCCAAATTCCATTTGAATGTTGTAAACATATTCCAGACAAAATCCGAGCTCCAAATCTTAAACCACTAAAATTAAACAATCTCAATACGGAAGACCTCGAAGTTGCCAAACACAAGTTGGACCAATACTCCAGAGATTTAGATGATTTGATCAACGAACCCTTTATAACAAAACACATATCCTGGTTCACCTATTTTATCATTGTGGTAATATTTGGACTGTTATTTCTGTACCTATTTTGTAAGTGCAGAACAAAAAGACGAAGACTAGCCATCGATGTTTCTGCATCACCCCCATCTCCACCGAGGCCTAGCAAACCCTACAGGACATTTGCTAACCTATTTCCTTCACGAAGACGACCTACCTTAAGAAGAGAAGACAACGAAGCCGAAGACATAGAACTTACCTAAAGACAAACTGTTTTGTGCCTTTTTACTGACTTTTAGTGCTAGACTCTTCAGTGAATTTTATTTCATTTGTTTAATCATTATATTTCATTATTTTTCTATCCTTTGTTAATTTCAATTTTATTAACATCTTTACGTCATTTTCATTTAAACTTATCATACTTATATTTTATGCTTTTATAGTAAAGCTATATTTTAACCTTGGGAATATTTTATCCCATTTTACAATTCAAACTTAGTATGTTTGTATGTTATGCTTTCCTGCTAAAGCTATATTTTAACTCTAACATTTTTATGTTATTTTATTTTATGAATCAAGCTTATTGTGCTTGCATTTCATATTTTAGACGCTAAGGTTATATTCTGTATGTTAAACCTTACGATTTAACATTTTTTGTATCTCTTATATTTTTCCAAATTGTACCATTACCTTTTATATACATTTTATATTCATTTCAAAAGTTGCTGCATAAAACACCAACTTTTTTTATAAGGGGGAAGCTGTTATATTAGAAATATACTATGATATATAATATTATCGAGACAGGCTTAACCTTCTCAAACATATCGTATTACATACTGCGTAACAGCTCTTCTCAATAACCGCTCACGCTGCATGAGCATTGTATTTCAATTCTCAGTAATTCTGATTGTGCTGAATCAGCAACACTGTTTCCTTTGTTCTTGAAACATTATAAATATTACCAACAACCTTTTTGTAATTAGTCTTATACTCACTTTCGATTAAACTACTTCTAAATTATTATTGTATTTTCTTAACGAGTCAACGTTGACTCCAGTGTAACAAATAAAGTTCCTTTTTAAAAAGTTATTCAAACAATCCACTATCTAACATATATATATATATATATATATATATATATATATATATATATATATATATATATATACCAATACCTCAGAAAATATATTGAAGAGAGTAAGATTTAAAGCATCTTATGTAGAGATTTAATGTATGAAATTATCATACCATACACCAGTAAATGCGTATTTTTCATTATATACATGCTAGTGCACAATATGTCTTTATTTTCAGAATGTTGGAACCTCGCTTATTTTGCGAGCTATAACATCAGGTTAAATTACAAAAAAATAGCGTTCTTTGTGTTTTGGTTTTAATTTTATAAAATAATAAAAATGCTAAATTAATAAGTTAGCAATATTTTTCGCTTATATTTCGAAAAATATGCGTTTTTCAAAAATGACCATTCTACGTAAAATTAAAGTAAACAAAATTTCATACAAAATGCAGTAGTCAACTTTGATTTTCTGATGAGCGGTTTCGGCGCTAGAGCGCACTGAAAAACAGAGATTTTTTGGCCAGTCTACGAAAACGTAAAAACGTCCACTCCTCCCACCCCCTACAACTTGAAAAATATACATGTTATGAACAAAAACCCTTATACCACGTGAAAGTACATTAAGGCACACTGTCCATGAGTCATAATGGCATAGATTACGTTTCTAATATTCAATCTACTCATAAGGTGGGAGGGAGAAGAGCAAAAATTACTAAAAGCGACTTTGGAATTAATTGGGAGGGTGGTCAAATGAAAATTATTGAATCACAGCACTTAGGGCCCATTAGGCCCCTTATACTTCCTCCTTGTAGGCAGACCTAGGCCTCCACCAACCAACTTAATCTTGCGAAATATGCGGTGATGCTGCGTAGGGCCAGAGTAGGCCAACGTTCTCCCAAAATGGATTCTCTGATTGGTGAGACGTCAGAACAGTCACAAAGTATATGTTGAACCATCTCACCTTGTTGTTCGCAACCTCTACAGAGAGTTGTTTCGCTTAATCTCATGTTTTGTAAATGTTTCCTTAATGGGCAGTGTCCAGTCTGGATTCCCATTATTAAACGTAGGTTCCTTCTGGACATTGCCAGGTAGTCCATTACTGTACTCTGGAATATTAAACTGACAGCTGTTTGTTTCATCCCACAGCTTCTTGAATTCATTGTGGGTGTTCTCTTTAATTATTCGTGTTATCGCCGTGATTGATAACAGACTAGCCGGGCCTGGTCCAAATATACTTAGGCCTTGTTACCTCACTTTATGTTCACCACCAGCAAAGGGTTATTTCAACTCTATTAGTCCAATATTGTCAAACTATAATAAGAAATAAAACAAAAATTTAACGCAATTTTCTCAAAAAAGGGTCAAGCGTAGGAGGTTTTCCACTGGGGAGAAGAAAGGGTTAAAAAATGTGGTTACCAAAATGCTGTTTTCTAATGCAAAATGGCATTCTAAACACTTTTTTAATGTACATATTTTTCAGTAAAATCAATAGAAACTGTCTAAATCAGGAATTAATTCTTAAAGTTCGCCATTTTAGGTCCGCCATTTTGAATTTTCCAATTTTCAAGTCGGATTCGTAATCAGCGACCTCAAAAACCTCAATTATCTGAATTTTAGCCGATTTCGTTGAAAACTGCGAGTTATTGAATAGGGGTTGTAAAATGGGGGCTGCAATCCCCCCGGGGTGAGTGCATTAATTTTCAAAGGCATACATTTCATATGTTGCCGAAACTTAACATAATGCAAAAAATTTCAAGTCTTTACATTGAAGTAGTAACGATTAAGAAGTAAAAGCATTCATTTCCTCCAGTACTACTTTATTGTTGGACACAAATATTGACTTATTGCAAAATTATGACTACGTAAAATATATTACACGAGTCAGGTTAAATATCCACAGTTAATAACATTACTGGGTCACAGGAAAATCATAATTCGTGCATAGATCACATTTTTATTAAGTGTAAATATAATCCATCAGATACACCAGTAATGCCTCTAATCATAAATCCAAATATCACGGACCATCATACAATAATACTTCAACTAATACTAAATTATAAAGAAACGGTACAAGAAAATGAAAGATGTATTAAGTTAATTAATTATAAAAAATTGGAAGAATTCTTTAATACCGTGACATGGGACACCATATACTCAGAAATGAATATAGATGAAGCCACGGAATAAATTTATCGATATTATTATAAATGCCATAAATTCCTGCACTACTTTCAAAAGAGTAACTAGAAAAAACTATAAAAAAACTCCTTGGATAACAAATGGCCTTCTAAAATTAATGCATAAAGAAAACCTAATGGCCAAAAACCTTCAGAGTAATGCAAATAATATTGCACTAAAAATTGATCATAAAAATTATAAAAATAACTTAAATGTTCTAATACATAAAACAAAAAATAATTATTATAGAAATAAAATAAATAAAAATGCCTCTCTAAAAACCTTTGGAAAGTAGTACCGAATATAAAAAAAAGCAAATAAAAAAAAGCGCCCATAGAGTCAATAAGAAATAAAGATGGGAACGTATTAACTGAAACTAAACAGATAGCAAACGAATTTGTAAATATTTTTTCAGATATGGGGAAAATATTAGCAAACAATATGAAAAAAGATCCAACATATTCACCTCAAAGGTCCCAAAGCAACCAGTCATTATATTGGCTCCCAACAGATAGAAATGAAATCAATAACTTAATTTGCGAATTAAAAAATAATAAATCTACCAGAGTAGATTATATAAAGGCGGAAACTCTAAAAGCTGTCTCACTTTATATCAGTGACCCCTTGGTGTATATAATAAATAAATGTTTGGAAGTAGGGTTATGACGAACTGCTTTCAAAAAGTCGGTAATAATATCAGTCTATAAAACGGAAATAAATCATTTATACAAAATTACAGACCAATATCTCTAATAACAACCGTAACTAAAATATTTGACAAAATAATTAAAGCGAAACGAAACCCTTACCTGAGTAAATTTAAACTTCTGTCTGATAACCAATATGGTTTCAAAGAAGGAGTCTCCACACAAGATGCAATAATAGACCTTAATATTTATTTAGCGTTAGATGTCTATGCATATTTATTGATCTTAGTAAGGCATTTGATACAGTCAGCCATGACTTACTCTTACAGACACTTGAAGACATTGGAGTCAGAGGCACCTGCCTAAAATTTTTCAAAAGGTATTTAACCAATATAATTCAGTCTGTGAGAGTAATAGATACGCTGAGCTAGTCACTAAAAATTGAGTATTGAGTACCACAAGGTACGATGTTAGGACGGCTACTATTTTCAGTTTATGTAAATGGGTATTTTCCTTACAAAGCACAGGCAAAATAATCAGCTTTGCAGATGATACTGCAATTTTTTATAAAGCTGACACGTGGGATGAACTAAAAAATATCGTGGAAACTGATTTAACTACTATGGAAAATTGGTTTGATCATAAATTGTTGACACTTAACTTTGAAAAGATTTTTTACTTACCTTTTAGCTGTACCATAGCAAGACTTCCATCATTTAATCACATTAATATTAATACACTGGGAAATAAGCAGGTTATTTTGCCAAAGGCAGAAATAAAATAGTTAGGTATTATCATATCACACATAAATTATATTATTATTAGAAAATTACAGTTTATTCTATATAAGTTTAAATTTCTACAGAATATACTGAATATTCAACAAATGAGAACTATTTACCAGTGTCTAGTAGAAAGCCATTTAAATTATGCAATATTAGGATGGGAAGGTGTAACTGAAAATCACTTACGTTCTCTAGACGCGCTGCAGAAACGCTTTCTTAGAATAATCCTGCATAAAGATAATAGATAGCCCAGTGATCTTCTATTTTCAGAATCTAAGGCTTGTGGCATAAGAAAATTTTTTTTACTTTTTTGCAAATGTAAAACAACATCAAAAAAGGTATATGATTAGTTATCCGACATACACATATGATACAAGACAAAAAGTAAATGACTATATCCTTTAATGTTAAAAACTATAGGTCAAAGATCGTTATCACTTTCAGTCTCTCATACTATTAAAGACATAAAATCAATTTCGCTATTTAAGAGTAAGCTAAGAATTTATATTTTAAGACAAAATAGGAAAATTTTCACTGATCATATTGATTTAAAAAATAAAAATTAAATAATGTAATTAAAAGTAAAAATAATTTAATGAATTAATAATTATTAAATATGTATTATCTTAAGTTTAAGTTTGTAATTAACTACACCTCCATTCATGAATTCTTACACAAACTTATGAAAAGTTAACTCTATCTCGTATACTGGTAGCTATTTTTGTAGATATCTTAGTAATACATTACTTTGGTATTTCGTACATTTTACTTTGTATTTCGAAACAAGTGTGTTTTATTGTTTATCGAACTCGTAGTTTATTTACTCGTCTACATTTGCTGTAACTTATTATTTATATTATGTGTACTTACGACTTGCTGTAAATTAACATTATTATTATATCATTATTATTATTATTATTATTCGTGATTTCAGGTTATATTCTAACCAAACTGTATGCGAGCTGAAATTTTATAAGAAACGGGACATATTTATTAAGAGCGACTTTTTTCATAAATAGATAAACAAAGATATTTTGCTCCTCGCATAGACAGCTGGTGCGATGAGGTATATTATAAAAAAAATTTATAGTCACTCTTTTTACTTTGAATCTTTACGGTTATATGTCCTGAATACTACCTATAAGTTATTAAATAAAATAGTTACCGGCAAATATTAACTCAGTAAAATCATGAGCTTGGTGAAATGGCTATTTTAACTGCAAGCATTATATTATAAAACTTGGAAGTTTTGATCTAACTGAATCACAATAAAACTGATTCGTAATGAAATCAGACACACGTAT
Source organism: Leptura quadrifasciata (assembly GCA_963675555.1). NCBI lineage: Eukaryota > Metazoa > Arthropoda > Insecta > Coleoptera > Cerambycidae > Leptura > Leptura quadrifasciata. The sequence continues at coordinate 54,589,936 of OY776677.1, forward strand.
ATTGCTACTGTAAACTGAAATTCCCATTACAGTTTTAAAACTTTCTGAAATCCCTAAACTTATTTTCAGCTTAATGTTTCAGGAAATTATTCAATGTTTCACGATTTATTAGTACAGAACTTTACTCAGATATTCGTATTTCATCATTTGTTCATTTCGAGCACTTAGTTCATATATGCAAACAAACGTAAAAGAAGGCCGTAATCGTATCCTTACTAATTTACCTTTAGATAATATTAACACTTCTTATTTTACCTAAACTTATTTAGATCGTGTTAATATTTTTATAAACTCCAATATCTTTAGCGACCAAAAGAGAGGCACGAAAATTAGATTTGAATCATTTTTATTCAGCTCGCTAGATTTTTAAATATTTGGTGAGTGGTTGGAACACCATGTGTAAGATCCGCACATGTTACCTTTATTATTGTCACATAGTACATCTATTAAGGAACAAAATAAAAGAAAATTATTAATTCATTGATAATTTGTTTCAGAAGACAAATGATTCTGAACGTTTTGTCTCCTTTAGTGAATGTGCCAATCCCAGGATGACGATATCTTACAGAAACCAGTCTCGAAAATTCTGGCATTAAGGTCTTAGACGCTCACCATAATCTTAATTAGCAAAAAAACATAATTCTTTTTTCTTGTCGATTGCCGAGTGGGTTAAGGCGTGAGGTGGCAATCGCAATTAATCACACGGACATCACACCACCGGGTTCGAATCCTGGCGCCGGCACTGTCGGAGGAAATGGTTGTATATCCGCGTTTTTTCAATGTATAACCCCCTTCCGCACAAGCCCTTACTTCTGGAATTGGGGGTTGTCTAATTTCTGTGGTGTTTATTTATTATTTTAATGGGATTGTAAATTACCCCATCTAAGCTCTCTGTATCTCCTTTAATTTTCATTGTACGAAATCAGTAAAAAAAGCAAATTGGAGGTATCTGACAGTGATCAGCAAAATAAGATATTTTTTTTAAATAATATTTTCCTAAAAAATGCATTTACGTTTTACACACTCGTCTGCGCCCTTTGTATTTAGGGATTCATCGTTTCCTTAATGTTAATACTCCAGGCGCTTCAGCTGTAAAATCGACCTCTATGCTAAATTCGTGCTCTACGAAATTTTTTTTTATTGTATTTATTTGGACGTCCTGAATAATACTTGATAGTTACGCCACGATACATCCGGAGGAATTCGTGAAAATCGCTTCGGAAGGTCGCAGAAATCACGGATTCGCGATTAACTCAGTTCTTATGGCCCAAACGGGAACAACACCAGGAATAATAATAAAAGTTGTACATCTGTGAATTCTCTACCTTAAAGGTTCTATACATTTTTTTCGTACGCATAAACGTTTTGAGGATACGACGCGAAGTAAGTGAAAAATGCATTTAGTTCCGCCAAATCTCTCTTGCACCACATATTTCGCAATTATCTTGCTTTTTATGTATCAGAATGAATATTAAATATTAATGTTATAGAGCTCGGTTATCTTTATTCTCCACTAGAATATTTTATACATTTTATTTACATTTATTTACAGTGAATAAGGCAAAAAATGCATTCATTTCGGCACCAACTAGGATGCTCGGCACGACTTTTTTTACATGGTTTTCCCAGGAGCTCTAAATCCATGCCGGATCTTAAATGAGTCAATACTTGCGACTTCTTCGGTATCTGAAACGTTATTGTCCAATGACAAATCGTTGTCATTATTTTCATTCTTATAAGATTCTACGTGGTCTATTTCCTCATTTATAGCAACTATAGGTGCGGTATTCAAGCAGGAGTGGCCATGAAAATGTCCACAAGCTGTTGAACAATTCAGACCTACTTTCCCACTTTATATTTTCCTGCACAACCTTTCGTACAGTTGTAACATTTTTTATTTAACAATATGCCTGGTCCTAGTGGTAACTGGGTTGGTACAGACTGCAAAATATCATTGTTGCTAATCCAGCCCCACTGCTCAGGATCACTGTCTTTTCCCAACCATGTTTGAACATCTCGATAATTCTGTGCTGTCCAATATAACAAAAATTATATATTATATAAAAAAAACGTTTAAGTGTACGAAAAAAATGTACAGGACCTTTAAGGTAGAAAATTTACAGATGTACAATTTTCATAATAGGTGTTGCTCCCGTTTTGGGCCATAAAAACTGAGTTAATCGCGAATCCGCGGTTTCCGCAACCTTCCGGAGCGATTTTCACGAATTCCTCCAGGTGTATCGTGGGGTAACTACCAAGTGTTATTCAGGACCTCCAAATAAACACAACAAAAAATAAAATCGTAGAGCAGGAATTTGACAGCAAATGTCTAAAACTGCTGGATTATAATGATGAAACCTACCAATTCCCAAACTTTTAATCACTCCTTATTTTTCTTTCTCAACCAATTTTTTTAAATATTTTACCCGTAGGAGAGTGTTGGTATAACACGTTATCGAAGTGTGCGCCACTGAAATTTTCGAGCTAGGTTCCAATAAACATTTTTATTTATATAATAGTAACCAGAAGTTTACTATCACTAAACTTAAATAACCTTATATAATATAGTAATGGCAGTACTTCCATTACCCTTATAAACTTCTTAAATTAATTATTACGAAATAGTTTATAAGGGTTGCCATCACTTTTGTTTGGTAAGAGTATATTACTTCATAGTTTATAACTAAAAGTAACACAAATATTGTCATTACCTCTATAGAACTTCTTATATAATCACAGAATAGTGTAGTATTATGTTTTCTCATTTGGACATTATTATTTATACTCTTCCTCTCCAAATTCCAAGTTGTTCTAGGAACTTCCGCATAACTTTGGGTCAGAGTCGAGCTCAGAATTTTATTGCGAGAGATTGTTTACTGCAAACATGAACAGGATGCTTTCAGACATTTCCAAAATACCCCTTAATAGTCAATTTCAGTTTATAGATATGATTCATATAAGTAACTTTTATAAAAATAATATAGGTATAGAAGCAATTAAACGGTTATCTTTATAAGATATACGTGTATATTTTCACTTTTTTTAAATACTTTTTTTAATATTTATTTAACGTCGGTCTATTTCCGCTACCGAGGCCTGTCACCTACGCCTGTAGACGAGCTACCCCCAACCAGGAATTTTGCCGAACCTCTTCCCTTAAGAAGAGTAGGGATCTTTTACTTGCTTAACATTTAATAGACAAGGGACCGACGGCTTTACATCCCCTCCGAAGGATGGTATATCACCTACACAACCCCCGCCTAAGGTTGTATAGCTTCCGCGCATACACTGATATACAAGCCGCTGGAAGATATGTGAGACGAGGACACGGTCTTCTTTGAAACGGTCGCCCATCCAAGTACTAACCGCGCCTAATGTTGCTTTACATCGTATACCGAAGTATGTACATAGTAAAGACGTATCTACGCTCGCCCCCAGATTTTCACTTGAAGTTGGTAAAAATAAGTTAAATATTTTTTCTTTGTGGTAAAATATTATGGCGGAAGGCAATATAGAACTACAACTAAAACAAAAGCGGCCATGCCACATTATCATGGTTTATAAGGAGATAACCTGTTTCATTAAGAGTAATGGAAGTTTATAATAAATTTTATAATTACACACAATTTTTATGACGGTAATTAACGACACTTCTGTATAACTCGGAAAATATTAGTTTTATAACGGGAAAAATATTTATTGGAACGTCTTTAATCAATAATAAAAGTTGAGTTTAGTGTTTAATTGATTTATCTTTTTTATTAATGGCATATTTTCGAACTGAAACTATTCAAAAAATGAGCAGCTACTGGAAGCGGCTGCAACCTCCCCTAAGGGCATTAAACTGTGTGCCAAAACGGCACTAAACGTAATCCGATCTCAACCAAAACCTTTTCAGATCTTCTGGAGTATTAAACTCATGCAAATTTTTATCCAAATCCCTTCAGTAGTTTTGGCGCTATCGTGGTAACACACATACACATACACACTCTCACATTATTTCATTCTGGTTCATAAAGTTGAATTTTTTGGACTATTTATGGTGCGAAGAAAAAATTTTACAGTGCTAGGCCGCTAGAGTAAAATTTTAGCGTTCTAGGACGCAAAGTTCCCTTTTATGACACGTAACCTACACATATGGATGTAACCATAGTTGTTAGAACAATAGATTTGTACTAATGCCTGTCGGCTGCTCAGGTTTATACGGTGGGTATGAGTAAGTATAGATTTTAAAAGTTAATAAATCGAAACAAATTGATTCATGACTTACTATTTGCCAACAGGACACTTTCAGTGAGCAATCTGACTAAAAAAATTGAAATCTTTTGATTTGATTGATTCTAGCAGTTAACACAAAAATAACGCTATAATATAAGATAGTGTTGGACGTCACGCAACCAATATAAATATTAGTTGCGAAGTTAACTGCTAAATTCAACAAATCAAGATTAAAATAATTTGAATATGATTAGTGGTTTAAACTCTGAAATTTCAGACTCACAAACAGAGAAATAAAACTAGAATGTCTCAAAACAAACAATATATTATAACAGTCAAATGTGTAACAAATATCACAGCAGTTTAAAATATATACATTAAAAATAAAAGTTTGACAAAAGCAAATTTTTTATAAAATCACCATCGCGTTCAACGCCTTAAAAAACGGGGGGGGGGGGGTTAATATGTTTCATCCCTCTCGCAGAACTTTTGCATTTTAACGTTGGTTTTAACCCTTTTTGCAACTTTTTCATGGAATACCTAAACGTATTATAACGATAAAGAAATGGATGGAAATACTTGAACAAGTCGGCTGTGCTTTAACAATAACACACATGCAGAAGTTAATAACTGATTTAGTTTCTAATATGGTTCTAATCTATTTGAAACTATTATATCTCTTTATCTATTTGATTATAATATATTCACTAATCAACTGCTTTTGAAGTAATAGCATCCATAAACAAATAGCGTGGATTATAAGCGGGAGTTGCATAACTCACTAGATACAGCCAATCAACTTTCCGATATGGTAAAATGGAATGGTCCATTATTATTATTGAGGAAAGGAAGGTGATTTGACATATTTGATTAGTTTGACGTTTAACTGTTGACATTATTTTGTAAATAATGTTTCTGTATACTTGCAATTTAATATTAATTGTCATAATCGTAGATAAAATATAGTATTCAGTACATTACAGACTCGTAAAGTAACAAACTGAAAATTGGTAAAGTGATAATCTATAATAAAAGCATTGATATTGCTATTGTTACACTTACCTTTAAAGTTTGTGAGAATCCACTTGTACACAGTCACTAAAAGTTGCAAATATGCCGAAATCTTATATGTGACATGGCACCAACGTATCGGATGATAAACTACTAAAACATAGCGCGGGGAACAAACGACAATCGACAAAATTTGCTCATTGCAAACCGATCGCTCATAACTCTTTGTTAAATAAACATTAGTTAGGCATTTCGGTGATTTTACTAGATTTTAGAGGAATATTTGTAGTGTAATTCTTCGATTTGTCTCTGTATATATTTTAAAAAACGGCACTAAACCTAATCCGATCTCAACCAAAACCTTTTCAGATCTTCTAGAACATTGATGAAACTCTCATGTAAACTTTTATCCAAATCCGTTCTCCAATTCAAAATATTTGAAATTAAATGCGACAGTAAAGCTGTATAGTTGTTGTTGAACAGGAATACACGTGACGTGACCAGTTTCACGACGTAACGGCTACGCGCATCGATCATGTCACGCGAAATGGATTTATGCTTCACATTTGCTTTGTTTTTAATTTTTTTTCACGGAAACCAAATCGAAAGGGTGGAAATGTGATATATCGTTGAAATTGGAATTTTAATTGCTTTTCAATGATTTGATTGAACATTGTAAGTAATTACAAAATAAACAAGTTGTTGCGCCAAAACGGCACTAAACGTAATCCGATCTCAACCAAAACCTTTTCAGATCTTCTGGGTCACTAAAGAAACGCACATGCAAAGTTTCATTCAAATCCGTTCAGTAGTTTCGGCGTTATCGTGCTAACATACATACACACACACAGACATTTTTCAGAAACCAATTTTCGTTTTTGAACCAATTTTAGTAACCACTCACAATTTTATTGCGGTGAAGTTAAAATGGGGAATGTATATGCAATATTAAGAGATGTACTGAAAATCTATTGGAGCACTTTTGAGATGTTGATATGAACCATGAAATATCAGGCTTGTTGTAAAACAATTCAGAAACTGGGTATTTCTACATACCGGAAAATCCCCTCAATAAATGTTTGTTCAATTAAAAAATGTACTTAAAAACAGAATTCATATCCTCGGGAAATCACAGATGGCCGTCGTTTATGTTATGCGAAATATAACATCAGATATGATACAAAATATTTGTGAAAACCTGAAAAGGCCTGTGGACATATGTTTACAAAATAATGATGGCTATTTTTACGCATAATGTGAAACAATTAAAATCTGTTATTTTGATAAAACTGTAGATCGCTTTGTCTTTTTCATCTAATTGGTAATTAAATAAATATGAACTTTATTCTGCTACCTCACGCCTATGCCGGTAACTTCAATAATATTTTTATTATAATGAATTTCCGTTTTGCCATTCCCGTTACGAAAATAATTTCTAATGTTGATGCTATTTATTTCTGTAAATAGTAATTGGCAAGTAATGAAACTTTTTAATTACTCTAGACGTGCAAAATCAAAATTCAAAGGCGATACAGAATGTGTCGACCTGTACGCTCTATGAGAGATAAAGGTGTCCGAACGTAACGTTTCGTGGGTTAGATCACGAAGATCCAGAAATATTTATGAAAACTATGGAGACATTTTTCGAGAGAGCTCGCATCAGCCACGACTTTGATAACCTTCATAGCGTAACTAGCCAATTGAAGGGCGAAGTCCAACGATGATCCGAATAGTTTCGGACATTAATGACGTCGTATACCCAATTTTAAGAAAAAAATTTAAGTGGATTCAATTCATCCGACATCCAGTCACGAGCCATCGCTCAACTGTATGCCACAAGCAAACGTCCTCAGAAGACATGGCAGTATTTATCACAAGGAAAACATGCCTTTTTAATCGTATAGATCCATACAAATCAGAAGCGATGAGAGCCCGCATCATTATGGACCAACTGCGTCTCACGCGTCTTACTCTCAAGAGCCGAGACATTCTAGTCGACAAAATTCAAGTCTAGGGAGCAATGGAAGCCCAACTCCGACGGCACCGAGAGTGCATTTCCGAGAGGATGTCTCTCGCTCGGACGGTTCAGAGAATTTCAGAGTACCTGAACGCAGACCACACAATTTCAATGGCGAATCGGGGAATTTTCGAGTACCCGATCGACCAGCAACCCTGTGTCGATACTGCACAGACACAGTGCAGTGACACTTTCATAGTCAATGTACCAATAATCCTTATATCAACAGGAGACCGGGAAACTTTCAAGGGGCCAGAGACCAAGATAAAGGTCAAAATGCGAGATCCCAGCCCAACGGCCGAAAGGGGAAGCAATTCACGCTAAGCAATTCTTCTAATTCCTATTCACCTCCTGATCACGATAATACTCCTATGCATATCCCGACCGAATCCGTTAATTATATGAGCAAAGCATTCCCTTTACCGCGTATAAAGGTTTTAATGAATCAATATGTAGTCGATGCTCTGATACAGATATGAATTTCAGTAATATCTAAGAAATTTTAATATGTTTGGTAGATTTGCAGCATTTTTAAGAAAAAATCCAATTGTTTATTTTGGTAGAAGAAATTACCATTTAAAATATACTACTTACTACAGAGCACCCTGTAAAATTTCATTGCAATTGCCTCTTATAATCTGTGGGACTTTAATTAAAAAACTTAATCTAGATAAGTTTTTGAAAAGTATAAATGGATTTATTTCCCTCAAACAGAATCAAATTATGCTACTTTGTCTATTTCCATGATATATTATGTATACACATTTATTATTCTGATGTACAAAATTAAGAAGTAATAAAATAAACACATAAGATAAAGCTGTGAGTTGAGAAATGTGTGCCTTTTCGCAAAATGACCGCATAAATCTAATTTATTATCCAGAGATGCGAGAAAGTTTATTGAGTGTGATATTAGCAATATTATTATGACAAACGTTTCAAGTACTACAAAGCATGTATTTGATATTACTAACCTGACTTTACGATCTATTTCTAAAATATATACTGCCTAAATGGTTGTTCGTCTTTATTACAAATATAGATATGTCTCACATTATTTATGTCGATATATCAACGTATAAGCTGAAACTCTTAAGATTTGAAATATTGAGACGACGATGTGCCCAGATAACGCTGCCTTGAATGTGTCTTGTATATTTAAATTTATAGCTTTAGTTTTAGGTAACCCATTTAAATTTTCTGATATTTATTGTATTTGTAACAATAATTTATTATCTAACTTTACATATAATCAAAGGAATAAATATTTATTATCATCATTAAAGCGAGTAATTTTGTTTTAGCAGGTTATTTATTATAGTTAAAAGAATTCTTTCAAGTACGTCAATATAAATAAACAAATATGTTTCAGTAACTAACTTATATTATATACGTGTATCCCAGGATAGAAGCAACAAAATGTGTAACGAAAAAGTTTTTCAAATTCTGGAATTATTCGTGCGGCTTGTTTAAAAATAAATTATATAAAAGTGTGTTAAATTGGGAAGTTACAAGGTGTTTAGTAAGCAATGTAGCACAGTGCATATTTTTTTCAATAATTCTTCCTATCTTCCTGATAGTTTTTGAAAATGAGGTATTTCATTTCCGTGGTGTTTTATAACTGTTATATGCAGATTTATAGAAATCGTTACCACTAACTTTATACACGACCAGACGTTAAAGTATATTTTATGACCAAGTTTTTGAGGCGTTAAGTACAGATTTATGGCCCGCGGGCGATAAAGTAATGTTATAGCGAGCGATAATAGTATATTATAATATAAGTGTATATGTAAGCCTTTAAAGCACGCACTCCTAAACAAATAAGTGCTATAAAGACTACTTATACACGTGTATTTTTTTTTTAATACATTTATTTAACGTCGGGCAATTTCTGCTACTGAGGCCTAACACCGACGCCTGTAGACGAGCTACCCCCAACCAGGAATTTTGCCGAACCTCTTCCCTTAAGAAGAGTAGGAACTTTTACTTGCCTAACATTTAATAGACAAGGGACCGACGGCTTTACATCCCCTCCGAAGGATGGTATATCTCCTATACAACCCTCGCCTATAGGAGATCCTTACGTGTATTATATGCTATTTTTTTATTATACCTGCACTGCAAAGTAAAAATTAGAAAAATTAATTAATGTAGATTCATTTTACAAGATAATCTCTGGGTGTCATTTTCAATCGGTAACATAGAGACGGTTACAATTTTTTTGTTTGGTTGCTATGTACATTTTTATTATAAATTTGTTGATTTGTGAAGTTTGTTTCGACTTTGTGCTCTTGAATTATTGGGGTTGTTTGAAATTAGTAAACCAGAAGCATTAATAAGGTCAACGTTGGTAAATTGTAAACTAACAGACTACGATTCATATTCATTTAAGTAAATAAAGATTAGTTCTGCTTACCTGTGTATTTATCATTGTTTAAAATTGGTTGTTACCTAAGCAACTTTAAAGCTCTAGTGCTTTAAAGGCCCGATTTTGCACGCTATTTAGTTTCAAAATCATAGATTATAATTGAGGTGTAATAAGAAATAATTTATAGCCCGCTATCTCTAAATTACTAACAAATTTATTTGATTGTTGTTAGGTAATGACAAAGCTTGCTTAATTTATAACATTAAAACCGCAATATATTTTGCGTTAATAATTCTTATTATACAGTGTTATGTCAGATGATAACAATTGAAATATATTTTTTATATTTTTTAACAATTTGATCATGTACAGGGTCATATATCTCCACACCGCGGGCCATAAACGCCTAGTTTAAACCCTTGATACATAAATAACTCTTATTTTTCAAGATCATTTTACACAGTATTTAGCGAGCACGGTAGCTCAGTGGGTATTTTCTCAACAATTTTTCCTCTTATGGAAAGTTTATACAATTAGGGATTGTCTTATTTATGTTGCGTATTTTCCTGATAAGCGAATTTTTAAAAGTGAAGGGGATGATGGTTGTAGATTAGAATTTTTTGTCCCCACAAATACTTACACTTACAAAGGATGATACTCGATTTAATCGTGAATATTTCTAACATTACATGTACCGACCTTGATTTAAATATCGTTTAAAAAATCAAGAAACCAGTAGATATACTTTTTATTCGATTAATCCAATTAGCGTAGGATTTTAAAAAGGAAAAGTTGCAAACATGTTGAATTTTGGATTTAAATAGGAAATAGATTGTGGAGTTAAATGATAACAATTTGCAGGGATATCCCTACTGCAAATTAAAAAAAAAATGAATCTATTTCAAAAATAATTCAAAATAAACAGGCCAATATTATGCAAAGCATAATAAACTTGAACGAAGATGAACTTGATAAATCACCTGACAAAACGCCAATGGAAGATGAAACAACCTATCAAGAAATTACCTATAAAAAGAAAAGTAAAGTTTAACAATTACAAATCGAGGAGGCTAAAATGAATAAGGAAGAAAAATTAAATCATGGTCTTAAAATCGTAACAAGAAAAGGGGGCTACAAGGTTGGAAGTGGAAATGAAGACAGTAAATTATATGGAAGAGAAAATAAAGCTAGAAAAATATGGCTATTCATATCAAAAGTAGCTGAAACTGATATCGAAAACTACATAAAAACCCGTACAGATACAGAAAACGTTTATGTAAAAAAATTAGACACACAGTATACGCGTTGATAATCAGTCATTTATGATAAGGATTGAACCGCAATTACTTCAACAAGGTTATGATCCTAACTTTTGGCCGAAAAAAGTAATTTTTAATCGATTTGACTTTAGACTAAGTAAACGCTTCCTTGATCAACCACAACATAATTAAGATCAATCTCAAGAAGAATTATATAATTCGCTTTATTTTTTATCAAATCCAAATCAAGAATAGGCACAGATAAAAATGGAATAACCAAAAACCAAGTCAAAAAATTTATAGTAACATTAATGCATATAAATATTCAGAGTGTTAGGAACAAAGTTAATGCATTGGAAGCATTTATTATTAATGCAAGTGCATTATTGGACATCATAAGCATCACTGAACACTAGTTAAATAGTGACGAGGCAGATTTCCTTGAAATAAAAGGTTAGTGTGTATAGCTAGTATATTCCGGAGATCTGAATTTTGTCATGGAGGCACGTTAATTGCAGTATAAAACACTAAATTATAAACCTTTAACTAATTTAAATAATATATCTGCAGACAAATATTGTGAAATAGCGCCTGTGAAAATAGAAAATCTCATTATTATTGTTACAACCCCAAGAGGAGATTTTAATATTTTTATTGAAATATTGGAAAGATTATTAAACAAAATAGGCACTAATAAAAAGGTAGCAATATGCGGTGACTTTAATGTAAGGTTTAATACATCTGATCGAATCACTACTATATTAATCGATCTACATAAAACGCATGGGTTTGAGAAAACTGTGTTGGAAAATACCAGATTGGGCAATTGCGTTGACAATATTTTTATAAATTTTTCAGTAGATAACTACAAGTCGTACAACACTGAACCACTTTTGTCAGAACAATTGTGTCAAATTATGGAGGTAGCATTGTATTCTAATAGAGAAAATCAAGGGCATCAAAAATTATTTAGACCTATAACAGCTGCATGAATAAAATATTTCAGTTATTTTTAAATACAATTTTAGAAGCTTATATTGAATCTTCTACAGAAACGCTATTTCGTTTTAAGAAGAGTCAGATAAAAAAATAGGAATGAGTTTAAATTAAGATATAGAAATGCACTAAGAACTGAAAAAATTAAATCGAATTACAACAATATAAAAAATATAGTAATCTTACAAAATCTATGTGGCAAATAATAAATTCAACCCGGAAGAAAAGCTCAATACCAAAATCTCATATTAGGCAGATGATTTCAACAAATTTTTCATCAATGTCGCTGGAGATTCACGGATCATTAATGGACTTCCTAAATTAAATATTGACCCTTTACACCATGTCGAATGAGTAAATACCACTGAATCTTTCTGTTTTCGTGAGGTCTTATGTATATATGAATTCTTTAAAAAACAACAATAGTAAAGACGTGTATGGCCTAAATAACTGTTTGATAAAAACAGTAAAAAATATTTATCTTAACTCTCCTAGCCAAGTTAATAAACATATGTCTCAAGATATACTGTCCAGATATACTTAAAATAGCGACTGTTGAGGAGGCCATTTTGAGGAAATAAGTAATTACAGGCCAATTTCATTGCTTCCAATCATTTCAAAAGTCTTTGAAAAAGCCCGTAAAAATCAAATAACTCAATACCTAGAAAGAAATAAAATATTATTCTAACACCAATTTGGATTTCGTGGAAACCTGCCCACAACAGAAGCTATTTTAAAATTTGCGGACCAGACAGAATGTTTCGAAAAAGGCCACTACTCTGATTCTTTCTTCTGCGATGTCAGTAAATTTGACTGCGTGTCGCATAACTTACTGGTTAAAAAATTGTCCAAATATAATTTAAGTAAAACAATTATCTCAGTTATTAAATCCTACTTAGGGAATCGAAGACAAATAGTGAGGTTAAATGGAATATCATCCCATATTAGATCTACTATTGTTTCCTGATAATTCGACTTAATTAACATCTGTCCGATACTGTGTGGAATACCACAGTTGAAAATGCTAGATAAACTACTATTTTCTTTCAGTTTATTTAAACAAACCAGTAAAATTCATGTTGTTTTAATATGAGAATAATATTAAGATATCTCATTATTGAAGCAAAAACATAGGTAATAGACATATTCATAACTCTTTGGTGAATCATAACATTCAAAATATCAACAAAAATCATTCATAATAATAATAATACTTTATAAATTCTATTTTCAGAAGATAACAAAAGTTTCTTAAGAAAATTTCTTGTCTATAATTGTTACTGCTAACCACAAATAGATATTATATCATTTTTTTCACTGTTTATATGTTTGTGTCTCATTTCTTATAAATATAACCACTCACGTTCTTATTAAAAATAGTTAGATTATTTACAATAACATAGATTCATTTTATCAGATTTTTTCGTTTCAACTAATTGGAATTCTCGTATAAAAAAGTACACATGATTAAAATAACTTCCGCTTCCCACATTCGTAAGATGTGGTGAAAGCGCATGAGATCGTGAGTGCTATAGAAAGCCATAAGACAACCACCTTAGGTATATCTGACAAGCTACAGAGAATGTGTGGCATATTATATTGTTTATAGTACTACTGAAACCCGGACTGATCAGGCAAATAATGAGCGATCAATCCAAAAACACAATATTAACCCAAAAACCAACTTAATCCAGAATGACGGAATAAATTTTAAAGGCACTTGGTTCTCTTCACACTATGTTGATAGAGTATTTAAAATACAAAAACGGGCAGTTCGATGCATAACTGGTGCAAGCAAATATTCTTCATGCATAAATATATTTAAAGAACTAAAAATCTTACCAGTTGCATGCGTGTATATATTACAAATAGTAGTATTTGTAAAACTCCATCTTGAAGATTTTATAAGGAATAACTTTTTCCATGAATATTAAACTCGCTTTCTGAACGACTTGCTAATTCCAATTCATACATTGTCAATATATAAGAAAAGTCCGAGATACATGGGAATCATATTATACAATAAGCTTCCACACCACATTAAAAAAATTAATTCTATTAAATGCTTTAAAAACGCTGTAAAAAATATTTTAGTAGATAATTGTTTTTATTCCATATCTGACTTTTTAAATTATGTATTTTAATTGTTCATTTTTGTATTCTTGTTTTTATATTTTTTTTCATTTCTTATGCATTTTGTCCTTTACACATATGTTTTTTAATCTGTATTACTATTTTATTTTACAATTGTATTGTACTTTCACTGATTTATACCTTAATATTATGCTTTGTTGTATCGTCATTATTGTATCTTGACTTGTCCCATATCATTTTTTGTATGATCGCATGGACAATAAAAATTATTATTATTATTATTACTAACCCCAATTTAATTTTTTACTCCCTTTAATAATATGGTGGGGGTGGCAATGGGGGTGGCTAATGCCAAAAATTTTTTTGAAACGTGTTATGCTTGCTTTGCCTATTTACTCTTATTTATCACATTTACCACCGAACCCTTCAACAAAATTGGATCGAAATATAATCTTGTTCCAGATCTCGTTACAATACATAAGTGTACCATATTTCAAGTCAATATCATAAACGGTTCCAGAGTAAACGTACACACAAAACAAATTACAGACTGACAGACAGGAATTTTTTTCTTCGCTCAAATTTAAAACCCGACGTAAGTCTATTTCAACTATATATATATATATATATATATATATATGCGTTACTATTAGTCCCCAGAGTCTTTTTTTGAAAATTATTAGAAAAGTGGTAAAAATGGTCTTAGCGTCTTTTAATGAGTCTACCACACTGTAAAATTTTCAGAGTACGGGATGGGCGCTTTTCCGCAAGCGCAGCACCTAAAAAACCTGTCGTTCCAGCGCGGTTACGATTTTTTATTACAAAACTCAAATTTTGTATTCTAATTGAAAGATGAGGGCGCTATTGTCGAGTCCGACACCTGCAACATCACTCTAGCGCGGTACCATTTTGTTGTTGCACAACACCTAATTTTCAATTACAATTGCTCATAATTGTCTAAAAAAGATAGTCCATAACTTGTCCCACAAACTTTCACCCTCGTGTTTTCAGTCCGATAACCTGAATATGTCAGTTATGGCAGGTTTTGTGATTACAAAAGTTATAATCTTAATTTTTTTCACTTTCAAATAAAATATTTATATTAAAAAAATAATCGTGATCTAGAATAGTCTAATATACAATACACTTAGCATAAGAAATTTATTAATTAATCACGATCAACTGGAATGTCAAGGATCTGATCCAGCAGAGAAATTTATCGAAAATAAAATTCCGCGGTTTTAGAAAGACGTCGTGTTGCCAAAAGCTTTACTTTGATAAACTTGCGAAAATAGGATCGTACAGAAATGCCGAAAGTTGAAACTTAATGATTCACTGTACGACTTTAACTAGAACGTCCAAAACAGACATCAGCTTCTGCAGAATAAAATTCAGGAAAATATACGGTTTAAGAAATATTAAACTAAAGCAAAGACTAATTAACTTATGATCTCGGTTTCTACTTATATGTACAGTAAAGTTTACTAAGGGTAAAGTTTACTAAATACAGTGAAAACAGGGTGATCCCAAGGTGATACTGTTTTCTTAATGTTTATGGAACTCAGAAAATTAAACATATTATTCAAATAATTTTTTACATAACTAACTCAAAATTGAATAAGACATAAATTATTTATAAAGTTCTGAAAAGCCGAACAGAAATACATAATCCTTTTTTAAGTATCCCTGGGTGGTAACGAATAAGAATTCATATTTGAAAAATGAAAAATTCATCTTTATATTATTATTCAAAAAACCGCTGCCCAAGGAATTACTACTTCCACATCCAGATTTTGTATCGAAGTCTTATATACACTGAATCCCATTATTTTATTACCTTTAATAATAAAGTGGGGGTGGTAGAGGGGGTAACTAACGCCAAAATAAATTTTAGAGGCCTTTGGTTCTCGTGCACACATTAATTATAATGTAATTTTTTACTCCCTTTAATAATAGGGTGGGGGTGGCAATGGGGGTGGTAGAGGGGGTAGCTAATGTCAAAAAAAATTTAAAGGCCCTTGGTTATCGTATACACACTAAATCCCAATTTAATTTTTTACTCCCTATAGTAATAGGGCGGGGATGGCAATAGGTTTGGTAGAAGGGATAGCTAACTCCAAAAAAAATTTTTGAGACCTTTCGTTCTTGTATACACACTAAATCACATTTTAATTTTTTTACTCCCTTTCATTATTATTTGTGTGGGGTGTTATTGGGGGTGATAGTGGGAAAAGGGTGGCTGATAACAAAAAAAAATTTGAAATCTTCACTTTTCGTAAATGCCCTAAATTGCAATGTATGGATTCCCGCCTGCTGTTTTACCTATTTACCCTTATTTACCCTATTTACCCCGAACCCTTCAACGGAATTAGATCAAAATATAATCTAATTCCAGATCTCGTTATAATACATAAGTGTACCAAATTTCAAGTCAATATCATAAACTGTTCCAGAGTAAACGTGCGCACAAGAAAGTTACAGACAGACAGACCGACAGGAATTTTTTTTGCTTAAATTTAAAATCTCGACGTTTCATGACATTTTAAACCTATTTCAATATACTATACTTCCACTGGATGTGGAAGTATAATATAGTACGATATGATCCTTTATAAATTAAAGTAATCAGTTCCTTTTGTGTATTTACCACCATTTTAAAAACTAGAGTTTCACAAAAATATCACACAGGGTGAGTTATGGTGGCTATGCAAGCCACTTATTCCAACATGTGCTGTCAAAAAACTCCTTCACTTCTCGCCTAAAATGGGCAGGTGTCCAATTTTGCAGAACCCACTACATGTTTCCCCTGATATTCAACAACACATATTTTAAAAGGCCAGGAAGGGATAGTCTAGGTTGTTGCCGCTCACCAAACAGTCTGGCAATTTAAGAGTGCAGATAAAAAAATGCAACAAAAACTTTACGACCTCATTAAAATACCGTTACTCACTGTATTATTTCGCCCCAAATTCACTTACCTTCATAGGTTTAGGTACGTCGGCTTGTTTGATGAGACCATACCGAATGGTTCACCGGAGTTAATAATGAAACCGTAAAGTTGTTATTGTCTTTTTTATTTGCACCGTAAATCCGCAGGTTACTATAAGTCATTCACATTATTCACAATTACTACCCACACTCTCACGAAAAGTCGGCGTTGAAAATGTGTTTTTCGAATAATATAAGGATTTTCGATAGACCAGACGTAGATATTATGGGAATTGTTAATTGTATTTCAGATGAATAATGCCTCGTCCATAAATAAAAGTTTTCTAGTAAAGTTTTGATCATTTGCGTGTCGTAGCAAGAGCCCTTCACAGAATTAGATCTCTGCGGAGGTGGTCTCCACGCTTTAGTGCTTGCACACGGTGAACGTGAACGGGATACAACTGATTTTCCCCAGTGTTATTACTTGCGGTGTATTATAAGAAAGTATTTCCGACAAGTTTTAACAGTTTCATTATTCAAAAGCTTAATTAAATAATTTTAAAATATAATATTTCCCATGTTCACGGAATATCCATATTGCTAATAAAATAAAACAAAGCATTTGCTTAGAACACTTTTTAAACTATAACATGCATTATTGAAATTAAAAAGAATTAAAAAAACTGACACCTATTCTCTAATGAGCATGGTTTATAAAAACATGCCAATCACCACAAATATGGCAACTTTCATAAATAAAATAAATATATCATTCCACGAGGGCCATATACGGACTTTGCCAAGGTGTTCGACAAAGTTAATGATGATATTTTTATGAAAATTTCTCTCTTGTAGTATATGTATATATGTAATTCCCTATTAGTCCTACTTTTTTAACATTTATTTAACGTCGGGCAATTTCTGCTACTGAGGCCTAACACCGACGCCTGTAGACGAGCTACCCCCAACCAGGAATTTTGCTGAACCTCTTCTCTTTCAAAGAATACGGATCTTTTGCTAGCTTCGATAAGGGGCCGATCGCTTTACATCCCCTCCGAAGGATGGTATATCCACTACACAATTCTCGCCTAAGATTGTAGAGTTCCGCGCATACACTGATACACAAGCCGCTAGAAGGTGTGAGGCGAGGGCATGAAGGACAAGACGTTATAGTAAAAATTTTAATACGGTAAGTTAATTTCAAAGCACAATTAATGTACAACAACAAACTATTCCTCTAAAGTGTTTTAATATTTTTTATAATTATAGCGTCAGGCGAAAAAAATAAAATGAGCTATTTCAGATGTTACCGCATTTCTCCGGAATCAATCGGAATATTTTCAATATCTATAACCTATTAAATTAACATTCAAAATGCAAACCTTTTTTCCCATTTAACATACTAAATGAGTATACAATAGTTCATAATAGAGACCCTATAGAGTAGAGACTGGCCACTCGAGTGGGAGGCACTGATTGGTCCGTATGAAAAGTGGTTGCATAATGGCGGCGCCAATAAAAGTTGTTTTTTATGTAGCTTTTAGACCTACTCAGAAATGCTTTAACGGCAAGGATAAATTCAATATTTTTAACGCACGCATGTTAATTTT
Organism: Leptura quadrifasciata; assembly: GCA_963675555.1. NCBI lineage: Eukaryota > Metazoa > Arthropoda > Insecta > Coleoptera > Cerambycidae > Leptura > Leptura quadrifasciata. The sequence continues at coordinate 54,608,440 of OY776677.1, forward strand.
CATTTTGTGGAATACAATTTAATGTTAATTTGCAATAATTTAGCGTGCGGTTAAATTTAACATAATATATAGTTACAGAATTGCCACTATACTGGTCAGTAGACACAATGTAATAGGTTAAAATAACAGTATATTATGACTGATTTGGTCACGAAACAATTAATGGTAACGTTATAACTTACATATTTCGGCTTATTATTTACTCGGAGGTATCAAAAATATGCGAATTTATTTCTCCACTTTTCAAAACAAATACTGCAACCTACTTTTGACACTTGCGATACTTGTAAACACACTTGATGGACATGCGAACACTCCGGCCATCGCCGCCATTATGCAACCAGTGATCAGTCTCTACGTTATAGGGTCTCTGGTTCATAATGTTGTGACATGCCATCTTTCGCTGGTGTCCACAAGTTAATAAGTAGATCAATTCATCAATCTGCCCATAGTACGAAATTATCTTTAGCGATAAATGTCACCACGCTCTAATAGTCTATCCAAATTAGCACTTTACGGTTTTCGCCGACAGATGGCTCTCCCTAGGAAAATATATCAATTTATTGAATAGATGTGTATTATTGTGTATATCTTAGGAGATCTATAATATAGACTATTATAATAATTGGCGTGTAAAAATTGTTTACAAAATGATAGTGTAAAGATAGTTAATAATAATAATAATAATAAAGAATTTATTTGCAATTTATAACAATATAGACATAATATCCAGATAACCACAAGAAAAACTTATAAGTTATAAACTACAAAAGAGTGCTGGCAGACAGTAAAACTGATACAAAGTGCCAGCACTCGAAATAAAAGTACCTACATAGCCTAAGTAATAAAATCTTCAAAGAGAAGAAAAAAACAAAATCTGACTATTACAAAGTAAATAAATAGGTAGAAATGAGTAACACTACAATAATAAACACGGGACGCAAAATAGAAAAAAAGAAAGTAAAGAATTCAAGTAAATCTTTCATACAACAATTTCTTGTAAGATCTTTTAAATTGACATAAAGATAATGATTCTAGATTAGAGGGTATATTATTATAAAGTAAATAAATGGAGTAAGAGTATGACCTTTTAAATATAGTAGTTCGATGAGCCGGAGGTGAGATCAATCCACGAAAACTAACATTGGCATTATGAATATCGCTTCTATAAGTAACTTTCTGAAAGAGATATGGAGGGGTTTTGTACCAAATGATATTATGTAGAGAGTGGCGGAATGCAATTCCCGTCGAGTTGTCATATCTAGCCAGTTGGCATCTTTTAATTTATGTGAAATTCTATCAAGTTTACGAATGCCATATATACATTTTAAGCATGAATTTTGAATACGTTGAATTCTATTTGTGTCTTCGCAGTCAAGGCACGGCCCATAAACAACATCGCAAAAGTTAAAATGACTTAGGACTAACGTATCTGATAATAAGATTTTAGAAGCACGTGGAATAATATGGCGATTCGGGAATAACATATTCAGATTACTATATGCCCTCTTTAAGCATTTAAAAACATGATTTTTAAAGCGCAAATCAGTGTCAAGCTCTAGACCTAAATTTCTTGCTACTTTAATACAAGGCAACACATTGTCATTAATAGTAATTTTCAACAGATCTTGAATAGAGTGACGAAATTGACCAAAGATTAGTACAGTAGATTTAAGCGGGTTGATTTTAAGTTGATGAGTACTAGATACGGAGACAAGACGCTTGAGTTCCTGGTTAATCATGTCATTGGCTAAGAGATAGTCACGATGGTCAAAAGAATATTTAATTTGAGTATCATCGGCATATAAATAAGTCTTGCCATGATTTATACATTTGATAAAATCACATGTATATAGAGAGAACAAAACGGGACCTAATATCGAACCCTGAGGTACCCCGCACCTAATTGGTTTTAAGGAAGAAATACCATTCCTAGTGACCACACACTGCTTACGATTAAGAAGATTTAAAGCAGATTCAGAGCATCCTATAAAATGCAAGATTGACAGTAATATCTCATGATTAATGGTATCGAAAGCTTTCGAGTAGTCTAGTAATATTAATGCCGCAGTCTTGTAGTTATCAATATCTCTGAATAAATCATCTGTAACCTCTAATAAAATTGTGGTACAGCTATGTCCTGACCTGAAACCAGATTGCCTTGCCGAAAGAACATTGTACTCATTAATATGTGAGCAAATTTGAAATTTCATAGCATTCTCTAATACTTTCGACGAAATTGGCAAAATTGAAATGGGAGTTCGCTTAAGCTAGTTATAGATTTTTTTTAGGTAAAGGCAAAATATTAGAAAGTTTCCATGAATCAGGGAAAACACTTTCAATAAGACAAGTATTAATAATATGTGAAATAAAAGGTAATATATAAGGACAACAAAGAAGTAACATATGAATATTAATTTTATCTGCTCCGGTAGCGGTGGATTTTATTTCTAACAAATATTTATAAACGACAGTCTCATCAACGGCGGTGAAAGAAAAAAGACAGTTAAAATTTTCTTTAATATTATTGTTATAAAAACTAATTAAATTAGGATCTGGAGCAGTAAAATTAGCAGAGGGCAGAAGAAAATGATCATTTATTAAATCTGGGTTATTGAGATTGTCAGAAATGGCAATAGAGGCTGGTTTACTATAAATATTAAGTTCATTTAATTTTTACCAGATAACTTTATCATTACTACCATAATGTTGGAGACAGTACTCCAAATATCCTTCTTTCTCGCTTCTGACTGCGTTAGTAGTGATGTTTTTTAAATTTTTATAGTAATCCCAGTGGTGTGGATTTTTTGTTTTTTTAAATTTGGCTAATGCTTTATCGCGAAGCTTCATCATCAATCTGATATTATCAGTGAGCCATGGAGGTCTATATTTTTTTGTTTGAATGTTACGAATGGGAGCTAATACATCCAAAATATTCAAAATCATTGCATTAATATAATCCACTTTACCATTTAAGTCATCGATACGCATTAAATTTTTAAATGGTGACAATAGAAGAAAATTACCAAGAACATGTTTATCGATGCTTTTTAAATTTCTAAATTTAAAATTTCTACATGATTCTATCCCTGCTTTTAGGTAGACTTTACAGAAAGTCAAATGGTCATCAGATACATTAAGGATTTCAGTTACTCCACTAGAAAAAGACTTGATCTCATCAGAAATTAATATAACATCTAAAAGTGTAACAGTATTTTTTGTAATTCTTGTGGGCGAAGTAATAATTTGGCGCATACTAAATAAGTCAACAATCTTATAAAAATTGATTGCATTAGAACACTCACCATCCATGAGATCAATGTTGATATCACCTCCACATATGATATTGTTACTTTGTAGAATAAAGTTTGCTAGATTTTCCTCAAGGTTGTTAAAAAAACTTGAAATGTTTTTACTGGGACGTCTATAAAACACCCCAGAAATAAATGAAGTTTTGTTAATGGTTTATTTTTATCCAAAGTTGCTCTACCGAATCAAAAAAACTTACGTTGAACGGCTCAAAGTCAATGGATGATTTCAGATAGATCCCAACTCCAACCCCTCGTGCACCTCTATCCTTCCTAATAAAGTTATACCCGTCAATATATAATGAATCATTATCAATATGTTCGTTTAGCCATGTCTCGCTTACTCCTACTAAATCATAATTTTCCTGTAAAACAAAAGTCTTAAGATCAGAGAATTTATTAGTTAAAGATCTTACATTATAAAAAGCAGAACTTAAATGTTTCATGAAACTTGATATAAGAATAGTAAATACAAAACATATTAATTGGCCGCAAGAACCAAACACAAAAAAGTTGAGACATGTAGTTCCCAACAGATAGCATTTCCTATACTATTAATCAAGATTTTCGGAGGATATTAAATCAACTACATTAATGTAATGGTTAATATAAAGTTAAATAGAGAAAAAGACAAAAACAACTATTCAATAGCTCCTGATAGTAATACATAGCAAATTACCCATGTAAAAATAGAAAAAAATGTAGATATGGCGAACAGTTTAATTAAATATACACGTATATATATATATATATATATATATATATGTTCCGAGAAGCTTCCGCGGTCGTTGGTATGAACAAATACTAGGTTCTCGGGTTGAACCGCGTCTGAGATTGTTAATGTCTCGACGTTTCGGCTCCCGTTTTGGAGCCATTTTCAAGAGAAAAAGTGGGTCACGTAAAAATTGTCAAAGAAAATAATGCTAGGAGTTCGTGGAACTGGTTCGATTCCGGGGTCTCAATCTGCCTACTCCCCAGATCTCACCACGATCCGTCTCTAAGGCCTCAACCTGCCTACTCCTTAGAGCGAACTCTAATATATATATATATATATATATATATTAAAACATAATATTTCAGTCGCAAGCTCCTCTATAAAATCCTTTATTTAATCACATATTACCAACAAAACGCTAATGCTTCGATTGCAACAAACACCAGCCGAAAGACTGATCCTACTTAAAGGAGCTCTCGTGCCAGTCGTCCCATACCACTTGCAGACTGCAGCTTCGAGCTGTTGGCTCTCGTCAGTGCAAGGTAGGCATGTGACGAACGACACGAGGATTCCTTGACTATTTAGTACATCTCGGTATTTTTATGATAGCGAGATGTAAAATAGTAAGCAGGCGCCATCTAGCGGTCCAGTGTCTGTTGCAATCGAAAAATAAATATAGCCTGACTGGGCTTAGCATAGATCAAGTGTGCTTCTAGAGAGCAGAAATATTAAAACATAATATTTCAGTCGCAAGCTCCTCTATGAAATCCTTATTTCACTATAAGGAATGTAACCTGACTGCAACCAACAGCTACTCTCCGGGCTATATGCCCCGCCGAGCGCTGAATTACAAGTTACAAGTCTGCTAAAATATGAAGATAATTATTTAATTGACATCTGTTATTCTTAATTCCCAATATCTGGTAATTTGGCTAAAAGTCCCCTGGCCAATTACTGGAAAACTGAAAGCAATACTGAAAATGACGGAAAATTTATTTTAGATACCAAGAAATTAATCAATCGATTGACTTTGGATGGATGATCGATACAAATTATTCGAGCTATTGTACGTAATGATTATTGTTGCACAGTAGTATGTATTAAGGCATGCAGATCAACACAAAACCGTTGAAAGATAATAAGATTCAGACCCAGCACGTTTTTTGTCAGCTAAAGAGTTTGTGTGTGCACATCTTCTGAAGCATAATGTTTCCATCTTGAAATTGCATCATGTAAACTATTCCTCAACTTTTGTAAAACTGTTAAGTTGTTTACCTAGCGCACTGGGAAATTTTTTAATGAACATTTACCTCGTTCCCTCGCGGTTCTTCTTTAACTGAGGAAATGTTCCATAATTTCTGAAAAGATATCCATATCCTAGATATTTGGTACACACTAATCCTCAGCAAAATGTTCTTTATTCAAGAATTCGATTATTTGTTTGCCAACTTCTTTTTTTACATAAGATAACTCTAACGTATGGGAATTTTCGTAAAGTAGTATTGTATAATTCTATTTTAAAAAAATTAAAGAATATAGTGCCACCACTATATTATAACTAATTAATAATAATAATAATAATAATAATAGACTTTATTGAATTAAACAAATATAAACCAGGCGAAGTTTAGCAATTGCTACTCTTACACTTAACCTGGCTTATAATAAACAGAACATGTATTTCAATACATGGATGTGTGTATATTAGAAAATGAAGAAAACTTAAATTTAAATTCAAATTGAATAAGAGGGTATATTACATAAAACATATCAGTTAATTAGGGAAGTTTGCATTATTTACAATACTTATTGTATCTATTTAAATTTATCAGATTGATTTTATTTAAATTACACTACTTAGTTTACTGTTAAGATGAGCTTTAAACGAATACTTTGGTAAGTGGGCAAAATCTTTGATAGTGGAGTTGTAAAGCTTAACAGCCAAATAAGAAAAACATTTTTGAAATATGGCTGACGAGTGACGTGGGATATGTAGATTAAGTTTATATCTTAGATTTAAACCATGCGAATCAGATCTTTTTAATAATTTTTGAAAAAGGGATAGAGGTAATTGATCATTGATAATTTTGTAAATCAAATTACAGTAATTACGTTTTCGCCTAGTAGTCATATTCATCCAATGTAATTCCGAAATTTTAGGAGAAATGTGATCATATTTCCTCAAACCAAATACAAATCTGCAACAAGAGTTTTGTACCTTTTGAACTCTATTTTAATTAAATTTATTTAGGAAGGGACCATAAATACAATCGCCATAATTGAAACGTGAGAGAATTAGGAAATCGGATAAGGTCTTCTTTACGTGGATCGTTAAGATATTTCTATAGGAATAGAGTGATTTCAGCATACTATATGATTTTATCAATAAGCTGTTAATATGCAGATTAAATTTTAAATCGCTGTCAAATATAATACCCAGGTTCTTTAAAGAATATTTGGATTGTAAAGTTTCAGATTCAACTTTAATGGTAATATTACTATCAACAAACTCTCTATTTCTTTTATTTCCAAAAAATAATACATGGCATTTACTTTCATTTAATTTTAGATTATGCTTATTTGATGAAGTGCTAATTGTATGGAGATCTTCATTGATAAAATTTTCGGCATCCATAATATTTTCAACTTTAAAATTATATTGAATCTGTGTATCATCCGCGAACGCTTGAACTTTACAATGTCTAACTGATCTTAGTATATCACTAGTGTAAACTAAAAAAAAGGAGTGGCCCCAATATCGAACCTTGAGGTACACCGGATGTAACACTTCTTACAGAGGACACCCTATCATTTATATGAACTACCTGCGCCCTATTGCGAAGATAAGAGCTAATAAGGTTAACAAGCTTATCAGAGCAACCATAATAAATCAACTTACTGCACACAAGTTTATGATTAATAGTATCGAATGCCTTGGAGAAGTCTAACAGTACTAGGGCTGTTACTTCTTTTCTATCTACAGAAGATACAATATCGTCACATACGTTTAGAAGAGCGGTTGAAGTACTGTAACCCCGCCTAAAACCCGACTGACACTCTGGTAATATTTGTTTTTGCTCCAAGTATTTTGTAAGTTGAATAGAAATGGCTTTTTCTAATACTTTAGATAAAGCTGATAAAATACTTATTGGCCGTAAATCAGTGTAATTAAGAGGGGTATTAACTTTAGGTAACGGCTTGACTACAGCTACTTTCCACGTTGAAGGAAAATAACTGTGTTCTATAGAACAATTTATAATATGCGTAATAAAGTATGACTGTATGGTCGAGAGGTGAGCGCACTTGCCTCTCACCCAAAAGTTCCGGGTTCGATCCCCGGTCGTGGCAGTGGAAAATACTGTGAGAGGGATTTTTCCACTATACACGGATATTGGGTGTGTGTCCCTTGTCTCTAAATGTGTAGCCCCCTCCCACACAAGGCTCTTCTAGAGCCTTCCGGGATAAAGGGGGTCGTCATTACCTGTGGTGTATTTATTATTATATTTATTATTATTAAAGCTATCTACGTAAGGGCTGCAGTACTTTAACATGGCTATTGAGATATTATCAGACCCATAGGCATTCGATTTAATACTGTGTAGAATCTTACTTACATCTTCGACTGGCAATAAAGGTAACTCAAACTTTTGATCAGTATCTAAAAAATTTTAAAGATGGAAGTATAAAAATATATAGTATAAAATAGTATATTATGTAACAAGTTTTATAAACGTCATTTTAGTCACGAGTTTTATTAATCGCGAGCGACGCGTAGCGGAGCGAGTGTTTAATAGCAACGAGATAATAGTCACGGCTGAGGTTAATTCTAGATATTTTAATGGCAAAAATCAAGTTAGTTTTCCGTAATTCTTGTCATCAATCTGTCAAAATAAATCGACGCGTTGTGACAAGAGACAAGTAATTTTGTATTTTTTGGAAAAAATGAGCCTAAACGACAGTGAAAGTGAAGAAGATGTTTTCATTGGTACTCCGCCCGAAATTACTCAAGCAGCGGCATCGGCAACTGCTAGTTTGCTGCCAGAAAAATCTAAAAGTCAATACGAACGTGCATATAAACTTTTCCAAGATTGGCGTCAAGAAAACCAAACAAATTCATTTTCTGAGAATGTATTACTTGCTTATTTCCAAAATTTGTCGAAAAAGATGAAACCGTCCTCTTTGTGGGCAATCTATTCAATGCTGCGGACGACAATTAATCTAAAAAACAATGTTGATATTAGCAAGTACCCCAAATTGTGCGCATTTCTGAAGCGTAAATCAGACGGTTACAGACCTAAAAAGTCAAAAATATTGACACCCCAACAAATTAGAGAATTCTTATCATCTGCTCCAGACGAAGAATACCTATTTACAAAGGTAATAGTATCAAACCAAATTAAATAAAAATAAACAAAATTATAAATATTTTAGGTAGGGTTACTTTTTGGAATAATGGGAGCTTGTCGGCGGGAAGAATTGACGAAATTTCAAACAAGTGATGTTGAAGACCTTAACACGGCCCTTTTAGTTCACATTCCTGACACGAAAACAAAAACGGAACGTCAGTTTGTTATTGGAGGTAATTTCTATCATACATGCAAGAAATACATGGAACTTCGACCTCCAAACCTGACAAGTACTACCCGATTTTTCTTAAACTACCAGCGAGGAAAATGTAGAAAACAGCCAATTGGAATTAATAAATTTGGCAGCCTCTCTAGCGTAGTAGCAAAATTCTTAAAATTACCTGACCCTGCTGCTTATACTGGTCACTGCCTAAGAAGGTCTTCAGCGACGATTTTGGTGGACTCGGGTGCGGACATCACAGCATTAAAACGTCATGGAGGGTGGCGATCCACAGCTGTTGCAGAGAGTTATATTGACCACTCGTTAAACAATGAAATTGAGACCGCTACTAAAATCATGAACACTATTCAAAATAATTCAATGCAAAAAAATAAAGAGAATATTGATATTGCAATTGCTCAAGGTTCAAGCATTTATAAAAATTAAAGTGGACCAAGTATTAGCTTCAATTCAAATCATGAAGCAAATTTAACACAGTTCGATGGAACGCATTTAGGAAAATCACTTAGTTTTTTTAGCAATTGCCAAAATGTTTCCAATGTAACCATTAATATACACAATGAGTAGAACAATAGTTTAGTAATTTTTTACTGTTACCATGTTATTGATACGTTAATAAATGAAATATTAAAATAACTTCCAAATTTTTTATTTAGATATTTGCTGACGTAGAAAAAGTATAGTATACAACACGTTTTATAAACTTGTTAGTCACTCATTTTATTAAACACTCGCTCCGCTACGCGTCGCTCGCGATTAATAAAACTCGTGACTAAAATGACGTTTATAAAACTCGTTACATAATATACTATTACATACAATAAATTCTTCAGGTCTTATCAAAAAAATATTTAAAGCTTATGTTTTAAATTTAGATAGAGATGTTGTCCGTATTCTCATTGAAAATTAATAGTAATTATTATGAGTTATAGTATTATTCCGTTAAAAATAATATAAATTATTATTATAAAATTTTAAAAAAATTCTTTTCTCTTCTGTTTAAGTCATCTATTAATTAAGGTAGTTTTTAAACACTATTAATTAAAATAAAATATGTAATTCTAAAATAAAATATCTGATTTACCGTGTGTAATTTTAAGTAAGCAAGTATAATCTCATGCGCAACTTAACGTTTTAATGAGATTTTTCTATGTTTATTTACATCATAAGTATTGATAAATATTAGTCCAACACAATTATAATGAATTATAGTATAAATGAAACGAAATGTAAATTAGTATTTTTTTCTTTGTGTAAATAAACGTTATTATTATTATTATTAAGAGCGATAGTGATCTTTCAGTAACACGAATAGGTTCGTTTATCAATTGATTAAAGCCATAGGCATGAAAACATTTGCCTAAAGGATTTTCAGGATTTAATAAATTAATATTCATATCTCCCAAACAAATTTATTTCATCTACTGTGGGAATAATTAGGGGCAGGGTGTCCTCAATGCTATCTAAAAATGCAGAGATATTTCCAGATGGCGGCCTATAAATATTGCCAATAGCAATTTCGTAGTTTTTAATTTTTATGTTAAGCCACAATTGTACAATGTCCCCATCAAATTTAAAATTTAAGTCATATTGAGAACACAAAATATCTGTACTTACATAGATAGCTACGCCACCACCACGTGCGCGAGATCGATCTAACCTGAACAGCTTAAAGCCAGGAATTGATATAGAAACATCGTCCACATCACTCGACAGCCAGGTCTCTGTTACAGCAATTATATGAAAGGAAGCAACTAAGTCCATAAATTCCCTAAAATGTCTCATTAGAGATCTTACGTTTAAGTGACATATATTTATACCATTCGGCATTATGTTTACCTAAAGAAAATCAGATTTATACAAGCAACAGTATACAAAGTAGATATAATATCATAGAGCATAAATACATTAGAAAAATAATATTTATTTAGTATAGAGAGGTACACAAATAGTAAACATTAAATTTTTTTTATCACAGTTACACTTAAATGAACAAAAACAAGTAGTTTGTTTTTCTAATATAAAATGACATATAAAATGACATATAATATAAAATAACATTTTTCTAATTTTGACATATAAAGTGACACTTTTTAAAACTGTTTGACATTATGAAACGTCTTACTTTTTGTAACTAGTTGCATAAAGTAAAATTTTATGCAATTGGTGACGAAAAATGTATTTCAAAATTAGTGACAAAAAGAATTATTCTATTTATTAAACTGTTATAATACAAGTTAAAAACATAAATTATAAATTAATTAATTATTATAAATATTGATAACACAATTATTGCAATTATTCAAATTAATTCCCGACGACATATTTTTTTCATTGCTCGAACTTGCTGTTATTTGGGAAGTGGCGCACATTGCTTTACATGTTTCACCAAATATTTCCTGCGCTATAAGTTTCTTATTATTCATAGAATTTTCGACATATCCCTCCGCAACAGAGCTAGATTTCCAACCTCCGTGCCTCTTTAATTTTAAAATATCAGCGCCACTGTCTGCTAGAAAAGTGGCAGAGCTTCTTCTAAAGCAGTGGCCAGTATATAGAACAGGGTTTGAAAGACGAAGAAATTGTGCAATAACTTTTGGCAGACTGCTAAATGTGTTAATTCCAACAGGATTTCTGGTACATTTTCCATTCGCATATTTTACAAAAAATCTGTTGTGTTTAAGAACCTGGGGACGCAACTTAATATATTTTCTTAATATTTCAACAAGATTCGTATTTTCAATGTCTCCAGTGGTAATTGCAAACTGCCGTATAACTTTTGTTTTTGAAGGTGGGATATCAACATGAAAATAGCTTCCTTCGTCTATAACATTTTCAACTGGAAGAAATGTTAATTCTGCTTTTCTGCATGCTCCTGCCATTTCAATTATCATTGCAACCTTAGCCATTAAGTATTCTTTGTCATCAGCTTCCACTAAAAATTTGGCAAAATCTTCTTTAATAAAAACTTTTGACTTTTTAGCACTGTACCCGTCCGCTTGACTTTTAATATATGCTACCAAATTTGTATATTTTTTAATATCAATATTCCTTTTCAGATTTAGTTCAGACCTTAACATTGAGTAGAGTGTCCATAATGTGGAAACTTTTAGATCTTTCTTACCCTCAAAATATGCAAGTAAAACTTTCTCATTAACATGTTTAATTTTCTTCTCATCACACCACGTAACAAATTTTTCGTATGCCAAATCATAAACTGCCTTTGACTTTTTGGGAATTACTGATAATAGAGCATTACCTGCTGCCTCTTCAATATCGCTTGGTAGCTCTTCAGAACTTGAATTACTCATTTTTAAAAAATAAAACTAAAAATATATCAATCTCACTAAAAACCTTCCGTCTAGACTTTTTTACAAAATGTCAAACTGACAACTAACATGAAGTAACAGCAACAAACTAAATTTATGTTTTCCAAATTTTTATCAATTATATTAAATTTAATTTTTTTATTACTTTCTTCAAAATTAGAAAAAATCTTGTATGCAATACGTTACGAAATGAAATTTTGTGTAACTTGTGAATTTTTGCGAAACTCACTTCGTTCGTTCCGCAAAAATCTCACGCGTTACACAAAATTAGGCATTTCGTAACTGATGGCATAAATAGCTATTCTATACTCGGACTCGAGTAACGGCTAATAATAATAAATAAAATGAAACGATAAGTAGGCGCTAATTAACGAAATAAAATGTATTTATTATTAAGTATTTACTATGAATTAAAATATTATTTAGACCCCAAGTTAACAAGCTAATAAAATTATTAACTAATATTCCTAACAGTAATATGAAATTTATGGTTTACTCCAATTTCAGAAAATAAGATTTAAGTAGAACACAATAAGGAAGTAGATATTTTAAAATTCAAATAGCTTAGAAGTACGTTCATTTCGGATCATCTCTGTCCATCGAAATGTTTTCTAGTTCCATTATGCTTTTTACAATGTGCTTATGTCCATTCAATTTTATACAAATATTTCCACTCTGAGACCAAACGTTTTCCTTCCCAAATTTTTCTTTAGCTTTACATAGGCAATTATATCTTGGTTTTATAAGGTCTTCTGTTAAAACCATCTTAGAACCTTTCAGATTTTTCTTATTTGAGTAGGCAAGATTATGTTGATTTACGTCTCGAAAATAAATTATGATGGGCCTCGGTTTTTTATTTCCTGGTTTTAACAAACCTATGCGATAACAGCTAAGAATTGGTGAGCCAGATTCATTTTCAAACACATTTTTATCAATCAGTAATTTACTTACTACTTCAGGTAGATTCTTTCCCTTTTTCTCTTTCACACCATACATTCTCAGCTGTGTTAATTTCATTTTTTGCTCCAGGTCTTCCACTCGATTTTTTAATTGATTATTTTCTTTACATAATTGTAACACAGTATCATTTGCTTCATGGAGTTTACTATTAAGGCTCTCGAATTTTTCGGATAATTTAGAGAACACCATTTCAGCTAATGCATCGGCAAATTCACTCATAAAGCTGGCATCCGACAGATTATCTTTAAGCACTTTTTTGGAAACATGTTTTATGTCCTCTTCTTGCTGCTTAGACAATACCATGTTTAATACAAATAGATAAAGCAAGATTTAAGACCGTATTATAATGAAGTATCAGGTGGAAAATAGCTATATTTGAAAATTAGAAATTGACAGAGGCGACCACAGCGACAATACGTCTAGCTCGCTCGAATACACATCACCGAATGTGAATTCGGAATTAATAAAAAAAACTTTAAGATGACGTCAGCTAACCAGATCCTTATATATGCAGAACGGTAAGACATTCGTCAGTTTCCGTTGTACAATTCAGTGAAACAATGGTCTATTAATATAAGAAGCGTCAAAGTTTTCACATCTTCACTGATCGGCACAAATAATGCAATGAATAAATAGTTCTAGGAGTATATCAGGCACTTCAGATATATTAATGAAACTTTTTATCTTTAAATGTTTCATTTGAGGGAAGAGGTATCCGCGTGAAAACATACCCGAGAGTACAACTATGAATTAAGAATAAATAAAAACTCTTTTGTCTCACAAAAACAGGAGGACTGGTTCAATGATAATGAAGCTTTTATACAAGAACTTCTTGACCGCAAACATATTGCCTTCCAAAACGCTATCAACTACCCCAATGACTCATCAAAAGCAGAAGCTTTTACCCAATCTAAGTATGAAACGCAACGCGAAATCAGAAGAATAAAGAACGAGTGGTGGGCAAGCAAGGCCAGAGAAATTCAAAGGTACGCCGATTCACACGACTACAGGAATTTCTTTCAAGGAGTAAAAGCAGTGTACGGCCCCGGTCGGAAAAATATGCGCCCTATTAAAGATTTAAATGGAAATCTCCTCAAAGAAGACCAGGAAATAAGAGCCCGATGGAAAGAACACTACTCTAACATTCTTAACCAGCAAAGTCAAGCCGATCACGATATTATAAATCTTATCCCTCAATATGACACCTTCGAAGACTTAGATAAACCACTAACAACGGAAGAGATCTTAACCGCCATTGGGCAGCTAAAAAATAACAAATCTCCCGGCGCCGACTCACTCCCAGCTGAGATCTTTAAAGCTGTGTCGTCAGAGCTCATACCCTACCTCAAAAAATTGTTTGATGTCGTGTGGGAAAGTGGTCAAGCTCCGCAGGAGTTTCGGGATACACTTTTAATCAACCTCTTCAAAAACAAAGGGAGCGCTGCGGACTGTGGAAATTACAGGGGTATAGCTCTCCTGGCTGTTGGAGGGAAGATACTCACTAAAGCGATGGCAAATAGGCTAACACCTGTTATGGAAAAGTTACTTCCTGAAACACAGAGTGGCTTTAGACCAAACCGAGGCACATCGGATTTAATCTTCACACTTAAACAGCTTCAAGAAAAAGCACTCGAACATCAAGGAGAAATTCACATGGCCTTCATTGATTTAACCAAGGCGTTTGACTCGGTGGACAGGGAAGTGCTCTGGAAAATTATGTTCCGCTTAGGTATCCCTAGAAAATTTGTGGAAGTATGTCGCAGTCTACATACAAACAACAACGCCCAGGTTATGTATAATAATGAAGCAACCGAACCTTTCCAAACCCTCACTGGAGTTAGGCAGGGATGTGTCCTGGCACCCCTACTCTTTAATTTGTTTACCACTGCTCTAACAATTATTGTTGACAACAAACTGACAGTCAGAGGAATAGGTCTCAGATACCGTTTTGATGGCGGTCTTTTTAACATAGGGCGCTTTAGAGCTTTCACGAAGACACGCACACGATTCATTTGTGATCTCCAGTATGCGGATGACTGTGCACTTTTAGCCTCTACGCCGGAAGAGCTTCAAGAACTTTTAGATGTGTATGCCCAGAGCTATGATTCCTTAGGACTTAAAATCAACATTGGAAAGACTAAGATTATGTCAACTCCTCATCAAGTGAACCAAATAGACATTACACTTAACGGAAATTCTCTTGAAGTGGTGGATCAGTTCAATTACTTAGGCAACGTTGTTAATGACAAAGCAAACATGGACAGCGAGATTCGCAATAGAATTAACGCTGCATCTAGAGCACTCTGGGGACTTAGAGAGAGAGTATTTGACAACCACGACCTTGCTTTGTCAACGAAAATGGCTGTCTACAGAGCAGTTGTCATTCCAACACTGCTATATGGATGTGAAGGCTGGGTCACTTACCGTCGTCATGTGAAAGAATTAGAACGTTTTCAGCAAAGACACCTCAGAAGTATGATGAAAATCCGTTGGTTCCATCACATATCAAACGTGGAAGTACTCAGGAGAGCAAACAGCCTTCCAATTGAGGTGCTTATTTCAAGAGCACGCCTAAGATGGGCAGGTCACGTTCATCGTATGCATGATAACCGCCTTCCTAAATGTACACTTTATGGTGAATTGCTAAGCGGTAGAAGAAGGCGTGGCGGTCAACGAAAGAGGTTCAAAGACGCTCTCCATGAAAATCTAAAATCCTGCGGTATTGCAGACGAGCAATGGGAACAACTTGCAGCGGACAGAACCGAATGGCGAGGGGTTGTGGCCAGCTATCAAGGAAATGTTACTGCAAGAAGGCCGAATCCAAGACCTAACCAGGTCTATGTTTGTCCTGACTGCGGTCGACATGTGCTCTCCCGAATTGGCCTCTATAGCCATAGTCGTGTGCACCGTAGATGAATGGGAATTACAATGGACTACACCTTTTACTTGTTTTTATTGTACACAACTTATCGACTGTAACATTTTTATACTCGGACTCGAGTAACGGCTAATAATAATAATAATAATATTACAGCAACCTGTTTCGATATATAGTGTATAGTCAGGTGTATATTTACTGTGCAGTCAAAAAACGCAACAAAAACTTTACGAACTAATTATTAACGCCGGTGAACCATTCGGCATGGTCTTATCAAACAAGCCGATAAACTTATTTAGATAAGTGATTCAATTTGCAGATGAGACGGTATAGGAAGTAACTGTATTTTAATGAGGTCGTTGCGTTTTTTGACTCCCAGTAAATACACCGCCAGTAGTACCGCCTCATATTCAGGTAAGAAGACTAAAATAAAACATAAATTTTAAAAGGTACTAAAGTAAAAAGTATTGCAAAAATAATTCTATTCCTCATTTCTTTTAGTCTTGTATAGTCTGAAGATGATGTACTGGTACACTATAACTCGAAACCTGTTGCTGTAATATAGAGTTTTTGTGAGAGAAAATGTATTCTTAATTCATAATGTATTTTTAATATGAAATGCTTTTAATTTTTATAATCACGCTAAAACATGTATCATTCACTAGAAATTTCGTATTAATTCTTCATAATATTGTCATTATGAAACATTAATAACGTTAATACAGCACAAAAACGATAAAATATATATTTCTAGAAATACTCATTTATACAAACGAAAACAAAATACGTAATTCAATAAATTGCAAAATATAAAGCAATATAATTTTACTATAAACGTCACTCTTGTGAACAACAGCTATCAGTACATTCCCATTAAAAACTTACTACAATTCACTAGTTTCAATGAATTGATAATAAAACTGACATTTTCCAATCTGAATAAAATCGAGGGAAGCCTATAAATTGCACATTATTTATAAACAAATGTGGTATTCAAATAATTATTAGAATTTTCTCTAAATAATAATGTATTTTATTTTTTTAATCATATTCGGTTGGGTATATTAAGATTTATAATAAGCAGAGAAGTTTTAAAGCCGTTTTCATTTTCCAATAAAACAAGAGTAAAGAGAAAGGAAACTGAAAATCAAGCAGTTTATTCGGGACTATAGTGTAATCTTGTCCATCGAATGCCTTTGAGAAATCTCTATATATAACGTTTATTTACTTAAGCTGATCGATACTAGGTTATGCATATTATATTTGAGGTGGTGGATCGTCCTTTCATAAAACCATTTGGTGCTCCGTTATTAGATTGCTAATGGTACGGTAGAAGGTATCATGAAGTAAACTATCTAGAGCTTTACAGAAATTAGATATAAAGGGTGTCTCTAAAAAGTCTGTATAAAGAGTTACCCCATATGCCATAGGTCAGAACAAGACAACTAAATTTATTTCTATTTAAAGATATTCTAGGAAGGCGCTCTCGAACGACTTCAGAACATTTTTTTTATAAAACAAACGGAGGTTAGATTTAGGATGTAAATTTGTAATTAAAAGATTTGATCTGATATAATATTTTTGTTCATGGGTTTTACGCTAGTGGTTAAAAGTTGATACCAATATGCAAGAAGCTCATACCTCTTCCTCTTAAAATAGACATTTGTACTTAAAACTTTTCTTGGCTCTTGTCCTAAGTCGTTAGCTACCATAATTTGGTGAAAAATAAACATTGGCTTGCGCCACGTCATGAGCTACGCCCGTAATGCTTCAAAGAACTTTAGAATTCTACTTTCTAAAAGTTCAAGCGGCTTGAATTTTGGTATATATCATTATATACTTGCTGTTAACAAGGCGTCAAAAGTACCCGTCGATTGATTTTCTCGAACTTAATTTTTGACGGTCAATAAAATAGTTAACAAAATCGAATATCACTTTCCCGTTTATTTTTTTGACTAAAATACTTATTATGCACAAAAATAAATATCAGAAAATTTTATATACGAAAGGTATCTTATATTTTCTTCCTTAATTCAATCGTTTTCCAAATCCGCTCGGTTGAATAGGCACGGCTCGTCAAAGTTGGGGGTGCTCATTTTACTTCCACATCCAGTCGAAGTATAGTATATAGTTTATTCTATAGTTTATCTGTCGGTCTGTCTATAACTTTTTTGTACGCGCGCTTACTCTGGAACCGCTTATGATATTGACTTGAAATCTGGTACACTTATGTATTATAACGAGATCTGGAACTAAATTATATTTTGATTTAATTCCGTTAAAGGGTTCGGCGGTAAATGGGGTAAATATGGGTAAACAGGCAAAGCAAGCAGGTAAGAGTCCATAAAATTGCAATTTACGTATGTACGAAAAGCCAATGTCTCAAAAAAATTTTTGGCATCAGCCCCCCCCACACTATTATGAAAGGGAGTAAAAAAAATAAATTGTGATTTAGTGTGTATACAAGAAAGAAAAATACGTTTTTACCTCCCCCATTGCCACTCCCCACCCTATTACTAAAGGGAGTAAAACATTTAATTGGGATTTAGCGTGTGTACGAGAGTCAATGGCCTCTAAAATTTATTTTGGCATTAGATTCAACAGAGTGTATCTCAAAAACGACTGGATAAATGAAAATTCGACTTATTAGCCATTTTCAAATTCAATCAATACATATTTATGTGTACAGCGCTATCTTTGCTGATGCAGCGTTATGGCGTTCTATTTAATATAATATTTTGCTTAGTAGACTATTGTTGGTTTATAAATAGGAGTGCTGCTCATTTATTATTCACATTGTTACCACGCTCGAGCTATCAACCTGTAACTTATTATCGAAATACAGTTAATTTTTGTGAACAACAAATTTTGTTTGGTATTTAAAAACGCATCTTCCGTGCTTGAAGACCTAACTGGCGCAGTTGGAACGGATTTGTAGAAGGTACTCTACCGAAGAAATACCGTGAGTTCCATGTCTTTGTCTGCAAAGCGACCCAAAACTCCAACGAGAAGAAAAAGTGCAGTTCCCGCTGTAGACATCTCCAAAGGCTCAGCAGACACCTCTTCCTACCAGGATAAGTCGAGTTTGTTTTCCTTTGTTATTTTCTGGTATATATCGTATAAACTCAAAAAAATTCTTAGTTAGTAGGTGAGAACATCTTATTCAACTGTCGAGTATTTACAATCATTGTGAAAAAATTTCGCAGATGTACTATCGTGTGAAACGTAGATTAAGAAACAATGAAAAAAAATCAATTTTCAAATTTTTTCAAGTCTTTTTCAAGTTTGAAACAATTTTAGCAAGTAAGAACCAATTTGAAGCACGTAAGAATTAAAGATTCCAAGGTATCATCATAAAAAAAATAATTAAGAAATTTTGTAGTATAAATTGTGTAAAGTGCCATACATAAAAATATGTTTCAGTGTTATTATTAACAACATTTTTTGTAAAACATTTATATTATAATTTTATGACCGATAATTCATTAGATTCAATACTCTGTTCACTCAGTTCTCTATATTTATCTCTAAATATTTCTGACACAAATCACTGAAAATACTGCTGCCCCAGCACCAGTTCGTGTAGAAGTTAACATAATCGTTATAAAACTGTATGCCGACTCAATGCCACCCTATAACGGATCGGAACTTGAACTAGAACCATTTATAAATGGTGTAGACGAATTCCATACATTATATCATGGCGCGAATATAGCATTAGACAAATGTATCGAACGCATAATAAGCGGAAAATTAAGAGACAGAGCCCGTATGTTAATAGGCGCTCGTCCGGTGTTAAATACTTGGACACTTATTAAACAACACCTCAAAGACATTTTTGGAGATAATCGATCCATATATATTCTAGAACAAAATTTATTTACTATGACTATAAATCGTAACAAAGCAAGTTTTCGGAAATCAACAAAAACAAAATGTTTTTAAACCAAATCCAAATTGAGTTCCTCAACACACACCGGAACCTATGTCAATTCAAACGCGACAAAACTTTACAGGAATCAGAAACTTTCAAAATCAACCACAACCAAGATTAATCCCTAGTCAAGTCAGACAACAATTTCCATGGGTTAAACGCACTCAAGTACCCAATTATACCGTACAAGAATTAAACGCTATAAATGACGAACCTGAATTTGTAAATGATACCGATTATGTTTTTCCCGATTACCAGGATAATATAAACTCGGGCACTTATCACTCAACCGCAATAATAACCGATCAATATTACAATCCATATGATTAAGAATTTACGGAAGAACCATCAGACGACGCGTATTACGACTTAAATCTCGAGAAACCAAATTTTCTCAAACTTCTCCAGACAGACGGAACGACATAGCATTTAATGCATATATAAATGCCTTACCATACATTCAAACCACAAACCCTAACCTAAAATTACTAATGGATACCGGTTGTAATATATCAATGTAAAGACCAATTGTTGCAGAACAATATTTTCCAAATTATGTGTATAAAGCACCCACATTGTTACAGTCAATAGGCGAAGGCGAAGCTGTATATAAAGCAAAAATACCTGCTTTTAAAGGATTACAAACCAATGAAGAAATAGAATTCACATTATATCCCTTTTCAGACTATTTCGACGGAATTATAGGTTTAAGCGACTTAAGAAAATTAGATTTGCAAATACATCTTACAAAACAAGTTTTATACAACGAAAAAATTCAAATGCCATTTAAATATCGCGAAAAACAAATGCAATTGCACATAAAAGTTGAAATTTCACCTTATCAAACAGTTAACAAACCATTTTACGTAAATAAACGAGAAGGAAATATTTTATTTCCAGACAAAACCTTCTCGGACTATATACTCCTGAAACTTTGACATATGCTGAAAGTTTTAAAGCTAGATTCAAAATTTAGAACAATACCGATCAAACAATATGCGTAGAAATACTAACACCCTTTGATGCAACATTTTATAATCCTGAGGAATTCGAAATTTATATTTTTGAACATGCATTACCTAATTACCCCCATCAGACACGTCAACAAAATTTAAATGATTTAATTCGAACAAATCATATGAACGAGGAAGAACGCAACGAAATATTAAAACTCATAAGTAAATTTCCCGATATTCTTCACTATCCTGATCAAAAATTATCATTCACAAACAAAATTAAGCACGAAATAAAAACAAAAGATGAAATTCCAATGCACGTAAAGACATATCGTTTTCCACACTATCATAAAATCGAGGTAAATACGCAAATAAATAAAATGTTAAATGACGGAATCATTAGACCAAGTCAATGACCGTGGTCAAGTCCAACTTGGATTGTTCAAAAAAAGGCTGACGCATCCGGAACGAAAAAATGTCGTATTGTCGTTGACTACAGACATTTGAACGAAAAAAACATAGATGACAGATATCCAATACCAAATATCGATGACATACCTAAGCTAGGCAAGTGCAACTATTTTACAACCCTAGATTTAGCTAGCGGTTTTCATAAAATCGAAATGGACCAAAATAGTATCGAAAAAACAGCTTTTAATGTCGAAAATGGCCACTACGAATATTTACGTATGCCATTTGGCCTCAAAAATGCCCCTACCACATTCCAACGCGTAATGGATCATGTTTTGCGTGAACTTCAAAATAAGATATGTTTAGTTTACATGGACGACACAATTATATTCAGTACATTCCTTCAGGAGCATATTCAAAATCCGAAACAAGTTTTTTCCAAATGTAAATTAAAAATACAATTAGACAAGCCGGAATTTTTAAAACAAAACGTAGAATTCTTAGGACACGTTATAACACCGCAAGGTGTAAAACCGAATCCTAACAAAATTCATGCAATCAAAAACTTTCCTATTCCCAAACAGCACGTGAAATAAAACAATTTCTAGGATTACTCGGATTTTACAGAAAATTCATAAAATATTTCGTGAAGATTACGAAACCGTTTACTAAATGTTTAAAAAAAAAGAGAAACCATTGTTCATATACCTGAATTTTTGTCAGCATTCGAGACTTATACTTACTAACGAACCATTATTAAAATATCCTGACTTTACTAAACCCTTTATATTGACATGCGATGCAAGCCGACTTGCAATAGGTTGTGTACTCTCCCAAGACCCTATAGGCAACGACAAACCTATAGCACACTCTAGTCGAACCTTTAACGCAGCCGAAATTAGCTACAGTACGATAGAAAAAGAATTGCTCAATAGTTCATGCCGTAAAAACGCATCGACCTGTTGCCATAATTACGGACCATAAACTGCTACAATGGGTAAATAACTTGAAAGGACCTAATGGCCGCCTTATACGCTGGCGCCTTAAATTAACGGAGTATGATTACGACATTATGTACAAGAAAGTAAAAGAAAATAAAGTGGCAGGCGCTCTTTCGCGTATTGAAATTCAACCGGACATTAACGCGGACAAAAATAAATTAGAAACTGACTTCCCCGAACTTACACTAGATGACCTAGTTGACCTAGAAAATAGACCAGATGACAATGTTATCCCACAAGACTTAATAGCAGAAAACGCTTCAAAAATTAACATAATCTCAGATACGCAAATATGTCCACCAAGAGCACAATCATTGAACAAAACAATACGTTCCGCAATCGAGAACCCCGTATTAGACATTCCCATTTCAGAAAATGCGATTGACACGTTTAAAAATCAACTAATGATCACACAAAGTGAGGATACTATTCGCATTCACGTAAAGCTTACAATGGCACAAAAACTAGATATCAAATAACTTTTCCCAACAGAGATAAAAATGTATTCGAAATCGAAGTAGTGAAAATATTCAAAGAATATGTAAAACCTAAAACACTACACGGAATGCTAATCGACGAACGTATTTTACAAGAAATTATCCCTATCTTACAACGACATTTCCAACATTCAGCTTTTAAATTAGTACAAACAAATACTTATCTCGAAGATATCGAAAAACCAGAATCGTAACAACAAAAAATAAAATACCACCACGAACAAAAAACGGTACACCGAGGCTTTAAAGAAACTACCCTTGCTTTACGAAAATTATACATTTGGCCAAACTTAAATAATGACGTAATAAATTATATAAACACCTGTGTTACCTGTCAATAAACTAAATACGAACGGCACCCGAATAAAATTATATTCTAACCAACTCCTATTGGACACCGCCCCTTTGACCATATATACATAGACACATATGTTGTAAATAAACAAAAAATTTTAACTATAATAGACAGATTTAGTCGTTTTGGACAAGCCTATCCCACTTGCCTTTCAGCAGTTCATATCTACGAAGGTTTATTAAAATCCATGACACACTTCGGCATCCCCGTAAAAATTACTTGTGATCTAGGAACCGAATTCAAAAATGCTTTATCCGAAGAACTTTGTAAAAGACACGGTATTGAATTACATTTTACAACAGTAAAAATCCCGGTAGTGAATCTCCAATAGAACGATTTTACTCTACCTTACCAGAAGGGTTACACAAATCACAAACTATCGAAACGTTAATGACTTATGCTATTTTAGGATATAATAACAGTATAATACACTCAGCGACAAAATATACACCTTTCCAAATTATAAAAGGAGATTGTGACAACAGAAAGGCCTTTGAAATGTCAGAACACCACATTATTAACGATTATGTAAATAAACATAACGCGAACCTGGAAAAGCGATGGAAAATAACAAAGAAAGAAAATACCTCTCGAAAATTAACGAAAATAGAGACGCACCAAAATCGGTTACCACGCATAAAATCGCGTATGCAAAATTAACTTTAAGAAATAAAATTGCGACACCCTATGAATCAGTTATGGTAGTACAAGACCAACAAAATAAAGTATTAACAACAACGGGTACACGTCACAAATCAACCCTTAAACCAGCTAGAAATCTAAAAGGTAAATTACCTATTTCAGATGCTGAGACAACTAGCCGTTCTATCACTGATGACCCTAGCACCCACCCAAATCAAGACAAATAAAATACCAAATCCCATTCTCCCTTTCTCATTAGGCAAACCTCGAATTACGTCTCAAAAACATTCATTTATAAAATATATCGATTTAACAAATTTTGACACCCCTATACTAAGTATAAAAATAAATTAAAAAACGATAATGCCCCTTATCAAGATAAAAGACGAATTATATCCCCAATTAAATAACGTTTACGAACATCTAGAATACTTAATAAACCAAGTCGAGGAAAAATTAAAAAAATATTAAACCCTTAGGAAATACGCGACCTAAAAGAGGATGACGCGCAGCGATATGATAATGCTATATCTACTTTAGAATTAAATCAAAAAGAAATGCATACAGATCTAGAAAATTATGTAACAATTACAAAAAATTTCATGAATGAAACAATACAAACTTTTCAAAAAATTACTATGAATCAAAATCAAATAAATGCAAGATTAGGAACTATTGAACAAAACTTAGAAAAATATGCACTATTCTTAAAACTACAAAATTTCTTAGATAATATGATAATAGATTGCTTATCGATGATCACCATATTAGATAACATATAAAATTAGATATTATTTACACAACTAGATTCAATACATAGTACTACACTACCAATAAATGAACTTATTAATATAACGCAAATAATGAACACGTTGTATATCGGAGGAACCCCAAATTTCAAACATATTCAGAGTTATTATCAGGTAATAAAATCAGAAATCTATTATACAAAACAAACCTTATGTTTCATATTTCACTTTCTAATTTTGAGCGAAAGTTTATACGATTATTACCAATTATTCCCAAAACCATGTTTCTCTTAAAACCATATATCCTGATAAACTCGACCTATCAGGAACTACCATGCCCACGCATCGAGGACCTGTGCCTGTACCATGTGACGCAGACCATTCCACAAAGAGATTGCCTACCCCAAATACTCAGCGGTACCAAAACTACACCCTACCAGAGAGGTTGTCATAAAAAACGACATCCTCGAACAAGTCAACAACGCCTATGTTATAGCAATACCAGCTATAAATATGACAATAGAAAAACAATGCCAGGAACACGGCTACACCACCATCAATCAACCCCATTTGATATACTTACCACAAGAATGTAGTATATCTATTAACAGACAAGAATTTCACAACACAGTTGGACTTATCCCAGGAAAGCCCTTGGAGATCCTGCCAATAAGGACATTTACAACTGGAAACAACGACCAGGAAACTACCTTCTACAAACAAGTGGATATAGATCGTCTCGCAGACATCAAACGTATGGCTGACGAAACCCATTTAAACAAATAAAGACACTCAGTGACAATAGTGAAAGTGATCACACAGACTTATACATATGTTTAACCATTATTATTTTTATTATTATGTTATTCTTGCTTTTTAAATTACTCAAGAAAACATAATCCTTTTTATGCATTATTTAATGTCAGTAAAGATGCTGAACGAGAGAACCAGAATGCACCCCCCGAGGAAACAAGTCCTGAAAAAACTTGTTCCTTATTTTTTCAGCTTAGGGATGGAGGAGTTATGTGTACAGCGCTATCTTTGCTGATGTAGCTTTAAGGCGTTTTATTTAATATAATCTTTTGCTTAGTAGACTATTGTTAGTTTATAAGTAGGAGTGCTGCTCATTTATTATTCAGATTGTTACCACGCTCGAGATAGCAACTTGTAACTTATTATCGAAATAAAGTTAATTCTTGTGAACAACAAATTTTATTTGGTTTTTAAAAACGTATCTTCCGTGCTTGAAGATGTATAATAATAATAATAAGATGTATAATAATAATCTAAGCAATAAGTTCATCACGAAACCAATTACAAAGAGCAAACATAACCTTTTAACATTGACGCCAACAGAAACCGTAGCGCAGCAGAGTTACAAGACATATTACCAAATACAGGCATGACTCTGATTTCACAAAGATCCTAAGGAATAGATCTGGCACAGAGTCGACCGTGCACTGAAATCAATTACCAATAAAATAGATCCTGTACCGCTAGAAATCCTGGAATGAATATCTTGCAAATGTACAACAAAATGGAGAAAAGCTTATGTTATTGCAGAGGATGTACCAGATATCATAAACGTGTTTAATGAATGGGAAATCGATGACGAAGGTACTGTGGTGATGGAAGAAAAATACATAGAATATACTTAATAACTTGAAGATGAAAACATTATAGATGAAGCTAGTGCCGAGGAGGAAATCGACATGAACACAGCCAGAGCAACATAGGCCAATACGATATACCGTGGATTAGCCCTATTAAAGACACCACGAATAAAAACGTATCTTGAAAGCTACCTCTTTTTTGGCGCGGAAAATGTTTCATTGAAATATTTTCACACACTGAGAAACGTTTTTAAAGTTCTGCGCCTATTTGGCAGCGCTGTACAACTTCATATATTAACGGCACACGAAATAGTTCTCTCTCTGCTAAAATACCTTCAACACAGTTTTCTCTTTTCTTAGAACCTGTGGATAAAAAAGAGATTATTTCTACCATAAACTCACTAAAAGCGAATAAAGCACCAGGATTGGACTTAATCAAATCAGAGACCCTGAAAGAGGTATCGGAAGAAATAGCACCGCCACTGACTTACCTAATTAATAAAATTATTGAAACGGGAATCTGCCCTCCGGAGTTTAAAAATGCGGTTATAAAGCCAATGTTTAAAAGCGGAGACAGAAAACTAGTGTCTAATTATCGACCAATATCTTTGATCACCAATCTAGCAAAAATGTTTGAAAAGATTATTAAATCAAGACTAGTAAAATATTTAAATAAATATAATTTAATTTCAGATAAGCAATTTGGGTTTAGGGAAGGCAAATGCACTGCGGGTGCTATTTCTTCTCTTACAGGAAATATTTATCAGGCGTTAGATAAAGGAAAAGCCTCAATTTGTGTGTTTTTAGATCTAGCCAAGGCGTTCGACACTGTCAGTCATGTCCAGCTGCTGGATGCCTTGGAATGTTTTGGAATTAGAGGAAAAGTGCATGATTTGTTTACCAGCTATCTATCTGATAGAAAACAATTCGTTAAAATTAAAAATAGGATCAGCGCTCATAAAATTGTGCTGTTTTGGGCCCAGTTCTGTTCATCATTTATATAAATAATTTACTTAGCACTCATAGTACTGGTAAAATAATCAGTTTTGCCGATGATACTACGATTTTCTACGAGTCGGCATCATGGACAGAGCTAAAAGAAAACGTAGAAAGTGATTTAAAAAATATAGTAGACTTGCTTAATCACAAATTATTAACCATCAATTACAAGAAAACTACTTACGTTCCTTTCAGTTGTAATAGAAGTAACTTACCTGATTATAACAAACTGGAAATAAATGCACACAACAGTGTGATTGAAATAAGTGGCTCAGACTTCACAAAATATTTGGGAGTGTACATAGATAAATTTCTAAGATGGGATGTGCATATAAATAACGTTACACTTACACTTAGAAGTATATTATTTAAATTTAAGTTTCTAAATAAAATATTAGACGTAAAACAAATGAAAATAATATACCATGTGCTAGTAGAGTCTAGACTTTCGTATGATATTCTGGGATGGGGCGGTGCATTAAATATTCATTTAAGCAGTTTAGAAATAGTACAAAAGAGGTTCATAAAAATAATGCTAAGTAAACCAGTAATATATTCAACAGATTTGTTATTCTCAGAATCCAGATTATTTGATGTTAAGCAACTCTTCTTCCTGCACATCGCTATTAATCAATATAGAAACAAAAATAGTTTACAGTTGCTCAGTCATGCATATCCTACAAGGGCTATCCTCAAATTTGCAAGCAAAAATTCCCGCCTCTGATAAAACCATTGGTCAAAGAAGTCATAATTTCCTTTCACCACGCCTTTATAATTTCTTACCCATAGACATAAGACAATCTAATACTATACATCAGTTTAAACATAAATGTAAAGCATTTATCCTAAATACAAAAAGAGATCAGATCCATTGCCTAATTAATATAAAAAAATAAATGAGTATGTAGATAATTTCCTATTCTTCTATAAAAATAACTTACTACACTTACAGCATGTTTAATATAAGTAGGCACACCAATTAATGATACGCAATTATACCCACGTACAAAATTCTTTTTTTGTGGGTAGCAATTGTTTATTTGCAATAGTGTGATTATTTGCGATAATTATTAAAATTGAAAAATACTGTATATTATCATTATATTTTGTATATCTATACACTGTTTATATATTATAGTAACCATCCTTCTGGAAATGTACTTGTCTTTGTTTTTTGCAAATAAATATTATTATTATATTATTATATAAACAAAAGGTATATAGTTTTATATTATTTAATAGTATGATAATAATTATTGTGACTGTAAGACTTACCAAATACGAAATAATTTTTAACAACATTCATTTTCCCAATAATATGCTATAAACCGATAAATAGTAATCTTACGGAAACATGATAAATATTGTAGATAATTTCAATCTCTAGAGAAGTTGATAACTATTTTTTATGTACGTTTAATAGAAACTGAGATATATGAATAAAGAAAACCAACCATTTTTTCAAGGTGGCGGCGTTTCCACAAATAGGTTGGTTAAAAATTTGAACTTACACTCACAGTAGACTCCCTACAACCACTGGAATCTGCAAAAGCACTATATACTAATCAAGCAACAGCATTTTTAGGAACATAGTCACTGGATTTAAGTGAAATTCTAATTTTCTGATGGTCGAGAGGTGAGCGCACATGCCTCTCACCCAAAAGTTCCGGGTTCGATCCCTGGTCGTGGCAGTGGAAAATATTGTGAGAAGGATTTTTCCACTATACACGGATATTGGGTGTGTGTCCCTTGTTTCTAATTGTGTAGCCCCCTCCCACACAAGGCTCTTCTAGGGCCTTCCAGGATAAAGGGGGTCGTCATTGTCTGTGGTGATGGTGTATTATCACGGCTGCAGTGCATGGCATGCAGCAACCCAAATTATTTTTCCCTCCGAACTATGATAGCAAAAACAAGCGACTTAAACACACCACATACAGGGTGTCCCAACAGTCTGTCAAAGTCCAATATCCGCCTTATTCGAAGAATTTGGAAATTATTTTTTTTATGGAAGTGATATAGTGTCAAAAGGCACACATTTTAAAAATATTTTGAAATATACACACACACTGTATACTCTTGTATTTTTTAATTGGCACGTTAATTCGCTACGATTTTTGTGAATAATAACCTATACCTAAAATCGATATTTCCAAAGATATTTTCACTTTTTCATTAAACGTTAAATTATAATACTTTTTATTTCGAACTGATCTAGTAGCCATGATTTTGACATAAAGTGAGAATAATTGAAAGTTATCTTATTGACGTTTAATTGTTAACTATTGTGACACAATATTTACACTTATTTTAAGTTATAAATTAGTTTAAAATTCACACTTTAAAATAATGAATTTATTGAGAGAAGAAATGGTCGATATGGTTTATACGAGTGATAAAAATTGTTTGCTATCAACTCGAATTTATAAGGGGCGATATCCGAAAGGAAAACAGACAGCCCTCTAAAAATCATTTGAGAGGTTGACGGAACGATTCGACAATAAGGGGAAAGTGGATTATGAGAAAAAGGAACGAACAAAAATGTAGTAAATGAAGAAAACCAATCAGTCATACTTTTGAGCGTGATTGAAGATCCTCATCGCAGTATAAGAGAATTGGCAAGAGAAAACGATAGCCGATCATCAGTCCATCGAATCGAAAAGTATAGGATATTATTCATAAAAATCGTAGATAATAAACGTGCCAATTCAAAAATACAATAATACACAGAGTGTTCCATTTGAAAAACTTGAGAAAATTCACTTTGAAATGTCATGAATTAGCGCTAGTATAAAATACAATCAATATAATTATAATCAATATTTGGTGGTTGTGTCGTTGTAGTACATCCCTTGTCTAGATAATTGCAAAATAAATTTTCTTAATTAATAGTAAGACAGACACAGCGAATTAATATTAGGCCTTGTTCCTTCCAAAACATTCATATTTTTTCGAATAACTCGGCAACGCCACGTCAAAAACAAAAAATCTGGAGGTAGTTGGAAAGGTAATTTTACGTTGAATTCATAAATGTAAAAATATATAGGGTGTTCCATTAAAAAAATGACGTCGAAGATGTTCCGCTGTAGCCAGTCACCCTGCTTATTTAAGAATATTTTTAAAATGTGCGCTTTTTGACACTATATGACATCCACATAAAAATAATTTTTCAAAGTCGTTAAATAAGGCCGATATTGGACTTTGACACACTATTGGGTGACCATGTATACAGGCTGTCCATTTTATCAGGGTCCTCGAGAATATCTCACTTAATATGGGTCGTACAGAAAAAAATATTTTTATGAAAATTGTGCCGATTTCTATAACCTACAAAATGGTTTAAAGACATTTGAAATCCATGGCCTACTTTAAGAGTTATGGCGGAAAATAACGAAAATGCGGAAAACGTCTAGACCAAATATCTCCGTTATTTGAAGAGTTACGAGAAAAATTCTAAGGCGAAAATTTTTTGCGTAACATAGTATTTCAACGAGGTTTTATCTAATTTTTTTTCAAAACGGCCGCATTTTGAGATTTACTCTTCAGGCTGTTAAAAAAATTATTTTGAAACGGGCGGCAAATGGCGCCATTAAATAGAGTATTTTCCTCCCTTTTCAACGATATATCACATGCCATATTTATCCATTGGTACTACGTTAGTAATTACAAAAACATTTTTTTAAAACCAATAAATTCTTCTTAATTGTGTCAATGTTTTATTATAGCAAATATTTAAACAACTTATTGAATTATTTTATCGTTTTATTTAATCATACTTCTCCACGGCAAGTATAATGCTTGTTAATAAGAAATTTATTGGTTTTAGAAAAATATTTTTATAATTACTAACGTAGTACCAATGGATAAATATGGCATGTGATACATCGTCGAAAAGGGAGGAAAATATTGAATTTAATGGCGCCATTTGCCGCCCGTTTCAAAATAATTTTTTTAACAGCCTGGAGTCTAAATCTCAAAATACGGCGGTTTTGAAAAAAATTAGATAAAACCTCGTTGAAACATCCTGTTTTGCAAAAAAATTTCGCCTTACAATTGTTCTCGTATCTCTTCAAATAACGGACATATTTGGCCTAGACGTTTTCCGCATTTTCGTCATTTTCCGCCTTAACTCTTAAAGTACGCCATGGATTTCAAATGTCTTTAAACCATTTTGTAGGTTATATAAATCGCCACAATTTTCGTAAAAATATTTTTTTTTTGTACGACCGATATTAAGTGAGACATTCTCGAGGGCCCTGATAAAATGGACAGCCTGTATAGTAAACATAAAATGTTTGAAACGAGAATATCTAGCTATAAAGGGCATTTTAAAAGTATTGACTAAGCTACTATATATGACCTTCTTTCCATGTAGATATAAATTTTGGCCACTTACATAAAACTTAGTGGCATTTTTTTCTTTCAAAAAACGCCTTTTCCATTAAATATTCACATACCAAATTTAACCCTGGCGTTAAAGCAATCTTTTAATACATATTTCTTTAAGACATTTGTCGTTTGGCAGCGCCTTAATGGAGCATTTTTAGGTAGAGGTAAATTTGGGTAAATCTTATATATTTTGGTCTCAAGAATATCCATCAGTCCTCGTACGGATCTATTAAGATGTCCTATATATTGTATTAGAAATGTTAGTGAAGTTGATCGCATTGTTTTATGTCCTCTTTTTAATACGCTTGAATATTTCCAAGTGCCATAAGCTCAGCAGTTTTTAATGCATAAGTTCAATAGTATCGAGATCATTGTAACCAAAATAACTAATGTTAATAGTAGAATTACTTTTTATCAGGTCGCCAACAGATTCAAATTATTGTTATAATGTTAAATCATTTGGGAAGATGAAAGGTATTTAAATAACGACTTGCCCTTTGATTCTTTAACCCTGTGATCTTGTTAACCAACTTAACGGACCTTTCCCATTTCACATCATTGCTTTAATTAAGTGCATAATCTAGTAGGATATACACTAATATGGATTAAGCACTTAACCACGAGTCTTCTGGGATTTTCACTAAGCTTACAAGGAATTAATCGGTATTTTATTGAATTTCTCCTGCGATTCCAATTGGTCAGTGATGTCTAAATGATTTCGATAGGATTAGCTATGAAAATAATTAAGTAAGGTAACGTAATTACATCTGTACGGGTTGAAATCCAATCCATATCATGGAATTATCCGTAGGGGTTGTATTAATTGCAATTGTATTTGGCAATTACTTTTGACAGAGTCCTTCACCTAACCTGAAGTATTTGATTGCTGGTTTCCTGTTACAAAAACTTCGCACAAAAACAGCATTAATTTAGTAGGGAAGGAGAGTGTTACTGGAAATTAATTCTGTACTAAAAACTTCCGGGCGGTCAGATTTGTCAAATGGAAGTTTTTGCATATTAGTAAACCCATGGTAGTATTAGTTTATTAACTCTGCTCGCAGATTTATTTATGTCTCTGATTTCGGATTCGGCTGTAATCAATTCTTTTGTATACAATTTGAAGTTTACCTAGTGTTATTATATAAATCGCTATAGACAGCTGACAAAGGTTTTATTTAAAATTGTATGACGTTGCGATGCACAAGATTGTCCTAATTCATTTTATAATTTCCAAAATATCAAATTTACTTTTATCACCAAATCATGAGAAACATTATTAAATGCATATTTAAAATGTTAAAGAATCAAAGAACAGTTCTTTTAAATCCATGATGATTACGCTCATATGGGCTAATACCAAAAAAATGTTAGAGGCCCTAAGTTCTCTTATATACACCAAATCGCAATTTAATTTTTTACTCTCTTTAATAATAGGGGATGGCAATGGGGGTGATAGAGGGGGGGGGGGTGGCTAAGGCCAAAAATATTTTAGAGTCCCTTGGTTCTCGTATACACACTAACTCCCAATTTAATTTTTTACTCCGCTTAACAAATTTCAAGTTAATATCGTAAAATCGTTCCAGAGTAAACGTGTGCACATAAAAAGTTATAGACCGACAGACAGATAGAAATTTTTTTCGCTCAAATTTAAAATTCCGACGTTTCATGACATTTTAAGCCTATTTCAACAAATATATATATATTGACATGTAATTTGATTTACGTTGGGGAAATGATTAACCTGGGACTGGTTAGCTGGAGATCTTTCAATTAATAATGGGCAAAGTAGCCAGAATATAATAGTAGTCTTACAGGTGTGACTAAAATTGTTTAAAATTAGTTTTAATGTAGAATTTAAGAAATTTATAAATGTACCTTTTAAAACCTTGCATTAGGTAGACATTAAACAAGGTTAAATATAATTAGATTGTTGTAAATTAGCCATTGAAGCTCTACGATGGTTTAAAAAACCAATTCCAAGCATGTAGTTAACTGCATGGGGCCCAAGTCCTTTTATGCATCGTGGAAGTAACGATAAACCTAAAAAAAACAGGAACATTAGTAAAATTCAGAACTTTTTGGTATAAAACTCAAGAGAAGTAATAATGATCTATACTATACCAATTTCTAATCAATGGCATGCCACAATTGTTATTAAAAGGGACTTATATTAATAATTTTAATATTTATAAATGGCCAAAGTGACAGTTTGAATTAAAATGGTCATTATGTGAAAATGTGCAATCGTAATGGAACTAAGTGTGTAGAACTTTAAAGTTACATACCTTAGGGTGAATTAATATACACCAGCTTTTGAATTTAATAGTTGTATGGGGCCTATGGAACACTAATATGTGAAGGTTGTCATCTCACACCAATTTTCTCTGGTAAATCAAAAATTTACTATATGTGGTCATTTTATATTTGATAGAATTGTGGTAGAGACTATAATAAACGTCCAGGGATACTTTCAGTGCACAAAGTTTGGCTAATTTAGTCCATTTTGAGACATGTTAGGGCAAGACATTTCCTAAAAAGAAAAATATATGATATTTTAAAGAAAGAACATTGTTCAAAGCATTTAATAGTTGAGTTACTGTAAAATAGCATGTAAAGAGAAGTTTTCAATAGTTTCAATAGTTTTTGGTGGAATTATAACTAGTTTTAAGGCATAATGAGAAAAAATTCAAAAAAATTGTAAAAACATTAAAAATGCACTTAGAGAGCTCAGAGAGGTAGCAAAATGATCCTTAAAACTCATGGAGTAAAAGTAAAAATATAGGATAGGATTATTTATTGAAATAAAATCAAAAAAAGAAAATATTTATTTTGATTATCAAAGTTTCCAAATATCAAATTGGCGAAACCCATAAAATTTAAAAATAACTATGGAGACAATGCCAAATAGATCGAAAATTATTATTTGTAAAAGGTAGACGCGTTTTTCTGAACTCTTGAAAAGAACATAAAAGAAACATCAATAAGACGTTGAGATTATGCAATTTTGAGGATTTTCTCATTAATAAATAAGTATTTTATAATTGCAAGGTATTTGTAACCCTAAAAATAAGAAAATTGTACTTACCTCTATAAAGTGTAGCAGATTAATCCAAAAAAATAAGTGTACATCAAGTTCGGATATAAAATAAAGTGTTTTACGGTCCACAAATTGACGAGAAGCCATTGACGGTGGCCAGATTTTACGGAGATTTGCCGTAGAGCTGAAAGCTGTCAACCAGACCACGAATGAGAATAAATAGCAGACCACTCACCCAACGTGTGATACTGAGGTATTGTTTGCAAACAATAATATAAAAAGAGCTCGTACAATATTGTACAACACATTATTTGGCCTATTTTCATTATATATTTATTTATTTATTTAGTTAAGACTTGTTTTTTCACAATTGTTAATAACATATTTCCACCGAAAACCATTAAATTTGTCAATCATACTTCTGAGTTTTTATGAAAGATATAGAGTCCTATTTAGAACCTACTAACTGTTGATAAGGAGATCTTTTGCTTGACTAGATTCAGGGTAAAATCGATAGGTGTCGCCTATAGTTTTATGAATTAATATTAAAATTTTTAAATATCAAACTAAAATTCCAATAATAGACTTTTAATATATCAAAATTAAAATATATAATAAATTATAGAAGTTGAGGTGAGGATTTTGTTGGCGTCTAACGTCAAGCATCATTTAAAGTTCATAGCAATTTGGCGAACCGACATACGGCTTTGAAAAATATAATGTTATTAATAAAACGTTATAAAATTTAACAAACGTACATTACAATATATATATATATATATATATATATATATATATATGGTGTTATTATACATGATTTGCAGGAAACAACTACTCAGCGGGCAAATACCCCGACCTGCATTGAATTATACCTTACAAATCATGAAAAATTGGTAGCCAATGTCATTTGTCAACTCCCTGACCAGACATAGACCGGTTTCGAACTTATTAGTTCTCATCAGTATGCCATAGGTCATGGAGCAGACAAATGAGAGTGGCCAACCTGCTAGTCTTATACAGACTGATGTAAATGGTGTAGTGGTGAGAGGTAAGTGAATCCTCTCATGTGGTCTAATGCTACTATACACCAGACATCATGGATGTCTCCATGGTGCATAGCGACTTGCCATTTTGCAAGTACCGAGAGCGGTGACCTTCAGCCCTTGGTGGACTTAACCCATATACTGTTATTATACATGATTTGCAGGAAACAACTACTCAGCGGGCAAATACCCCGACCTGCATTGAATTATACCTTACAAATCATGAAAAATTGGTAGCCAATGTCATTTGTCAACTCCCTGACCAGACATAGACCGGTTTCGAACTTATTAGTTCTCATCAGTATATATATATGTATATGTATATTCGTTACCATACTTCCACTGGACGTAGGAATTCTCTTTATACAGGGTGGGGCAATAGTGCGTCGGACTTCGATATCTCGAGTTCTACGATAGCTAGAAATTTTTTTAAAAATTACCAGTAAATTAGATAAAAAAGTCTATAACAGGAAATTATCTTCGAACATACAGGGCGAGCCAAGACGAAATTACAGGACCAAGTACCTTTTTTTTAAATATAATGCTAGAAAGCCTAGAAAGAGGCTTCAAAAAATGTACTGATATACATAATATCAGTACATTTTTTGAAGCCTCTTTCTTGGCTCTATTCATTCCTATATTAGCATTTAATATCTCCCAACCAGTTGGATGTAATGAATTTTTTTGTTGAAATAATGCAATCTGCAGATTGATATAAAAAAAAATCACCACAGTCACAATTATGGGTTTTAAGAAAAACTTATATGAATACCAGTTACGAGGCATCTAATTAATGTTTTTGAATTTGTTCATCCCCTAAAAATGTACAGGGTGGCCAAAAATTATTTTCCAATTAAGAACATTTTAATCAATTTCTCAATTTTTTCAAATGGAACACCCTGTATATTTTATGGCCACGTGATGTAGAAATCAGAAACGAACATTTTTTGTAAGTACTTCCCTATGGCCAATTGCAACTATTTTCGTTTTATAAATAAGAAAGTGTTTATTTTTCAATTAAGAACTTATTAAATTGAATTTTCTCAACGTTTTCAAATGGAACATCCTGTATATTTTTCCACGATGTAATGTAGAAATGAAAAAACGAACATCTTTTAAGTACTTCCCTATGGTTAATTGCAACCATTTTCGTTTTGTAAATAAATAATTGTCAAATTCAAGAATAAACTTTAAAAAAGAGGTACCCTCAAATAATTCATTAGAAACATTTTTTATAATAGGTGTTCGACGTGTTACTCATTTTGATTGACAAACATCTTTATGCAATTTTGAAATGAGGCCATTTAGTGGGACCATTTCTTCCAATCCATTGAAATGAGTAAATAGTATTGAACCGGTCGTTTATTTTAATGTTTTTTTGCATATTTTTTTACTGTTTTCGTTATTCGATAAGCAACAAAACCTCAGCGGAACTTGTAGGCATGACTTTTGTTTTGGGCGAGTCAGACAGAAATTGTTTACTTGCCAATAGAAGTTATCACCAACGTGATCCTGAAGGAAGAATTCCTGATGTTAGCAGCTTCCAAAACTTTCTCGATAGATTTCTGGAAACTGGAAAAAAGTGAAAGAATGAAACATATTGTGAACGAAGAAAATGAGCTTTCTGTGGTGCTGGCAACGGTTGAGAATCCCCATGTTAGTCAAAGAGAACTGAGCTCATTAGTAGGAGTAAGTAGATGGTTTGTGGGTCGAATCTTAAAAACAAATAAGTTGCATGCATATCATATTCAAATGCACCAGGAATTATCTGATGTCGATTTTCAAAAGCGCCTACAATTTTGTAATTGGGCCAGAGGTGAAATGCAATATGATGTCAACTTCTTCAATACTGTTTTATTCAGTGATGAGGCAACTTTTCATAAAAATGGATTTGTTAATAAGCACAATTTCCATTATTATGCTTAACAAAATCCTAAACAATACAGATGATCTATAAACGTTTGGGGAGGAATTATTGGAGATCATATAAAGGGCCATATTTATTTGATCGTACATTGACTGGAGCTATTTATCTTCATTTTTTGAAAGCTATCTGCCACAATTATTGGTAAGTCTCCCTGAAAGAATTCGAAATAGGATGTGGTTTCAGCAAGATGGTGCTCCACCACATTATTTAAAAACAGTTAGAGACCACTTAAATAATACCTACCCTAATCAATGGATTGGAAGAAATGGGCCCACTAAATGGCCTGCTAGATCCCCAGATCTTACAAAAATGGATTTCTTTTAATGGGGATACGTGAAGGAAATTTTTTATAGTGACACACCAAGAACATTACAAAATATTAAGAAAAGAATAATAACTGCCTTTACATCTATCACACCGGCAGTTTTAGAAACAGTGGGAACCTCATTTCAGAAGCGCATAGAGATGTGTGTCAATCAAAATGGGCAACATGTGGAACATTTATTATAATTTTTTCTACTAAGTTATTTGAAGGTTTTTTTAAGTTTATTTTTGAATTTTGTAATTATTGCTCAATAAAACGAAATTGGTTACAATTAGCCCTAGGGAAGTACTTACAAAAAATGTTTGTTTTTCATTTCTACATCACATCGTCGAAAAACATACAGGGTGTCCCATTTGAAAAAATTTGAGAAAATTCAATTTAAAATGTTCTTAATTAAAAACTAATTTTTGGCCACCCTGTACATTTTTAAGAAATTAAAGTGATTTAAAAACATTAATTAGATATCTCGTAACTGGTATTTACATAAGTTTTTCTTAAAATCCACAATTGTGACTGTGGTGATTTTTTAAATATACATCTGCAGATTGCATTATTTCAATTAGGAAAATTCATTACATCCAAGTGGTTGGGAGATATTCAATGCTAATATAGGAATGAATAGAGCATAGAAAGAGGCTTCAAAAAAGTACTAATATACATAGCATGCCATTTAAAAAAAGGCACTTGGTTCTGTAATTTCGTCTTGGCTCGCCCTATATGTTCGAAAATAGTTTCCAGTTATAGACTTTTCTATCTAGTTTACTTGCAATTTTTCAAATAATTTCTAGCTATCGTAGAACTCGAGATATCGAGATCCGACGCCCTATTACCCTACCGTGTATACCAAAATTGTAAGAAAATTATAGAGGTTTCTTAAATAATTCACAAAACGTCTTCCGTTCGCCTGTAAAATAATGTAAGCGATGTTAATGTGCCAAAATAAATCTGCAAAACTAGATATTTTTGAAATTTTTATTTTTCTAATGTCTGTTATTTGGAGGTTTGTTTAATCACGCCAACGTGAAAAAAATATATTTTCAGAATTTTTGTTTGTTTGTCCATCTGTCTGTCTGGCTGATTAAGCTAGCATAAGTCGTAAACGGATCTTTCCAACTTAGGTTACTTTAAATCGAAGCTGGTGTAGACAGTGGTGGGGAGGGGGTGAGCGGAGATTGTGGAAAACTGACGGAAGGTAGGCAAAGATAGTAGAAATATGGAAAGATGGTGGGCTTGTAGAATAGTAGTGATAAGACTGTAGGAAAGCCATTGAAAGTGATACAAGGTGGTGGGAAGATAGATAAAGATGGCGAGAATGCGCGAGATATGGTGAGGTAGTAGGAAAGGTGGAAAAATGGATAAATGTAGTTGGACAACAGGAAACAGGGATTAGATGATAGTGGGAATGCGGAAATGTGGTGAGAAAAGTAAAGAAAATGACTAAAATGTGGTGAGAATGTGGTCTAATTTGTTAGCACAGAGAGAGGAGCCGGCGGGAATATAGAAAAGGGTAGTTGGAGGGTGATTTAATAATTCTAAGGTTATGTAATTGACATACACTGCAAATAAGAATTCTTTTCATAACTTTGAGAAAGGACACATACTTTCTTTTTGTTCTGATTTATATTATTTGCCAGATGTATGTTCTTGCTAAACGTGTGAAAAATGTGCTCTTTTTCAGAATGAGAAAGCAATCATGTTGAAAGTATATAATGCATTGAAACATCAAAATCCTGCCAATATCATATACAACATTGCCGAAACGCATTCCATAATGACAGAAGATCGGAAATTCGTCCATCTACGGACTTTAAAACTAAGAAGAAATGAGAATGTGAATTCAGCAAAATCATTTCCAGGGTGA
This sequence comes from Leptura quadrifasciata, assembly GCA_963675555.1. Lineage (NCBI taxonomy): Eukaryota > Metazoa > Arthropoda > Insecta > Coleoptera > Cerambycidae > Leptura > Leptura quadrifasciata. Next base: position 54,647,953 of record OY776677.1, read on the forward strand.
TCAAAAATAGTTATTAAAGAACATTTTTAAAACGTTATTCGCAGAAAAGCACATTCATTCTATTTTACAAGAGAAATCCCAACATTGGACAAACAGCTTTGAGGGATGAATTTTTGCTGGGAGAAACAAAATAAAAGTCAGTTCTTATCGACAAAGACTAAATTGTTTCTTGAAGAAGAGCTTACCGAAGAAAAATTTGAGAGTTTCATTAGTAAGGGAAGAATATTTATTATCTGGACGAAACTTTGGTGAACAAGTTATATACTATTACCATATATTAGCAGGAACAAATATTGGAAAGTCCTACGGGGGCTGAATTGAAGCTAGGAAAGGCAAAACAGAAAGTTATAGTTGTTATCGACAAAGGTAAAATTATTTGTTGGAGAAGATCTTACCCAAGAAGAATTAGAAAGCTCTGTGAGGACGACAATAACATTTAGTACTTGGATGAAATTTGGGTGAACGAGGGATGTACTGTAACAAAAATATGACAGCAAGATAAGAATATGAAAAATTCTCGGCAAGCATTTTTGGATGGGTTGTCAACAGGCTTGAATGTACCGCCAGGGAAACGTTTAATAGTTACGCATATCGACAGTGCCAATGATTATTTGGATGAAGATTTGCTCCTATTCGAATCTAAGAGTGCACGTGACTATTAAGAAAATATGAATACAGATGTTTATGGGGAATATTTCACACAAATGTTGGATCCTATAACTCCGGGATCTATAACTGTAATGGATTACTAGTTATCATTTTAGGCAGAGTCCTACGACTTCTTGTTATCTGAAAAAAATATTGCTTTTTAAATAAACATAGCCAATCTTAATAAACAGTCTCTATTTCAATAATTTTACATATCACCGGCTATTATGATACTTGGCCAAATGGTGATAATTACTGGCTACATGTAAAAATGAGAGAGCTTGTATATGCAGTTGGCAGCGGAAAATATCAGGAAAATTTGCAAGGGACTAAATTTTTATGACTTAAGCAGGTAGAATTTTATCCAAGAATTGTCATATCATGGATATTTCCAATTAAATTTCTCTAACAGTACAGATTGTCAGTATAAAATACAAATAAATATTTTTTTAGGGGATTTGCATCTATAATAAGCTCTTATTACGCTATACAATTCGAAATAGACCATAGGATCGATACTGTCTCCTACTTGATTTGGCTTTTATTGTTCTACTGTGTTAATTTTAATTCCTCTTCGAAAATTGCTATTTTGTCATTTAGTAATAAAAGTACTGTTTCCTTAGTCAAAATGATAGTGATTTATCATTAATAACTTTTTAACTTTTACTTTAGGAAAAATTCTGCCTACGTTATGACATTATGTTCTTGTTAATTTTTTTTGCAGAGAATCGTCAGAACAGATTTTTTGTTCTTTGAGCATGAATGTTATGGCATAGAATGCATAAGAAAATAATTTATTACTATTATTGTTATAACGGGAATAAATTATCGTACTTACAAATCATAACCTACAACATAAATTGTGACTGTCACTTTTTAAATTGAAAATATTTTGGATATCGTCAGACGAATTTCTGTCAAATATTTGGTTTCTGTAATGAACATTAAATATGTTTGCTTGGCAAAATTCTAATAATATGCTATACTCATTTATTAAAAGAAAACATAACATACATGTTTATATGTATCGTTTTTGAACATGTCAAATACAGCTTTCAGAGTTAACCCTTTCCTATTTTTATTAAGCAATGAATGAATCACTGTGTAGAATAAGGTATGAATGTATGATAGTTAATTAACTTGTAGTTAGGCAATACTGTGGTTATTCTAAATCATAAAGGAATAACGCTTGTTGATATCTTAGGTATTTTGTTCCTTATTAAACAATAAATTTAAATTTCAATTATACCCAAATGTTTTTGACAATTAAAATTGCCCTTGAATCCGTTTCATATTACGTTGATAAATTTAATTGTGTAAGAAACAAAACGATAAAGGAAATTCTATTATATAATCTTTCAATGATCATTTCAGATGGTATAATTATAGTAGAAAATAAATTTAAGAAACTGATATAAGGAATTGGTTTCTACTGCTTTTAGAACAATGGGCTATTCTATTCCAGTAAACAATATCGTTATATTGCTAAAGTAATTACATTTTTGATCGACTAATGTAAAATTATTAACAGAATTGCTTTTTATAAACTCGGCAATAACATAATGAGAAATTTTGGTCACTATTGTTACCAGCATTGCCACGTAAAATCTATATAAGAGGTAGGTGTATCATCGCATTAGTATTTGTTGGAAAGCCTCTGAAAATTCCATTATAATAGGGTATCTACAGAAAAGAGAGCAAATCTATATTGGTGATATAACCGTTCATTCGTGTAACTCGATTTGATTACATATTAAATCATCGGCGCGGATGGAAGCGTTGTTAATCCAAAGTATCTTTAAGCTGAATAGAAAACTGATAGTTCAAACTTAAATTTACGGCACGATCACAAAATAATGTTGTTTATAATTAAGTGTAACAATAGAAACACATAAATATCTCGGTGTGGCTAAGTTGTGGTGGATAAATAGTGTCACGTCCAACTCTTTTAAAGGGCCTCGGAACTTGTACCTATTGAAGGAGGACGTAGCGGATGCGACACGGGCACTGGCAGTAGGTCCACTTGTTTGGTGCGACGTTAAATATAATATATTAAGGTGATATTCGGTAACCTCCACGTGGTGCACTCCGGGAAACAGGCAGAGGTATAACTCTGCCTAGCAAATGTCGGACGTGTGTCTCAGGGCTGGCCATTCTAAGATCTGTTTTTCGTGGTTACGACCAACCATGGACGGGCACCTCACCATCGACCCCAGTCAATGGGACTCAAGGGTATGTGGGGGACGGTCCTATTAATGATGAACATGACAACGAACAAGAGCGCTTTCGGTGAAGGAGAGAACTGAGGAATAATTTGCATAGCTGTTATGATTGCGCATACTTTGGTGTGAAATACATCCAGATGATCATACCTTCTCTCAGCAACTGAAAAATCAAGTATCCTTGTTGCGCAAGAGAGGCTATCAACGCTTACCCCGCCAGTACAAGCCGTACAACCATCGCCGAAAAACGCTGACGGGAGACTTCCAGAAAGTATGCCGAAGCCGATTTAAGGACAAGGGGTAAGCCTTAACACCAGGACTACCTTAAAGGCCCAAGACCTGGTTAGAATGAACGCGGTTATCGACGAGGATGTCGGCAAATCAATTCTGCCGTGTACAACGCCGCTAGCGAACTTGTTCCTCGCGAAAGGCAACCGAATCCCTCTAGCGGAATGGAGAAAGGTAGGCGGCGGATACAAAAAATCAAGGGAATGATACATTCGGACAGACAACATTCTTCTCGAATCCAGAGTGTGGTGGAACACGTAACATCTGGTAGGGCATTTACGTCTAAAGTTCAGCGAATATCAGCCAGTCTGAAACGCCAACACCACACTCTAAATCTAGAAGTGACGCATACCATCAAGCAGCACTGCTTAAATAGGATTCGAACGCTCATGGCAATCAAGAAAAAGTTGAACAAATGTGTGCGAGGTACAGAACAAAATTCAATATTCCGTACTAATTCCTTTCGTCTGTTCGAAGAGCCACAGCGTGTTGTCGATAATCTGCCGAATGTAGAGGATGTCGACGGATTCTGAAAGGGAATCTACGAAACGGGCACGTCCATTCAACATCAGCTATCTAGCAGTTGCAGACTTCGAGGCTGTGTGTAACGGAACCTTTGAACAGAATGACGAAGTGTGCCCGGCGATCAGTATGGAGAAAGTCCAACAGGCACTTGTTAGTATCAAGAACCTCGATGCTACTGGCCCAAACGGCATAAGCAACTGTTGGTTGAAGACATTAGCATCCATCGTCTGGCGCGGGTATTCAACCCCTGTTTTAACGGGGGGTGTTACATGACCTATGTCCATTTAACAATTTTATATAATAGTAGTATTTTATTTATATTAAGCACGGTCTGTATAGCATTTTGATTCAGTTTTTGTAAGTGAAAGTGTTGTCAACTATCAGAATTCTCCTTGTATAAGTGTTAAATCATTTCACATTGTTTTATGTACTTATTTTTATATCTTAGGAACTCAGCCATGTTTTTGTTTAACATTAACTTATATATTTCCGTTCTACTACAGGACATTAGGAAACAATTATGGATTTCAAGTCTTCGAAACATTTATTTACATTCATATATCTATATTTCAATTTTTATATTCTTGTTTACTATTTAAGTACATGTGGTTATTTTTCTTACCTTTCTAATTAACCTGTTAAATAGTCTATCCTATAAGATTAATATATAATATATTATATATAATAAGTAATATATTTGTTTAATTCTCACAATATGTTTTACGATTTATTACGGCAGTTCGTATTTTTGGTTATGTATAGAAAAGTAAATTAGCTGTGGTATGCAACCAATATCAAACTATTATTAATATTACTTATAGATTCATTTTATCGATTCTGTAATTTTGTTTGAGTACGGAAATCTACATAAGACGACCTGCAGGCTGTGCGCTTAAATCAACAATTGACAGATGGCGATACCCGTACCATTCCTGCATTTTACAGCTATATATTTAATTAGTAAAAATAGATTTTTAAAGTTTATCTAGTGGTATTATTTCGCAGAAAGTGGGATAAATAAAGTTTACCTTATTAGTAAAAATCACCAAAAAATCATTTGCCTGCATTTGCCTACATCAGTAATTTATATTACATTTTTATATCCGCGTTAACAAGTGCTTAACATCAAGGTAAATTTCATTTATTACTAATTTAAAATTTCAGTAATCTTCAATTTTTGATTTTAATGTAATTTCAATATTTTTTAAATAAATTCAAATTCAATTCTTTTTAATTTAATAAGTAATTGAAATACTATATATTCCACATGGTTATAAAATATTTTTAACTTTCTTTTTCATTTTTTGGCAATTTATAATTTATGGATCAGCTTCTGTATATCTTCTATATTTTTTCTGCATATTGGTTCTCTATATTTTCACCATTTTGAAAATTAGATCTTCTGCATATTGATAATTTCAAGCTTGAAATTCAGCTTTATATATTTTATGCTTATGCTTTAAGTTTTATGCTTTATATTTAAGCTTTATAGAGAGACGTAAACTAAATTGCCAAGAAAACCCTTAGATTCCATTTTCGCAAGAGACAATTGTGGGCCTGAATTGCTGTTCCAAAACCATTCACTTCAATAATACTCAATCCCGGAAACTAGGATCCTCCTGGTATAAATTTGTTATTAATCTATTTTAAATTTTAATTAGTTGTTGGCCGATATTGAAAATTTCACATTTCACTTTATACAAATTGATTTATTTAATCGTGTAATATATTTTACCATTTATTTACATTTTTTTATTTCTCTTACTAACAAATTCAGTCTATTCCATAGGAGACTGGTTATTCGAGATAAAGAAAATCTACTTATTTTCACTATAGATGGTGCCCGATTTAACATCAATTTCTCTTTGTCTCCTTTTCTCGAACTAAACAAAAATTTGTCATTTATGCTGTACATTCGAAAAGGGTAAGTTTCACAACTCTCTCGGATACTCCGGATCTACGACTCTTTCCTCCGGCTTAAACCAGCTAATCGTCCGCATACGTTGCCTCAATTCTGTCCCAAAAATACATAATAAAGGAAAGGAGGTAACAAAGGCAGCAGATTCTGGACTAGTTTGTCGAAGGGCGTACTGTGTTAAGGGAAATTCTGTCCGATCCGAGAATTTTGCACCACATATTTTTCAACACCTCCCGTATTTTCAAGTGATAATTGTAGAGATTATTACACGATAATCTGAGGTCTGCATTGTGGAAGCGTCAATTGTTGTCAAGAAGTTAGGAACTGTTTATAAAATAAGGCAAGATATCAATATTATTCACTATAATGCTATTCGAAGCTTATGACGAATAAAGTAATGACTTATGAATTATAAGCATTTCTAAAGGTGCTTCTGATAGAACTTAGGCCTTATATGACTGATGATCTAGAGGTAAGCACACTTGCCTGTCACTAAAAAGTTCTGGGTTCGATTCCCAGTCGTAGCAGTGGAAAATACTATGAGATGAGTTTTTCCACTCTACAAGGATATTGGATGTGTGTCCCTTGTCTCTAAATGTATAGCCTCCTCCCACACAAGGCTCTTCTAGTGCCTGCCGGGATAAAGGGGGTCGTGATTACTTGGGGTGTTATTTATTTATTTCGTAAACTGAATCAATTTCGAAAAACTATTTACTGGCTTCTTTATTGAGTTCTAACGAAGGCACATTAAAAAGGATTAATAAAACAATTTTTTGCCGTCCTGAAAGCTACCAAATTTTATATATGTAAAGAAGTTCTTCAACACTACCACCAGTTTTTTCAATGACAAGAAATTAATTACGCCTTGTATAATCAAATTTTCTTACGCGAACCACCCATAATATTTCATGGATTTTTATGCATCAACTAAAATTTTTCAGGTTATACATAATCTACCTACTTCTGAAACTTTTCTTACCTCTGTATTTGGCAACTGCTACTTATTTTTATTAGGGTTATCACCCTGTACATTGACTTTCACTAAAAGTGTTTCAGATTTTCTTCCTTGGCAATGGTGTCATATTCCAAATGTTATTTGCTCCATTGTTTGTTAATTAATTATTTTCTTTAAAGCGACCACCCAGTATAGTATAGGTTTCTTCGATTGGTCTTTATCATATATTTTCGTTGACACATGTATTTTTTGTAATCTCCATAATGTATATTCTTTACTATTAGCTTCCCTTCTTGATGACAAGGTTATCTACCTGTGATATATTATATTTGTCCATCAAATCGTTCTTAGACAGCGCCAATAGATAGGCAGATGATAAACTAATTAAGAGTGAGTGATATTTTTACGACTAAAATATTATGGTTTGCTAAGACAGATATAAAACATGATAGAAGCAGGCAGTCAGATTGACAAAATAAAAGATTTGTACATTATGGATTACACTTTGATAAGAATATGACCATTATGGACTTACTTCAGAGACACTCTATATGTACGATGTTTACGTTGGGAAGATTTCTATATATTTCGATTTTATTGGCTATATTTAGAGGCAATCTAAGTGTCACTTGCAAAATCTAATAAATCCAAGTTAATAGCGAAGCGAAAAATGAAGCGATTGATGAACTTTTATTAACTTTCTTATTGACCTTTTTATTTATTAGTTTCTTTCCAATAACTGTTGTTAATATTCTCTAAACTGTAAAAATTAAAGGATCTATAATAAAACCTTATATCTTATAAAACAGATATCGTCTTCATGAATTTAAATGATATTAAATCAATACTGCAGCAATATTTACAAAAAATCTCCAATAAAGAATTACATGGTGTAGAATAACTTGTTTAAAGGTCTGAAATATAAAACAAAAAATGAAAAACGCAGATAATGTCTAGATCTTTGCATATCCGCTATCATTCGGCTGTTTATGAAAATAAAGAAAAGTTATTTGATACCAAGAAAAGTAAAGCAATAATCTAGGTATTTGTGTATTTATTATTTGAATTTCGGTGTTTATAACATACAGGATGTTCCAATAGTGCGTCAAAGTCCAACATCGGCCTTATTAGAATAAGACTTTGGAAAGTTTTTATAGAAGTGATATAGTGTCAAAAGAAGCACATATTTAAAATATTTTAAAATATATAGGGTGGCTAGCTCCAGCGGAGGATATTCTAGGTCATTTTTTTAAATGGAACACCCTATATATTTTTACATTTATGAATTCAGCGTAAAATTACCTTTCCAATGACCTCCAGATTTTTTGTTTTTGACGTGGCGTTGCCGAGTTATTAAAAAAAATATGAACATTTTGGTTGCAACAAGGTTTAACAAATTAATTCGCTGTGTGTGTATTACGATTAATTAAGAAGATTTATTTTCCAATTATGTAGAGGAGGAATGTACTACAACGACACAACTACCAAATATAGATTATAATTATGCAGAGTGTATTTTATACTAGCGTTAATTCAGGACATTTCAAAGTGGATTTTTTCAATTTTTTCAAATGGAACACTCTGTATATTTTTCTATTTTTCAATTGACACGTTAATTCTCCACGATTTTCATGAATAATATCTTATACCTAAAATCGATATTTCTAGAGATATTTTCACTTTTTCATTAAAAACCGTTAAATTATTATACTTTTCGAATTAATCTAGTAACCATGATTTTGACATAAAGTGAGAATAATTGAAAGTTGTCTTATCGATGTTTAATTATTAACTATTGTGACAAAGTATTACACTTATTTTAAGTTATAAATTAGTTTAAAATTCGCACTTTCCAATAATGAATTTTTTGAGAGAAGAAATGGTCGATATGGTTTAAGTTCTGGGTGCAAGTGATAAAAATTGTTTGCTATCAACTCAAATTTATAAGGAGCGATATCCGGAAAGAAAACAGCCATCTAAAAAATCATTTGAGAGGTTGATGGAACGATTTGACAATACGGGGAAACTGGAAGAAAACGAAACAGACATATTTTTGAGTGTGATTGAAGATCCTCATCGCGGTATAAGAGAATTGGCAAGAGAAAACGATATAAACCGATCTTCAGTCCATCGAATCCTACAAGAAAACAAATTTCATGCCTACCACGTTCAACTAATGCAGAAACTGATTGAAAGGAATTATGAAAACCGAATACAATCTTGTCAAACATTTAAATGACGCTTTTCCAAATGGTTGAACAGGAAGAGGAGGACCTCATAGTTGGCCTGCCAGAAGCCCTGATTTGACCGAAGTAGACTTCTTTTTCGTGGGGCTATGTTAAGGAGCAAGTGTACAAAGCTCCTATAACTACAAAAGAAAATATAAAAGAAAGAATAAGGGAAGTTTTTCAGGAAATTGCTGTAGATATATGTAAATGTCGGTAGAGCATTCGAATATAGACTACAGAAATGCCTAGACGTACCACTTTGAACAGTTCCTATGAACGCTAGGTATTATTTATTTCATTAAAATAGGTTAAAAATAACTTTGAATTTTTAAAATAGTGCCAATTTTTGTACTACCTAATACCATATTTTCTGTTCCTATTATTTATATCAACTTTTTTGTAATATTAAATGATTAAGTATTTATAAATTTATGATTTAATTAAACTGTGAAAAAATACTACTGAGGCAACCAAGATGCACTGCTTTCAATTATTCTCACTTTACGTCAAAATCACTTGATTAGTTCGAAATGAAAAGTATTATAATTTAACGCTTTTTAATGAAAAATTAAAAATATCTCTATAAATACCGATTTTTACGTATAGGATATTATTCACAAAAATCGTAGAGAATTAACGTGCCAATTCAAAAATACAATAATATACAGAGTGTTCCATTTGAAAAAATTGAGAAAATCCGCTTTGAAATGTCCTGAATTAGCGCTAGTATAAAATACACCCTGTATAATTATAATCAATATTTGGTGGTTTTGTCGTTGTAGTACATCCCTTGTCTACATAATTGCAAAATAAATCTTCTTAATTAATAGTACCTAATACACATAAAACTAATTAATTTGTTAAAACTTGTTCCCACCAAAATTTTCATAATTTTTCGAATAACTCGGCAACGCCACGTCATAAACGAAAAATCTGGAGGTGGTTAGAAAGGCAATTTAACTTTGAATTCATAAATGTAAAAATATATAGATTTTAAAAAAATTACCTCGAAGATGCTCCGCCGTAGAGCCCTTGTATATTTCAAAATATTTTTAAAATGAAACTATACCACTTCCATAAAAAAATAATTTTCCAAAGTCTTCCAATAAGGCAGATATTTGACTTTGACGTATTATTGTGACACCTTGTATATAACATTTAAAAAACTTTAAAAAAATAATTCCATACAAATCAAGATTAGATATTTGGTGTGGCCCTCATAAAATAGACATACGGTATATATGTTACATAAATAGTAAAAATCTTTTGACAAATCACAAGTTATAGCATAATTTCTATACCATTTTTAAGTACCACTCCTGTAGAGTTCTCGTAAGGGTCACGTCCGGTTGAAATTTTTAATTCTAGTTACACAACAAACACATTAATTTTGAGAAACCTGGATATAAACAAAATAACGTCGCTCGCTAACTAGATAGGGAAACATTACAACTGGAAAGTTCTCTGCAAATAAATGACTTGAGAAGCAGAGATAAGATATGCGAGTCATAGGTTTTATGAGCATTTTTTATGGAAAAATAACCGTGGATGTGATATTTATGAAATAAAGCAAAAATATAAATCGTCTTTTATAGCGCTTAAGTCCGTACTCTGATTTGAATATAAAATACAACGCCAAGAATTCTACTTTTTTCTCTATATTTTTATATTACAGTAGATACTAACTAGTTTCGTAGCCTTATTAAAAATTTAAACTTGGATCAATTTAATATCATCATTTGAATTTTAAACATCCTTGAGAATGGCGGAAATAAGTTTACCAAAGTTATCTGACGAAGGTTGACATGAGAAGCAATGTGGATTTAGAGGACATAAAAAGCCACGAATCTTAATCAACGCCACCTACAAACCTTGACCTTAAGAGTGCTAGACTTTCCACGACGTGAGCTTGGGAAATCACTAGACGAAAGTTTTAGATTAGATCAGGCAGCTCTTACCTGACGTGGTTTGATGAAATATGATACGGCAGTAGTTTACTGTTTTCCCTCGTTTGGGGAAACTTAAAGGTTACGAACTGATATCTGCTGTATTTCTTTACACAGAAGGGCCGCAAATTCTAATTTTAAGAAGATAATGCAAGTCCTGTTCCGACAATGGTTATAACAATCTTCTAACAAGTAACTAATATAGGGGTGCTTTATAATTTCCATCCTTATTCGATCTGTATTTAATCAAACGTGCCTGAGCTACCTACACCACTACAACAGGTAAAATACATTCATATGTTCAACAGTGCGCAATCAATTCCATCGGTCATTGGTTTCTTGAACTCGAATATCTTACCTAATAACAAACAAAAGTCACTGAATTTTGTCCCAGAAGGTAAACAAGTAAATCGAGATAGGTAATTACTTTAACAAAGAGGACAAGAAATATACTACGACAGAAATACAAACAACATAAAAAAGTATATCCTGTTTACGAGAGATACCAAAATAGCAAGTTTGCTTTCTTTTCTATTTGAAATATCTTGCATTTTGTCATATGTATGTCAACTAAACTCATGTTTATTATATGCTAGATATAAATCAGTAGATACCACTAAAACCTATAGCCTAGAGAATTATGAGGAAGCTAAAGCAATACTAGGGCTAAACACCAATATAAATAATTTTAAAGTTCTTCAAAAAAATTTCCAACACTTAAACAAAAACTTAAATAGAATAGAACAAAAAAATTGTAAATTATAATGTGTGTAAAATTTATATAATAAACATGTTAAATAATATACTTTATTTAAAAGTAATATTTTTTCACAATTTTTTTTTATTATCTACACATATTTTATATTTCCTTCCTATCACGAGTTGGCTACACTAGCTAAATTTATTTGCTTCACATTTTTGGATTCAACTTGAAAGGACAGAGGTGTAATTTCATGTTCAGTAAATTTACTTATAATAGGATCTCCTACGATTGTTTTATAATAAACCGAAACATGAAAATAAAATAACCTTTTATTAAACTAATCGAAATCCTCAAATCCTACACATCAATTAATTTAATATTCACGGTTAATAAGACAAAAATATCTATAGAATAATTTTTTCTGAATTTTTTTATCAACTATTATCTTTCAGTAAAAATGTATGCACAACATCCCACATAATTTCAGGGTGCGTATTTTTGTCGATAAAGTTTATATTATTCATTAAACATTTTCCTAGGGTAAGATAATATGTTCATATTTAAAGTTCCAATTCTTTCCGCCTCACCACGCGCCAAATTTGCTCTAAAATTTTTTTCACAAATCGTTTAATATGAAGCCTATTGGTAATATGGAAATGACAGAGGGTCGGTTCGGTGCGCGGTGCGCGGTGCGCGGTGCAGTGTTCAGTTTAGGGGTGGGGGTAATCAGAGTGGTGGGCGGTAATTAGGAGGCGAGGCTTAGGGGTGAGGACGTTAGAGGGCGGGGCCTAGGAGTGGTGGTGGTGGGGAAATTGTAGTAGTGGGAGGTAATTAGAGAGTAATTAAGGGTAATTAGGTATAAATAAGTGCAATTACAGGTAATTTAGGTGAAAATAAAGGTAGTTAAGTTAAAAATAAGGGTAATTCAAAGGGTAATTAGCGTGGTAGAGGAAACTGGGTCAAGGTCAAAGAGTCAAGTGCTGGGGGGTAATTAGAGAGTAATAAAGTAAGGGTAATTAAGAGTAATTATAGTAACAATAAGGATAATTAAGGGTGATTTAGGTAAAAATTTAGGCCAACAGTTTGTTTGCCCGCGCGCATGTCCTTCTGTCCATTATTGCATTATACTATTACACTTTGAATTTTTTTACGATGAGATAACCAAGAGTACCTTATGGCTTGAGATGGGCTATTGTCTACACCACAATAAATTCATGCAACAATATCCAAATAACGTCAATTATGTCGCGCAGTTTTACTATCGGGTCATTCAAGCGTGCTCAGTGCCGAATTATATCCACCCATTGAATTAAATACTTCTAATCGATATGGACTGGGATTGAGTGGACCAATTCCATATTCAATATAGACGAGACGAATAATGGATTTTGGTATAAAACTAGATCGAAAGTGGCCCTCACAGTTCTCCATATACTATGCGAAGCCTATGAAATTGATAAAATATATCGCGTCATTTCCAAACTACTATTGATAATAATTATAAAAAGAAAAATAAAATAGTTCAATTCCCAAAATCATATTTTAGTTAATTAATGGATATTCTGATGAAAGCAAAGAGCCCCTAGCCGAAACGTTAATATTTATTTTTTTATTGCTGCTTTTATTAAAACGTAAAGCGTAATATTCCAGTCAGAATCCCCTCTATAAACTCTTTTTTTTTTTAGTATAAGGAACACAACCATACTGAAACCAACAGCTATTCCCCGGAATATGTGCCCCGCCAAGCTCTGAATTACGAATTACAAGCCTGGCACGTTAAATGTAATAATCACATATTACCAACAGAATGCTTAATGCCTCGATGGCAACAAATATCGGCCGAAAGACTAATTCCTATTTAAAGGAGCTCTCGTGCTAGACTGACTAATATTCGCTATTTAACTAGATAAAAATTAAATAGTTGAAATATTTTTAAAATAATTACTACTAAATGAAAAGTCTTAGTTGTTTGTTGATGATTTTGCTTTGTGAGAGCTAAATACCTGTACGTGAATTTAGGTTCGAAAATAAGTTGGACGTTAAATTTGTTTTAAAATGTATGGCCGAAATTTATTATTCTTGTGGATATCTCGAAAACATCGGTTTTCACACTTTTTATTTGTTTTTTAATAAAAATCTGGTCAAAGCATTTTGATCCACTTCCCGACTTATACATTTTCTAATATAGGAGTTTTAATTTTAAAGAAAAAGGGCCGTAAAAATTGAGTTATAGGGCCATAATACATTTTTTTAAATTCTATAATGGGTATTGTTTGGAAAACAAATGACTAATCAAGCTGAAAATTGGTACACAAATAATTTTGGGGAATACGAATATTATGAGGGTATAAATATTTCTGCATATCACAGATGGTACTATCGGCAATTTTTTTTACATGTAAGAAGAAAAGAAAAGCCCCTATGGTTTGCGAGTGAGGTACCATGTATTCATTTCGAACTAAATGTGCGAAACTATTGAAATAATCAGTTTCCACAACGGTGAACTGGACGTGGATCTCATCATTTATGGCCACCACGAAGCTCAGACCTTATCCACTAGATTTTTTCATCTGGGGTAATCTGGGGCAATATGAAATCGAACACTCAAGCCACACTAGAGACGGATTGTGGCGAAAGATCAGAGAGGATGGAAATAAAATTAGAAATAATAATGGATAATTTTTTATGTTAGACAAAATATTGCAAAACGGTATCAAAAATGTATTGAACAAAATGGTGGGCATTTTGAGAACCTTCTTTAAATTGCAACAAGATTAACAAAAAAATCAGTTTTGATTTAAATAGTTATGTGAATCTGTTACTGAAATATAAATTCCTAAAACAAAACTTTTATTATTATTATTATTATTTAAAAATGCATAATTTCGTAAGAAAGCACTTTTGAACTAAGATACGTTTGGTTGAGTCACTAAACTAGTTCAATAATATCAATTTGACAAACGCTAACTTGATCAAATATCATGTTGCATGATAGCTTTTGGCATGCGTTGAAATACTTAAGTACGATTGCATTGGAGACGGCGCATTTTATCGACATGAAACAAGTTCATCAAATTAGTTTTGTATCATAATATGGAATCATTTGGACCCAAAATAATGATAATAACAAGTTATGATAAAGAAAATATGTCAAAAAAATATGCCAACAGCACCGCGCCATCTATGATATGCAGAAATACTTATACTCTCAAAATATTCGGACTCCCCTAAATTATATGTGTAATTTTTAGCTTGATTAGTCATTATTTTTACGAAATATACCCATTATAAAATTTTCTTAAAAAATTCCCTATAACTCGCTAAGGAAGCACCTTTGGATTTTGGTATATTTGGTTTAATCGGCTCCGTTTGACCTCAGAGAACTACAGTTAAGCTGGGTCCCTTTACTTTCTGGACACCCTGTATATAACAGGGTGCAGCGTAAATATGCTTGAAAAAGATTTGAAAAATGACTATCTACTGGTAGTAAACTAGACAATTAGAAAGAAGATGATAAAATATCGAATTTTTGATATTCAGGGTAACTTATTATTCTATTATATATGTTTTTTAGTTTTATCGCTGTTTATTTCTAGTTCATGCAAAACGATTGCTTGTAGTATCAATATTTGTTATCAATAATAGCACTTTAGCTGCAAATAATTCAGATATCTAAAAACATCTGGTTAACAGTTTAATTAACTATTACTCAGCGCGAAGCATATTGTTTTGGGTTGGTAATGTTAAATATACAAGATAAAATAAATTATTTAGAGTAGCACAAATGTTAAAATATAAACTATAATGTAATAACCGTATGGAGCTTTTTTTATAAACAAAACAGAAAATTGTAAAAGATCTAAATATCTACTTATATATTTGTAAGTTATAAACGTAACAAGTTAAATCACCAAATTAATAATAAAATAATATAATATATAATGCCAAAATAAATTTTAAAGGCCTTTGGTTCTCGTACAGAAACTAAATCCCAATTTAATTTTTTATTCCCTTTAATAATAGGGTGGGGGTGGCAATGGGGGGTGGTAGAGAGGGTGGCTAATGCCAAAAAAAATTTTCGAGACGTTTTGTTCTTGTATACACACTAAATCACATTTTATTTTTAATTTTTTTTTACACATAATAGTATGGGGGTGGTATTGGAGGTAATAGTGAGAGGTGGCTAATGTAAAAAAAAAAATGTCGAGACCTTGACTTTTCGTACATGCCCTAAATTGCAATTTTATGGACTCTTACCTGCTTGCTTTGCCTGTTTACCCTTATCTACCCCATTTACCCTCGAACCCCTCAACGAAATTAGATCAAAATATAATCTATTTCCAGATCTCGTTATAATACATAAGTGCACCAAATTTCAAGTCAATATCGTAAACGGTTTTAGAATAAACGTGAGGACAACAAAAGTTACAGACCGACCGACCGACAGACAGAATTTTTTTTCGTTCAAATTTAAAATCTCGACGTTTCATGACATTTTAAGCCTATTTCAACAATTAAAAAAAGCGTTACTATACTTCCACTGGACGTGGAAGTAATAAGTGCATAAGTGTGTATATTATACATATAAAAGCAGCCATTATGAGGTATCAGAACGTACGTAATTAATTTCTAAAATATTTCAAATAAAAATATACAGAATATTCCATTTGAAAAAATTGAGTTCTGACAGTTCAAAAATATTGAATCAATACCGAAAATACTTTCCAAAACTAAATTCAACTTTGGGAAGCTCTTGACTAACCATTCAAAGTGAAAGGAAGGTCAGATTTATGAAAATGCTTTTGCTGTAGATTTAACTCCCGATCGCTGTAAATGCATTTTTTTGGGATAACTAAACTTGGTAATAAAGCAATGTAACTGAAAAGTACTATGGCTGGATAGAGAATTAAGAGACAAATATAACTGAATAAGATATATCAGCAGTTAGGTACATTTAAAAAAGTATCATCTTACTACACTACTAGCGCACTGAAGAATTAAAAATAATTTTAAAATATGGCACTCTTGATCTCAAATAATTTGTATTTAAGACGTTTTTCCAAATTCTAAGCCATTGAGGAAATATTGACTGACCACACTATCGATTCATAAGGTATATACATTGACATATGTTGAAATCTATGCAATTCTTCTGCTATTTATCGCTTTTACTATACAGCATGTTCCAACCAAAAACGCTGAACGCTGAAATTTGGAAGCTTATATTTTCTGAAAAATTGTTGTTACACATCGACTGTATTTTTTTTGTTTTTTTGGTTGCGGAGATATTTTAGTGTAATATCTGTATACCTATTATCAACACTCTGGTCTGGTAATATATATTTCGAAAGATCTTTAATTTCCTACACAAATGTGTATTCTGTAAAGGAAAAATAAATTTATTTTTTACAATTTCACACAGTCGAAATCGTTTAAATCCCATACCTCGAATATATTTTCAACTTTCTAAATTTTCTTATAGAACGTAAAATTTATCTGAGGGTTATTTCTTTTGGCAACGATAAATTTATAAAATGTGTTTTCGATACTATGTATAATGACGATGTATAATGAAAATGGGCGCACTGAATGCAGAAAATAGTAAATATATCCGAAGCGGCGTGCTGTCTGTGTGCCCGTCTGTCTGTCAATCCGTCAGTCCGTCCGTCCGTCTGTCTGTGGGTGACACGTTTTTCTCGAAAGCGGCTCAACGTGAAAACCTGATATCTAGGTCTCGGCAGGGTCAAAAATAATTTTTAATTAAATCTAAAAATATTCCTGATGGAATGGATGGAAAATTGTTTCGAAATGGTCCTTTGTAAATTTCTCGTCAGAAGATAGAAAAGGGTTCAGGGAAGGCCCGAAAACAATGTGTAGTGGAATCAAAAAAGTACTTTCTTGTTTTTTTATACATTTGCCAAATAAATTAAATATTGAAACGCCACGTCAATGTCAGGTTGTTTTTTGAATAACAATTTTCAGACTTTTATAATAACAGCACATTTTGTTTCTCGTAGGGGACACTATCTTTACATAATTTTTCATTGATGTACAGTATTAGGGTTTTGCAATATTTTTGATACTGTTGTTGATTTACAAAGACGTCTTAGGGATTTATACGATATTTCAAAGACGTTGTTAAGACATTTTATTCTGGTCCATTCTAGACCCAGAAAAGCCCTTCACGGGATATTAATAAAATATTCTCAAGTAGATGAAAAAGGTCTTTATTAGCAGTGATATAGTCAGGTAAAATCTAATTTGGCATGTTGATAATGATTTGATAATATGCATGTAATTACAATCAATCAATAAGACATTATTTCTTATTTTAATATAAAAAAGTACCTCCCCAGAACCCACACTGAGCCCGACCGTATAACCACCGCGCTAATGTGGTGACAGATTGCTTGGCCGGGCGGAGTGGGACTGGTTCGGCTAAAAAGAAAATTAAAACAACTAAACCTAGGCTCCTTCCGTCGCAGATGGATTATAAAAGGTGTTAAAATTAGGAACATGTTTAAAGAACAAACTTATCAAAACTGAATAAAAAGTACATACTAAATTAAAACACTTGCGCACTGATCACTTTTAATTTCGTATCTGACGCTAGCACCTCAATTTCAACGAGGCGCCTTCCGCGAGATAAGTCAATGATGGGCTGCGCATCGCTGGCCTAAACATTGATTTTTAAAAATTTGGGTTGTATATGTTTTGATTTTCTAAAAAATTGTGAAGCGAAATGAATTTAGAAATTTAGAGACAAAAATGTACAAAAAGAAAACAAGAAAAAACAAACGCGACAAAAAGGTCACGAACAGAAAGGAAGAGGGGGACAGGAAAGATTTAAAGGTACAAAAGGTATGAAATGTCAGTAAAGACGGATAGGGTAAGCGGAAGTTGTTGAAGTTTGGCTACAGGGGTTGCCGGAAAATCGGTAACGTCTGGTATGGTAAAGGGTGTTTAATCCGAAACGGGGCATTATGCTGTCTAATTTGTGTCATGTGTCTTGTTAGCGGACTATCGCCCAGCTTGAAGGAGTAGAAATTTTGGGAGATCTGCTGGACGTAATCCGCTATCGGGGTTATGTCGTTGCAACGTGCGTATAGGTCTCTGAGGGAGGTGTACCTTCCAGAATTAGAAATGAGGCGCATAAATTTGTGCTCGAGTGCTTTTAGTTTTTTCATTGTTGTGGCCGGTATGCTGCACTACACCGGCGGCGCGTATGTGATGGACGGCCTGATCACCATTGTGTACAACAATTTTTTATTTTGTCTTTTGAGTCTGCTACCCCTGACCATAAGTGGATACAGGCTCCTGGACAGGAAATAGACCGCCCGTACAGTTTCATTTATGTGGGTGTTAAACGTCAGTCGTTGGCATGTGATTACATGTGTCGCACACAAAATTACTGCAATAACCAAAACTTATACATATACGAAACCGTACGCATATTATCAACTCATCCACACATCAAATTAGATTATACCTATTTATATACAGCTTGGCTGCCAATATGACGGAAGCAGCATTGTGCGATGAATCGGCCTGTCCTCTGTTTATTGTACGCTGCAGTCTGCCATATTAGTGGTCAATCTGCATACACCACAGAGATTAGAAGGCTGAATTAGAGGCAAATTTTATACTCAAGAATACTGCATCGACTCAAATGTTTACACAATTCTCCTTTTTTTTTAGTCCTTTATATTCAGCAAACTTATAATTAAATCAAGTGTAATAACAATACAGTTGGAAGTGGGAATCTGGAAATAAAATAAAATTGTGTTCTTCTAAACTATACATAAAACCGCAGCATAAAACACTACAAAACAAAGGAGCTGTGAAATATCGCAGGAAATATGTTGACAAGAAATGATGCGGTCGTGCCGGAATGACATTTATCGCTGGAAAAGCGCGGTAAATTCAGAACTGAGAAGTTATTCATTTGTAATTTTTTAGAATTCCAAGTTCTACATCTACGACGAAATTTTTATTTCATGCAAAGATTTGTTGATTTGGATATAAATTATATAGGTATTATTTTTCAAAACACAATATAAATCACTACTTTCACATCCAGAGTTTGTATCCAAGTCTTATACACACTAAATTCCAATGTAATATTTTACTTCCTTTAATAATAGGGTGGGGGTGGCAATGGGGGTGGCAGAGGGGGTGGCTACTGTCAAAAAATTATTAGAGGCTCTTGGTTCTCGTATACACACTAAATCCCAATTTAATTTTTTATTCCCTTAAACAGTAGGTTGGTGATGGCAATGGGGGTGGTAGAGGGGGTAGCTAACGCCAAAATAAATTTTAGAGGGCCTTGGTTCTCGTACACACACTAAGTTCCAATTTAATTGTTTACTCCCTTTAATAATAGGGTGGGGGAGGCAATGGGGGTGGTAGAGGGGATGGCTAACGCCAGAAAAATTTTTTGAACCGTTCTTGTATACACACTAAATCACATTTTAATTTTTTTTACTCCCTTTCACAATAGTGTGGGGTCGTATTGGGGATGATAGTGGGGTTGGCTGATGCCAAAAAAAAGTTTGAGGCCTTGACTTTTCGTACATGCCCTAAATTGCAATTTTATGAAATCTTACCAGCTTGCTTTGCCTATTTACCCTTATTTACCTCCGAACCCCTCAACCGAATTATATCAAAATATAATCTAGTTCCAGATCTCGTTATAAAAATGTAAATCTGTAGTTCCAGAAAGCAAAATTATTAATTGTTCCATATGTAAAAAATCCTTTAAGCATACTTGTGTCGATTTGACAGCTGCTGAATTGAAAATCGCTAAAACCAAAAAGGGTCTCACCTGGTCCTGTACAAACTGCAGTGATTTGGGCAATGACATAGATGAATTAAAAGCTGTTATCGTAAAATTAACTAAAGAGGTGAATGAATTAAAATCTCAAAAATTAATGAATTTGGATGATCTAACGTTCGAGAATGTTCTACATAAACTTGAAGACCGACAAAATCGTACAAAAAATATACATATCTTCAACGTAGAAGAACCCAAATCAGAGAATAAAACCGAACGGATTAACAAAGATAAGGAGGTAGTCAAGCAAATTCTCCAAGCACTTCCTGTTAATGTTTCCGATGTTAATATAGCTCCACTACGTTTGGGAAAACACGACGAAAATAATAGTAAAGTAAGGCCAATTAAAATCACACTGAACGACTCTAGCATGGTTCGCGATATAATTCGCAAAACTAAAAACTTGATGGATGTACCAAGTCTAAAACATATTAGAATTTCATTAGATCGCACCAGAAGACAAGTGGAATTTTATAAAACAGTCAAAGCAGAACTTGAAGCCCGAGTGGCCGTAGGTGAATCGAATTTAAAAATTAGACATGTAAATGGAATTCCCCAAATTAAAGAAGATTTAAACTAAGTCTGCCCAACCGTTATATCAAAATTTATTTTCAAAATGTAAGAGGCCTGAACACGAAAATTGAGCAAGTTTGTGTGTCTACTAGCGATTTGGAATTTGACTTTATATGCTTAGTGGAAACGTGGCTATCTAAAGACATCAATAACTCTGAAATATTTAACAATTATATAACAACAGTCAAGTATAATAACATAGAATCTCAACAATTAGATTTATGTAATTTTCATAACCAAATACCCTCTATTGATATTGTTGGCGCGAAATGTTATGTTAACAATAACTCTTTATTTGTTTTTGTTGTATATATTTTCCCAGACATACATTTACGCACCTTAGAACTATTCCTAAGCTTGTTAGAAGAATTCAATACTTATAATAGCGATATTGTTATACTGGGTGATTTCAACATAACTAATTTTAATGCAGTCATTACAAACGACCCAAAAAATCAACTCATTCATAATTTTATGAACTTTACTGGCATGAATCAATACAATAACGCTAAGAATACATATGGTCGTATTTTAGATCTCATCCTCTCAGACATGAGTTGCGATGTTCATAGAGACACATCCCCTATTGTTAACGAGGATTCATACCATCCTTCTCTAATTGTTACTCTCACCACTAGATATGAAAGACACAGCGACTTCAAACTGCATCCAACCAACAAAGCATATAGTTTTAGAAAAGCTAATTTTCCAGAACTTTACTCGTCAATTCTAGACACTGATTGGTCATTCTTAGACTCATACTCTAATATTCATGATGCATGCGACACACTCTACAAAAAGCTATATGAATTGTTTGATATATATGTTCCAATCTATAGAAACAATTCAAGTAAATTTAAGTATCATGTGTGGTACACTTTCGAAATTATCAATGATATTAAACTAAAGTATAAGTGGCTTAGTAAGTATAAGAAACATAAATTTCCCGCTGACCTAGTAAAATACGAAGACCTAAGAAAATCCATTAAAACTCGATTAAACTTGGCTTTCAAAAATTACATCTCAACGATTGAACCAAATATAACTTTCGATCCGAAAAACTTTTGGTCATATGTTCAAAGCAAAAAAAGTTCTACTAGAATCACTGGTAAAGTAACGGGTAGCAACAATGAAACATTAGACACTCCTCAAGATATTGTCAACGGCTTCAGCGAGTATTTGAATAGCGTGTACTTACCGAAATCTCAAATCTCTCCTAATCACAGTTACAGCGACTTCCCCAGTATTGAAGTAAAACACATTAGTGAAAATGAAATTCACGCAACTAAGAGACTTAAAAACAAGATGACGGCAGGCGATGATCAAATAACCAGTTTTTTAGTAAAGGGTTGTGCGCATGCCCTAGTTAGACCTTTATATATTCTATTTAACCTCTCCCTACAAAGCTGTTCCTTCCCAAACAGATGGAAAATCGCAAGACTATGTCCTATCTTGAAAACTGGTGACCCTTCGATTGTAAGTAATTATAGAGCTATCGCCATTATCTCTAACTTATCAAAGGTCTTTGAGATCTCAATCTATTTCCAATTATACCCACAAGTCAAAAATTGTATATCTCCTTATCAACATGGTTTCATGGAAAATCGCTCAACTATAACAAACCTTGCATATTTCACTCAATTTGTTTCAGAATCACTAGACGGGCAAAGCCAAGTCGACGTGGTGTACACAGATCATAGAGAAATTAACAAATATTGGCGCCCTAGATTCCCTTGCTGTATTTTTCACTTCTTATCTAGACGCTAGGATGTAGTACGTCATGTACAATGGTTATAAATCTGCTAATGTAATTGCCACATCTGGAGTGCCACAGGGATCAAACCTGGGACCTTTACTCTCCCTGCTATTCATCAATGATCTGTGTAATAATATTTCCTGTGATAAGTCATCAGCATACAGCAATTATGCTGATGACTTAAAATCATTTGCCAAGATAGACTCGGATGCTGATTGTAGATTTCTCCAGGAGCAAATCTGTCATATAGTAAATTGGTGCGTAAGTAACAAACTGCATCTTAATGTAGCTAAATGCAAGATAATGTCCTATAGTAGAAAAGTACAACCAACTATATTTGACTACAAACTGAATGGCTTATATTAATACGTGTCTATTCCACTAAAGATTTGGGTATTATTTTTGACACCAAAATAACATTCATAGAACACATTGCTACCACAATTAAATCAGCCTACTTTAGGTTAGGATTTATTATTCGAAATACCAGATCCTTTTCTGATATAAAAACTTTGAAGACTTTGTATTTTTCATTAGTCCGAAGCAAACTTGAATATGGGTCTCTATTATGGTACCTCTTCTATCAAACACATATAGCTGCCCTCGAAAATATTTAATATCTTTTAAGTTAGATGGAATATATCCGCAACAGGGTGTAAATCATCACCAACTATTAAGTAGGTTTAATCTGCAGTCCCTAGAATCAAGACGTATTACGTTTAGTATAATATTTGTATTTAAGATTCTTCGCAATAAGATTGACTTACCAGATATTCTTGCCAAACTAAAACTTAATGTACCAAGATATCATAGCCGCAATCCATGTGTACTCTATTGTCCCACTGCAAAAAGTAATGTTATGCTGAAATCTCCTCTTTACACATTGTGACATCAACACTTGTTCTCTTAATGAATTGCTAGCTAACTATCAATTAACCGCTGTTTTTGTATTTTTTTCCTTTTTTGTGTATTGTTATAAGCTTCTTATTGTTATTATTATTATTCATATAATTTGTCCTATAATTGGATGTATATATTTGTTGGGCAATAAAGATTATTATTATAATACGTAAATGTACCAAATTTTAAGTCAATATCATAAACGGTTCCAGAGTAAACGTGCGCACAAAAAAAAGTTACACACCGACCGACCAACCGACAGACAGAAATTTTTTTTCGCTCAAGTTTAAAATCTTGACGTTTCATGACATTTTAAGCCTATTTCAGCAAAAAAATTCCACATCCAGATTTTGTAGCCACACTAAATCCCAATGTAATATTTTATTCTCTTTAACAATAGAGTGGGGGTGATAGAGGGTGTGGCAAATGTAAACAAAAAATAGAAGCTCTTGGTTCTCGTATACCCACTAAATCCCAATTTAATTTTTTATTCCCTTAAACAATAGGGTGGAGGTGGAAATGGAGGCGGTGGAAGGGGTAACTAATACCAAAATAAATTTTAAATGCCATTGGTTATCCTACACATACTAAATCCCAATTTAATTTTTGACTGCCTTTAATAATAGAGTGGGGGTGGCAAGGGGGGTGGTAGATGAGGTGGCTGATGCCCAAAAAATTTAGAGACCCTTGGTTCTCGTATACACACTAAATACCAATTAAATTTTTTACTCCCTTTATTAATGGGGTGGGGGTGGTAGAGGGGTAGCTAACGCCAGAAAAATTTTTTGAGACGTTTCGTTCTTGTATACACACTAAATCACAATTTAATTTTTTTTACTCCATTTCATAATAGTGTAGGGATGGTATTAGGGGAGACAGTGGGGAAAGGGGGGTTGGGAATGGCTGATGCCAAAAAAAATTTTGAGACCTTGACTCTTCGCACATGCCCTAAATTGCAATTTTATGGACTCTTACCTGTTTGCTTTGCCCATTTACCTTTATTTACCCCATTTATCCCCGAACCCTTCAACAGAACTAGATCAAAATATAATCTAGTTCCAGATATCGTTACAATACATAAGTGTACCAAATTTCAAGTTAATATCAAAAATGGTTCCAAAGTAAACGTGCGTACAAAAAAAAGTTAGAGACAGACAGACCGACAGACAGGAAATTTTTTTGCTCAAAATTAAAATCTCCACGTTTCATGACAGTTTAAGCCCTATTTCAACAAAAAAAAAATTATTTTTTTGCGTTACTATACTTCCACTGGTCGTGGAAATAAAAAGCTAGGAGGCCTAATATGGACATACAAAAAATGTACATTTTTTGATGTCTAAAAGACGTCTCACTTCTTGAAGACGTCCATATTAGGTCCTAAGACGTCCAGAGCAAATAAGGACCAAAATTGGACGTCTCTGGGACGTTGTGTGCTATCTGGGATTACGCACTCTTTTCATAGATTTACCTTTATTAATGTATTAGCTGATCAGAATTAGATCAACAATATATGAAGAGAGTTTTCATGTTAGATTTTGAGTGAATAAATGACAGTTATTTGCTAGAAACCCAAAAAAAAAAAAGAATATTATAATAATTGTTTCAGCAGAATAAAAGATTGAATGTAGTTCCTTG
Source organism: Leptura quadrifasciata (assembly GCA_963675555.1). Lineage (NCBI taxonomy): Eukaryota > Metazoa > Arthropoda > Insecta > Coleoptera > Cerambycidae > Leptura > Leptura quadrifasciata. The sequence continues at coordinate 54,673,083 of OY776677.1, forward strand.
TCGGGATAATTATGAATAGATTTTAAATAGTTAACAACTTACTGGTTACCTGAGGCTGCTGGGCCACTTGGTACTTGCCACTTGCAGGGTTCAACCAGGTCAACGTCTAGTCTCGCTTCCCTACATTTTTTTTTGTGGGGATGTGGCATATCTACTACTGTTACCAGTTAGTGATTTTTTAGGCTACTGTCACAAAAAATGACGATTATAGGATTTGACAGCATTCTTAAAGTGTCATCTAAAAAAAAAAAAAAGATATATATTTTTTAGATATATGTAATTTTAATACCTTTTTTAATCTGTTTGTTAGCAGAAGGAGTATAGGTTTTAAGTTTTAACTGTTTTTTAGCCAAGCCAGACCCAATCCGCCCAGCCCTGCAATCAGTCACCGCGAATCGCGCGGTGGTTGCACGACCGGACCCGGAGTGGGCTCTGGGGGGGCAACTGTAATTAAAATTGAAAATAAAGTTGAATTGAATTGAAAGTGTCACCTCTTTGTACTCATTTGTCAATCTTATTTTTTTGGCCGACTTTACTTCACGGCCACACTTCACGGCCTCATGTATTATTTGATCATCATTAGTATATGAAATATATCACAGTTTGTCAATAAACTGTCTAGTGACGTTTTCATATGTTTTCGTTGTTAACTTGAAAATTAATTAAAACTGTCAGCTTAGTAGCCTTCTTGCAAAACTTTGTCCAATGACGATCTGGTAGTAACAGAGGAGGATTATTAATTTACAATAGTATCGTTACACTATTTCTATTTGTATTTTACGAAAACTAGTGAATTTGTTTGTCTACGCGATCGGTTTCTAATCTATTAATTTGTTCAAATATGATGAATATATTAATTATTATTGAAAGAATCAGGAAACTACGGATAGATATGCTGCCGTCAATAACAAGAAAGCCTTAACTTCACTTGCTTTCTTATTAATTATTGAAGAGTTGCGCCCTTTTTTCTTCAATAACTCGTGACGTTGAAAACTTACGGCCTATTATTTTCTCAAATAAATAATATTTCCGACCAAATTAGGGCTTTTATACTTCGTAAAAAGGTGTAGGCAGCTAATACCGACATGGGAATAAAATAAAATGAAAATCTCAAAAAAGATCCTTTTTGCTACTGACGTCAGTATATTTCTCCGCATCTTTCATCATATATATTTGCCTAAATACCACCCTATTCATTAATAAATAAAAAAAGCGGTAGCATCTTTTGATAAAATTCTAGATTATTAGCAATCTATATTTTAAGAATTCTGACTTGTTACTAGCTTTTCAACTATCATTAATTTGATTGTGTATTTCATATTTCACTCTCATAACAGAACGGTTATGTATATTATACACTTAATATTTGTGATTGTGCAGCATTTAAAGTAGTCTCAACACGTTGATTAAAAAGAAACACTGTAACAAAGCTAGGAAACTCAAAACTATGTTTGAGTCGAGTCACGTCGTATGGAATTTGTTTGCACACAAGTGTACCGATGGTCATAACATATTGCAGAACGTGCTTTCTAGGGTTCTAAAATCTTTGACAATTTAAGTAAACAGTGTTATTAGTACAGTAAGAATAGTCACAAAGCAATATAAAGCGAGAAATAAGGAACCAATGGAACCTTTTTTTTGTGACACTTGTTCCAGGAACATGGTCCCTTGCAATACAGTATACTAAATCTGGCTATGAACGCTGGGGCGGAAAAATTAGCAAAAGCTAATTTTAGTTATAGTATTTAGACAGTAATATCCTTTTTAATCTGCCAAAAGTCCTATTAACTTTCAGAGGGGCGGACTTCGACAAAATGCCCGTTGTCTTGATTTGATTTGATTGATCTTTTTGCGGAGTATTGAAAATAAGTTGTTTATTATTTTAATGCTCGTTTTAATGTTTTTGTCTAAAATAAAAAAATATGCTGATTTTCCGTTCCTTTCCTTATTCTACAAGGTCTAGTGGTATTATGCACTCCCAAACTCGTCCAGTATAGGAAGCTGATACTACTTTTTTTATTAATTCGTCAACTTTGAATAACCTCTTTTCGTTTGACAATACCCTGAAAACTGCTGTATATTATTATTAATCCACCTACTTCTATATTTCCTCATATTATTTTATTTTGCATAGTGTATGCATGAATATGAATGCCACTTAGTTTTTTGTGCAACCTGAATAAGTAAAAGGTGACGGTGGAGGGGTCTTTGAAAAAATGCTTAAAATTCACGAGCACTAAGCACTTTTAAGAAATAATACATTAACTTTTTAGAATTTCATTGAATTTAAGTGCTATTTACAAAACGGGATAAAGGCCAACAAAAATGACAATGCCGAATCTACTGTATTTTTTTATTTTAGCGCTAATGCCAATAAAAAATAATAAAAAATAAAATAATAAATAGAATAGAGCTATTAGTTATTGATTGTTTTTTTTTTTAATTTTCGGTAGTACCGTCAAACTTAAGCTTTTCTGTTTAAGCTAATCTTCAGTTACAAGGGTGTAAGAAAAAGTTTGTGAGTAAAAATATTGAAATTTTATTTTGAAAGAGCGCTTTTAATAATAGTAGTTAATCAGTCTAAGTTAAACTGCCAATATATTGAAAAACGCTTCTTAAAATAACACGCTAAACATAAATAAAAATAGTCAACTATTAGTGTTCATAAGACATGTACAGGGTGGGGCAATAATCTAGCTTAAATTCTCCGAGAGTTAGAAATAAAAAAAATACAAGTAAATTGCATAATGACGTCTATAACTGGAAATTATTTTCTATTATACAGGGTACATCAAGACGATTATACGGGACCAGATGCCATTTTATAAATGACATACTATAAATATCAGTACACTTTTAGCAGCTTCTTTCTAGAACCCTTTTCACTCCTATATTATTATTGATTATCTCCCAACCATTTGGATGTGGTGTTTTTTTTTGTTGTTGCAATAATGCCATCTGCAGATGCATTTTGAAAAAATCACTACAGTCACCATTATGGATTTTAAGAAAAAATTTGTAAATGCCAGTTAAATTAAATTTACATAATTAAATGATGTGTACAGTTAGGATGTAACAATTTTACATATAAGTGATTTATTTACAGATACACCAACCAAGCTCATTATAGCTCTATGAAATTTAAGATCTCTATATTAATATTTGCGAATATCAATTTCTGTAGATGCCGCCTTCCTAAGGCACATTTTAAGTCAAGTAATATATCTCTCAAATGATATTTTTAATGTTTGAATTAACGTGGTTACGACACGCTGCATCGTAAACATTTATATAACCGGCGATCTTAGTTTTCACGTGCTATATCCGAGAATTCATGATTGGATAACAGCCACACAAGTTTATCAAGGATTATTCCAGGTCATATTATTTGTTATGGAAGAGGAACTTCATTATATACAGGAGATAGATCCTTGTTGGTAATATTATTTTGGCAACTACTATTGTTACCACCTATATTAAATGATATAATAACTTAGTCTCTTAAATATTTGTTAAAACTGCAAAATGTTCCCAAGTAAAATACCACAGCATCTCAGTAAAATAATCCCCGATTAATATAAAAAATCGGGACAATGTAACACAAAATGTAAACCTATCAAGAGGTTTTAGAGATGATTTAGCCATACAAAGTCAGACCCAAAATGGTCAACCCAGATCTTGGAACTATCTATCAGTTTGAGAGTATTTTATTTTGTTTATTAAACGAAATGTCAAAAACTTGTAAGCTAATATTTCTTTTGCCACTGTAATGCGGATGTGATATTTATATTTATTTGACTATGATTGTAATATATTATGATGTAATTTCAACAGTGTTGCCAAATGTAGAAAAAAAATCACCTTTGCCCCTAAAAAGGTTCTAAAAAATTTATTTCTGCAAATATGAAAAATAAAATTTAGTATGTCTTTAGTATGTATGCCACTTTTTAAAATATTGTTATATAATATATACATAGTTACATTTTTTATCAGTAGAATTAGTATTGTTTGATATTTAAACTTTCATTAGAAAGGAAATGTAAATAGTTAAATATGTATATATTACAAAATAGAACATAAACAGAAATTTTTTGGAACGACAAATAAAAGAATATATATTGCTGTCAGCGTGGCAACAAATTGGTTGCGTGTGATGAATCAACTCTGTAGAAAATTATTTGTATAGGTGACTGTGAACATTTTGAACATTTACTTACATATTTAAACGTCAAAATAAATTACTACACATAACCTACATGACTTTACACTATTAAATGAGAATTAGGCAACTAGTTTAAATAATTAACAAAAACGATACAGGGGTAAATCGCGGGACCCGACTTGGGTCAATATTGCAATTACTTAAGACAATGCCGTTCTACTATCTGTAGATATACGTACCGTTTTGGAATATAGTGATATATGTGACTGGCTGTATTGGCGAGTGTAGATCTAGTTCTTCTGAGTAAACCGCACCCCCGGATCCACATTCCATTTTTGAACCGTCGGTGTAGATCAACGCATGGGGCCCATCTTTTCCCGGGGATCAGTTTCGTAACTGCCATATTTCATTCCGTATTTGTTATATGCCATTGACTTACAGATTGCAATAGTCAACGCCAATCCTCCGTATTCAGGTTGAGATCAGGTATTTCTCTATCACATATTTATTGTATTATTTAATAATTTACATTCACTGTCTGTCGTCGAGAAAAATAAACATTACAAAACTTTACACCTCTTGCTAAACAGACTTCCTCAATAATTTTGGCGAGGCGGTGTAAAAAAATTGTGCGTCATTAAATTATCTGGGAACATAAAAAATATTGAACTTTAGTACCCCCAGAACCCAGAACTTATTATATCCATTTGCAGAATGAGGCATTTTACTCACTCACCTCCTTTCAGATCCCGATCTAAGGGAAAATCGGATTCATTAAAATGTCACAAAATATGAACGGGGTCCATCTAATAAATAATTTAACGAAAATTAGTACTAATTTTTTTTGAGTCCATGTTTGCGTTTGAAGTGTTAAAGTACAAAATACGTTTCCAATTTAATCGTGATCATATAATTTCTTGATATATCAATATAGCGGCCGAAATTAAAAAAATTAAATATTTAAGAATCTGTTATAGAAATTCTCATCGCATTGCGTAAACCATACCTTAATGAAATTATCTATTGCAAACATAGAAACTAGCAGAAAAGCAAAAGCCCATAAACATTCATCCACCGCATATACCCGCTTCGTACCGTCGATGGTAAAAATATATAAATGGAGAAGAAAATCAAAAAGTCTGAAGAGACCATGATTAAAAAATAAGTCAATACTTATAAGTACTTAATGCCGATGATTTAAGATTTTCACAAAAATCAGCGGCTCCTATTTTATAAAATATTAACATTAGTTTTGAAAATATGTAAATAAAGAAAAAAATAGAAAGACTTTGAACATCTTATGATTGTAAAACAAGCAAAATGTGTGTATGTAAATAAATTGAGAACTCCACATTCGTATTCCATTCATAACTTTCCGATGTTATTTTCTAAAGTGATGCCCCCATCTCTTACAGATAGACTGTGCACTTCTTTAAAATATTTTGCAAATAATAACTGTAGTGGGTATGGAGGCAATTTTTCACCGACACCGACGTAAACGTCATCTAGCCACGGCACTGTGTTCTGTACTCATCATAATTTTATGAAACGTTTTTTTTTTTTTTATACATTTATTTAACGTCGGCCTATTTCCGCTACTGAGGCCTAACACCGACGCCTGTAGACCAGCTACCCCCAACCAGGAATTTTGCCGAACCTCTTCCCTTAAGAAGAGTAGGGACCTTTTACTTGCCTAACATTTAATAGACAAGGGACCGACGGCTTTACATCCCCACCGAAGGATGGTATATCTCCTATACAACCCTCGCCTAAAGTTGTATAGCTTCCGCGCATACACTGATATACAAGCCGCTGGAAGATGTGTGAGGCGAGGACGTGGTCTTCGTTGGAACGGTCACCAATCCAACTACTAACCACGCCTAACGTTGCTTTACATCGCATATCGAAGTATGTACATAGTAAAGACGCACCTACGCTCGCCCCCATGAAACGTTTTAAGAGAACAACATTAATTGTCAATTTTGTCATGTTTCTTATTAAACTCATTCATTGATTTTAAAAGAAAGTGCCTGAAAGTTTGGCAGACAAATCTTTGCATGTTAATGAGGGCAATCGATATGGATAAATATTTGGCACGTTGCCATTTAAAGCCAATAATAAATTAGAATTTTCAATAGACTTAATTATTTGCTGTTTAAGATTTAATATTTAAGATTTAATAATCTTGCCAAATCGAAAATATGAATATTGAATTTATTTGAAGTGAAAATGCCAATGATGTCATTGGCGAGTAAAAGCCATAAAAAAATTAAATGTCTAATAATTCTTTAGTAATAGAATAAATAAATATATTACAGAACAAATGTATTATGATTAGTATCTCATGAGTTAGTAGTTAGTCAAGTCATCCGTTATTACAAAAAATAGGAAAGAAACAGATTTAGTAGAATTTTAAATAATGATTAAAGCATGCATGGAAAGCAAGAAGAATATCCCAGAAATATTATTTTACTAACAGGCACATAATTATATAAAAACAGTAAAAATACAATTTGAAATTTGAAGTATGTTTATTATTATATAATGTTACAAAACTTTTTGAAAGCAAAGGGCTGAAAGAAAGCTGATCAAGTTACCTTTTTAGTAAAATTCTTCATACAGGCGTAAAAAAATATATTTCACCGATTAACAAAAACTTGATTTTGTAAATGTTTAACAGGATCTCGTGTATACCTGTTACTGCTACTGCATATCCAAGAAAATATCGCTTTAATTGCAATGGCATTAGAAATGCAACTGCAGCAGTGAATCCACTAGATTTAATTGCATATTTCAACAAATAAAAAAACTATCGATTTCACATAACAACATGACGGCGTTAACATTGTGCGGCGTGGTAGAGGGGGTAGCTAACGCCAAAAAAAAATTTTGAGACGTTTCGTTCTTATTATTATTAGCCTTTACTCGAGTCCGAGTATAAAAAAATGTTACAGTCGATAGTTTGTGTGTAATAAAAAACAAGTAAAATGTGTAGTCTATTGTAATTCCCATTCATCTTACGGTGCATACGACTATGGCTATAGAGGCCAATTCGGGAGAGCACATGTCGACCGCAGTCAGGACAAACATAGACCTGGTTAGGTCTTGGATTCGGCCTTCTTGCAGCAACATTTCCTTGATAGCTGGCCACAACCCCTCGCCATTCGGTTTTGTCCGCTGCAAGTTGTTCCCATTGCTCGTCTGCAATACCGCAGGATTTTAGATTTTCATGGAGAGCGTCATTGAACCTCTTTCGTTGACCGCCACGCCTTCTTCTACCGCTTAGCAATTCACCATAAAGTGTACATTTAGGAAGGCGGTTATCATGCATACGATGAACGTGACCTGCCCATCTTAGGCGTGCTCTTGAAATAAGCACCTCAATTGGAAGGCTGTTTGCTCTCCTGAGTACTTCCACGTTTGATATGTGATGGAACCAACGCATTTTCATCATATTTCTGAGGTGTCTTTGCTGAAAACGTTCTAATTCTTTCACATGACGACGGTAAGTGACCCAGCTTTCACATCCATATAGCAGTGTTGGAATGACAACTGCTCTGTAGACAGCCATTTTCGTTGAAAAAGCAAGGTCGTGGTTGTCAATTACTCTCTCTCTAAGTCCCCAGAGTGCTCTAGATGCAGCGTTAATTCTATTGCGAATCTCGCTGTCCATGTTTGCTTTGTCATTAACAACGTTACCTAACTAATTGAACTGATCCACCACTTCAAGAGAATTTCCGTTAAGTGTAATGTCTATTTGGTTCACTTGATGAGGAGTTGACATAATCTTAGTCTTTCCAATGTTGATTTTAAGTCCCAAGGAATCATAGCTCTGGGCATACACATCTAAAAGTTCTTGAAGCTCTTCCGGCGTAGAGGCTAAAAGTGCACAGTCATCCGCATACTGGAGATCACAAATGAATCGTGTGCGTGTCTTCGTGAAAGCTCTAAAGCGCCCTATGTTAAAGAGACCGCCATCAAAACGGTATCTGAGACCTATTCCTCTGACTGTCAGCTTGTTGTCAACAATAATTGTTAGAGCAGTGGTAAACAAATTAAAGAGTAGGGGTGCCAGGACACATCCCTGCCTAACTCCAGTGAGGGTTTGGAAAGGTTCGGTTGCCTCATTATTGTTGTTGTTGTTGTTTGTATGTAGACTGCGACATACTTCCACAAATTTTCTAGGGATACCTAAGCGGAGCATAATTTTCCAGAGCACTTCCCTGTCCACCGAGTCAAACGCCTTGGTTAAATCAATGAAGGCCATGTGAATTTCTCCTTGATGTTCGAGTGCTTTTTCTTGAAGCTGTTTAAGTGTGAAGATTGGATCCGATGTGCCTCGGTTTGGTCTAAAGCCACTCTGTGTTTCAGAAAGTAACTTTTCCATAACAGGTGTCAGCCTATTTGCCATCGCTTTAGTGAATATCTTCTCTCCAACAGCCAGGAGAGCTATACCCCTGTAATTTCCACAGTCCGCAGCGCTGCCTTTGTTTTTGAAGAGGTTGATTAAAAGTGTATCACGAAACTCCTGCGGAGCTTGACCACCTTCTCACACGACATCAAACAGTTTTTTGAGGTAGGGTATGAGCTCTGACGACACAGCTTTAAAGATCTCAGCTGGGAGTAAGTCGGCGCCGGGAGATTTGTTATTTTTTAGCTGCCCAATGGCGGTTAAGATCTCTTCCGTTGTTAGTGGTTTATCTAAGTTTATCTAAGGTGTCATATTGAGGGATAAGATTTATAATATCGTGATCGGCTTGACTTTGCTGGTTAAGAATGTTAGAGTAGTGTTCTTTCCATCGGGCTCTTATTTCCTGGTCTTCTTTGAGGAGATTTCCATTTAAATCTTTAATAGGGCACATATTTTTCCGACTGGGGCCGTACACTGCTTTTACTCCTTGAAAGAAATTTCTGTAGTCGTGTGAATCGGCGTATCTTTGAATTTCTTTGGCATTGCTTGCCCACCACTCGTTCTTTATTCTTCTGATTTCGCGTTGCGTTTCAAACTTAGATTGTGTAAAAGCTTCTGCTTTTGATCAGTCGTTGGGGTGGTTGATAGCGTTTTGGAAGGCAATATGTTTGCGGTCAAGAAGTTCTTGTATAAAAGCTTCATTATCATTGAACCAGTCCTCCTGTTTTTTACTTGCTGCAGTGCCAAGAATTTCCTCACTCGCACTTTTTAAACTGTCTTTAATTTGTGTCCAGGTAGTAGCGACATCTACAGAATTGGTTTCTTCTAGTGCACTCAAATTCTCTTGAACTTTTTGTTTTAGCTGTTCAACGGTTTGTTGGTCACGCAATTTACTAATACAGAGACGGGGTCTACGTTTTACTTGAGTTCTTCGGTGTTTGGGTCTCATAACAATTTTCATTTTAGAGACAACAGGACGATGATCGGTCCAACATTCGCTATCAATGCGCGCCTTTGTAATTTGGACGTCCTTGAGATGCTTCCTACGTACGATAACATAGTCCAGTAGATGCCAGTGACCTGATCTGGGGTGACGCCAGGTGCCTTTAAATTTATCCTTTTGTCGGAAAATGGTGTTTGTTATAACTAGATCATGTTCGGCGCATTTAGTTAGGAGTAGTTGACCGTTAGCGTTCATGTTGCCCAAACCGTTCTTGCCTATGATGCCTGGCCAGGTGTCTACATCTCTCCCTACTCTAGCGTTAAAATCGCCAAGAATAACGAGTCGTTCCGTTTTAGGTATTCTACAGAGGGTTTCTTCCAGCTGTTGATAGAAGCTTTCCTTGGTTTCGTGACTTGCACCCAGAGTGGGAGCGTAGGCGCTTATTAGATTTACCGCGTTGCCATCTGATAGCTTATAGCGTAGCAGTATTAGACGCTCGGATAGGCCTTGTGGTACTTGTGTTAAGTTGGATGCAAGTTGATTCCGAACGGCAAATCCTATTCCATGTTGTCTTCTTGAATTGGTGGGAAGACCTTTCCAATAGAAGGTGTAGTACTTTTCTGTGAGAGAGCCTTCCTCCAAAAATCGAGTTTCGCTGAGAGCTGTCAACATTGAGTCGGTGAAGTTCTCTATCTATTAGAGCAGTTCTTCTTTCAGGCCGATCGGTGCGAGTGCTGTCGTTCAAAGTACGAACATTCCAAGCGCCGTAGATGAAAGAATTAGTTTTCTTGGATTTAACTTGTCGTTGTTTTTTCGACATTCGATGAGGTGTCCCTGTGGGCACCCTCCCCCGGAGATCCGATCGGGAGGGTATTTTACTTCCGGATAATTTTGTCCCACTTGAACGCTCCATCATTTTTTTTAAGCCTTAATCGACTGAAAATGAAGCTGCATTTCAAGTTTTAGTTGGAGCAGGTATGCAACTGACCAGCTCGGTTGCGGAGGGCGAGTGGTGTGGTCCCATGGCACAGAAGGAGACTGCGACGATGGGGTAACCAAACGATTCCAAAAGCAACCTTTGTGTGCGGTGGGTTATTTTTACCGCACTCTTCGTGAGAAGATGGATGTGCTCACGGCAAAAGGTAAGGGTTATTCCGCCCTTACTCGGTCGTTAGAGCCTCGTTAGTAAAAACATGATGCACCAAGTTCAAATTGAACTCATCGCGAAGGTGAGGTTAACAATTGAGTAGGAGAGGCTATAACTTGCGCTTCACTACCCCATTACACCCCCGTTCGTTCTTATATACATATTAAATCACATTTTTTTTGCTCTCTTTCATAATAGTATGGGGGTGATATTCCGGGCGATAGTGGGGGTGGCTGATGCCAAAAAAATTTGTAAGACCTTGACTTTTCGTACATGCCCTAAATTGCAATTTTATGGACTCTTACCTGCTTGCTTTGCTTATTTACTCCTATTTACCCCATTTACCTCCGAACCCTTCAACGGAACTAGATCAAAATATAATCCAGTTCCAGATCTCGTTATAACACATAAGTGTACTAAATTTCAAGTCAATATCATAAACGATTCCAGAGTAAACGTGCGCCCAAAAAAAAGTTACAGATCGACCGACCGTCAGACTGAAATTTTTTTCGCTCAAATTTTAAATCTCGACGTTTCGTGATATTTTATGCATATTTCAATTTTTTCTTTGCGTTACTATACTTCCACTGAATGTTTGAAGGTTTGAATGTTTTCTTAACCGCCTCTCAAGTTACCGAAGTAACTCCCTGGAAGATCTCAAGGATCTTGTGCTAGGTAAAGAGAGACAAGGCCCTTCAGTTTAATGTGGACTCGAACCCACTTCGCTAGGCAACTCAGTTTGCTAGCCAGACGCTTTATTTAACACACTGAGCTACAAAAAAAAACTAATAGCTACTTTCCTATCCTGTTAAATAAATTGTAAGTTTTTAGATTTTTAATTCTTTGAACAAAGGCATAATAATTATATAGTAATACATAAATCATTATGAAAACATACAAATGTATAGGTAACTCCGTCTGAAAATAGTTGGATGTGGAGCTCAAAACTGATCACCCTGAGATTCATAATTCTGGTTTCATTAACATAATTAATTAGAGGAAGAGCCCCTCATAATCGTCCACTTTCAAACGAGTGCCAGACATATTAGCTGGAGTGGCTCAACTGGACAATCTTAACAATAATAGGTAACACACGCACCGTACAAGGACAATTTAAGTGGACAAGGGCTAAAATTGAAATCATTATTGTATTGCAATTTCTGTAGCGACCACACGTGCTATTTATTTATTTATTTTATATAAAAATGGACTGTATCGTTTTAGCGGGAAAATGTTTTGTTAGTTTGACTTACTCAGACTAGAAAGAACTGTCGTTATTGTATTTTACATATCTGAAAAGTGAATGAGGGTGGTGGGATTCTGATAATCGATGTACGTAATAAAAAAATGGATATTCTATATTGATTATGCCAAAAGTAATGTTTAAAGAATTATAAGAAACTCAAGTTGGACTTGAAGAAACTCTAGATTCAAAATAGTAATTAAATTGGAAATGTTGGATGAATGGCTGTATGACCAAGAGAACCAAACGGTATAAATAGAATTTATGATAAAATGTGTCTATTTTCAAAATCGCGTCTATCTGATTTCGATAAATGGATCGTATATATATTCTTCAGGACATGGTGTATTTAATTTGGGATAGTTGAATGGATATTCGTATTTGACTACTGTAAAAATATCAGCTTCAAAGTAAAGTTATGTAGTAATAGAGTCAATTGCATATCTTATAGTGTCTTGTTCTTTATAACGGATTAGTACTGAAAAATAAAAAATTATAATATAAAACAATTTGGTTTAGTTATCAAAAGTATGTGTTACGTACAGACATTTTAAAACTAATGAAGAGAACTTGGACTTTTTTAATGGCTATTTCAGTATTGGCACGATATTTAATATTATTTGAAAAGAGCGCTTTTTAGGATAATTTATAAATTTCCTTAATTTTAAAACTATTAGAACTGGAGAGTAACTAAACTGAAACTAAAAAGTAACAACATTCTTTACATCTCTCGAAAATGCATTTTGTCGAAATAGGAAAGCTAATGGAAACTAATTGCTTTATACAGCAGTTCCATTAGTGCCACATTACAGTTATTTGATTTCAGAACATAGAAGAATACAACGTAATGGCTTTAAATAGAAGTCAGCACTAGTGCCATAATAGGAATTACTACATTAAATATTGTTGTGGCCACTTGGCTGACTTGCGTGATTGTGACAAGTTTCTTTAATTTTAGAAAATATAGAATAATATGAATTAAAATGTATTTTAATTAATTTTAAGTAACACGAAATTTTAAAAGAACTTAACATGCACTTATAGTTGAAACATAATATTTATCCAGGAAATCACAAGGAGCATCAGGCAGCTACTGATTTTAAATTTGAACGTTATAATCCGCTCTCCGTTTTAATCACTCTTTTGCAATTATTATTTGTCAGCTAATTTTTATTTTTAGTGTTAAGCATAATGAAGTGTTGCTAGTGTAGTAGGCTATTGACTATATGTTGTATTATGATGCGATAGTATACGTAGTAGTAGTAGTAGTAGTAGTAGTTTATGTACATGTTACTTCCTTTTCTTAATTATTATTAACTAACATATTTTATATGTGCTGGGTATTAATATTTGTTGCAAACTATTTTTTAAATTTTTTATGTTTTTCTGACAAATGCTGACTTGGGGTATAGCGCAGTAAAAATGCACAAAAAAATCAATACAAAGGAACTTCTTTTCATAAGCAATTTTATGGTTGGATCCTGTTGGGGAGATGCTCAGAAGTACCCAAAAAATGTTTGTACTTCAAAGGCCCTGTGTTCCAATTGTTATCAACAATTTAATTTTTTCAACCGCGCTTTTCAACCTAAAAATGTGAATAACTCGAGATATATAGGTCCGATCGGGACAACATAAAAGAAATAAAATCATTGCAATTAAATTTTCTACAAATTTACGTATAGTATAGGTCTTAGGAGCGCAACCATAAGCTACAAAAGTAACAAAACTGGCAAAAAATCGTTTTTTCTTCATTTTGCTGCCCAAAGCCGCTGAGTGAACAGATCAGCTTCAAGCTTTCAGAAAGTCTGTATTTAAGGTGTTTTTGTTAGAGCAAAATGCAGACTATTTTTGGCCAGTTTTTCCACTATTGTAGGTTATGTTTGTGCTCCTAAGACCTACACTAAACATAGATTTGTAGAAAATTTAATTACAAAGATTTTGTTTCTTTTATGTTGTCCCGATTGGACCTATATATCTCGTATTATTCACATTTTTAGGTTGAAAAACGCGGTTAAAAAAATTAAATTGTTAATAACAGTTGAAGTAAATATTTTTTTTGGGTAATCCTTAGCACTTCCCCACAGGATCCAACCATAATATTGCTTATGGAAAAAGTTCCACTTCAAATCCTATTTTAACTGCGTTAGTAATATATTTTATTTAAATTACTAAAAATTAAGCCTCATTACTTGATAATATATTTATTAATGAAGTAAACGGACAACAGGGCCAGGTTATAAGTAACTCCTTCTCCGACCACGAAGGGCAACTTTTAGATGTCTCTGTGCTATGTGGATTAGAGAATAAAACCATGTCAGATAAAAGACGTATATTTTCTAAAGCGAAATTACAAGAGTTCAAAAACAAACTTAAACAAGTAAACTGGCAGAACATATATAGTGCAACCAGTGTAGATGAATCATACCGACATTTCTTGAATAAAGTTGTCGACTTGACTTGATAAATTTAATTTTTCCTTTAAAGATAGTCAAACAAACTGAAAATAAATCTTCAAAATCATGGATAACACGAGGTATTAAAGTATCAATAAAAAACAAAAGAAACCTCTATAAAAAATGATTAACGGGACTTTAACAATTAAAAAATATAAAACATATTCAAAAATGTTAAAACAGGTTATCAAAGAGGCAAAAACATGTCAAATAAAAACTACATAAAAAATGCAAAAAATCCTGGAAAAGCTATTTGGCAATTGGTAGATGAATATACTGGCAAAAAAACAAAGACACAAGACTCGATTTTAAGAAATCTTCAACAATATAACAAAAAAGACCCAAAAAGCATTCTAAATGACATTAACAATTTCTATATCAATGCATGTCCAGAATTAAACATTAACCACAACTTAGTACTTCGAAATATTGAAAATCATCAAAAAAGTCTGTTCATGTATCCCACAGATAATGAAGAGGTATATAGTACTATAATGAATTTAAAAAACAAAAAATCTATAGGTTACGATGGGGTTCCTGTCATACTCCTAAAATATGTCGCTGTCGAAATTACACCTCCTTTGATACATATTATAAATCTGTCGCTTAGCAGTGGTGTTTTTCCGGAACAACTTAAAGTTTCACAAGTAAAACCGATTTACAAAAAAGGGGACAAAAATAACATAAAAAATTACCGTCCAATTGCTTTATTAAGTAATATAAGCAAATTATTTGAAAAAATTATATATGAAAGACTAGTCAAATTTCTCGAAAATGAAAAGGTCTTATCAGAATATCAAATTGGCTTTCGAAGAAAAAAATCTACAACAAGGGCAATATATCAAGCCATTAGTAAATTAGTCCTTAAACTCAAGGAAAAAGACACCATTGCAATGTGCCTCGATCTGTGAAAGGCATTCGACAGCGTAGACCACGAATTATTATTACTAAAATTAGAGAAATATGTCAGAGGTACAGCTCTAAACTTACTACGGTCTTATATAACTAAGAGAAAACAATGTGTGATTGAACATGATGAAACAAATAAGCTTATGACGTCTAACGTTGAAATAGTAAAAAGGGGAGTCCCACAAGGGTCGATTCTTGGTCCTCTTCTTTACATCGTGTACACTAATGAATTGCCTAAAGTAGTAACACAAAATTTAGTACAATTTGCTGATGTTACGTCTGTTGTCTTCACCATGGACCGTAATACAAACAGTACAAGTGATGAAATATTTGATACACTGGGTACATTAGAAAGATGGTTTTCGTCTAACAATCTATTATTGAATGTTGGCAAAACTAACTTGATTAAATTTAGCTACCAAACTGTGAACGATCCATGCTTTGATGGAAGTCTGAAGGACGTATTTTTTGTTCGAAAAACTTAGAAAAATTGAAAAAAATAGGAAAAAGAAAAAATTAATTTTCTTTTTCCTCAACCTTTTCTAAATACTAAATAAAAATATTACGTTCACAAAATTTTTAGGGTTCAAGCGACTGTTTCAGACGGAGATTAATGGATAAATCATACTTACTGTCGTTTATGCTTAACTGCGGCTCTGATGGTATCAATTGGAAGACGTCGTAACACTATAAATCTAACACTGTCTGTTTAACACTCTCTTAAAATTAAATCTGAAAGGGAAATTTTGTTAGAAAACACAAGTAAAAGACAATATAAAGTTCAAAAAATGTATATTAAATCTTTAAAAAAAATTTATGTTTTTACAACAACTTCTTCAGAGAAAATGTTAACAAACAATGGTCTGACCCGTGTACAACACATGGTGAGGAACGGGACGATTCATACGGTACCAACTACCATCCAATATGCAGTTTGAAAAGCTAACGATGCACAAAAAGATTCAAGGAACAGTTCATGTAACTGAAATTTTGGTGGGCTTATGCTTGCCTGTCTTTATAAACGTATTTATTAATTCACATAAATTTTGGTCGCTCCTCGGAGCTTAAAATTGCTTGAAGCGTATCTACTTCGTTTGTATTATGCAATAACAAATTTTACGTTCAGGCAAGGCAGATCCCATGCACGTGTGAGTACATGGTATAGATACTTTTTTGACTCCGAATCACTGAGGAACCGGTTTAGGGCAAACCCCGTCAAAACACATCATTTCCCCGTCAAATCCGACTGCTAGGAAATGATGGGGGTCCCATGTCGCTAAGGGCTATTTTCGCTATAACTTCCGATATACTTTGAATAGTCGTTGGACTAACTTATCCTCATATTCAACACTTCGTAAGAGTTGCAGTGCTTGACAACGTGGATTCGTAAAAGGGTTTTTAATCTTGGAAATTTGGAAGTTCAAGTCCAATTTTAGAATACTTTCCAAAATTGGGTGGTCGGGGCGACATTACGTCCCTGTGCAGCGACATTTACTACACTTACCAAATTAACGCTCCTCGAAGAGTTAGCGAAAATTTGGCATAAAAAACGCTCCGAAGAGCAAAAATATATTTCCAAGAATTAAAAACCTCCTCCACGGCGTTTTTACGTGAAGCACGCTTTTCTTACGAAATATTTCCTAAGTCGGATTTCGTTACAACGTCGAAAAGTATATCGGGGTTATAGCGTTCTTTAACACTCCCCTCCTTTCCGTGAATCTTTTTGTGTAACGTTTGGTAAATTGTTTGATTGAAAATAAAATGGATCATTGGATGTAGTCTCCCATGTGTTGTATTCGGTTATCGTTCAGACCGGCCTATCTGAACAAAACATAGATGCAAATCTAAAATGGTGATAATTTGAACATATATCGATGCATAGCATTCGATTGAATTATTGAACATTATGTTTCAAAAATGGCATAAAAAAAAGAAAAATTCGAGAATCCTCGGATTCTCGATGACACAACACAAACACTTTCGACGCACTTATCTTTCTTAGTGTTCTTCCACTAATGCGGGCTTGCGTCTGCTCCTCCTCGTGTCTATGCCTCGTCGATCACCTTCGGTGTCGAACTGCCTTCTGGAACAGCTTAGGTGGTCCTCGGACTGCTTGGCTCCAGCTATACTATGGCTCTGCTTGGTTTATATGAAACAATATAAAACAAAATTTTAGTAAAATGTTTGTTTACATCCCGTCTGGGGATCTGCGACCGATAACATATCGTCGTCTTTGAAAATAGGAACACTGAATTTTGTTGACTTATATTGGTTGAAATGGTTTCCGAGTAGTTAAAAATTCTCTTCTTGGGAGAAATCTGCGACCGATATCACATCGTCGTCTTTGAGAATAGGAACATTGAATTTTGTTGACTTATATTGATTGAAATAGTTTTTGTTAAAATCTCTTCTTGGGAGAAATCTGCGACAGAATCTGCATCCGTCGGATCGTTGCATCTGCCCCTCCAGCAGACGTGGCGGCATCTCGCCCTTGAGTTGCTAGACTCGTCTGAATCGCGCTCTTGCGTCAGAGTTGTCGTCTTTCCATGCCGTGCCAATGGAACATTTGTTTGGACCCTTTGGGGTCGGACTCTGCTTACAGATGTATATGTTTTGAACATATGAGGACTTAGAAAAATTATAAAAAATACCAACTCTGCCGGACACGGTCAGAGTTGCTGCAGTGAATTTGGAAGACTTGTATGTGGATACAATATCCTCAGATGAAAATAACTTGTAAAAAATGCATAAAAAATACCAACTTTTGCCTGACACGACAAGAAGTTGGTATGGAAATTTTGATATAAAATAAACCTAGCACTAAGTTAAAACTTAGCCTAGGTTGAAAAATGTTATAAAAAGATGATTGAATCTCCAGAACTGGATTCTGAATCAGAAGTGGAAGCATCTCGTGGCGGTGCATGAATTTGTACAACCGTTTGCTCCGGCGTTGGAGGTTCTGTGGAATCGTCTGAGAACGGGGAATCATTTCCATCGAGTGATGTTCCGCCTGGACTAGCATTTTCTTCATCGGAAGATTCGATTTCCAAGTTGTGCTCCTCTGGCGGGGCTGGTCTCAAATCATCGACATGTACTCTTGTCGTTACATTTCCCTTTTGCACGAGATACACTTCGTCTGAAAACTTCTTCAGAATTCTGGTCGGGCCTGACCAAGACGGCGTGAAGGTATGTACCTTCTTTTTTCTCTTACTCATGACTCTGTCTCCTACTTTGTAGATGATCGGAGTGACGGCCTCTTTCGGCGCATATTTCTGTTTATAATTTTGTTGGGCCTGACGGGCTTCCTTGATTCGCTCGTATCGTGGAAGCGTTTGTTGCTTGGCTCTTTCTTGCCTCCAGGCATACAAATCCCATTCGCCTCTTTCGGCTGGATCATATCCTAACACGACCATGCTAGGTGTTTGATTTGTAGCGGCGTTCCTACGATTTCTTAATATGTATGTCATTTGATGCACGTAGCGATCCCAAGTGTCGTTTGGCTTTTTAAATAAGAGAGTCTTTAAAATTTTCTTGCATTCCTGAACCCGTCGTTCCACGGGGTTGGACTGTTGGTGATATGCTGGAATTAAATATCGTTCGATACCATTCCTTTCGCAAAATGTGATGTACCATTCGGAATTGAAATGACCACCGTTGTCTGATATTATGACTCGAGGGACTCCGAATCTTGCTACTATTTCTTCGTCGATATATTTGGCTATCGTTCTGCCGTCGACCTGAATGTATGCCTTTGCCTCTATCCATTTACTGAAAACGTCTTCGACGATAATCATATATCGGTTTTCGGCGTCTTTAGTCCTCTGCAGCGGGCCAATTACGTCGACGCTCAAGGTTTCAAATGCATTTTGTGGTGCATGACTTCTAAGTGGAGCATTGGGTTGGGCTTGTCTTGTCTTTACAGACTGGCATATCAGACAGTCGTTTATGTATTTGCCTACGATCCTGGCCATATTATTGAAATAGTAGCGTTTCGCTATTTTCCTGAGAGTCTCGTCTCTTCCTGGATGACATGCTTCATCTCGGTCATGATAATGGTAAATCAATTCTTTTATTTTCCTCTTTGGAACTATTAATTTAAAATTTCGATGGCAATCTTTAAAAAGTACATCGTCTTGGACGTGAAAATTTTTCATAAAATTAAGATCCGCATCGGAACGTTGTTCCTGTTGAAATAGATCATTCCAACGGCGGATCTTGTCTTGAATATCTCGTGAACTCAATTGAGCCTGTACGATATCTTCGTATATTTCTGAATGCGTTAAAACAGAAATACGTTCTGGACACTTATAATTTGGTAGGAACATTCTTTCCTCTTCATCGTCTGTCTCGACATACTGATTTTGTGGGTTACGACTTAGAAAATCTGCTAATAAATTTTCCTTTCCTGGACAGTGTTCAATTTTGAATGCATATTCTTGCAATAGTAATGACCATCGAGTAAATTTTGTTTTGTCGTCCTTATGTTTGTTTAACCAAAGTAACGCCCTGTTGTCCGTCTTCACCAAGAACGGTTTGTCTGCTAAGTACATCTTGTACTTTTTAATATAGTTCACCACCGCCAAGCATTCTAGCTCATTTATGTGGTAACGTCTCTCCGCTGGAGATAACGTGTTGCTTGCATACGAGATTATGTATTTTTCGCCGTTGTCGCCTAATTGATATAATACGGCCGAAAGGCCTTGGAGGGATGCATCTGTTTGCAAAATGAATTGACGTGAAAAATCCGGCCGATGGAGTTCCAGCGGTCCGGAGAATAATTCTTTTAATTTTCTAAACGCTTCATCGCATGTATGGTTCCAGTGAAAACGATTTTCCTTCGAAAGAAGTTTCGTTAGTGGCTTCGTGATCATCGCCACATTTGGTAGATATTCTCGTACCCAGTTGCAAAGCCCTAGGAAACTTTGTAGCTGCTTTTTCGTAGCTGGAACGGGATAATTTTGAATTTGTAAGACATGTTTTTCTAATGGTTGGGAAGTATCGGTTCTAATTGTATGGCCTAAATATTGAATTTCATTCGTCGCTATTACACACTTTTCCGGTGACATTTTCAGATTGTGTAGACGTAGTCTTTCAAAGACTAATCTCAAGTGGGACATATGCTCCTTCACGTTTACGCTGTAAACGATTATATCATCTAAATACACTTTACAGAAATGGTGCAGGTAACCCGTTAAAACGTCCTTTGCCATGAATTTCTGAAAGGTACAGGGAGCTGTCTTGAGTCCGAAAGGCATGACATTAAATCTGTAAGCTGCCCCATCAGGAGTGGTAAAAGTCGAAAAATCTTTTGACGCTTCATCTAGTGGTATTTGCCAATATCCACTTTTTAAATCCAACACAGAAAAAATCTTCGAATTGCCTAAATCTTTAATACTTTCGTGTATTTTGGGTAAGACGGAAGCTTCGTCTTCGGTCATTTCGTTCAAATGGCGATAATCGATGCAAAATCGTGGTTTCTTGTCGGAGCGTTTTATTATCACTGGTGGTGAACTATATTGGGCAGTGCTAGGTTCGATGACGCCAGCTTTTAACATCTCTTCGATTTGGTCGTACATAATTTTCTTAGTACTCGGAGACATCGGATATGGTCTGATATTAAATGGTTTCGTGTCTTTCACTGTAATTTTGTGTTTCACAGTCACTGTGGTTGCTTGAGTCGGTTCCGCAGTGAACAGATCGACAAATTCTTCGAACAGCGGCCGTAGAAATTTGTCTTTAATAACAAGCTCTTCAGGAAGCTTTGCCTGCTGTCTCTCCCTCTGAGAAGCTTGATTCCAGAAGACGGTAATACGCTCTTCTGTGCCGGCATATAGGCATTTTCTGCCATAATCATATGCGACATTGTTCATATATAAGAATGGTGATCCTAATATTATTGTTTCGTTCAAATTTTCGATTACTTGAAAATCAATTTCAAAAGAGGTGCCTGAAATTATTACTTGTAATTTTGTCGTGCCAAGAGAGTCCACCATTCGATCTCCGCACGCCATAGCAAATGATCGACGTGTCGTGAGATTTTTAAAATTATCCAACATCCTCGGATGGATAACATTTCGCGTCGAGCCTGAATCGATCAGTGCGTCGACCGCATGTTCATTAATTTGAACTTTTATACGAGGCAAAGGGAACGCTTCGCTCATATAATTTATTGACTCTCTTGTCTTGTGCAGAGGAGCGTCGTAGTGGTCATGAGTATCGGAAAAAATTACTGGACATTGCTGCCGCCTTGGTTCGGCCGTTGTGCCGGGGATCTTGCAGATGGACCCTGGCCTGGGTCTCTGGCCCCTCGAAAGTTTCCCGGTCTCCTGTTGAGATGCGGGTTATTCGGGCATTGGCTATGGAAGTGCCACTGCACTGTGTCTGTACAGTATCGGCACGGGGTTGCCGGTCGGTCGGGTACTCGGAATTTCCCCGATCCGCCATTGAAATTGGTTTGCCTGCGGTCAGGATTCACTGATCCGCTTGATAAATTAGGCATAAAAAAAGGACGACCAGGCGCTCTGCCTGGACCGTCCTGTCGAGATACGTCCTCTCGGAAATGCACCCTCGGTGCTGTCGGAGTTGGGCTTCCATTGCTCCTTATACTTGAATTTTGTGGACTGATGTGTCCCGGCTCTCGATAGTAAGACGCGCGGGACAGACGTTGATCAATAAGCTGGATTAGCGACGTCTGTTCGTCAGCTGAATCCCGCTCGACGTTAGTAGCCGCTGCTATTAACATCTCTGTGTTTGAAATTAGGTTGCTTCTCAAGCGTGACCTAATTTCTGGACGCAGTTGGTCCATGATGACCCGAGCTCTGATGGCTTCGGATTTAAAGGGATCAATACGATCGAAAAGACAGGTTTTCCTTGTGATAAACACTGCCGTGTCGTCTAAAGACGTTTGCTTGACGGCATACAGTTGAGCAATAGCTCGTGACTGTATGTCGGGAGAATTAAATCTCGTAAGGAATCTTTCCTTGAATAAGGCATACGAAGTAGTCAACGTCCTAAATTGTTCGGACCATCGTTGAGCTTCGCCCTTGAGTTGGCCGGTTACGTTATGGAGGCGATCATAGTCGTGGCTTATGCGAGCTCTGTCGAAATATTCCTCCATAATTTTCAGAAATGCTTCTGGATCTTCATGATCAAGCCCATGGAACGTCACGTTCGGACATCTTTGTCTCTCATGGGGCGTACAGGTCGACACGTTCTGTATCGCCTGCACGAAGCCCTCTGCCATTTTCAGAAACATACTTTCCATCGAAGCAGTTTGTGGCTGTGAAGCTGATAAATTAACATTATCTCCCTCCGGAAACAGTCGCTGTGGTTCTATCCCTCTAGAACCGTCGTCGACGAGCGGTGCGGTGACTCGCTCATAAAATTCTCTTGGGGTCGACCCCTCGGAGTCTTCCGCCATGAATGAGAAAGGATTTATTGGGTTTGGGGACGGCATGGTCCCTGTTCGGGCGCCATGTGAACGATCCATGCTTTGATGGAAGTCTGAAGGACGTATTTTTTGTTCGAAAAACTTAGAAAAATTGAAAAAAATAGGAAAAAGAAAAAATTAATTTTCTTTTTCCTCAACCTTTTCTAAATACTAAATAAAAATATTACGTTCACAAAATTTTTAGGGTTCAAGCGACTGTTTCAGACGGAGATTAATGGATAAATCATACTTACTGTCGTTTATGCTTAACTGCGGCTCTGATGGTATCAATTGGAAGACGTCGTAACACTATAAATCTAACACTGTCTGTTTAACACTCTCTTAAAATTAAATCTGAAAGGGAAATTTTGTTAGAAAACACAAGTAAAAGACAATATAAAGTTCAAAAAATGTATATTAAATCTTTAAAAAAAATTTATGTTTTTACAACAACTTCTTCAGAGAAAATGTTAACAAACAATGGTCTGACCCGTGTACAACACATGGTGAGGAACGGGACGATTCATACGGTACCAACTACCATCCAATATGCAGTTTGAAAAGCTAACGATGCACAAAAAGATTCAAGGAACAGTTCATGTAACTGAAATTTTGGTGGGCTTATGCTTGCCTGTCTTTATAAACGTATTTATTAATTCACATAAATTTTGGTCGCTCCTCGGAGCTTAAAATTGCTTGAAGCGTATCTACTTCGTTTGTATTATGCAATAACAAATTTTACGTTCAGGCAAGGCAGATCCCATGCACGTGTGAGTACATGGTATAGATACTTTTTTGACTCCGAATCACTGAGGAACCGGTTTAGGGCAAACCCCGTCAAAACACATCATTTCCCCGTCAAATCCGACTGCTAGGAAATGATGGGGGTCCCATGTCGCTAAGGGCTATTTTCGCTATAACTTCCGATATACTTTGAATAGTCGTTGGACTAACTTATCCTCATATTCAACACTTCGTAAGAGTTGCAGTGCTTGACAACGTGGATTCGTAAAAGGGTTTTTAATCTTGGAAATTTGGAAGTTCAAGTCCAATTTTAGAATACTTTCCAAAATTGGGTGGTCGGGGCGACATTACGTCCCTGTGCAGCGACATTTACTACACTTACCAAATTAACGCTCCTCGAAGAGTTAGCGAAAATTTGGCATAAAAAACGCTCCGAAGAGCAAAAATATATTTCCAAGAATTAAAAACCTCCTCCACGGCGTTTTTACGTGAAGCACGCTTTTCTTACGAAATATTTCCTAAGTCGGATTTCGTTACAACGTCGAAAAGTATATCGGGGTTATAGCGTTCTTTAACAAAACAACCGAAACCAATAAACTTTGTTAAAAATCAAAAATCACTTCAAACAGTACAAGCAGCAAGGTTTTTAGGAGTCGAAATTGATTACAAACTAGATTGGAAGTATCACATCGACTGCTTAGCTAGAAAAATATGCAAATACTCTTGTGCATTAAAAGTACTTGCCCATAATATCAATTTAATATTGCATATCACGCATATATTCATTCGCAAATACGTTACGGTGTTATTTTCTGGGCCAACAGCATGGAGGCATATAGAATATTTATTTTACAAAAAAGAAGTCATAGAAATAATTTCAACTTAAAACCAACTGAAAGTTGTAGGCAAGAATTTAAAAAGAATAAAATTCTCACTCTCATCAGTACCTCTATATATGAATCGGTAATCTTCATAAAAGAGAATAGCATACTATTTCAGAATTTTGATAGAAATCATCTACATGACACAATATATAGAATGGATTTAAACAACGCCAAAAGCAATTTTACTTACATACAAAAAAATGTTCAATACTCAATAATAAAGATCTTTAAAACCAAAATTAAAAAGTATACTAATACAAAAGGCCTACTATACTCTGGATGAGTTCTACTGTGATACTAATTTTATTTTAACATAGTTTCTTGTGCTCTATTACTCCCTGTGTGTGTGTGAGTCCATATATAATCTTCCAATACTTCCAACACACGAGCTTTAATATTAATATAGGAGAAATATATAGAAATATGTGTAAGTGTATATATATTGTTTGTGCATTTATATGTTTGTTAGTTTCTAGCTTTTCTTTGTTTTTTTTAATGTTATTGTTTTTTTATTATTCTTTTAAATATATATTATAGGATTTACTAAATATGAATACTTATGCAGTCAACACTGTAGGTAAATTTTTTTTAGGAAAACTAGACATGTCTCACACCCTCTGGGTAATGTAACAGTGTTACTATAATTAGACCAATAAAGACTATCTATCTATCTATCTATTTAAATAGAGAAATCCTATATTAATTCTTTTTTCTACCTTATGTATTCTGTTGATATATTTCTTTGCCTCATTGAAGGTTTGAAGAGCAAATGAAATAATGAATTTCGTACAATAATAATAATTTTCGAAATTTGCATATTTATATTGTTATATAAATACAGTTATAAACAACGTGTTCAATACAATAAAGGAAAACATTTTTATGTAAATATAAAATTTCTTAAAATAAAATTATCTTAAATAAAATTAGTTACATGTTACTTTTATGTTTTGCCAATGTTGTTATGGAGATTTTAGTTTTCCACCATAAAAAAGGTGGTTACCGTTGCTAATTCTACCGATCTGTTAAAAATTAACGATTCTTTAATAACTACCACACAAGAATGGTACCAATGGTTAACCCCGGTTCGCAATTTTACCTTCCCTCTGAAATATTTCCCTTTTGTAGTTCATTACCTGGTAATTCACGCTCTTACCTAGATGTTCATATTTATACCGTTCCTGTTAGATGCCTACTTGACTAGTGGCTTATCTCATACCGTTGTTGGATGTGCCGGACATTCGTTCCGTGATAAATCTGAGGTACCGTACTGCATTTCCAGTTTACCGCATATCGTTTCCACTGCCGACAGCATTGTTCAAGAGGTCCTAGGTAAAACTCAATTGCCTTTTACGGCGAATAATGTCACAAAATTCATTAAATGCTTGATTGTACCTTCTATGACTCAACCGTTTATACTAGGTGTTAATTTTGGAGTTGCCTTTAATATTGGTTTTAACCACCCTCAAAATTCATGGTTCATCGTATCACTCACTAATAATTGCTGCCTTAAATAATATTCTATCTAGCAATTCCTTATGTTCCAATCAGCCATACACACTAAATCAGGCTATCGATGGGTTTAATAATTTAGTTTCTGATGCTTTAGGTCATATCGGCTTAGTGGAAGAATACCGGTGATGCTCGTCCCCTTAAACAACGTCAGTATCTATTGTCAACCGTCACGCAAAAACGTTTATATACAGAGGTTAGATATATGCTTCAGTTAGTGGGTAATTCAAATTCTTCCTGGTCTTACCCTGGACTAAGAAAAATGGTGAACTTCATGCCTGTTTTGATGGCCGTAAGTTAAATTCGGTTACTATTAAAGATGCCTATCCTCTTCCGTAAATTGTTTCAATGTTAAATCGTTTTCGGGACTCCAAATATTTTACTTCTATCAATTTTCGTAAGGTCTTCTAATAAATTCCATTGGAAAAATTCTCTGAAGAAATAATCTGTTTTGTGTACCTGGTATGGGACTTTTCAAGTTTATAGTTATGACTTTCGGCCTCTCCAACAGCATTTACAACGTACTATGGAGAGAATCTTGGGACCGGACTTATTAAATTGACCGGTATTCGTGTATTTTGATGATATTATAGTTGGCTTCCCGACATTTGAAAGTCATATTAGCACGTTAAATCTTAGGGAACGGTTAGCTAATGCTGGTTTTTATATTAATCTAAAGAAATATGAGTTTTGTCGACCCTCCTTATCTTTCCTTGGCTTTGTTATAAATCAGAATGGCCTTCGTAGACATCACGAAAAAGTTCCCGCCATTTTAGATTTTAAGACTCCTACCAATACTATCGAAATTAAACGCTTAATTGGACTTGTATCTTATTACTGTCGATTTATTAAAGATTTTTCAACTATAGCTGCTCCCATTACGTCTCTCTTGTATGACCGTAAAATAGGCCAACGTATTGTGTGGTGTCCTGTGGATCGTAAATATTGGTCTATCAAACGTGAACATATTGGAGTGATTTTTGACATGGAGTAATTTAGGGGTTACGTAGAAGGCACCAAATTTACCGTAATTAAAGACTATCCATCTTTAACTTGGCTACATCGTCTTCCAGATCCAACCAGTCGATTGTCCCGCTGGAGTTTACGGTTAGCTCAATTTGATTTTGATGTCCAGCATAGGGCAGGAATACATAATGTAATTCCTTGACACCTTGTCTCTTACAGGCATAGCCTCCTTAAAACCAGATACTTTGTATTTGACTATGATAAAGCGGGTTAATACGTTTCTCGATAAATACCCGGATTTTGAAGTCATGAATAATTGCCCGTATAAGTAGTTATCTTCTATCTACCTAATACGTCGAATGTACTGGATTGTAAATTGGCCATTCCAACTGAAAATCGCCAGCAGATAATGCAACAAATGCAAGACTCACCTTTCGCCACTCACATGGAAATCTCAAAAACTATGTTTAGAATAGTAGAATTTTACTATTGGCCTATGATGGGACAATCAGTGAGTAAGAATCAAATCAAATTTATGCGGCGAAATCATAGCTCGATCCAGATTTATGATTTATTTCCAAGCCATTTCCACGTATTTATTAGGACCTTTTCCGAAAAGTAAACGAGGACATCAGTACGTTTTTGTTGTTACTGATTATTTCAATAAATTTGTTTTGGTACAAGCTTCACGTAAAGTTATTACTAATTCGATTATAAAATTTTTGCGTGAGGAAGTCTTTCTTATTTTAAGTGACCAGAAATTGTCATTTTTGATAATGGATACCAATTTCCCAAATTTCGGAAATGATGGGTTTTCTATTAATGAAATTTGGTTCAACGTGAGGTATCATCCTCAAGTGTATTGTGTGAGTTTTTTTTTGTAGACTACCATAAGTAGCAAGATTCCTATCTTTCGGTATAGTGCGAGATTCTACAGGCGCTGTAAGTAGCTTATTGCTATAACACCCTGTTTTCGGCTTTTACCATGGTATAGTAAAAACATTAAAAACCATGTTTCAACCTGCATATACCTTTTTCTAAATGCTATTTGAGTTGCCGATTTTTTGTTTTTTGGAAAAATTTGTCTTAGCATCCCTATCTTTAAACAAGATATAGCTCATTCTGCAGAATCTTCTTCTGAATCAGTACAACATTTCAAACTTTCTTTTATATTATTGCATTTTCTACTTTCTTTTGTCTTTGCAAAAAAATAAAAAATTGATAATGCTTCCCTTACTGACTCAGGTATTGAGTCTTGGTTCCCAATATTCGCTTTCCATGTTTGCTTGGACCCTCAACATCAACATCAACATTCGTAATGTGACTTGAATAGCAGATTTCTAACTGGTACAGACATCTAAAAAGGATATATCATTATTATCAGTATATAAAATCGTTCAAATCTCCTTAAATGTTATTGAAATGTATTGTCAGTGGGAGAAAGCTCTGCCGCTGTTCTATTGGGTTTAGTGGTCATTTGTACGCGTTGCTAATTTAGGGTACGTTTATCCTTGTTCTTATTTCGATAAGAATGTAGTATATGTTGTCTACTGTTTACCATCCTGTCCTTTTCAGGTAGCGGCAGAAATTTTTTTAAATCGCCAATATTCTTTAATAAAACCTCAAATGCTCTCTGTTTAACAATCATAAATATAATTTGTTGTGTCATAGTCAGTTAAGCAATACGTGAAGTGAGGTACCGTCATCGGTTTAAGCGCTGAGACCTCGATCGGCGAAGTTAAGCAGCGTTGGTCGAGTGTGTCACTTGGATGGATGAACGGCATCTCTGTTGTAGGGTATGTCCCCTACAAGTCTAAAATAAAAAATTAAAAATTCCAAAAATCACAAAAAATTCAGATCACCCCATGCAGTATGGCAAATCACATAAAAAAGTCAACCAGACGCCATTCACACCGAGAAACCACAGTCAAACCCAAGGAAATCTGAGAAAATTCGCAGACACTCGATAATTCATAAATAACGTAAATTCACTAAATTCCAACCTCAAACA
This sequence comes from Leptura quadrifasciata, assembly GCA_963675555.1. Lineage (NCBI taxonomy): Eukaryota > Metazoa > Arthropoda > Insecta > Coleoptera > Cerambycidae > Leptura > Leptura quadrifasciata. Next base: position 54,701,897 of record OY776677.1, read on the forward strand.
TTCATTCAAGCTCATTCGTAAAAGTCACTTAAAAATACAGCCCCCGTATATTCATCAACCGAACCAGAATCACTATCTAAATCCAAATTTTTAACGTCTTACTTCAATCCCTCAATTTTCTATAAACAATTCCATTTTCAAAATTTTAAAACTTCTTGACCACCCCTCGTGTACGTAACTACGTTCAAAATTAACCTTCGAGCTCGTTTCCCAACTTTCCCAACCGCTTCGCATTTTATCCTTCGTACTTTTCGATCACCCCCTGTATACTTCAAATCACGTTCCGTGCCTCGAGTCTTAAAAGTTCAAACTTCATTTCATCAAATTTCCGCAACCCGATTGCTATTTTAAATTTCACCCATTTTGATCACTTCTCGTATAAGAGCATACAAGCATACAATATCTCGGTTCAACTCGACTCGTACCCGTTAGGAACATTTTAATATCTTATCTTCAGGCACTACGCACCTATCGGGAACATTATCATATCATTACAACTTTTAACATCGGACCTCCGTTAATACCTTACGGGGTCGCGTCAGATTTTGCTAATAAAAACTCAAATAACTTCTAAACCAAAATAGATCCGACTTTCATTCAAATTTTAATAAATTCCCCTTTTCATTGCCGATTTTTCTATATAACTTTCATCTTCGAAATCAAAAAAATTCCAGTATTGATCAACACATCGTAATCGATGACTCATCCTCGCCCGCACGGAGCGATTCCAAGCCTTTTCAGCTCTTTAACCCGAGATGCGAGACTCGACGGGGCGCGAAAAACGAAACTTTCTCAAAACAGTATAAATACCGGCGTATAACAAGCCGAAGTTAAGTTCGGTTTTGGCAGTGACTCCTAAGTTTAGTACTCGCGACGTGATTTAGTGGAACAAGTTATATAAAAGTGATTTTATGTGTAATAAGCTTATTTGCTAGTGCTTCCGGTCCGGTTACTATTTGACTAAAGTTGTAGATACCCAGTTCTAGTTAGGCTTTCTTAACCACCGGTCCTCGCAGACTTCTCGTGACTAATTGTCCAGGACTAGCTTCCCAGGCCGAAACCTGGTTAAAAAGAGTAGTTTTAAGTCTCCGCCTTAAGCGGTCCCTTTTCTTTTTAAATAAAATATTTATATTTCGTCCTAAGTGACAACATTTATTCTCGCCTTTACGGCCCATTCAATCCTAAGCCAAATGAATTTTTTCAGATTTATTCAAATAAAAAATATTTCAATATTTAATTCTTTGCTAAATTCTACTGTCAGAATTTATCATTCTGCAACAGAAACTTTGTTAAATAAAAAAATTGTTACTATATTTTTCCAAACTCTGTTCAAAGCAAAAGCTTAAATAAATAATTGTTCGTTCCGATTTAAAAAAACAGTGTTATATATATGTTATATATTATATATGTTATATGTTATATATATGTTGTACCATATACAGGGTGCAGTCATTGACCCTGTCAAAAAACTCAAAGAACTATACAGTGTTAATCAAAAATAAAATTGAAACCACAGTGCTTCAGCAGATCCAGACTACAAGATACAGGGTGTAGTATTCGACCCTAACCATCACCACCGAATTACAACAAAAAGACTTCTCAAATAAAATTAAAGTGCACGAACGCCCTCCAGGGTCTCAGGTCTAAACCTCCACTGCACCAGATTTTTATTTTCACAACTCGGAGACCGGGGCGAGCGTGGGTGCGTCTTTACTATGTACATATTTCGATATGCGATGTAAAGCAACGTAAGGCGCGGTTAGTAGTTGGATGGGTGACCGTTCCAACGAAGACCGCGTCCTCGCCTCACGCATGTTCCAGCGGCTTGTAGATCAGTGTATGCGCGGAAGCTATACAACCTTAGGCGAGGTTTGTATGGGGGATATACCATCCTTCGGAGGGGATGTAAATCTGTCGGTCCCTTGTCTATTAAATGTTAGGCAAGTAAAAGATCCCTACTCTTCTTAAGGGAAGAGGTTCGGCAAAATTCCTGGTTGGGGGTAGCTCGTCTACAGGCGTCGGTGTTAGGCCTCAGTAGCGGAAATAGGCCGGCGTTAAATAAATGTATAAAAAAAAAACTCGGAGGCCGTGTTCGTGTTCATCTCATTTCGCCGTCCTGGTTGAGTGGAAGAGTAGCTATAGCTAAACTACGCCAGGACGTAAATATAAACAAGGCATTAAAATAAAAAAAATAAAATAAAAAAATACATTGCCAACAAATTTGTTCTAAAATTTTTGAAATATGTGTTATAGGCTTATTTCATACCAAGTAGTTTCGGGGTTATGTCATTATAACCTTGTAATTTATAAATTGAATTTATTGCACTTAGGAACTTGTAAATTTCTGTTCACCTTACCAACACTCAGAGTGAAATTCTGTAGTATCTACGGCTATCTAGGAACGTGCCTGAATTTCTGTGTTCCACAATAACTATTTCATCAGCAATCCTTTGAAGTTTATTTACTTATATCTGTAATTATTTTATTCACACCGGAGATATTGTTAAAGACCTTTTGGATTGTCCAGCAATGGTTTAGTTATTATTTCAAATTGCAAGAAAATCAATACTGCACGGCAATGAGAGCATGTGGTTCTGTACTCTGTTCTGTCATATTCGGTTTGTGACGTGATTATGGTATCGGCGGAAGCGATTTGTTTTTTTGGGGAGTGTTCTTCTGGGTGCGACTCCTAGCTTTCTTTTTTTGGCTGACCCCCGGCAAGGGAGCCTGAAATCATTTTGGCTGTATTTTAGTCTTTGATCTTTTTGATAATTCGCAAGACATTTTTGTACATAGTCTTTCAGAAGTTATTATCCACCATTGTGTGCTGCTGTTAGTAAATTTTAATGTTTATACATGGAAAAAACTTACCCTCGTAGAATTTTATGGTCTAGGTAAGTGGCATGCCCACCACTACACCTTCATTAATCAGTTCTAACGCTGCAATTATCTTCTCTTAGGTACTTGAAATTGCTCACTACTGTTCTATGTAAATTGGTTTTAATATTTGGTTTTAACACGTATGTTCTGGCGTCTACTATCCGTTTTTGTGAGGGCGTCCCTGGTTATTTGCACGTTCACGAAGCCCTAAACTCCAGAAGCCTCAACGGAATGATCTTCCCTTGGGAAAAAGGTAACGAACCCAGTTGCTCCCTGTAGCATGAACAATGTTGGGCATTACTTACAAAATGTATTTTCCTCCTCATTAGGGTTCTTCTTTTGGGCCAAGAGCTGAAGATCCGATTCCCGATGGAATTTTTATGTAATATCACTTCGATGGGGAAACCTGTGGAGCACAATCCCTGGAACTCAAGAAAATAAGTCTTCAGTTATTTATTATAACCTTGTCCCATTTTTATTTTAACCATTAGCCCATTTGTTGATCCAACTTAACTTTAAATTTAGCTTTTAAATTTTACGGCATAAAATAAATACCTTTTCTAAACATAACCTGTAACCCACCTGTAGCTACACCTGGGGAAGTATGTACTGGCACCTTTTATTACCACTAGGTGGTAAATTTGATACTGTTACATGTTATTTCATTTTGTCTCAATTTTAACACTAGTAATAGTCTGCACTCCTGAATTGCCTCCCCTGTGTGGAAGGAAAAGCATAAGCACCAAAGTAAATAAATATATATCTTGTAATAAACGCTCTGTGGTACTCTAATGTAATACTCTAATAAACTTTAATATATTTAACATTATTTTATATTTGCTCTAGGCAGTAACCCAGGTCGTACCTAGACCCTGAGGTCCTTCAGAGCTAGCTGGACGCTCTACTTTGGGGCATATACCTATGGTAGTGTTTACTATTTTTCCCCTTTTGCTGCTTACCCCAGTCACTGCCCCTCAGGCAAACATCAGTCTAACACCTATACTACTACCGAAATGCTGGTAGCATATGTATTGATACGTAATTAATTAATTTAATTTCTGTGCTGTTATTTAATTTCTATGTAACGTTTATTAGTACTGTGCCTTAATTGCACGAAGAGATAGCACTTATTTAGTTCAGGCATTACATTGTAGTAGTGTTTTAGTAAAAGGAGAACATCTGTATCTAGGGAGTTTACTAAAATCTTCTCACTTTGTATGCACCCAGTCAAAGTGTGTATTACCATTTGTATATATGCCTCATCTTGGTTCAAGTTTAAAGTATCCAGAATTTTTTAATGTCTCATTTCTACTTTTAAGAACATCTTCTGTAGATCTTGGAAGCCTACTGTCCAGTTGTTTTTGCGAATTAACAGTACCAACCAATCTATACTATCTTACACAAGACTCCATGCATCGAGAAGTGCAATTCGCTCAATAGAATTGGCACGCTAGCAATATGTAAATCGCGCAGATAAAAAAAATCGTTATTTCAAAAACCGCCACGTTCAGTACAGATCTGATGTTATTAAAACTTTTCTAAAGAATTAGCTCCATTTGTTTCGCTGGATGTACACAAGAAATCGTCAAATACATTTTTTTGTCGATTAGTGAAAATTTCAGTACTCGGAACAAAAGTAGTCATGCTCTAATTTCTCCTGCGAATAAAGCTATAAACTTGTAAGATTCAATAAAAATACACACGATTAACACTAGTAAACTTTATTAATGAACGGTAACTACAATAGACTTCGATTGTGCTATGTAATGGTTTACAAGAAGCAAATCTATGTTATGCGTCAGATATCATTTAGTTCCCACATTATAATTGAAAGGACGTCACTAGAAACTGTTATAGACCAGCTTCCAAATTAAAAAATATCGATACCTCTAATAGTTTCCGAAATATTTAGTGATATACAAAAAAAAACCGTTTATCATAAATTTCGAAATTCTCATCTTTTTTAGAAATAAAAAAATCGGTACCAGCCAAGTAAGTCATAAATAGCTGGTTCGTATAGCTAATAAGAAAAAACCGAAATTTACTCCACTTATTGTCATTTGATTTAATTTGCACTTGCTGAACTCAGAGGCGAGGCCAAGTAATGTGAATTGTTGTGCCCTATTCAATTTGTTCAGAATAGATGTGATATTTGGCATAAGGTACTTGTAGCCTGTTGTCTGTTCATTTAACTTCTGGTAGCCGATCACGATTATCCTTTTTCTCTTTGATACGACCCAAATGGTACTGGGCTACAGTGAAGTGAATGGTCATATTATATTTTCAAATAGTATAGAATAAGTTTTAGTAACATACGTAGGTTTATCCATTATGGACAATAATTCATGATGGAGAAAAAACAAACAATCAACATTACAAAATTCTCTTTATTATGTGACCGATTTCGTGAACTATCAAATATGCTTCTCATTATCGGACACGAGAATTTTAATAATTTCTGACAAGCCTTGTTCGATTATTAAAATTAGCATGTCTGCTCTGAGACAAACTTGATAGTCTACGAAACCCGTCAAATAATAAAGAGAATTTTATGAGATTGATTCGTTGTTTTTTCTCCATCATAGAATAGGTTTGTCAATGTTTTTCTTCTATCAAGAAAATTTCTCGGTATATCCTAAGGGAAAGAAAGTGCCGTATCAACATATACGTTCTCCGATTCTCTACCTTACAAAATAGTTACTGCAAATACCAGCTCTTCAAGGAAATACCCATTATTTACTTCCTTCGTTCCTATTAAAAATAGTATATTTTACTATTACCCAAAATCAAGCTGCTACTGTAATACAGTTATTTTTGGTTCATGGAAACAGGTCCTTCCTAAGTACATATTATTGAGAAACGAATTAAAGTATATCTTTCATCAAATGTATTTTCTATAAAATATATAAGAACAAAAATAAATGAATATATTTTTTCTATTTGTATTTTATTTCGAAGTTACGGTTCATCAAGGTGAACTAACTAACTTAGAATATTACCCAGATTTGCGGCCTTACTTTATTGACCTTTGAGGAATGATGTGGAGTTACTAAAGTTGAGACACATAAAGTAACCTATCTGAACATGTCTTTGAAGGTAAATATTGATTTACCCTCTGAAGTGCTACTAAATAATTTCTTATATGTAACTATATTAAATTACGGAAATTCTGTAGAACAGTTGAGTAAATATTACATAGCATACGTCTTGATATGTTTAATTTAAATTTCTCCTGGCGTGCTATATTAACTAGGACTATTTGAATGAATACATTATTTAAATATATTTTCACATTATTTCTGGATTTCACAGATTAAAAAGCGAAATAAACAAATTTGAAAAATATGCTCTATGGTATATGAAACAGTATATGTATAGGAGATGCACCGGATGCCCAGTTAACAATTCTCTATGTATCCTCTTGCAGGCATCTTTGGCTAAAAAGCACCTTTTATACATTTAACTACTCCAAATTAGTAAAGCAGAAACAAGACTTGCTGGTTTGTTATTTGCAGATAGTTTGTTATTCCTCAAATCAATTAAATCTATACTGACTACTAAAATCTATGTTTAGCACAGGGACTTACCATTAATTAAAATAACACTGCTGCAAATGTGTATAACTTCCATTGTTTAATGGGAATTTAAGAGATAAGTTATTTCCGAAATAATACCAATCTTACGACCGAAAATTGACCTTTGGATTCCAGAAGGAAGTCAAGCGTATTTGTTCTCAACTTAGTGTAATTCGCTGTCATGGCTTACCGTTTACAAATCAAGGATGTTAAAATATGAAAACGGAATTACCCCTCAGAGATAACTTGCTAGTTGCGAACCACTATTATGAAAATTTTAAATGGAAAAATTAATATTAATATATGTAAAAATATTAAGTAAATTGTTATACTAGTATAATATTGAAGAGCTGCATTGTTTTTATAATACAGTAAAAATAGCCTGTACTGTTTTGAGATTCAATGATTCAACCTCAGGATCGTGGAATTTTTATCTAGAGGGTTGACAAGAGGAGAAAATGTTTTTATAAACGTTTTAAAAGAACAGGATTTTAGCGAAGAATGCATTTATTAAAAGTTATGAAACTTTCATTAGTTCTAATCCTGTCTTGTCCACTTTAGGTAAAACTTTTCCATGATACAAATTTTAATATTAGGGCTTATCTCACCATATTAATTTTACAAAATATATCTTACACCGACGACGCTGTCCGAAAATAAAGTTAATTTCTGCATCTGCAGGCCGGTTTCGAGCTCCCCTCATCAGTGCAAAGCAGACCAATACACCAACGATATTGTAAGTATTTGTCCCCTCTGGGTGTAAAATTGTACATACGGCTTCCACCGTTGTTGGGTGCTTGCCGCGGAGTTGTAGCGTTTGTGTTGTGTCTTGCTCATGGCTGGCTGATGTGTGGGTTGGTTTGTTGGTGGTATGTGGTGTGAGATGTATGTTGTTAGGTGAATTTATATTAGGTTAGTTTGTTTATGTTAATAAGTTAATGGACTGGGAAGTGGTGGCTCTTTCAGCAAGTGAAATGTATTTTTTATGGCTCATTTCGTGTTTCAATCTGAAGGGCGATGTTAAGTAGTAAAAATGTAAATAATTTATTTTTTTGTCTTTTTGTTTATTTTTATATTTTTGTTTGTTTAATGGTGCAACCTATTTTGGAGTTTTAATATTTTTTGTATTTTATATTTTTTCAAATGCGCTTTTAGAGGGCGGAATATTAAACATAATATTTTTAGTCGCAAACTCCTCTATAAAATCCTTATTTTACTATAAGGAACGTATCCAGACTGCAACCAACAGCTACTCTCCGGGCTATGTGCCCCGCCGAGCGCTGAATTACAAGTTACAAGTCTGGCGCGTTAAGTGTAATAATTTCATATTACCATCAAAACGCTAATGCTTCGATTGCAACAAACACCAGCCGAAAAACTGATCCTACTTAAAGGAGCTCTATTGCCAGCTGTCACACACCACAGACTGCAGTTTCGAGCTGTTGGCTCTCGTCAGTGCAAGGTAGGCATGTGACGACCGGCACGAGGTTCCTTTGACCATTTGGTACATCCCGGTATTTTTACAATAGCGACATGTAAAATAGTCAGCAGGCGCCAGTATCTGTTGCAATCGAAAAATAAATAGTCTGACTGGGCTTAGCATAGTTCAAATGTGCTTTTAGAGGGCGGAATATCAAACATAATATTTTTAGTCGCAAACTCCTCTATAAAATCCTTATTTTACTATATACATATTTTACTATAATATGCAATTATTACACTTAACGCGCCAGACTTGTAACTTATAATTCAGCGCTTGGCGGGGCACATAGCCCGGAGAGTAGCTATTGGTTGCAGTCTGGTTACGTTCCTTATAGTAATAACGTATGTCTCTCGTTATAGTATATTACTCATGACAGCAGGGTTTATGGATGTGGTGAGGATGGCGGTGTCGTCTGCGTAAAGGCAGAGGGTAGTACGGTGATCTAGAGGAGCGGCTAAATTATTGACGTATAGGTTGAACAGGACGGGACCAAGGGATGACCCCTGGGGGATACCAGATAATATAGAGGTGAGGGGAGAGCAGTCCTTGTTGACCATTACTCGAAATTTGCGATTTGCGAAGTGTAAGATTGCATTACTTTTATGTTGCGAATCGGGATATTGGCGGCGTGGAGCTGATATAATAGTCCAGGATGCCAAACTTTGTCGAAGGCTTTTTCGAGATCTAAGACGACAAACCCTGTGTATAGACCTCGATTAAAGTTAGTTGTGACAATTTCGCCAACTGGGTAAAGCTGCTGGGTAGTGGAATGACTGGTTCTGAAACCGTACTGGTATTTATTTAAAACTCCAGTAGCATCCAGACTCTGCTGGACCCGACTAAGGAGAAGGATGTCCAAGATTTTAACGAGGGATGAGACGATATGACGAGAGAAGGTTGGGAGGTTTTGGTGGCTTAGGAATATTAATTATTCTCACTTCTCGCCATGCTTGCGGGTAGTGCAGGCAACGCATTTGAGTTGTAGAATTTAATTAAATGAAGGTAAACGGGAACACGTATATGTTTGAAGGCGACGATAGGGATGTCGTCGGGTCCAGGGGCTTTTTACTATCCATTATTGCATTATTGCTTTACGGATTTCTGAGGGCGAGTACAAAATTGGTTCATCACCAGTCGTAGGAGTGGTTTGGTTAAGGGTGTCAACAAAGGCCAAAACAGTGTCAAGGGTAGATTGAGGAATAGGGTTGCCGAGATAAGAGGCAAAGGAGGCAGATCTGCGTCAGGTGTTACCACACCAACAGGGGTGTTGAGTGGTGAGATAAGAGTAGATTTAAGGTTGATAATTGGTGGAACAAAATGTGGATCTTCAGGTTGGGAGGCAACTAGTTGTGTAATTGATTCACTTCGAAAAAGTTTTATAGAGGTGTCAATTTGCTTTTTAAGCGCATTTAATTGTGTTTTTAAATTAGGGTTTCTAGTCTGGTGATAATGCTTGCGAATTCTGTTTCTTAGTTAAGCAAGTTGCACTATTTGCCGAGGAAGTTGTAATATATAGGATAGGTTGGGAGTGTTTTCCGGCTTAGGGAAAGTGCCTGGGTGATATGTCTCGTTAAATGGTCAACTGTTTGGTCGATTTCGGCGGGCGATTTCCAATGGTATCTGCCACAAACACTTTAAGAAGCCTGGACTAATAATATGTACCTTTACCGGTATCTGCTATAAACACTTTATTGCGTTTCTAGTAACTGGTAACTAAAATATCATTCCGAGTGCACATCCTAATAAAAATATCAGAATTTAAGAGGAATACGACGAAATCTGTCTTTGTACATTTTAACATCTATCATTCCTCTAGTTAAGTTTGTCACATTTGCTTTAACCGAGGCGGCTGCTTACAGTGTTTGTGGCAGATACCGTTGGAGGGACCTATTTGTACTATTTGCAAGTCGCCGACGTGATGTTACTAGCAATGTACATCAGGAGACCGCAGCATCGTTGGTGTCTTGGTCTACTCTATACTGATGAGAGCCAAAATCTCGAAAGCAGTCTGAAGATGACCATGGATACTGCCGGAGCGGCGGAACTCCTCTGTTTTAATAATAGGTACCTTCACTGCGGAAGAGCAACCGGAATTGCAATTCCGGGTGCTCTTCCGCGTCGATGGTCGACTCCTCCAGGAGTCACGGTTGTCTAAAATGACGTTTCGGCAGAATTTCATCTGCCATTTTCAGGTTCTCACTGAAAGTTGTCTACTGCTCCTCCTCGCTCGAGGAGTTCAGTTCGAGCAACGAGGAGCAGCAGTAGGCAGCTTTCAGTGAGAACCTGAAGATGCCAGATGAGATTCTGCCTAAATGCCGTTTAGATATCGGGACTTCTGGAGGAGTCAACCATCGACGTGGGAGTACAATAACCTTTAAGTACAATAACCCGGAAGTACAGTAACACTTCATTTAACACCTGCGAGAATCTAAAAAACAATAAATATATAGGATAATAGGTTATTAAAAAATAACTCACCCCATGTGTGCAATAATATAACAGTAATGTTTTGTTGCAGGTCCCAATATGGATTAGAAGTAGATGATATCAAATATCAAAATATAAAAAATGGAAATATAATCCGAAATAAATTAATTTAAATGAAGAGACATTCACTTAATCTAAATAGTTGGTCATCGATATTTTATTAATTAAATTGATTTTATTTTGTCAAAATGGAAAATAATGAGACTGTTAGTGATAATACGACATTTGAAGCAGCTGTACTGTTAAACAGAAGTAATGAAGTGGATCCTAAATTAATGGAAAGATATCTTACAAATAAAGGCATTGACGAGCCAGCGTATACAACATTAATTATCATGTACTGCTGTTTAATAATATTAGGAGCTTTGGGAAACACATTAGTGGTAAGTTTTTTAATAGGAATGTTAAACAATGTAAGAGATTTAAATAGTATGACAATATTTTTCTGGAAATATCAGCGGCCATGATGTGCTAATATAAACTTTTTTAGTAAAGAGCAATTGACTTTAGTACCATAAGTTGCGATAGTATTTTAGCAAATAGGTAAAAAGTATCTCTAAAATTAAAGCTGTTAGGAGACAGCGAGTCTGGGCAGCCACTGAGGTTTGGAACAAAGGAATGAATTAATGTACTTTCTCTAACAGAAAGGTGAGAGATAAAAGCTCCAGAACTAAAGGATTCTTAATTTTTAAAATTACATTTAATATATCGATTTGCTACAATTCCCAATTAAAAATCGTTGTTTTTATAAATCAAGTTCAGTAATCAAAGTTATTTGCGTCAAAGATATAAATTAGCGTTCAGTAGTACAGACAGATAAAAATTAACTTTTAAATAAATAATGATAAATAAACACCACATAAATTAGATAACCCCCAAATCCAAAGCCAGAGCTGTTGGGGAGGGGATTACATATTGGAAAACGAAAACCATTTCCTTTGGCATTGCTAGTGACAGATGTCTTTAGTTGTAGTAGTCTGATTAACCAATTGCAAAAAATGAACCGCTTTCGAAATTAAAAATTATGAAATAAAATTTTATACAGTGGTATAGTTAATTGAATCATGTTATATTAATCGTATTAGAGTCAGATGGAAAACTGAATAAATAACGAATTTAAAAGTTTTAACAGATTTAATCGGTTTTAATTGAAATTAATTTCAGCATTTGTTAACAGTATAATTTTATATACTACAACAAACGGATTATAATCGGTGGAATTAAATTAAATTTACTCTCACGTAATGAAAACAAAATAAAACTAAAAATTTATTTCAAGCCAATAAGACCTCTATACCCGAATATTTGATGTTAGCTGTCAGCAGTAACGTCAAATAGCTGTTGGCTACATCTGATGAAGTGCGCAGCAATGGGTTTTCATTTTCTTATACATGTACCTATCTGACAAGTACTCTTCTACAAGCATACTTTACTTATCTATAGATATAATATCAGCCAAAATTGTAAACTGACTTTAAAATCTGAATCTTATACGGTACGTTTGAAGTGTTATTAATAACTTAAATATCAATTTTACGTAAATATTATACTTCTCACGACTTATTGGAGTTTTTGCATAATTCTTGAATATTACGTAAGATATCCCTCACAGTTTTTTGAAAATGATTAAATGTTTAGGTTTAATTGCTATATTTGCAACTTTAATCATCCCCTGACGATGCAATATTGGTTGATGCAACGCTCAGTGTGCTATTTTTATTTCTACGAAATAATAATATTAATAATAAATGCCTTTTTTATCTTGCGACATCTAGATGCCGGAGAGACTTACACATACCTGGGTGTGCAACAACATCACATCCAGGATGTTCAACAAATTAAGGAATCTCTCCGCGGCAAGTACAGAGGCCTACTCCGAAAGATTTGGTCATCCGAACTTTCGGGGATAAACAAGGTGTCTGCCACTAATATGCTTGCCGTTCCTGTTCTGCTCTACTCCTTTGGAGTAGTGAGATGGACGGTAGATGAGCTGCGTCAGTTAGATAGAGGTACCCGCAAGATGATAAATATCCATAGGAGCATTCATCCAAAATCATCCGTTCCTCGTGTGTACCTCCCACGTCATCGGGGGGGCCGAGGACTCTTGAGTTTGGAGTGCATGCATGGCCGGGTAGTCCTGAGTATAGCATGTGACGTCCTTAGGAGCTCAGACCCTCTCCTGCAATTAGTGAGAAATCATGAAAATGCAGGAGTGGAAGCAGGATTATTCAAAGCAGCAGAGAGAGTCGCAGATGAACTCGGGCTCGTATTCGACATCAGGCGAGCGGCGAGGTGCTGACCCAGAGTCGGTCACTGAGCTTCCGCCAAATCGTCTGCAGCCCAGATTAAAGCCGCTGAACAGGAGAATCTGTTTAGACGGCACGTCGATAAATCCATGCACGGTGTATTCTATAAGAGCATAGAAACGCTGGGTTTATCGACCAAGCTGACGTTCGCCTTTTTAAGGTGAGCTGGGCTTACGTCGGAGACCGAGGGATTCATTGTGGCCTGCCAGGATGGTATTATTAACACCTTAGTCTACCGAAGCCGTGTGTATGGGTGTTCCTGATACCAGCTACAGGACCTGCCATCAGGCGCCGGAATCATGCATTTACTGTCAGCATGCCCGGTATATGCGATTTCGGCCTACATCCATCGCCATAACGCGGCATTACGAGTGCTTTACTACCATCTACGGCACTCGTACGGGGTAGACCAAACACCAGTGCTGTCTTACGTCCCCGGAGATATTGAGTCCGTTGTCGAGAACGAGAGGTGCAGGATATACTGGAACTACTCATTCCCGACCGTCAGGCTAATTCAAGTCTGACATAGTACTCCTCGATCATCAGCAGAAAGCGATATACATCATCGAGTTTTCAGCTTCGGCTGAAACAAACATCGTCTTGAAAGAGGAGGAAAAACGGGCTAAGTATCGCGATCTCCGGTACGAGCTCCTAGTGCTGTATCCAGGCTACTCGGTCAAGTTGGTAGTCCTTATAATCGGTGCACTTGGAGGTATGAAGCCCACGCTGCTCTCGGAATTACGAACAATACCGGTCTGTCAACATTCGGCCGAATGGCTGGCAGGCCAGATGCAGAAAGCTGTTATCCTGGGTTCTCTTCGTTTACTTAGGGCACACCTAATGGTAGCTAACTCTGCAGGTTGCAGGGAGTGATCGTAGTGAATTCGCTGGCGCTTCTTCCGTGAGAATGTCGGAGACACGGCAGAACTGACCAGCATCGCTCTCGCGAAAAAAAAAAAGGCTTTTATTGGTTCATGCAGAAACAGACAAAGAGGATATGCAAACAATAAAAAATGTATGGCCTAAGCAGCAAAAGGCAGATTTCGCACTTATTTGATGTAAACATCGAAGAAGCAGCGCTGTTACACTCAACTTAAAGTAGTAATTCACAATATGCATTCACACCCACACTTTCACACACACCACACAATTTTATAAGTAATATAATAACTACATAAAGGTAGATATCAATAAGTATATAAGATTCATTAGTTTTGCGTAATGTACGAAATATATATACAGACATACACGAGCAAAAAAATACTTATATAATGTGACTAAAAATGCAAATTATACATTTAAATATCTTCTTACATTACTATGTAATAGAGAATGATCTGTTAGATAATGCAAGTTTCAGTTTTTTCTTCAAAATATTAACATTTAATTCTTCTGAATCAGGTTTCCGAAACAGTAATGACATCATAATTATTTCCTTGAAACTTGCAAAATCAGCTAAAACGGACCGAGCATTTATGTGACAAAATTTAATAGACATAGTGATACTTATTAAAAATTAGTATACCTAAGTTAAGAAAAGACAAGAAAAAAAAATACAGCAAAGTTCAAATATAAATAATAAGTAAATTAATATTAGAGAAACTGACAAAATCAATCACACGTTATAGTTCAGTAGTTACAAGTGTTCAATAATATGTCACTATTATTTCTTTGTTTGTCTCAATTGTCTAGCAGGTCTCTCACTTTTTGTAGTACTCGTAGAATTAATTCTTTTATTTTTCTTCTTAACTTCTCCCTATACCTCAGTTAAGGTCTGCTTGTTATTTATTTCACTAAATGTTTGATTATGTCCAATGTCCTCCTCATTAGCAGCATAGAAGACGCTATCTTCTTCTTCTGCTTCTACCGATGGTGATGGCGGGGCACTGTTGCTTTTTTGGGAAAACACTAATGAGTCAATTACTACGTTCTCCGCTTGATTGTGTATCAGCCCCCTTCAATTGATTAATCGCAAAAATCTCACCGTAAACCTGCAAAGTTTTTCCCCTTATCTTGGCCAAATAATTTTTAGATCTTGCAACCTTCAAATGTTCAGCTAAGAACTTTTGATTTACTGTGTCCTCAGGACATAAATCAGGGGCAATAAAAAATTTGGTGCCTTTTAGTTTACTACAATTTTTTATTATTAAATTTTTCATAAGAAAAGTAACAAATTCAATTCTAATTGGGGGAATCTTATCGCTTTTGTTTAAAGTAAAATTTAATAAATTTTGGCTACAAGGAACTTCTAATCCAAAAATGAATATATTATTTTTCCTATATATTCTATCCAAATATCCTATATTCCAGATCATTATATTTTTTGATAATACAGCTATTTTACATGAGTTTTCTTTTAGTTTTTGTTAGTACTAATTGAGTCTCTGCCTTACTTTCTCGTTTTAACTCTTCCTGGTAATTTTTTCCTTCTTCCTTGATATCCATTATCGCTTTAATTAGGGTATCCAGTAATTATCTATTTGAAATATTTTTGTTTTCACCCATATTTTCTTAAGAGTTACTAGACTATGTACAGTATACTGTTTTTATTATCTGATAAATTCTTCAGCAACAAAAATAGCTGTGATAAGAAAATACTGTTCCTAACCTTATCAACAAAAAGTGGTTTAATATGCAGAACGTCTATTGTTTAAGGGTATTTGGTGAATAATTAAATCGATTACATAACCTTGTTAATTAATTAGAACTCATTGAAGCTGGACTTCAAATGTATAACGTTCCAATTAAAAAAGTCATCTGTTAACACAGTAAAAACACTTTATTCGAACACTAACAAGAAGGCACTTTTCTCGGTAAGTTCCGAATTATGAACTACGATTTTCTTTCTAGATATAGAGTAGTGACCTACTCAATTCAGCCACTTTAACGTTTCTAACAGCCTTCTTAACTAGTCAAAATTCACAATATTCAAGAGCACTTCAGGATACGTGTGTGTGTTAATTACATATATGAAAAAATCTTATCAGATTTTCAATACTATTTTTATATACATTGTAATTCTCAAAATGTCATAACTTCTATATTTACAAATCGATGTATCTACTAATAGGGCTCTCCCACAGATTATTACTATCACTGTCCAAACTTAACCGGACGTTCACTTCTTCAGTTATTGTGTTTGCAAGAAATGCGACAGACGGACAGATGGACATATGAGCGGAAATTATGTAGAACACAATGATGTGAAATATTTTTCCTCCAAGCGATACATGCACAGAACATGTTTCAATTACAGAATAGGACAAATACATACAATTTTACAAGTATACAAAAAAAAGTAAACATACAGAATTATTGAAGGTATGGACCGACGTAATGAACAAACTTATTTAAAACATACAATTCTTTGTACATCACACTATATTTCAGAAAGTTTTACTTTATCCTGAATCTTATTCCAGTTTTAACATGTACCATACACTGGTGAGGATTTTAATAAACTAGTTGTTGGTGTAGGCAAATAAAAAAGATTGGTATTCAAATATATGCATTAACTTTTTCCAACAGTTCCAAACACTTTATTTTATTGTTGAGAACTTTGAATATTGCCGAGTAAAAAATCATACCAAATAGCAGCAAAAAATATGTGACTTATCTTTCCATTTTAAGCTTGCAACCATCACTGAGGTGAAAAAAGTAATTGATGGATTAAAATCTAATGCTCGAGGCTGTGATGATATTTTCGCCTTAATGATAAAATATTGCGCATCAGTAATATCTCAACATATAACGCATATTATTAACTGCTGTTTAGAGCTAGGTTACTTTCCTAATGAATGGAAATTGTCAATAATTGCCTCTGCCTAATATAAGAAATCCGTTAGCTTTTTCGGACCTACGACCTATAACGATTATCCCAGCTTTATCAAAAATTCTTGAAAAAATAGTGAAAATATAAATATATGACTATGTAGTCTAAAATAATATTATTTCAAATTTGCAGTCTGGTTTTCGAAAAGACTATAGTACTACTACTGTTCTTGATAATGTTACAGACAATATTTTCAGATCCCTTGATAAAGGTGACGCTACCGCCCTAGCACTCTTAGACTTCTCGAAGGCTTTTGACACTATTGACCACGCCTTATTATGTGCAAAACTTTCTTACTATGGATTGGATGATAACGCAGTAAATTTTTTTAAGTCATATCGTAATCATCGAAAACAAACAGTTATATTGCATGAAAATATGTCAGAATATCTCTAGATGATGAACCAAGCAAGTAAGAAATCTTGGGTTAGTCTTTGAAGAGGACATGCGTTTTAAGGAACATGTCTCTATACTAATAAAAAATCGTATGTTGCTTTAAAGCTGCTGTATAATAATATAATCAATATTATTCAATTCAATTCTATAATAATTTCAAATTAAGAAAAAACTATGCGAGTCTCTTGTTGTCCCGATATCAACTTATTGTAACACGACAACTTGTAGACAACTTATCGTGCCTAGATAAAGCAACAAAATGTCGCCTACAAAAAATTCAAAATTGCTGTTGTAGATGTATTTATAGAATTAGGAAGTATGATCATGTTTCACAAAAGATAAAAAATCTCAACTGGCTCTCTATGGAAAAACTTTATAAATTTAACTTAACAGTATTCACACACATGGTTCTCGCCACATCTACACCTCATTACTTCTGAGAAAAATTTACTTTCAGAGAAATTTAAGGTTTGCAGACCAATTACCATTGCCGCAATATAACACAGCTATGTTTCAGCGGTCCTTCACTTATAACTCCGTGTCACTATATAACTCTCTTCATGGTCGATTAAAAAATCTACCTGTAAATAGTTTTCGTAAAAACACAAAGGCTTACTTTTTGTGTCGTCAGAAGTTACGTTTTCAATTTTGTTTACCACTCGCAATATAAGCCTTATGTTTATTTTGGTGTCAGTATATTATGCTTTTAAATTTTTGGATGGATGGATGGATGGATTTTACACAGTAGTATAGCAGACTGCAACACCACTATGTAGGGAATGTTTGGCCTCCGAAAACTAGTTCGATTAGCCACAGAAATTTTTATTTCAACTAAGGTTATTATTTATTATAAAGCAGTCACTAATTCCAATAATGAAGTGTCTTATATCATACAATGCGACCATATCTCTATGATTTTAAATATTTAATTGTCGGTATCTTAAATAATATCGTTTTTAAATTTTTATATTGTATGTTGTACATATATTTTTTTTCATCTAATTTATTTAATATAGCTTACTTTTGTTATCTTATACAAGTTTTGTAATTTTTAAATGTTACCTTCAAACTTATTTATAAATTAGTACAAATTTATCATTTACTGATGTATAAGGGTTGAGTTGAGTAGCTTAGGCTAGACTTCGCCCATCTGGAAATAATTGAATTCAAAGGAAAGATGTTATCGCGGGAACAGGACAATAAGTCAAGAAAAAAAAAATTCGTGGGCAAGCCCGCAGAAATGATAGTGCAACCGTGTACCGAGGACCAAAAAGTCCGAAACACGTGTACACGGTTGCACTATCATTTCTGCGGGCTTGCCCACGAATAATTGAATTGTTCATTTTTTTCTAAATAAAGTCATTTATTATTATTATTATTATATATTATTATTATAATATTCATAGAATGTCACAAATAATTTTCAAACAATATTTAAAAAATCATCTGCTGATAAGTTCGTCAGCATTGACTTTTTATAACAATGTATCATATGGAAAACTTATTTTTCCGACAAACTTTAAATATGAATATGCCCAATAACATTAATATTTAATTATTTTAAAATATTTTAACCGATCTCCTGAATGACCCTCTAAAACCTAAGAGATCTAGATTTACCTGAATAAAGGAGATAGGAACCTACAGTTTTTAGTGAAGTTCGCATCACTTCTGGAGAAGTACTTCAGAGTAAGTAGGGCTTGAACCCATTTCGTTAGGTATGTTCAGAGGAAAAGGTAGACGCGTCAATTACTGAGCTACCATTTCCCACTATATATATGAATCAGAACGTACAAAAGCTGTCAATACCATTTTCAAGGTGTGTATTATTAAATTTACTGTAATTTCGAATAATGAATCCCAATGTTTTGTAAGTTGACGTTACAATGATTTCGATGTGCTGATTGAATTTAAGCTTACTATCAACAGTTATTCTGATATCTTCAAATGACTCTGGTCTATTCAGATAAATATGATTTATAGTATATTCACATTGCAAATAATTTAATTTTCTAGACGAAGTGAACAGTTGGATATATCACTAACCGTCAAATAAAGTTTGAGGTTATTGCATAATAAGAACAAGTGCATTTAAAGTAGACCAGATTTTCTTATTGTCGTTGTTCTGACAAAAATTATTTAAATATGCTCGTTTTTCTGCCCTGACTGATGATAATGTGATATTACGTAACTGCTTGTAATCTTCCCAGTCATTGATTAAGTTAGAATTTTTAAATTTTTTTAAAATTTGTTTCTTTCTTTCATAAGAAATTTGATATTAGCAGTAAGCCACGAGCCACTTTAGAGACTCGGAGAGTTTTAAGAGGTGGATGTATGTTAAAAATGTTTAATAAAAAGTTGTTAAACATGACAATTTTGTTATTGATATCATTTTTACATAGTAATTCGTGCCTGTAAATCCAGTTGGAACCCTTGATGGTCAAAATTTGAAAATCTCTTTTTTCTTTAAATTTCTTTATTTTTAAATTAAGTTTACAAAATACCAATCTATGATCTGGTACAAGATCAGCATTAATAGTGCCAACCTCAACCACTAAATATTTATTGCTGATAAAAATTAGATCAATTAACGTGCTGGTAGTACTCATAATTCGTTGATAACTTGTGCAAAATTAAATGAGTCAAAAGAGTTAGAATGTAGATAATTAATATTGAAAAAATTAATATTTATGTCACCGAGGCACAAAACCTCATCAGACGTAGGGATGATATAAAATAAAATATTATCTAAATCAGTAATACAATCCATAATCTTGTTATGTGCAGGTCTGTAAAAATACAAATTACAAAAGTCCTGTGAGAATTTTTAAAATTGACCCATAAGAGAGCTAGAAAAGTTAAAGTCCAAAGATAATACCTGACATTTATACAAATTTTTAACATAAATGGCAACTCCACCACTCTACCTGTTCTATCATATGTAATTAGTTGTTTACAAACATTATATCAACCAACGGAAAAGCCGTCCTGTCTGTAATGGGATGGCCAAAACTGAATAGTTTTGTGAAAATTTTTATTTATCGCCTTCATATACGCATTCTTTGCTCCTTTTACAGTCACAATCTCTCCATATTCATTTCTTCTTTTTATGGGTTTCTCTACCACATATATCTCCTGATCACAAATTCTACAAAAATAACAAAATTAATCAATATATAGGGACCTGTCAAATTTCTGTGGTGTTTATTATTATTTATATTTATTTCAGTATGAGAATTACATATATATAAAGCCATGTTTTATTTAGCGTAATATAATAAAATGTTGATTATGTCTCCTATTAATCATCTCCTATTGTGAAAAATGTTTAAATTTCAAATTTAGTTCCACAGGGACGCAGCCAAGCATTTTACTTTATATACATACATTTGTATTCATATTTCAAACACTATTTTTGTATTGTTTGAGGAAATATCCATTGAAGATTAGAAAAGAGACATTTAAGACAAACAAGCGCTTTAGTATAATGCTAATTACATACTAACAGAAATTCCAATATTAAAACGTAACATTTCAGTCACAAACCGCTCTTCAAAGACCTCACTTTAATATAAGGAACGTACCCAGACTGCAACCTACAGCTACTCTCCGGGCTATGTGCCCCGCCGAGGGCTGAATTACGAGTTACAAGCCTGGCGCGTTAATAATTGAATATTACCAACAGAACGCTTAAGCTTCGATTGCAACAAACATCGGCTGAAAGGCTAATCCCTACTTAAAGGAGCTCCCGTGCCAGTTGTCCCACACCACTTCCAGACTGTAGTTTCGAGCTATTGGCTCTCATCAGTGCAAGGTAACTGTGACGACTGACACGAGGATCTTTCGACTATTTGGTACATCTATCTTTAAGATAGCGACATGCAAAACAGTCGCCAGACGCGAAACAAATAGCCTGACTAGGTTTAGCATAAAGTTCAAATGTTCTTCTAGAGGGCAGAATATTAATACGTAATATTTCAGTCACAAACTCCCCTATAAATTCCTTACTTTAATATAAGGAACGTAACCAGACTGCAACTAATAGCTACTCTCCGGGCTATCTACCCTGTCGAGAGCTGAATTACGAGTTACAAGCCTAGCGCGTTAATAGTAATAATTGCATATTATCAACAGAATGCTTAATGCTTCGATTGCAACACGATTCGACTGCAACGATTGATAAGAGCTAACAGCTTGAAACTGTAGTGTGCAAGTGGTGTGGGACGATTGGCACTAGAGCTCCTTTAAGTAGGAATTAGCCTTTCGGCCGGGTTTGTTGCAATCGTTAAGCATTCTGTTGGTAATATGCAATTATTACACTTAACGCGCCAGGCTTGTAACTCGTAATTCCGCGCTCGGCGGGGCACATAGCTCGGAGAGTAGCTGTTGGTTGCAATCTGGTTACGTTCCTTATATTAAAATAAGGACTTTCTAGAGGAGTTTGTGACTGAAATATTGCGTTTCAATATTCTGCCCTCTAGAAGCACATTTGAACAGACATTCCAATAGTAAACAGAAATATTTAAAAACACCAATATCTCAAAATATTTATTTTGTATATAGATATAAGGTCATATAAGTTCTAAATATCCACTTTATCGTCCTTAAAATGTTCTATCGATGTACCAGTCACTTTGTATAATTACATATAGAAATAATAGTATATAAACCATCGTATTTAGCGTATATATTTAATTAATATTACTACTGCAGACATCAATTGAAAGACGTCAAATTATTTAAAAAAAATAGCTAAATCAATTTTATCTCTTACAATGCTCTTTCTTGTTTTGTCAGCAAATTTCCCAAGGGTTATGTAGTGAATAAAATCGCAGCTGATATCGATATACGTTGACAATAAAATTACAACTCATCGTATTCCTTTAGGGTATATATCTTTTCATTTTATAGCTTTTGATAAAACGATGTAACAGAATTCCTTCAAATAATTCATTAGCTATACAGGGTAGGGCAATAGTGCGTCGAACCTCGATATCTGGAGTTCTACGATAACTAGAATTTTTTTTAAAAATTGCAAGTAAACTAGATAAGAAGTCTATAACCGAGAATTATTTTCGAACATACAGGAAGAGCCCAGAGGAAATTACAGGACCAAGTGCCTTTTTTTAAATGGAATGCTATGTATATCAGTACATTTTTTGAAGCCCCTTTCTAGGCTCTATTTATTGCTATATTAGGTTTGAATATCTCCCAACCACTTGGATGTAATGAATTTTTTTGTTGAAATAATGTAATCTGCAGATCGATATTAAAAAAATCATCACAGTAACAATTATGGATTTTAAGACAAACTTATATGAATACCAGTTACGAGACATCTAATTAATGTTTATGAATAATTCTCATTTCCTAAAAATGTACAGGGTGGCCAAATATTATGTTTCAATAAAGAACGGTTTAAATTGAATTTTCTCAATTTTTCCAAATGGAACACCCTGTATATTTTTCGACGATGTGATGTAGAAATGAAAAACGAACATTTTTTTGTAAGTACTTCCCTAGGGCTAATTGGAACCATTTTCATTTTATAAATAAATAAGTGTTTATTTTTCAATTAAGAACTTTTTAAATCGAATATTCTCAATTTTTTCAAATGGAGCAACCTGTATATTTTTTGACGATGCGATGTAGACATGAAAAACATTTTTTTAAGTACTTCCCTATGGCTAATTGCAACCATTTCCGTTTTATAAATAAATGTGTGTCAAAGTGTCAAATTCAAGAATAAACTTAAAAAAATAGGTTTCCTCAAATAATTCATTAGAAAAATTTATAACAGGTGTTCGACATGTAGCCCATTTTGATTGACACACGTCTTTATGCAATTTTGAAATGAGGCCATTTAGTGGGACAATTTCTTCCAATCCATTGACATGAGTAAACAGTATTTAACCGGTCCTTGACTGTAATGTTTTTTTTGTACATTTTTTTGCTGTTTTGGTTATTCGACAAGCAATAAAACATCAGTTTGGTATAATTGTCGTGTACAAAGGAGCATTTATCACACTCATCAGTCGTTACAATTTGTATTGAATTTGAAATATTTGGGATTTTACGATATGAATTTTAGTAAAGCGGAACTTGTAGACATGACTTTTATTTTGGGCGAGTCAGACAGAAATTGTTTACTTGCCTATAGAATGTATTACCAACGTTATCCTGAAAGAAGAATTCCCGATGTTAGCAGCTTCAAATACCTTTTCGATAGATTTCTGGAAACTGGAAATGTCGAATATAAAAAAAGGGAAAGAATAAAACGTGTTGTGAACGAAGAAAATGAGTTTTCAGTGGTGCTGGCAACGGTTGAGAATCCCCATGTTAGTCAAAGAGAAGTGAGCTCATTAGTAGGAATAAGTAGACGGTCTGTGGGTCAAATCTTAAAAACAAATAAGTTGCATGCATATCATATTCAAATGCACCAGGAATTATTTGATGACGATTTTCAAAAGCGCCTACAATTTTGTAATTGGACCAGAGGTGAAATAAATGCAATATGATATCAACTTCTTCAATACTGTTTTATTCAGTGATGAGGCAACTTTTCATAAAAATGGTTTTGTTAATGGGCACAATTTCCATTATTATGCTTCGGAAAATCCTCACTTTTTTATGCAAGTTGAGAACCAACATAGATGGTCTATAAATGTTTGGGGAGGAATTATTGGAGATCATGTAATAGGGCCACATTTCTTTGATGGTACATTGACTGGAGCTGTTTATCTTCATTTTTTGGAAAACTATCTGCCACAAGTATTGGTAAATCTCCGTGAAAAAATTCGAAATAGGATGCGGTTTCAGCAAGATGGTGCTCCACCACATTATTTAAATGCAGTTAGAGACCACTTAAATAATGCCTACCCTAATCAATGAATTGGAAGAAATGGACCCACTAAATGGCCTGCTAGATCCCCAAATCTTACAAACATGGATTTCTTTTATGGGGTACGTGAAGGAAATTGTTTATAGAGACACACCAACAACAGTACAAAATATGAAGGTAATAATACATCTATCACACCAGCAGTTTTAGGAACAGTGCGATCTCATTTCAAAAGCGCATAGAGATATATGTCAATCATTATGGGCAACATGTGGAATATTTATTATAATTTTTTCTACTTAGTTATTTGAAGAAACCCCCTTTTTAAGTTTAGTTTTGAATCTTGTAATTATTGCTTAATAAAACGAAATTGATTGCAATTAGCCCTAGGGAAGTACTTACACAAAATGTTCGTTTTTCATTTCTACATCACATCGGCGACAAATATATAGTTTGTTAAATTTAAAAACATTGACAAAATTCTATTAAAATTTAAAATTTTCTTAATTGAAAAATAATTTTTGGCCACCCTGTACATTTTTAGGAAATGAAAATTATTCAAAAACATTAATTAGATGTCTTGTAACTGGTATTCACATAAATTTTTCTTAAAACCCATAATTGTGACTACCTCAGTCACAATTTTTTAAATATCCATCTGCCGATTGCATTATTTCAACAACAAAAATTCATTACAACCAAGTGGTTGGGAGATGTTCAATGCTAATATAGGAATGAATAGGGCCTAGAAAGAGGCTTCAAAAAATGTACTCATATGCATAGCATTCCATTAAAGAAAAGGCACTTGGTCCTGTAATTTCGACTTGGCTCGCCCTGTATGTTCGAAAATAATTTCCAGTTATAGACTTTTTTATCTAGTTTGCTTGCAATATTTTTTTCTAGCCATCGTAGAACTCGAGATATCGACATCCGACGCACTATTGCCCCACCCTCTATATTAAATCATTATAATTGCTGTAGTCATATATGTTATTGCTAGTTTTTTATAACGATTTATATTATAAATTGTTTTAAAAAATTAGTATGTAAAAAAATGTATGAAACTTTGCAATTTAAATACAGTTACGAATCCTTGTACTACTAATGTTTATAACTAATAGTTAATCATCAGTCAATTACAAAAATATCTACCAGGAAGCGGAACCAATTTTAACACATTTAAATAAACTCATTCTGCAGTAAGCTCCCAGTGAACATTGTTCAATATTCTATAGTTATTCATAATTAAACTATATATACATGTTTTTGCGGATTATTGGCCCTTGTCTGAAGTACAAAGGAAACTAAATTAGAAACTTGTGTGGGTTACTTAAATGTCGCTATTAGAATAATTGGTAATAAAATGGTTATCAAATTATAATTTTTCAGTTCCTTAGAACTGAAATAGTGTTTTACACTACTTTTATGATAATACACTAAATTTTTTTTACGAATCGTTACAATCTGTTGTTCCTGTATTCTTTATTACATTTTTGTTAACGATTGTGGCTTTCATTATTTCTATCACCATCGTTATAATTTAACAAGCGCATTGTTTTACCTAATTCAATCTTATTTTTACATCTTCAATAAATTATTTTTTTTTAATAATCAAAATTATTCTACATTCTGGTTTATTTGGTATATAACTAACCACAATGCTAATCTTGTGATTATTGATATATTCATAAATCTTATTGGCTTCTCGTGAGAGACGGGCATAGAACTTTTTATGCAAATTTTGTTTATTTTTTATTGACCTATCTATCATGTTTTCGATATAGCCATTATTTCTGACAATGCCTTAATAATGTTAACTTCGTCATCTATTGAAAGTAAGTATTAGGAATTTTTATTTATAACTGTGTCTGTAGAAGTTGGTTTATAGTAAATGTCGATTTGTGAGTTGTTTCTATTTTTTATGTTAAACATTCAGAAAATTTAATGCTCCTTGCTTTCCTATTTTTAATCTAAATTTAATATCATTACTAATTGAATTTAAAATAATTTTTCAGCTATGCTGAAGAGTAAATCCCCCGTCACGAGAATTTGGTCGCAACAGAAATACGAATGTACTCCTAAATGTACGCATGTCTAAAAATCAACGCGGCCTGCTCGAAAAAGATCGATCCGTAATAGATGGACCATCATACTATCAATATTCCATTAATTTAGGAGTGCATTTACACTTCCATCCTTTCGTAAACGTCACCGTCACACCGTTAAGTTTTGCCCATAATTAATAGATCAGTCGACTTACATGTAAGGAAGAATGATCTTAATTATATGAACAGTCTTGTCGAAGGATTATATCACCATGTAGTTGTAGTTTGCTGCACGAATTGTATGACGTTCAAAGATTATATTTTTTAATCCTATTCTGGGTGCGTGGCTACCCAGTTCGCCTGTGTATACACTCCCACCGCGCAGCCATTATCCATCACATACGTTACTGGTTGAAAGTATTTCAAGCTTAGATTGTTTTTATCACGGGTTGGGGTTTTACTTTTTGGAAGGATTGTTATAATCCTTGGACGAGACTGCTCATAAAATTAAGATCATTCTTCCTTACAGGTAAGCCGACTGGTCTATTAATTATAGTTCGCAGTCACGTCTCGAATTATAACACCACGTAGATGTTTAAAGGACTATGAAATCTAAACTTAACCTCGTATTTATGTATTGTTTTCCTGTTGTTAACATGCAAACAATACCTGGCCACAAATATTTGATTAAAACATTTTCTAATGCTAGCCAAGCAGTCTTAAAATTTGCAGTAGTCCTACACATAATTATATTATACTTGATAACTTATGCCAGCTACTAATACTATGGCCAGTTTTTCAATGTCATGTATCAAAATTATGAATGTATCTGAAAGAATTGCCCACAAAACTCAACAAAGCATATTAGATTGCACTATATCCTGTATAAAGCTTTGTATCAATTCCACATACCTTTAACACATTCTTAATCAACTCACTTAGTGCTTGAGTAGATGTAGTGCATATTGTTTTTTTTTTATTGTTTAAATAAGGCTAGTTCTGGAGTTCATGTTTTACAGTTTTTGATAAATAATTAAAAATAAAGTTAACGTCAAGCAACGATTGGGAATATCCCTAAAATAAGGTAAAACAAGTACTGGCTGCTTTGTCAGTATTATTCCTGTCCTCTATAATTCTTTTAATACGATTTTCCAACTGTGAAGTATTACTTATTTTTGATCATATAGTTTTCATTCTATGCACTGAAATATGAATTAATCAAGTTGCTTGTTTTAATGTTAATTTTTCTATAGTCAAATATTCTACGGGATACAACATTTGACAAATAAACTAACACCGGATATGGGTCCCATGTTGTATAATACTTTAAGATCTTATGTTAAAAAGCCCTTTTAAAAACCACTTAATATATTCTCGTGATCTGTATTCATTAGTAGAACAACAAAATCAGAAAAGCCACCCTCAGTACTTCCTTTGAAAAATTTTGCCACCGAGTGTAAATTATAAATACATGGATCCAACTGAGTTAGGGCACAATAAGCCCACAATTTTTTTTAATGAATTTTACAGAATTAGATCCTTACAAGAACCCAGTCACAAAGCTCACCAACTAATAGGTTTTTAAAAACTGGGTACTATGGTCTCCATTTTGGAACCACCCCAGTACCGTCCGCCTGATCATTAATAATTTTCTTTAACACTTTGAATATTAAAGCAACAAGTAGAAATGCATAATACATGTATACTGCCAAGACCTGCTGAAGGCATAAACACAACAAAAATCTGAATCTGATCTCCATGAAACATAATCTGCACATTTTGCATTTAGTTTTGT
Source organism: Leptura quadrifasciata (assembly GCA_963675555.1). Classification (NCBI taxonomy): domain Eukaryota; kingdom Metazoa; phylum Arthropoda; class Insecta; order Coleoptera; family Cerambycidae; genus Leptura; species Leptura quadrifasciata. Next base: position 54,729,537 of record OY776677.1, read on the forward strand.
AGCATATAGACCCGTTTGTAGTACACAAAATTTGTTGCAACTATCATCAAAATAACTAGTGGGTAACTCGTCTTAGCTTGACTAGATCTAGACTCTATATATCCTATAATATTACCTTTTGAGTTTATATAAGAGGGCAAACATGAATATTTTTCTCTTCACAGTAATTCCACCTTCTTAATTATAAAAAGAGGTCTTTGTTTTTGATTCAACCCATTTGGCTTATATAGCTACTGCTGTATTGTTATCAATTCTCGTTCTTATATCATTGAATACATACGTTTTGTGGAACATTTCAAAGTGTTTAAAGGCTGTTCTTAACTCTATGTAATGTATATGTTTTCCCTTTTCTAATAGGTCCTTACGAATTTCTCAAACTATCTTATAGACAAGATTTCATTTCTATAAATTGTGTACATATTTTTTGTATTTTTAGTTGATAAAAACATATCCATGTTTACAGTGTTTCAATTAAATCCTAACAACTTACGCCGCTGACTATACATTTTTCTTTTGACTATTTACAATTTTGTAAAAATGAATGTAGCTGTACACATTCTTATGCATGCAGTTCAATTCATATAATTGATAAGAAAATTTGAATATGAAATATTTTCTAACAAGTTTATCAATAGTACCTAAAACATGCATCTTTAAGTTCCACCAAACATAAATAATAACCTTTACGTAATAGACTTTACGTTGCGATAATCCTCCAATTTGAAATTAAGTGAGGTTATACATTTATTAAGGTTACGCAATTTCATTATAAAATGATCATTTCCATTTGACTTTCTTTTATTGAGAAATAATTGGAAATACATTCTCCAACTTCCTGTGTGTAGCGTGATACCACACGGTTTTTTAAATAGATAGCTCTTGAACTTTTGCCTTACTTTTTCCTGTTTAGCAGGCTTAGTAATAGTAGGAGGAATCTACCTCTGCCTCGGACCAGTATTAAGGGAAAATTTGTATAGCCTCTTTATTTCCTGTCGTGCCTCCTCCATCTGCTCCCTCCCTCCTTTTCCTTCGTTACTTTGTCAAATTTTCACCTATAAACCAATTGTCAATTATTAAGCTATCTTCAGTAACGTCTGTAATGCCAATAGCATCGTTTTTTGCCATATTCAGACATAAAATGCGTAACTCTTCCTTTAGATGAATTATATCAGTATATTCCAACTGATCATATCATAACTAACCAAGTACTATCATTTATTTAATATAGTATGACATTATGTCAACAATTCTACAAGCGGTACGTCTATATTTTGGATATAAACCAAAATTTATTATACTGCAATCATGGCACGCCAAATGTAGGCCACTGCCCATTACCTCGTATGCTCCTCCAAGTAGACTTTATTTAAAATTGTTTGCTTCCATTTGTTTGATATATTAATAATTTCATTGAAATGAAATAGCCATGTCAACGGGCTTTTACCATATTCAGGCATATAATGCATAGCCCTTCTTTTAGCTTAACTATATTAAGATATTCCAATACACGATACCATAACTAACAAATTATTATTATTTATTCCGTGTAGTATGACATTATGTCGGCAATTTAACGAGGGGTACCTCTAGGTATTGGATAGAAAACAAATTTTTTTGTAGAGACGTAGAGATCTGTCTATTACCTCTTATGCTTAGTTTTCATCCAAATAGACTTTACTTAAAATTATTAACTACTTTCATTTGTTTGATATATTATTAATTTCATTGAAAGGAAAAACCATATCAATGGTCTTATGCCATATTCAGGCATATAATGCATAGCCCACTTAATTATATTAAAAATTCCAATTCATCATACCATAATTAACCAAGTATATTATTTACTCTATATAATAATAATAATAATAATATATTTATTCACCAAAATAATTTGAGCAAGTGTAACATAAATACGGAAAACAATATATCTATGTATATAGGGTAAATAAACAGAAAAAATATCCACAAAGGAGAACCTGCACGTGGATCAAATACTGCGCATTGACCTGCATAGATAATTACATATTTTACAATTTAATTTTATTTGAGAGTACTTATTGCTTTTCTTAAGATGTTTCTAAACTACATTAAACAACAATATATTACTATCACTAGCACATAAAAGTATTAACAAAATAATATACACTATACAGATAATAATTATAATAAATACAACGAAATATAAATAATAACATATGTAACACGATATGAATGATAAACACAGTAAATACAACACTATATAAATCATTAATACAACAAATACAACCGTTTGTAATAGGTAATAATATACACTATATGAAATCTCGACTAGATTTTTTTTTTTTTATGATTGAGCAGGATTATTTTTTACATCAATCATGAGGTGAACTGACAATCTTGGAATTTCTAATACCCATTTTTTAAGTTTTTTCTTAAAAAGTTTAAACGAGTTAACACTTTTTAGAGATATCGGTACTTCATTATATATTTTAGGAGCCAAGTAAATGTGACAGCGTTGTCCTACCGTCTTAACCATTTTGGGTACTGCAATAGATTTTTGTCTATGTCGTGTATCATAACTATGAGCAATGATGTCTTTTGTGTTTTTATACTGATATAGGATCAAACTTTGAAAAAAACACTGTCTTATGTCTAGTATTTTAGATTCATTATATAGATCATCACTTGGGTAAGTATAACTTTTGCTAAATATTATTTTTATAATCCACTTTTGCATTACTTCAAGATTTTTTAAGTAACAATTTGTTACGCCCCCCCAAGCAATGATGCCATAATATAAATGTGGTTGGACTAGTGCAAAATATATGGTTTTTAGGTGGTCTGTATCAAAGATTCTTTTAAGATATTTAAATTTAGAAAGAAGTGATCTTAATTTCTTAACTAAAAAATCAATATGTTTATTCCATTTAAGATGGCAATCAAGCATGACTCCGAGGTATTTTATCGATGTGGCAGATGTTAATTTAATGTTGGTATTATTATATGTAATGCTGATATCCGAGAAGTCTGGTAGTTTATGAACGTAACTGGTGAATGGTAAATAATATGTTTTGGTCATGTTTATTGTCAATAGTTTACTACTGAAGAAATCTATTATTACTGGGAAGTCATTCTGGATGTTAGATTTTATAACATTCCAATTTCTTCCTTTATAGCACAAAACCGTGTCGTCGGCAAAACTGATAACTTCTCCTGTAAGGGGAAGCTTAAATAAGTCATTAATATACAATGTAAATAATATTGGCCCCAGTACAGTGCCTTGCGGAACCCCATAAGATACTGGTTCCATATTGCTCATTGTATCTCCAACTTTGACATATTGCGTCCTATCACTCAGATAGCTCTTCATTAAGTCGTAACAAGTTCATCTGAAACCCATTCTCTCCAAAGTTTCTAATAAATTTGAATGACTGACAGTATCAAATGCTTTGGCCAGATCAACAAAGATGCATATGACCGGTTGAGAAATATTGACCGAGCTATATATTTTTGCAGTTAAATCGGTTATTGCATCCTGTGTTGATCTGGCCTCCCTAAATCCATACTGTTTGTCGGAGATTAAATTGAACTTGGTCAAAAAACTTGTCATTCTATGTTTTAAGATTTTCTCGAAGATTTTTGATAAGGTTGACAAGAGAGATATCGGTCTATATTGATAGATATTGTATGGCAAATACCAGCAACTTGCGAAGAGGAGTATGTCTATATTTCGGATAGAGTCAATATTTCTTAGACTCCAATGGCACAATATATGTCGACCATTATCTCTTATACTTCCATTTGTTTGGTAATTTCATTGAAAGGAAAAACCCATTTTAATGGCCTTTTACCCTTTTCCGGCATACGTAGCCCTTCTTTTAGTTTAATTATTTTAAAATATTCCTGTTCACCATACCATAATTAACCAAGTATTATTATTTATTCTGTGTTGCATGGCATATACCAGCAATTCGACGAGGGGTATGTCTGTATTTCGAACTGAACCAACATTTTTTAGACTGCACTCATGGCACAACATATTATATTGATCATTACCTCGTATACTTGGTTTTCATCCATACAGTCAGTATTATTATTTATTCTGTATTGCATTGCATATACCGACAATTTGACGAGGGGCATGTCTATATTTTGAACTGAACCAACATTTTTTAGACTGCACTCATGGCACAACATGTTATGTTGACCATTACCTCGTATACTAGGTTTTCATCCATATAGGCAGTCTTTACCTAAAATAGAGAACTACTTACATTTATTCGATATTTTATAAATTTCATTAACAGTAAAAGCCCATAACAACGGTTTTTTACATATTCAGGATTATAATGCGTAGCTCTTCTTTTGGCTTAATTATAACGAAATATTCCAAATAAACAAGAAGTTTTTATTTATTAAGTATTGCATTGCATATGTTAGTGATTTGACGAGGGTACGTCTATATTTTGGACTCATGTGAGGCAAAATTCTTTTGGTTCGTAGTCATGGCACTTCATATGTCATCCATTACCTCGTATACTAAATTTTTCCCCGTGTGATTTTTACCTAAAATTGGTAACAACTTGCTTGATCTGTCGGATTTGTATTTTAATTATTTTCTTCACGTTGTCTCCCACTTTTCGTTTTCTCTTTTCCCATTTTTAAATCACAAGCACTAGTACTTTAATACATCCTTCTCGATGCGTACGGCAAACTACAGTGATGTATGCGATGGCTAATGGCTGCGTAGTGGGTGTGTACAGAGACGAACTGGGTAGCCACGCACCCAGGATAGGATTCAAAAATGTTAATCTTTGAACGTACGATTCGTGCAGCAAGCTACAACTACAAGGTGTTATAATTCGAGGCGAGACTGCGAAATATAATTTCCTTTAAGATTACCGTTGTATCATTTACTGAATATATCTTAGAGCGCCTCTACCACAAATTTGTTGTAAACTTTTCTCTTTCATCATCAGTACTATTAAAATTCTACACGGACGAACTGCGAAACTGTTGTATGACTTCCAGTATATGCGATTGTTTTTCTTTGCATTAAATCTAATTTTCATTTAAAACAATAATCACATATTTTTTGGCTGAGTACTGCTACCTGGGGCTTGCGCCCTATTATCATGTTTTCTATTCTTCTTAAGACAATTTCCAATATTGTGCTACTTACATCGGCAAAAATGATAGTAGGGACTATAACGTCAAATAAAGCGACCGAGTATGAATGGCCCAAGTCGACCATAGAAAACTCACCCACCGGCATTTCTTGTGTCGGAAGAGAGGCCTGGTAAGGTTGTGGCATCTATCAATAATTGTTTAACAAAATAACCTGAGCTTAAACATGAACATGAAATTATACAAAAAGTATATAAGCTCTAAGGATCCAGCCAAAATTAATTGGCAAAAAGAGGAGCAGACATCTTCTTGTTCTTCATAGCGGCGCAAAAATGAATTGCAGCACTCAGACCTTGTGGCCTATTGTGCATCCGCTAGCCTTGTCAATGAATGTCCCCGTCCAGGCCGGACTCTAAATCAAAGGCCAGAATCCTTCCCAACGGGACATTCCTAATTTCCTCCGGCATAGGAAAGCCAATACCGAAGTGTTTGTGCCTCAAATTCATGAGACTGGGGCAGGAGGTTAAGAGGTGGATAGGATAGGATCTTCCCCTACTTCTCCACAGAACCTGCAGTCGGGGTTGTTAACCATTCCGATGGTGTGCAGGTGTTTCCTGAAAGAGCCGTGTTCAATCAAGAAACTTACTACGACTCTAACTTGCGTTCTGCTTAAACACAGTAATTGTTCTGCCCTCTTCGGCGATGGTCCTGAAATGAGGAGCTTCCCTTGCCGAAGTCCTGGGTGAGAGATTCAACGAAGGCCAACTAAGTGGGAGTGAGACCAGTCCTCTATTGACCTTCTGGCGTGTGTTTTAGGGTAAGCCAGAGATGGCTCCGGGCCCCTCAAGGGCTGCTGAGAGCCCTATTTGGCAAGAGCATCTGCCTGTTCGTTACCTTCAATGTTACTGTGTCCAGGCACCCAGAGGAGTTTGATCCAGTTGGACGAGCCAAGTTCGCAGAGTGCCTGTTTACAGTCCTTGATTAAAGAAGATTTAGTTTTAACTGATGCCAGGGCCTTGAGAACCGCTTGGCTATCGCTACATATATATGTGTGTTTGTTAGAATATATTTTACGGATATTCTCCTGTACGCAGACCAAAATAGCGAATATCTCAGTCTAGAATACCGTTGCGAATTTACCCAGGGCATAGGAAAATGTTGCCCTGGGTTTCTCGCCGTATATTCCCGATCTAGAACCACCCTCAGATCTAGATCCGTATGTATACCAGATGATATAGGCAGATCCGAGTATGTTCCCAAGTAGGTTCCAATCCTCCCTTTTCGGAATGATGACCTTGAACGGTACTGAGAAGGAGAACATGTGCATTATATCACTCCTGGCGTCCAGAAGTGAGTGAGTCCTTACCGCGTCGGTTAGGTCTCTGTATGCCCTAGCCGTTCTCCCTCTTCTTTCCGCTGACCACGGCACTTCAGCCTGTAGGCCGCTTTCCAAACCTCGGCCTCGATCAACACGTGAAGGGACACAAGAACCAGAAGTGCTGCAGTGGGAGTAGTGCGTATAACCCCCGTGACTCCCAAACAGGCGAGTTTTTGGAGTTGCTCTAACTTCCGCTGAATGTGTAACTTAGCAACTGCAGGCCACCAGACAACGGAAGCGTACGTTATCATGGGTCTCACTATAACAGTGTAGTACCACATTGCTACCCTAGAGTTCAATCCCCAAGTTTTACCAAAGGTTCTTCTGTCTCTCTACATAACCTTTCCAGGACAACTTAGAGTCCAGGATAACACCTAGGTAATTCATCGTCCTGGAGACCCTTAGAGTAATGTCGTAGAGAACGGGCTCGACGAAACTGTCCATCACACGTTTCCTGGTAAAAACGACTCATTTTACATTAGAGGAATGAACTCTAAGGCCATTGCACCTTTGCTGTGGGATTCGCAAGGCCCTTTGCATGAGCTCGCTAACCGTATTAGTAAATTTTCCTGATATGACAATGGCTAAATCATCGGCATAGCCGTGCGTGTAAAGACCTTCGTCCTCTAGTTTCTTAAGTAGACCATTGAGAATAAGGCACTATAACAAAAGGGAAAGGATGCCTGTCCCCCAAAATGGCTCTTATCCATCTAATGATAACGACTGCGCGAGACGACCGCTGGGCTGGTTCTTCCACCACAGATTCGGGGAAAAGTGTTTCTAACAGGTGTTTGAGGCACTCCGCAGTGGTAGTCGTTAGTCTACCGGAGAGGAACCCCAAGTATTCTATTCGCGTTAGACTATCTTTTTTGAGAGTTTTGCATAGCCTTGCGGTTTTCGGGAGGTCTTCTATGCTTTCACATAAGTCCTTCCAAGCAGTCTCTTTTGCTGTCTCGAATATAGAGACGTTGGGATCTCTTGTGTATTCCCAATCCTCTAGAAGCGGAGAGCGCATTGCCCTATTGAAGAGCCTGTGTGTTTCTCTGCGTAAGTTTTGCAATTCTCTGTTCCACCAGGAAACGTTGCTCTTTTCTTTCCTCATCCTGAGAGGACAGCTGCTCTCATATGAGGCAGTGGTCGCTCCCAGGAGAAGCTTGGTAGAGGTTTCTATCTCTTCTGTATTCTTGGGTTAATTTATTTTCGTTATTTTACCTGAGAGAGTCTGCCTGTAGGCGTCCCAATCAGTGTTTCTGGGATTCCTGTACCAGCTCTCCTCTAGGTGGGAAGCTAGGTCCAGTTTGAATTTGATATGGCGGTGATCCGAAAGCGAAGGTTCCGTAGACACCAGCCAGTTTTTAACCAGTGGGATCACCGACTGGAATCCCAACGTGATATCAATTACCAGGCTCCCGAATCAGTGCTATATGCACTTGTCCCAAGGCGGCCTGCCGACTCACAATAGCTGATGGCGGCTCGCTGTGTTGCTGGTTGATTTGGAGTATATTCTTTTTTTTGTTTGTTAAACTTTACTCTATTTCTTCCGTGATTGACAGCCCCTCCGAGGGTGTGGTACTGCCATGTCAGGCTCTGTTTCGCCGCCTCCGCTAGGGTGATCGGCTCCTTCCCGGGAATGTTTGGGGTCCCAAAAGGCCACCTTCATCATCTCAGCCTGAGCACGGTACTTCAGGCTCTCCAACTTCGCCGCAGAGGCCTCGTCGACCCCCAGGATTAGTCGAAGCCCTCTAGCCTCTTCCACCTGGGTGTTGCGAACCCTCCACAGCTCAGTTCGGAGCTCTGGGTTGTTCCGCTTTAATCTTTTCAAGATGGTGGCCTGGCTTCCTAGGGACCGTTGTATTCCTGTACTTGGGAAGGCTGTTCCCTTCAAGAAACATAAGCTGTACATCATCCAGGGAGGAGATGTCCCCTATGGCCTCTCTCGGCCAATTTAGGGACATCTGCACAACTCCCTGCTCTGTAAGCTTGAAGTCATCGAATTCTGGAAGGGGGCCCCCATCAGGGAGCGCATCCTTCCTTGAATCGAGAGCCCCTTGCAGATTTTCAGTTAGGTCAGCAGCGTGGTTGGACCAAACATCAGAATATACAAAATTCAAAAGAAAATCGGCAGCTACTGGAAGCGGCTGGAACCTCCCCACTCGGTGGATCTTTGAAGCCGAAAAGAGCATTAAATTGTGTAACAAAACGGCACTAAACGTAATCCGATCTCATCCAAAACCTTTTCAGATCTTCTGGGGCACTAAAAAACCCTCAACTTAATGAATTTACAATCATCTATGTGAGTTATTACCTACATTATCGCTCGTTGAATAATATACTATTAGGATATTAACAACTTTAACATCACTTGAACGACTAAGAAAGTCTAGTTATCCTAAATACTACAGATTTGTAAAGCGACAAACTGAAAATTGGTAAAGTGATAATCTCTAATAAATTCACCAACGAAGGTACAGAAAGCATATGATATTGATATTGTTACATCTACCTTTAAAGTTTGTGACAATCCACTAAAAGTTACAAATGTGCCGAAATCTTATTAACATGACATGACACCAACGTTATCGGATGACAAACGATGACAATGACAATCATCAAAATTTGCTTATTGCAATCCGATCGCTCGCGGCTGTCTTTGTTAAATCAAACATTAGCATTTCAGTAATTTTACTAGATTTTAGAGGAATATTTGTAGTTTAATTCTTCGATTTGTCTGTATATATATTTAAAAACGGCACTAAACGTAATCCGCTCTGCTTCTAGAGCAGTGAAGAAACCCTCACACGTGAATTGACACGTGATGTGACGAGTTTCTCGATGTAACCGCTACGCGCATCGATCATGTCATGCGAAATGCGATCTAAGCCATATTTGCTTTGTTTTTAATTTTTTTCACGGAAACCAAATCGAAAGGGGGAAGTGTGATATATCGTTGAAATCAGAATTTTAACTGCTTTTCAATGGTTCCATTGTAAATTGAAAGTAAATATAAAATAAACAACTTGTTGCGTCAAAATGGCACTAAACGTAATCCGATCTCAACCAAAACCTTTTCAGATCTTCTGGGACACTAAAGAAACGCACACGCAAAGTTTCATTCAAATCCGTTCAGTAGTTTCGGCGCTATCGTGCTAACACACATACACACACACAGACATTTTTCAAAAACCACTTTTTTGGGTTCCTAGGACCTCAAAACGTAAAGATTTAATGTTATCTCAATTTTCGTTTTTGAACCAATTTTAGTAACCTCTCACAATTTTATTGTGGAGAGGTTAAAACAGACATAGTACAATGTATAATTATTGTAAAAAATAGTCATCACAAAAAGTATCTGTGAAGTAATAAATAGTTTAAAATTGCAAGATAAAGTGCCTATAACAATCTAGGAATGAACATATATCGCAGACAGCAATACAAAAGGTGCTAACAACTATACGGTAAGTACTCAAATATAACAAAAAACACAAAAAAACATAACGAGATCAGTTTTCTCTGTTGCTGAAGACTACTAATATAAGGGAATCTTCTCCTGCGGTGGTACACTACCCCCTCCTTTAGGATACAAAAAATTAAAGCTATTCACTCTATATTGGAATTTTAATGTGCAATTCACCATAAGTCAACAGCAGTAAATAATGTCTACGATGGAATTCGACCTCCATTGGCAGCCTCGGAAACTAAGACAAATTATTTGGCTCCACTTACGGGATGAACTGGTACAAATCCAACAAATTCCAAAATGTACTTAGTTTCATAAGCCAGAAAAATAATTTTATGCAAAGTTTCAAGATAAAATTAACGACAGGAAGAGCAGCTAGATTTTCAGAGGCTACAATATAAAATGTCTTTAATTACTGACCTTAGGTTTTATGAGACTTCTTTTCAAAATTAGATTCTTAAATTACAGAACATGAGAACATGTTTCTGATCTTCTCCGTTTTTCTTTTGAATAAAGAAAATCGGATTTTCCGTCATTTGAATTATCAGATTGTTAATTAAAATTTCTTTAGATGAAATTCTGATGGTTGTCAATTTTAAAATCAAAATAAACCATTAAATAACTTTACGAATTTGAAACATCAATAAACTACTTAGGAGCCTATGTTATTTTTTTTTAATTTTCGGAAACAATATTAATTACATGAGAAATTTAATGCTGCACATATGCAGAATATAAAATAAACATTTCACCGTGGTCTGGAATTCAGTCATAATTTACTGGATAGACAAATGATAAGCGTAGTTGAAGAGCATTGTTAAAAACCCGATTAAGTTCTGAATTATTTTTAGAAAATATGGATGCCTCATTACCCATCCCCAACAAGTTTACACAATCAATGACCGTCAGCTTTTTATGAAAATAAAAATTTCCAATAATGATAGCAATAACATTGTTTTCCATGTTATATTATTATATCCTTTTTATTCTAATCTCAATAAATTTGAATTGTTACAGCATATTCGTCACTTTGATTGACAGTTTGAGGACAATTAAATTCTTTATATCCTGATTGCTTACAGACAAAACATAAAATAGCATCCTTATTCCACGATTGATGCATATCTCCGCTTTGGTTATGTCTATTTTGGAATAAGTAGAATTATTTATTAGATTCTTATTTCTTTTAGCCTCAAGAGCACGCACCACCGACGTCAATGATTCAAAGGCCTTTACGCAAAATACCAATTTAGACCAACTACCGAATTATTCAATGAGCGTCTGAGGACCTCCTTCAACTCTATGGCCCATAATTCTGTTTAAGAAGACAATTCTACGCTGGGTCCTCGTCCTGGTGTGGAGACGTTTTGTGTGACGCCTATTGTAAAAATTGATATTCTTAGCATCTGAGAAACACTTAAAATTTGTAAAAAATATTGGTCAGCAAATGGAGGGTAGCAATCAGTCATTGAAGGAAAATTAGAGAGGGGGCTGATGCAGTGGGGTGAGGTATTAAACCAAGCTCAAAAAAAGTGTCTCTGAGAACCGCTTCAAGTTGGCTTCATTATCTTTATATCGCTAAAAGAGACCAACAAATTATTATTGGTGGATTTTTTAGGGGACAGAAATTAGTTATAAATGGCGTTTGACGCAGAAAGTGTCTTTTTTAAGTTTATTTTTAAACTGCCGAAAAAATTAGTTTTGGTAATACTTACGCCCTGCTATACAAGGTCGAATTGATTAAAAATTACGACAACTATATAGGGTGAATCTTAATGCATAAACTTAAGGAACGATAGCTCGTGATAAATAATCACTAATAATTGAGTCAGTAGGAAGTTTTGCCCTGCAAAATGTGGGGTAGTAACAATTTTTAAATTTGTTGTAAAGGACTGGATGTGAGAAAAAATTCAAGTTTTCGACCTCGGCTTGGGGAATCGTTCGCGGCGCCATCTTGAATAAAATGTACAAATAATTCGTTTCTTCAAAATAACTCCTCCGCGGTTGATCCAACGACGAAAATGTCTTTAATAATGTTAAAAAAGATACAATTCCTCACATTTTTTGTATAAAAGTTTTTTTTGTAAGTCTAATTACACAGAAGGTACAAGGGTTCTCTTTTAAAATTTCAGCGTCACATAAGGCAAGAAAAATTTATCTGGTTTTTATTTTCATTACCTCGAGGAAAATCAATCTTTATGGTGTATATAACAACGATTTAATCAAAACTTAAATTAAATGCCAGGGTAGTTTTAATCCTTGTTTAACAGGTCTACTAATTAAATAAAACATTACTACGACTGCTATTTATGTTATGTCGAATTAACTTCTTTAATAAAATGTTAGGAAGAAATTAGCCGGTGGTTAACATGCTTTAAATATTGTTTTACTCCTGTAATTTTCTGCCTCTTGAATCTCCCAGAAAAGCAGAGACATGAAACGTTCCAAGTACCTACTTAATCACCATAGATGCTGCGTACAGTGCTAATGGGTCATTGGGGCTCTAGAGACTAATATCTCTAGAAAGAAACTTCAATAAAACAGAACCGTAATTACAACACAACTGTGATTTATTTTAATATACTGTACAGTGTGCGGTATAAGAAGATAAATATGAACATGAACACGCCACATGTAGACAATGATAATCTCCAAATTACTCAAGTCAATCATTTATTAACTGCCGACATTGCCAGAATCAGAGCTGGGATTAGAATCCGGTACAAGATAAAGAATAGCTTTATAGCTTGATCACAAAAAACATGAGAAATAATTGATGTTACAAAAAATCCTGCCGATTATAGAAGTCATAAAAACTACCAATCACAGTATAAAAATTATATTTTAAATACTATTATTATATTATTATTATTATTAGCCGTTACTCGAGTCCGAGTATAAAAATGTTACAGTCGATAAATTGTGTACAATAAAAAACAAGTAAAAGGTGTAGTCTATTGTAATTCCCATTCATCTACGGTGCACACGACTATGGCTATAAAGGCCAATTCGGGAGAGCACATGTCGACCGCAGTCAGGACAAACATAGACCTGGTTAGGTCTTGGATTCGGCCTTCTTGCAGCAACATTTCCTTGATAGCTGGCCACAACCCCTCGCCATTCGGTTCTGTCCGCTGCAAGTTGTTCCCATTGCTCGTCTGCAATACCGCAGGATTTTAGATTTTCATGGAGAGCGTCTTTGAACCTCTTTCGTTGACCGCCACGCCTTCTTCTACCGCTTAGCAATTCACCATAAAGTGTACATTTAGGAAGGAGGTTATCATGCATACGATGGACGTGACCTGTCCATCTTAGGCATGCTCTTGAAATAAGTACCTCAATTGGAAGGCTGTTTGCTCTCCTGAGTACTTCCACGTTTGATATGTGATGGAACCAACGGATTTTCATCATACTTCTGAGGTGTCTTTGCTGAAAACGTTCTAATTCTTTCACATGACGACGGTAAGTAACCCAGCTTTCACATCCATATAGCAGTGTTGGAATGACAACTGCTCTGTAGACAGCCATTTTCGTTGACAAAGCAAGGTCGTGGTTGTCAAATACTCTCTCTCTAAGTCCCCAAAGTGCTTTAGATGCGGCGTTAATTCTATTGCGAATCTCGCTGTCCATGTTTGCATTGTCATTAACAACTTTGCCTAAGTAATTGAACTGATCCACCACTTCAAGAGAATTTCCGTTAAGTGTAATGTCTATTTGGTTCACTTGATGAGGAGTTGACATAATCTTAGTCTTTCCAATGTTGATTTTAAGTCCCAAGGAATCATAGCTCTGGGCATACACATCTAAAAGTTCTTGAAGCTCTTCCGGCGTAGAGGCTAAAAGTGCACAGTCATCCGCATACTGGAGATCACAAATGAATCGTGTGCGTGTCTTCGTGAAAGCTCTAAAGCGCCCTATGTTAAAGAGACCGCCATCAAAACGGTATCTGAGACCTATTCCTCTGACTGTCAGTTTGTTGTCAACAATAATTGTTAGAGCAGCGGTAAACAAATTAAAGAGTAGGGGTGCCAGGACACATCCCTGCCTAGCTCCAGTGAGGGTTTGGAAAGGTTCGGTTGCCTCATTATTATACATAACCTGGGCGTTGTTGTTTGTATGTAGACTGCGACATACTTCCACAAATTTTCTAGGGATACCTAAGCGGAACATAATTTTCCAGAGCACTTCCCTGTCCACCGAGTCAAACGCCTTGGCTAAATCAATGAAGGCCATGTGAATTTCTCCTTGATGTTCGAGTGCTTTTTCTTGAAACTGTTTAAGTGTGAAGATTAAATCCGATGTGCCTCGGTTTGGTCTAAAGCCACTCTGTGTTTCAGGAAGTAACTTTTCCATAACAGGCGTTAGCCTATTTGCCATCGCTTTAGTGAGAATCTTCCCTCCAACAGCCAGGAGAGCTATACCCCTGTAATTTCCACAGTCCGCAGCGCTCCCTTTGTTTTTGAACAGGTTGGTTAAAAGTGTATCACGAAACTCCTGCGGAGCTTGACCACTTTCCCACACGACATCAAACAGTTTTTTGAGGTAGGGTATGAGCTCTGACGACACAGCTTTAAGATCTCAGCTGGGAGTGAGTCGGCGCCGGGAGATTTGTTATTTTTTAGCTGTCCAATGGCGGTTAAGATCTCTTCCGTTGTTAGTGGTTTATCTAAGTCTTCGAAGGTGTCATATTGAGGGATAAGATTTATAATATCGTGATCGGCTTGACTTTGCTGGTTAAGAATGTTAGAGTGGTGTTCTTTCCATCGGGCTCTTATTTCCTGGTCTTCTTTGAGGAGATTTCCATTTAAATCGTTAATAGGGCACATATTTTTCCGACTGGGGCCGTACACTGCTTTTACTCCTTGAAAAAAATTCCTGTAGTCGTGTGAATCGGCGTACCTTTGAATTTCTCTGGCCTTGCTTGCCCACCACTCGTTCTTTATTCTTCTGATTTCGCGTTGCGTTTCATACTTAGATTGGGTAAAAGCTTCTGCTTTTGATGAGTCGTTGGGGTGGTTGATAGCGTTTTGGAAGGCAGTATGTTTGCGGTCAAGAAGTTCTTGTATAAAAGCTTCATTATCATTGAACCAGTCCTCCTGTTTTTTACTTGGTGCAGTGCCAAGAATTTCCTCATTCGCACTTTTTAAACTGTCTTTAATTTGTGTCCAGGTAGCAGCGACATCTACAGAATTGGTTTCTTCTAGTGCACTCAAATTCTCTTGAACTTTTTGCTTTAGTTGTTCGACGGTTTGTTGGTCACGCAATTTACTAATACAGAGACGGAGTCTACGTTTTACTTGAGTTCTTCGGTGTTTGGGTCTCATAACAATTTTCATTTTAGAGGCAACAGGACGATGATCGGTCCAACATTCGCTATCAATGCGCGCCTTTGTAATTTGGACGTCCTTGAGATGCTTCCTACGTACGATAACATAGTCCAGTAGATGTCAGTGACCTGATCTGGGGTGACGCCAGGTGCCTTTAAATTTACCCTTTTGTCGGAAAATGGGTTTGTTATAACTAGATCATGTTCTGCGCATTTAGTTAGGAGTAGTTGACCGTTAGCGTTCATGTTGCCCAAACCGTTCTTGCCTATGATGCCTGGCCAGGTGTCTGCATCTCTCCCTACTCTAGCGTTAAAATCGCCAAGAATAACGAGTCGTTCCGTTTTAGGTATTCTACAGAGGGTTTCTTCCAGCTGTTGATAGAAGCTTTCCTTGGTTTCGTGACTTGCATCCAGAGTGGGAGCGTAGGCGCTTATTAGATTTACCGCATTGCCATCTGATAGCTCATAGCGTAGCAGCTTTAGACGCTCGGATAGGCCTTGTGGTACTTGTGTTAAGTTGGATACAAGTTGATTCCGAACGGAAAATCCTACTCCATGTTGTCTTCTTGAATGGGTGGGAAGACCTTTCCAATAGAAGGTGTAGTACTTTTCTGTGAGAGAGCCTTCCTCCAAAAATCGAGTTTCGCTGAGAGCTGCAACGTCAACATTGAGTCGGTGAAGTTCTCTATCTATTAGAGCAGTTCTTCTTTCAGGCCGATCGGTGTGAGTGCTGTCGTTCAAAGTACGAACATTCCAAGCGCCGTAGATGAAAGAATTAGTTTTGTTGGATTTAACTTCTCGGTGTTTTTTCGACATTCGATGAGGTGTCCCTGTGGGCACCCTCCCCCGGAGATCCGATCGGGAGGGAATTTTACCTCCTGATGATTTTGTCCCACTTGAACGCTCCATCATTTTTTTAAAGCCTTAATCGACTGAAAACGAAGCTGCATTTGAAGTTTTAGCTGTAGCAGGTATGCAACTGACCAGCTCGGTTGCGGAAGGCGAGTGGTGTGGTCCCATGGCACAGAAGGAGACTGCGACGATGGGGTAACCAAACGATTCCAGAAGCAACCTTTGTGTGCGGTGGGTTATTTTTACCGCACTCTTCGTGAGAAGGTGGATGTGCTCACGGCAAAAGGTAAGGGTTATTCCGCCCTTACTCGGTCGTTAGAGCCTCGTTAGTGAAAACAGGGTGCACCAAGTTCAAATTGAACTCATCGCGAAGGTGAGGTTAACAATTGAGTAGGAGAGGGTATAACTTGCGCTTCACTACCCTATTACACCCCCGAAATTTTTTATACTAAACAATCTGCATACAACAAATGTATGTCAAACTCAAATAATAAAGCGAGGGATGGGTGGAAACTGGTAAATTTCGAAAGAAATTCATAGGCAAAATGTACCGGACAGATTTTGAACTTGAACCACATGTTCTGAACAATTTTTTTGTCTCAATAGCAGAAAACATCATACAATCTCTTCCTCAAAATGTTTCTAGTAATAATATTATATTATCTAATATACCAATAAATCGAAAGTAAATTTTCTGAAACCAGTTACAGAAACAGAGGTTAAAAATGCTATAAATTCACAAAACTCACCAAATCATCATCGTCCTTTTTCAACAATCCCGTATTTTGGAAAAGTTTTTGAAATGTCGCTAAAAACTCGTCTTGATACTTTTATAGAGGGTGGTGAATTATTGCATAAAAATCAAAAAATTGTTCAACGGTTCAGGCTGTGGCTAGGGTGGTGCCTGAGGCAGTTGAGGGTCTTGAGGGGGTAAGCAAAGTGCTATTACAGTTTGTGACCTTAGCAAGGCCTTTGACTGTGTCAGCCACACCTTGCTACTGCATAAATTGGAGCATTACGGTATTAGAGGAATAACGCTTTGTCTTATGAAATTGATTTTAAAAAACAGACAGCAATGTGTTATTTTTGGTGAAAATAAATCAGATTTTAAAACTATAGAATATGGAGTACCCCAAGGCTTGATACTGGGGCCCGTGCTCTTTATCGTATACATAAGTGATTTCTTATATTACTCAATGCCCGAAAAATCTATCTTGTTTGCGGATGACATAATGTTAGTATATATTGCCCCAAATAAGATTGATCTTAACCAGACGATGGAAATTAATGAAAATAAAACTGAAACATGGTTTACTGCTAACTACTTAAAATGAAATCCAGATAAGACACAGAGGCTTTTTTCTCTGTTTCGAACAAGAGCAATAATAATAATAATGGAAACAACATAAATAATGTTAAACTCTTGGGGATCACTCTCGATAGTGGGCTAAATTGGCCTGCCCATTTAAATAAGTTAAGTAGTAAATTGTCATGTAATTATCTCCTTAGATAACTAAAGAAGGTATTAAGCCGTGAAATTTTATATGCTGCATACTTTTCATTATTTCACTCGCATCTAACTTATGGTGTAATCCTATGGGGTAATTCATCGCACTCTGTAAAATTTTTCAGACTCGAAAAGTACGCAGTAAGAATATTAGTTAGTGCAGGACTCAGAGACCACTGCAAACCACTTTTTATTAAACTTGAAATAATGCCACTTCCTTCGGCATATATTATCAACTTTTAGAAATACATACAAATAAATCACTGTTCTGACACATGCTGATATTCATAATTACAATACTAGATCGGCGGATGCAATTGTTCCAAGCAGGTTCAGGCTCACAAAATCGCTGAAAAATTCCTTGAATACAAATCTTTATAATATCTTACCTTCTAATATAAAAAATTTAACCGTCTCTTAATTTAAACATAGAATAAAAAACCACATTGGATACATATTTTGTTGAAAAGTCGTAAGAGTATATTTCCAAGGAATACGGTGCCGCTAATCGGGCATCAAATTTGTCCGGGCGAAATCAGTCATCGACCGGGAAAATTAATTCGGATGGAATATTTTTGTGCTATCTTGTTCAAAATGTGCTCCTTTATAGGAAAGTGTAGTTTACCGGATGGAAATGTGGTCAGGAACTGTTTAAACAAAGTTTTTTAAACAAATTAAAAAAATTGACTTCTTCCTTTCAGAAAAAATATTTTCGTATTTTTGATACGCTTTTATTAAGCTATCTGACAAAGGATTTTGTGACATAAATATAGGTATAAGCATATTATCGTCATATTTGTAACCAAAACGTGTTAGACCTAATTCAATGTATATGGAAAATATTACATTTTTCCAAATATATGTTTGCGCAGATGGTCTCAAGATATGCAAGTATAAAGGCATCTGACGTGCATAGGATAATATTCAATTTAAGTTTTATTCTACACGTACGCAAAATAATACGTAATAATATGTATATTACTGTATATAGACATCTTGAGGCGCGCTGCTACATTGACTTGCGCGCGTTCGCACATATGAACAATTAAAAAACAAGCACGTAATCCAAAGAATAAAAAATATATCTCCAGTATATTGTGGTATAAGCTTCAAAGAGTAGACGCAAATTTTTCTGACATTAAAAAACAATAATTTTCATATAGGTTTTGAGCCTGGTAATCGCAAATTTCGCGTTTTTTGAGATTTCAAGAATTTTTTTTCGAAATCTATCAACTTTAGAGAAAAATATGTAAAAACATTTTTTGTTGGCTTTAGTGTGAAAAATACGACAATATTTTTTCCGAGACGAGTCAATTTTTGTAATTGGTTTAAAAAAACTTTGTTTAAACAATTCCTGACCACATTTCCATCTGGCAAATTGTACTTTCTTATAAAGGATGATATTTTGAACAAGATGACACAAAAATATTCCATTCGAATAAATTTTCTCAGTCGATGACTGATTTCGCCCGGACTAAAGAAGTTATGGGCGAAAAATTAATTTTATTAGGAAATCAACATCGCGATTTTTATATTTTCTTAATTAAGTATTAAATGTAAAATAAAAAAATATATTTTTTTTAAAACGTGCTTTTTTGTAAAAAGTTAAAAATAAAGAAATACTAATGTACGAATGCAAGAAAAGCAAAGCGTGCGCACTTTGTATGAATGTACGCATGATTCTACGAAAGCCGTGAAATCGTTATATACATAGTGCCTTCAGTCATGCGTATGTAAAGATCATACATATACTTATATATATATAAAGTGCGCACGTCTTACTTTTCTTGCATTCGTACATTAGTATTTTTTATATTTTACTTTTTAGTGCAAATTTTTACAGAAAAGCAAGCTCTTTGCAAAAGTAACGGTGGAATACTGTTTATCCGTCCGATCTTAGTAACTATACAAAATTTCATAAATTGATTATGTTAGAAAGTGTGTTAAATAAGGGATGCAAGATTTTAAGACAATTTTCAGCCCCGCACTCCCTACGTGCTGATATTTGCAGAAGTAACGGTGGAATATTGTATTGTCATCCGATCTTAGTAACTGTACAAAATTTCCTCAATTGATTATGTCAGGAAGTGTGTTAACTAAACAACGCAAGATTTGAACATAAACATTGTGCACACATTGTGAGTTAAAGAAAAGCAAATAAAAGTGATTTTTTGTCTTTTAGCGACATCGGATTACTTGGAAAAAGCTGCGTTAAATTGGCTCTTCAACCAATAATGTATCTTAAACAGTACCAAGAAAATCGAGCATAACGCATTAACTGAGATACCTTGTAGAACGCCTCCGCCAATCTGCCACTACAAAAAGAGCCGTACCTTCAGCCATCGATAGATCTGCCAGCTGTCGCGTTGCTGTATTTTATTATTATATTAATGTATACAGGGTATTGCATCATGAGAGGGACATAGCTTAATAGGAGGTAGAGAACATCAGTGGTAACCGGAACCTCCCATAGAAATTTCTCATTGGGCCTTCATTACGAGGTTACTGGGTGTTAAATAATTTTTGGCCAGACCTGTTTTTTGTCATAACTTTGACAGGGAATGAAATAACGGATTCATATTTGGTACGGCTAATGTACTAACGAGCCCCAAGAGGTACATGTATAAAAAAAATATATCCAGGTCCGGACTCACTATAGTTTATGTTTCTTTTTGCATCAATAAAACATCACCCTGTATATATTTTTTGAAATTTCGATACGATATTCGAAAAGAGCAAGAAAAAACAAAGAAAATGGCCTATTTCATTTTTTTGCTACACCTTCGTGGTTATTTAAATACGTTGTTAAATGTGCAAGAAAATGGATTACAGAACCCTATTAAATGAGAGGCACGTGAAATAAATAGTTTTATAACTAAAATTTGCAAAAATTCTATTGAGCCTAGGTGGTCTGGGTGAATCCTAATTCCGGCACGTTTTATAGGTCCATTTTGGTAAAAAAACTGTGGTCCTAATAAGTAATCGGTTATGAAATAACAAAATTTTTAATCAATCACAGTAGGCTTGTTCAAAGTGACAGATAATAAAAAGAAATCTCCTAAACAGTTGAATAATTGTTTGTTAGTAATTTAATGTGTCAATAATCCGCATTTAGTTAGTGAAAACTTGTGAAAATATTTTAACTCTGCCAGTAAAATTTACAAACGTGGAATATGCTGACATAATATTCATCTATGGTTTCTGTAATGGAAATGGTAGGTCGGCGGAAAGAGAATATCGGCTGCGTTTTCCTGGTCGTCGATGCCCTAATCATAAAACCTTTAGTACGGTGTTCCAGTATGCAAGACAACACGGAAAGTTTCCTACTTCTGCAGTTGTGGAGCGTGTTTTACAACAAGGTGTGCAGGAACAAAACAATATTATAAACGTAGTTCAAGAAAACCCAAATATGAGCACTAGACGAATCAGTTTGGCAACTAGTATTCCTCATTGGCGAGTATGGAGAACCCTAAAAAGAGAACGTTACCATCCATATCATATCCAGCAGGTACAGCGTCTTCAACAAGGCGACGATATCCCCCGCCTGGCATTTTGTCATTGGTTGTCTAACCATCGCCCAGTCATTTACAGAACCTTATTTACGGATGAGGCACAATTTACAAGGGATGGAGCAAACAATTCACGAAATAATCATAAATGGGCACAGGAAAACCCACATGCGGTACGCCAACGCCGTTCGCAACACAGGTTTTCTGTAAATGTTTGGGTCGGACTTGTGAATAGACATTTGATAGGGCCACATTTTTTTGAAGAAAGATTGAATGGTGAAATTTACTTTGATTTTCTTCAAAACATTTTACCGAATATGTTAGAAAATATCGGTATAAGAGGCATGTTGTTTCAGCATGATGGGGCCCCACCACATTTTAACCTTCAATTAAGAGAACACTTAAACAATGTGTATCCTAATAGATGGATTGGACGCGGGGTCCACATGAATGGCCACCAAGATCTCCTGATTGTAACCCTTGTGATTACTTTTTATGGGGCCACTTAAAAAACGAGGTTTATAGCATTGAAATTGAAAGTAGACAACATTTAATCCAGCGCATCGTTACAACCTGCGACGAAATACGGAATAATCCAGAAATGATACGTCGAGCAATTGCTGACCTTTCTAAACGCGCAAGAAAATGCACAGAATGTGGGGGGGACATTTTGAAAATTTACTTTAGTGTCAATTACGTTTTATTTTTAAACACATTTAGTTATTGTTTTGTTATTTATTGTTAATTGAATGGAAAATATTTTATTTATTTAGATTTTAGTTTGTTCTCTTTTCCAATTTTTATTAAGTATAAAATGTTGATGATTTTCTTGATCAAAGTAACTGGTTGCTTAGGCCTAAATGGTTTAAATTATCTGTCACTTTTATTCTGTGAACAAGCCTACTGTGATTGATTAAAAATTTTGTTATTTCATACCCGATTACTTATTAGGACCACAGTTTTTTACCAAAATGGACCTTTAAAACGTGCCGGAATTAGGATTCACCCAGACCACCTAGGCTCAATAGAATTTTTGCAAATTTTAGTTATAAAACTATTTATTTCACGTGCCTCTCATTTAATAGGGTTCTGTAATCCATTTTCTTGCACATTTAACAACGTATTTAAATAACCACGAAGGTGTAACAAAAAAATGAAATAGGCCATTTTGTTTGTTTTTTCTTGCTCTTTTCGAATATCGTATCGAAATTTCAAAAAATATATACAGGGTGATGTTTTATTGATGCAAAGAAGAAACATAAATTATAGTGAGTCCGGACCCGGATATATATTTTTTTTATACATGTACCTCTTGAGGCTCGTTAGCACATTAGCCGTACCAAATATGAATCCGTTATTTCATTCCCTGTCAAAGTTATGACAAAAAACAGGTTTGGCCAAAAATTATTTAACACCCAGTAACCTCGTAATGAAGGCCCAATGAGACATTTCTATGGGAGGTTCCGGTTACCACTGATGTTCTCTACCTCCTATTAAGCTATGTCCCTCTCATGATGCAACACCCTGCATATGTGATGTAATCGGTTTATTGAATTTTATTAATCTATAGGGTAAGTGTTGTGCTTCTGGTTGCGAAACTTTTAATTAAAGACATGACTATGCATTGTTTCCTAAAGAGTCAGATGTAAGTTTCAAAACGATTATGGACCAAAAGCCACTTTTTCAATGAGCCTCCGAGAACTCTTTCAACTTTTGCGGTGCGTAGTAATGTTTAAGGAAACAGCCCTACGCTGGGTCCGGGTTCTGGCGGCGGGGACGTTTTCACATTATTGCTATTTTTCACAAATCAATACCTTTGGTGTCTGAAATCCACTTTCAGAAAAGTCCAAAAAATTTGAAGACTACGCTCAAATGCACTACTTGACGCGCAATTCGCTAACCATGCTAACATTATCAGGAGATTATTAAAACTGAAAACCAGCCTTATTCCTCTCCCGATGATACAGACATGGTTAGCGAAATGCACATTGAGTAGTGTATTTGAATGCGGTGTTCAAATGCTCTGGCGTTTTGCAAAAATGGCTTTTAGACACCAAAGATATTGATTTGCGAAAAATAATCCAATGATGAAAATTCCCTAACAAACAGCATCAGAACCCATCGTAGAGTTGTCTCCTTAAACAGGGCTACACGTCATAAAAGTTGAAGGAGGTTCTTAAGTATATTATCGCTACGTAGTTTAAGTTTATTTTTTAAATATATGTTTAAATGTTGAAAAATTGGGTCGAGGCAGTTCAAAAAAGCGATATCGATATTACAAAAAGGAAGAATTATCATGTCAGTATTTTTCTAGAGAAGGTACATTTTAATTCTTACTATGGCATTTTAAGACTACTTAAAGACAACTGAGAGAAAAAAATTTTTTGTCAATTTCTTTGCATTTCAAAAAAATGGCTATAATGAAATTAAATTCTGACGTGCAAAGAAGTTTCAAACATAAAGAGTAGGCTCTTATATGATTTAAAAGTGTATGAAAAAGCGAACAGTTTAAGAAAGTAAAGGTTTTTTCCATGATGCATGCCAAGTTACTTTAACTTTTTCATTTTACCATTGAATTAATAAAGAAATCACCCTTTTCCAATTTTATTTATTTATTTTTATCCACTTGAAATTTGGACTGGCTATTTATAAATGTATATATTTTCGAAAGTCAAAGCTATTAAAATATTACTAGAAGTTAACAGAACAATCATTAATAAAGAGATGCACATGGGATTGAATGACCGAAAAAAAAGCGAAAATGCCTCCTAAGGGAACTAGGTCTTTGATTCCCTGGAGTAAGTTTTTTGTTTAACAATTCAGGAACCTTTTGTGAAACAGCAATAAGAGGGTTAAGGGTTAAGTGGAAGAGCAGAGAGTGTCTCACTCTACTGAACTTCGCCCTTTTATTATTATATTCAATAATAAATAAAGACATATTATTATTATTATTATTATTATTATTTTGTGCGGTGTTTATTATCAGTGATGGCTATTATTTGGGTATTAACCAAAATGAAATTTGTAATGAAGCTAATTTTAAATGGGAAAATTGGTAAATAATTTAAGTTTAACTTTTGGATGAAGTAATATATTTTTATTTTTATTCATAATAATCAAACCAGGGACCGTTAAATTCGGCTCTTTTCAATAAACAGGTAAAGTCTTAAATTCAAACTGATCGCATGTAGTTTAAACTGCGAGAGCTAATTGTTCAAATTAGTTAACGCTCGAAATTAGCAATATAAGCCGGCTTTAAAAATAACAATTTGATTTAGAGTGATATTTATTAATACGGCGGCTATTAAATTCATTCTCTGTCCGAAATCGATCCCAGTCCAGAAATTATTATTTATATCAATTGATGCTACCGGTTATAAACATTTTGCCACGACGTCGATTGACGACTGCCTGGTTTACGTGTGACCGCGCAATGTGCGCCAGCCAGGATGAATTCTAGTCCAGCAAGGGGATATTCTGCAACGGTCCACTGCTAAAGGCCTCTTTGGTTTCCTACGTCCGACCTGACGAGTCGACTATTTGGTAATAATAATAATAATAATTATTATTATTATTTAGCCATAGTACAACATGGATGAGATATGGCAAACAAGGTGCTGTATTAACAGCAATGTTATAAGATCAAAATTCTATAATAGCAAGTAATGAGTATACGAGTATACTTATAATGAGTATGAGTAGTAATGTAAGTATACAAACAGTAACACATACATACATATAAAGTGTCAAACAACAACAAAAGAAAAAAATAATATAACATATAAAACATATTAGAATTATCATACTAATTAAACATGATCATTATATATAAAAACAATTAATTATACTAAATATGCTCAAAAGAATAGGACAAAGAAACGCATACCTATATCTACTGCGTCCAAACAATAAAATATACGAAAAAGATATACATATAGGAAGGACATGCAAAATGTAAACCTTACAAACAAAATAAATAAATAAATAAGTAATAAAATAAGTAAATAATAATCATGTAACTGTATTTGTAACAAACGAAATTAATTCATTAATGAAAT
The DNA here is from genome assembly GCA_963675555.1 of Leptura quadrifasciata. Lineage (NCBI taxonomy): Eukaryota > Metazoa > Arthropoda > Insecta > Coleoptera > Cerambycidae > Leptura > Leptura quadrifasciata. The sequence continues at coordinate 54,754,730 of OY776677.1, forward strand.
AAAATGCATTATTCGTTAAAAGGTTTTTGAGATTGAAATTAAGTAAAGAAGTACAATTTATTATTTCATCCGGCAAATAGTTGTAAATACGACAGTCCGACTATATTGGTGATTTATTAAAGAATTCATGACTGTTTCTTTGATGAAATTAAATTACTACTACTTGTAGGATAGTCTCCATTATGAAAAAAATTATTTCTGTTAATGTGAATGTATCTCAGGAGCCTAAACAGATACATACATGTCACTGTTAATGTATTATATTTTTTAAATGTATCCCGACATGATTGCTTATATCCCAGATTAAATATAAGCCTGAGTATTCTTTTTTGCAATATAAAGACTCTCCCGATTTCAGTAGATTTTCCCCATACTATAATGTTATATGCAACGGGTGAATAGACAAAGGAATAATATATATTTAATAAAATGGAAGTATTTAGACTACTTTTTAAGGAAGTTATGACATAAAAGCTTTTGTTAAGTTTTGCAGTTATTTGGTAAGGGTGGTAAAATTCGCTATTCTGAATTCATATATATTTTTGTGATAATTTTGGACTTGGTCTTTGTTATATTTTGATATATTCTACCTTCAGCAATTTGTAGTAACTTTCAATTATCCGATGGTGTCTAGGAAATCCGGGAAGACATTTTATCGCGAGTAATAGCCTCTGGGGATGCTGCCTATAAGTTGGACACTCCAGAGGCGACAAGCTGAAGTTTTTACTTTGCAATTGTAATTTTTATTTTGCCAAAAAACAATTTTTCCGCGAAATTCCCAGTTGAGGACGCTGCCTTGAAATGGGACACTCCACCTGAGTCGAACTGTAATAAATTATGAGCCTACATGATCGTAATAAACAAAGACAAATTAATCGCTTGTAAAATAGAACTTGACGTTTGAACCTGTTTGTTATATAAATTTTCTGTGCACTAGTATTTACACCGGGTTATTTTCCGTGAAATTTTCGGGGATGCTGCCTAAGTGGGACACTTAGACGTGCCGTACCATCTTGTTTAACAATTAAACATTCCCTCACCAGGTTTACCAAGTCAAGGTCGAAAATCTATATGTTTCGTGACATTAAAAATTACTTTATTCTTGTTAGAAATTATAAAATTTGAATAATTGTCTGTCTGTCTGTCATAAAGTTAAGTCAAATTACCTACTGTTATACGTGTCAAACCGCCGCTTCGCTTCGCCTGTTATACATGCCATTTGCTTTCGTTGGTCATTTTGCACTTGCATATCATCACTTACTTGCTTGCCATCATTTTGTGCAAAACTCGGTTAATAATTATAGTAGAAATTTTATTTAGTAAAAAAAATACTAGAAATTTCATCACTTCCGTCAATATATTACTAAAACGTTTTGTTTGTCTCACTTTGAGTCCCTACTCTAATATGTACTGTCTTGAAATAGTAAAAGTGTTACAAAAATAATATCATTACAGCTGTCCATTTCATGAGAAAGATAGCCTAACTATCGACCCCTGGTAATAAACCGTCTTCGCTGATTCTATCTGCGGCCTCTATCAAACTGCTGTTAGAGAAAGTAATGCTTCGACATTTCAAAACACAAGCTGGCGCTCGAGGCAAAAATCACTTGCATTCGTCATAAAGTGTATATTTTTCATTTTACCGTTTGTCTCGTAGAACTTATAGATATCGAGATATTTAAAAAACGGATGGAAAAGAAACTCTAAATAATTTAATTGATTAAATATTTAATTAATTAATTAATAATTATTAACAATATTTAAGTATGACTGATGGTCGAGAGGTGAGCGGACTTGCCTCTCACCCAAAAGTTCCGGGTTCGATGATCCGGTCGTGGCAGTGGAAAATACTGTGAGAGGGATTTTTTCACTATACACGGATATTGGGTGTGTGTCCCTTGTCTCTAAATGTGTAGCCCCCTCCCACACAAGGCTCTTCTAGAGCCTTCCGGGATAAAGGGTGTCGTCATTACCTGGGGTGTATTTATTTATTGTATTTATTATAAATAGACAATAGCTCACTCAAACTGCATAACTGGGCTGTCGACTCAGCTTGACCCCTTAAATACGTTAAAATAAAAAATTCCTTAACCAGACAATTCACATTACAATCCTAATAGCCTACCGTGAATAGTGTATATTAATCGGCGGATTTAATCAACTCATTTATAGGAAAGTTTGTCAGAATTGCTTCTAACCATTAATTGTCCAAGTGCTTAACAATATAAACTTAGGATTAAGGAAATATTTACGAATAAAGCTAATGTTACTGGAGTAATTGATTTTTCTCATATAATTAGTCGTCTCAAATCTCAGTTATGTAAGTCAGAAAGGGTATCGTTCTAAAAGTATCCAAGTAATAAATATTTAACGTTTACAATTTACATACCTAATGAGATGTACATAAACTGCTTGCGTTGTAAATAATATATTTGTCTGTTTTCATTAAAAATTTGGGCTACAATTTAGGAATTGTCAATATTAACTTATAATTCCCTGTTTCTACACATGATTTATATATTTGAAGTGACACACATCCAAACAAATATAATTGTAACGGTATCATTTTGAGAAGGTGAGGTTTGAAATAAAACGTCCAACAAAGAACACTGTATATTTTACATTCTTTCATGGGTATACAGATTAACGAAGGTACGATAAAAAAAATTGTTAACACGCATCGTCTTATGTCTTGCCTTGCTCTTATTGATGAGTTAAACAAAGGTAATTTGAAATAGTGATAATAGAAGTAAATCATAGCGCCACGAGGAATGATTAAGGCTGGAAATTTTCATTAATTTTTTTACTCTTCGCAGAAAACGAGAATTATATTGCAATTACTATACAGGATGCCTACGATATTACTAACCAGCCTATACATTTCTTGTAAAAAAAGATATCGCTTTGAAATTTTAGGAAGTTCTACATATGGTTGAATACGATGCACAGATTGATTGCTCCAAGAAGAACACCCTGTATATTATCCGAAATTTAGATTGTCCAAGAAATTCTAGGTCCGAAACAGTAGCATACCCTATATCTGTCTTTGACAGTTTTCGAGAAAATGGCGGTTGAAATTGTTATATCGATCATAAATTATTTCATTTTCATATAAAATATATGAATGTAGGAACAAATCTGTTACGGTTATTTAAGTTTTTTGGTGGGTAAAATTTGATAAAGTCATAACAATTTTATTTCCGGCTGAACCGGAAGTGCTGCGAAAAGTGATTTTCAGGCTCAAATTACTTCGATAATTTTAGTGGAACGTATTGAACTTTAAATTTACATTCTACTAAACTTTCTGGATATTTTTTGTTTCTAAAAAACTAAAACTAGAAACTAAATGTTCAACTGCACTGTTCTGCTCAAAGCAGAAAAATAAAATAAGTATCAGTGAAATACTAAAAGTAATAGGCAGGTATAATTTATTTTAAACATAATTAAAATGTTCAAAATGTACACCGTTGAGTTCTCGGCAAGAAGCAATCTTCTTTCTTTAAATTCCCGAAGAACGTTTTCCATTTGAATTGGAGTACCAGAGTTTATCCACTTGTGTAATTCTATTTCCAAGGTCTCCTATGTTATGTGGTTGTGTGTGATACACCTTTTCCTTGAGATTGGCTCAGTAAAAAATTCCAAAGGTATAAGGTCTGGGGATCCCGCCGGTCACCGTGTCGGATCATGGGTACCTATCCAGCGATTATTAAAAGTTTCACTTAAATAGTCTCTACTACTTCTACTCGGGCGTTATGTGGCGGTGCACTATTTTTCTGATAGAAGACAATACATATTCATGCTGCACAGGTAAAACTTCAAATAAAATTTTGAATTTTGTTTTGTAGAAAATATAGGTACCGAGTCCCGTTTAAAGGTCTATAAAAAATATTGGTCCTACAATGCGTGTTCCTATAACGCCCAGCCAAATGTTGATGCCGAACTTTTCTTGAAAGGCCTCTCCTCTAAATAGACGATTATTTTCAGTTGCTCAATATTTCGTATTGTTCTTGTTAAACATTCCCATGTTGGTAAATCGGGAGCCGTTCGAAAATAAAATGCATGATTTTATATTTGGCTGATGACGATCATTTTCTAGATACCAATTGCAAAAATTCAGTCTTCGTTGATAATCTCCCTCGTAAAGATGCTGATGGATTTGGTGCTTAAAAGATTTGTACTTATGTTTATTTAGAATCTTTCTAACACTTTCGGGAGGTATCCCGATACCACTGGCAATTTGCCTTGTAGATCAATCTCAACACAGGTCAGTGTGTTTATTTCTGCCTCCTCATTTGCAATAAATCTGTTCTCATGTTCATTATAATTTTCCCTTTTTAATTGTTCTTCCAACTACACAAGGTTGGTTACGTTCTGGATAACGTCGAACATACAATGCTCTGGCTTCTCTTCGGTTTTTTCTTATCTCTTCATATACTAATAACATATTAATTTGATGCTCGCACCTAAACACAGCCATTTTGAACAACCAGATAACACATAAACATTTACTAAAAGGTAAATCAAGAACAAAACGCAAAAATTAAATGACAACTGTTGGGAGAAACTCTTAAATAATGCAGCAGTACGGTTGAAATTTAAATGAAAATCGGTAAATAGTTCTTTCGTTTTACACAGCCCTCTTGAATAAAAGTTCTATTTAAACATCATTTATTTTATTGTTTAGCCTTTGTGACAGTGCAGGTGAACTTCAGTCGTAGATATCTCATAAACTATTAGGTTTAGACAGAGGACACCGGAAATAAAAAATATCCAGAAAGGTTAGTAGAATGTAAGTTTAAGGTTCCATTAAAAATATCGAAGTAATTTGAGCCTGAAAATCACTTTTCGCAGCAATTCCGGTTCAACCGGACTTTATCAAATTCTAATCACCAAAAAACTTAAATAACCGTAACAGATTTATTTCCACATTCATTTTTTTATATGAAAATGAAATAATTTATGATCGATATAACAATTTCAACCGCAATTTTCTCGAAAACCGTCAAAGATAGACATAGGATATGCTACATGTTTTGGACCTAGAATTTCTTGTACAATCCGAATTTCGAATAATATATATTCTATTAAAAATAACAAAGTTTATACTGTTTCCGGTTAAACCGGAAATGAAAATCAGGTGTTGGAGCAATCAAACTATGCACCGTATTGAACCATACAAATTTGAAATCGTTATCCTTTTTTTACAAGAAATGTATAGGCTTGCTAGTAATATCGTAGGCACCCCGCATGGGGACCATTTTAAAATCGTAAATATCGCTCGCAGAAAAAAATGTTATGTGCCTGAGCCAGTCAGCTAATTTTAGACAGTTTTTAAAAAACCGTCAATCTGTCCATCTTTTCTGCCGTCCTCCACATTCTTTATAAGCAAATCTATACAAAAACTCAGTCCAATTATATTGAAATTTTACATTAAGCAAGCGATAGCTAGGCGAAGAACTCTACAGTATTTTGAAAAAATGATTCAGTAAATATAAAATTTGTGAAATAGTTTATGAAAAACATGAGATCAAAAATATTGCAACATTTGACGATAGTCAAATTAAAGTACTACTAATATACTAACCAATTTTTCCTATGAAGTTGATATTATCACGAAATGCAGAATTGCAAATATTATGATTATACAGGGTATAACACACATTACTGGTAATTCGATACATTCCTTTGGAGATGTGATGGGGCATGATCTAAGAAGTAAATTTAGCCCTAACATATATTATGCAAAACTCAATAGTTTTTGAGATATTTAATTTTTTTTGTTTTTCTCAAAAAGCAGATCTTAATGTCCTAAAAGTTAATTTTCGAAAAATCTATTTGACATTTTTAAATTTTTTTTTACCGGCTTATGTCCAATATTATGGATATCCGTTTGGAATGAAAAATATCTGGAAACATTTCGATCATGTGAACATCTGAAATAAAAACTTAAAATTTTTTTTTAAATCAGCTATGAAATCTACCTATTAGGTTTTTTCAAAAAAATATTAACGTAACACGCGTATAAATTATTATGAAAACTGCCTTATTTCAATAGCTATCTAACAAGGTACAAATGTTCAATGTACCCTTAATAGTTCTAAGAAAATACTAGTAAAAATAACAAGTCGTACGAATTTTATTTTTAGATAAACAGTAAAAAACATTTTACAGTTTAATTCTTCATTAATTTCAAAGTTGTGCTTTATTTTTTATATGTCTTGCTCAAAATGGGAGCCCCTATTCCGTATACAGACACGGCAGCGTCTTCTTATTTCCGTCCTTGTTACTTTGGTTGTCAGATTATGCCTTATGTGTTGGGCAGCATTGACTATCCTTTGTCTAAGGTTTTCTATAGTATTGACTGGTGTGGCATAGACCATCTCCTTCATATGACCCCATACGTAATAATCAAGGGGTGTTAAGTCAGGGGTTCGCGCTGGCCAAGGTATTGGGCCCGCTCTTCCAATCCAACTGTTAGGTAAACGTTGATCAAGTAACTGTCGTACTGTCAGCCGATAATATGCTGGACAACCGTCGTTCTGAAACATCATTCGCTGTCTGACGGCGAGAGGAACATCTTCTAAAATCACCGCCAGATCATTTCTTAAAAAATTTTCATAGATTTCCCCGTTTAAATTTTGAGGAAGAAAGTGTGGCCCTATTAAATAGTGGCCAATGACTCCCATCCACACATTAATAGAAAACTTCATTTGGAAACTAGTTTCACGTGTTAACTTGGGATTTTCCTCTGCCCAATAATGTAGGTTGTGGAAATTTGTTATACCCTCGCGATTAAATTTCGACTCGTCCGTCCATAAAATACTTGTTAAAAAATTTGCACTTTTTGCATCTGAATTTAGCATAAAGCGGCAGAATTCCACTCTCCTTCCAGGATCACCTTCCTCCAAGCCTTGGACAGGGGTATAGTGGTAAGGAAGACATCCAACTCTACGTATCGTAGACCAAACTTTCCATTGTGACGCTCCGGTTAGTCTTGCGACTTTATTAGTTGAAATAGTTGGGTCTTTCTCAAAATACCTCAATATTTCTTCCTCATCGTCTGGTTCATAAACGGGAGGAGCACCAGCGTCACTTCTTCTACATTTCACGGAGCCAGTTTCAGCGATATTTCGATATGCCGTACTGAATACACGTGCATTTGGTCAGCGGCGGTTAGGGTACCAAAGACCATATTCTCGGCGAGCTTCAGCAGCGTTGCCGCCACAGTATCCACAGACAAACAAGATATCAGCGTATTCTGCGTTGGCATACGCGGCCATGGCACAGAACATACAATAACAACAACTAATAACAACAACTACGAGCAAAATCAAAATCTTCGATAACTAATTTAACAAGACCAACAAACTTAAGGGACACGGAGATAAGAATGTCAGTTAATGACATATATGCACAAACGTCAAAGGCAAGGACTGACTGACTTAAATGAAAATGAACGATTAGTCGTTTAATAAATTCCGCCACCAGCATTATCTTTACTAATTTTTTATTAGAACTATCAAGGGTACATTAAACATTTCTACCTAGTTAGATAGCTATTGAAATAAAGAAGTTTTTATAATAATTTGTACGCGTGCTACATTAATATTTTTTTGAAAAACCTAATAGGTAAATTTCATAACTGATTTAAAAAAAAAAATTTTTACGAGTTTTTATTTTAAATGTTCACATGTCGAAATGTTTCCGGATATTTTTCATCCCAAACGGATATCTATAATATTGGACAAGTAATCCAGTAAAAAAAAAATTTAAAATGTCAAGTAGATTTTTCGGAAATGAACTTTTAAGACATTAAGATCTACTTTTTTGAGAAAAACAAAAAAATTGAAATATCTCAAAAACTATTGAGTTTTGCATAATGTATGTTAGGGCTAGATTTACTCCTTAGCTCATGCCCCATCACATCTCCAAAGGAATGTATCGAATTACCAGTAACCCTGTATACCCAAGAAATTTTCTTATATTACAAAACTGCCAAGGGTATTCTATAAAATGATCAACAATTATATAATAGATATTTAGAATACAACTGGGATATGAGCCTCAAATATATGCGTATGTAAATTGCATAGGACAAGCTTGTGTATAAATCACGCAAGTATATTAATAAGGCATTCCCACGTATATCTTACAATGTATTTTCGTTGTCGTTCAAAATGAAATAGGTAAACATATTTTGACGTTTAAAGTATTTTTTTTAGAAAGCAGAAATGCTACTATAAACAACAGTTTGTTTGACATCATGTATCGAAATACATGGCAGCGATATGATAACTCGTGTTTCGTCATTTGGAGGAAACGGGTTGACTTCGCCTTAGATATGACGCTAGATGAAATCAATGACTGTTGATCAGGACAAGAAATTTTAATTCGTGTGGATGAAAATTCCCATGAGAATTTTCATCAGCTCAGTCAGATAAAAAAATCAGCAGTGACAGGATTGAATAAACAATCTGTTTTAGGAATCTTAAGCAAAGAGTGCTTCTACATATACATATCACCTCATTCCTCTGCAAAATTTACTTCCCAGGAATATTTTACGAATGTTAGAATTTTGTCAGTTTCTTCTCAATAAACAAAACAAGAATGCCATTTTGATAAATATATTTTATTTACCGATGAAGCAATTCTTACTCCTAGAGGCGTAATTATCTGAAGACATCAATCGATCATTTAATATACTGTGTATTTTTGCTTATATCCTCTTATTTCATTCCAATGATTCGAGTCTTGAATTTGGCGCCTTATTAATGGTCCACCCTTTACGTATATTTAATAGCCATGGTTGTTGATGACTATGCTAAAACATGTCTCTGGTTTCCCAGAATCATCGTCTCACAGCATCAGTAAATTTTATAAAAAGTTGTTATGGGGTATAGCGAGTAAATAGGGTGAACGTACTCTGAGAAACAGTTATGAAAAGATAGAAATTATTGTTGTGTAGTACAATATATGCATTACGGCTAGACTACAAATATATTATCTTCCTGAATTACCAAACTTGGTTAATGGTAATGCATACCAAGTAGATCAACAAATCAATACTGCTGGTAAAAGGGCAATGGGAAATATAACTCAAACATGTTTTGATCAAAATTAACTTAAATAATAAAATTATATCACTGAATTAGCAATTTTATAGCAGAAAGAAATTTTATAAAAATATAAAATACAAAAATTATAATATCCCAACCTATCTGCAAGTGCCTTATATTATAAGGACTCAACAAATTAAACCAAAACAGCTATTCCCCCTTACGAACGCTGAATTATATGGTAAAATTTGCGTATTTTGTCTAAACACAGCACTAAAATACAATGACTAGTAATGCTCGAATGCTATGAGGAAGATGTGAGGCCTCCTTCATCTCAGGATGTGACTAACTGCAGACCTAGTTTTGGATCTCGCCAGTGCAAGTGATACCTTCAGTCCTAGTATCATGCGCCCTCTGAGGCTGCATACGGTGTCCGCCTTTTGTGGCGCTTACCGAGGTATGTTTATTGTGTGTTTTCTTTTCTTATTTATCTTTGGGTTGTTCTATGGTAAGGTGTGTGTATAGAGAGAGGCTTTTTAGGGGTCTCAGGGATTTGGTTTAGGGTAGATTGTACAGGTGGTTGGTGACGATGGCGACAGACATTTATTAACTGATGGTGTTAGTTTTGGGTATTTGTGTCAGTTGTGTTGGAGTCCGTATTCATCGTTTAATGAGGGGAAGTTTGGCTTTTGCGCAAATTTTTGAAAGAGGGGGGAATTTTAGGAGGGGGTTTGGGTGGGTGTGGAGCTTTTGACTGAATTTAGAGATCAACTGAAAAAGTACATGCTCTTCTATTGTAGGTGTTCCGGATATGTTGTGTAAGTAGGGAATGGGGGTGACTCTGGGTTGCTTAGTAGCGAAGCGGAGGTGGTTATTTTGTATTACTTGTAAATGGTGCTTGTTTTTTTGGTGACGAGGGGATACCAGACCGGGGAGGCATATGTAAGGATGGGGCGGATATAGGATCGGTATAGGAGGGAGGCGGGGTGTCGGAGGAGGCCTTGGCTATTACTGGTCGAATCTGGGCCGAACGAACATAGGCTTTTCTTTTTATGTTTTTCACGTGTTGTTTGAAATTTAATTTATTGTCTATGGTAACTCCTAAATACTCTATTTGTGTGGTCCAATTGACTGCAGTGTTTTTGATGTGTATTCTGTCTGTCGGTGTTATGTCTTTTACCCTTTTTGTGGCGATGAGTGCCTGCGTCTTGTCTGGGTTGACTTGCAGGCCCCATCGCTCAAAGTAGTTGGTTACTATGTCTGTCTGTCTTTGTAATAGTGTTGTTACTAGGTCAGCGTTTTTTGATGTTGTTATCAGCGCCGTGTCGTCGGCGTAGATAGCGTAGGTCAGTCTGTGATCCTTGGGGTTGGGGATGTCATTTATGTAGAATAGGAATAGGGCGGGACCAAGGGAGGACCCCTGGGGGACGCCAGAGAGTAATGGGAAAGGATTAGAGCACCCCTGTTCGACTGCCACTCGAAATTGGCGATTTGACAGGTATGATTGTATTAGTTTGATAATACGAATCGGAATGTTCGCGATGTGAAGCTTGTACAGCAGTCCGGGGTGCCAGACTTTGTCAAATGCCTTCTCGAGGTCCAGGGATACCATCCCTCTTAGGTGACCCCGATTGACGTTTGTGGTCAAAATTTCACCGACCCTGAAGAGTTGTTGGGTGGTTGAATGTTAGGAGCGGAAGCCAAACTGGAAGTCGCATAGCAGCTGGTCGTTCCCGGCTTCCTCCAGTAGGTGGGATAGGATCAGGGAATCTAGGATTTTCCCCAGGACTGAGAGTAAGCTGATTGGACTATAGCTGGTCATTAAGTTGTTGGGTTTTTTTGGCTTAGGTATTGGGGCTATTTTTTCAGTTTTCCAAATGGTGGGGTAGTGTAACGTCTACAACATGAATTGAATAATTTTGTAGGGTATAGGATAGTCTTTGGAGGGATATGCCTAAGTGCGAAGGGGGAGATGTTATCTAGTCCTGGGACTTTTTTGGGTTGAAGTTTTTTATTTGGGCTATAATCTGTGAGGGGAAGATGGGAATTGGTTCGTCCGTGGACTCGAGCGTCGCTTCCGCGAGCCATTGCTCGTACTCCACGGACTTTCCTTGGTATCTATGGTATACCGGGTTGGGCGTGAATTGTTTGGAAAAGTGGAGGGAAAAAGAGGCCAACTTCTCTTCATTGGTTTCGGCCCGACCAGTGGGAGTTTGGAGTGGAGGTATCAAGTGGGTTTTGTATCGGAAGCGCCTTGGTATAAAATACGGATCGTCGGGATGGGAGGTGATTGCCTCAAGTATCTGTTGGTTCTTGTATTCTTTGATGTCTGCTGCGATCTGTTTTTTGATATGATTAATTTGTGTTTTTGTAATTGGATTTCTAGTATTTTGGTAATTTGGTAAGAGTATTTTTCTCTTTTATGAGGGCAATCACCGGGTATGGGAGTTTGTTGGTAAAGGTGTGGGAAGAGATTTTCTCTGGCTTAGGAGGAGGGCTTCGGTAATGGAGGTGGACAGTTGGGTTGCTGCTTGGTCGACTTCTTCGGGAGTGTTACAGATAGGATTGTTTGAAAGGGAGTGGTTTAAAATTTGGGCGAACTTCATCCAGTCATAGTCTGCTTCTTTAAGTCTGTTTTTAATTTTCATATATTCAGGTGTTAATTCGATAGTTGTGTATACTGGTTCGTGGTCGCTGTTTAATGCGACCACTACCTCGGTTTTTGTTGGGCAGTGTATGTTGTTGGTAATAATAAAGTCTATGATGGACGAAGCGGGAATGGGACGCGTGGATTCTGTAAGAGCTAGGATGTTGGTAGAGGGGTTTGCCACCAGATACCTGTGTTGGTGGCAGGGCTGAACTGGTTCCAGTGGGGGTGTTTCGCGTTGAAGTCGCCAAGCAGGAGGAATTTAGGATTGAGGATTGTAATTGTCTTTAGGTCTCGTCTGTCTAATGTGGTGCGTGGGCCACAGTATACGGAGGCTATGAGTAGGTCTTGTCTTTGTATTGTCAGGGTTATAGCTGTTGTCTCGAGTGTATTCAGTCCATCTATTATTGTTTCCCTGTGCTTCAGTTCCCGCCGGATGATCAGCGCCGTGCCGCGGCCGCCGTCCGTTCGGTAGACCCTGTAGCCAGGGAATGAAAGTATGTTATTCGGTCTCAGTTTAGTTTCGCATATTGCGCAGACGTCTATGTCGAGTTCCTGTATTAGGTTTTCCAGTTCTGGTTTTTGTCTTGTCAGTCCGTTAGCGTTAAATTATAAGAGTCGTAGTTCTTGTTTTCTGTTACCTGGTCTGCCTATTCAAAAAGGTTTGTTAGCCCTTCTATGAGCACAAATATTTTTTCAGTGCTATCTGTGTAGTTTCTCATATTATTAAGGATTTTTTCATTACCTCCCAGATTTTTTTAGATTAAATTGTTTTAACAACTGTATTATTTCCTTTATGGGATTATCTGTGTTGGTGTCTTGTGTCTCGAGTACTTTTTGTCTATCCGGTCTTGTGTTTACGTTCTCTTCTTGTATGTTTTGGGTGTTTTTTGTTTTTGTTCCACTGAACTTACTCCAGTCTTGTATATTTCTATCATTTATATTGTTTTCCGTCTCCTGTGACAGGGGCGGGAAGGTTATTTGTGTTTCTGGAGTGACTGGTCTGTCTTTGTCAGTGTTTCTTTGCGCAGGAGTCGGTTGTGATTGGGTTAATAGTGGTTGTCTTCGTTGTGTCTGTTTGTCTGTCTGTGCTGCCGGTCTGTCTGTCTGCTTTTGCTTTGCTACCATGTACACCGGACATCCCCTATAGCTAGCAGGGTGATCTCCCCCCAGTTAGCGCATTTGCAGCGTTCTGCTAGGCAGCGATCCTCTCCGTGTGGGCTCCCGCACCTCACGCATTATTTGGCGCGGTTGCATAACTCAGAGGAGTGTCCGAGTCTCTGGCAGTTATGGCACTGTGGTGGGCCTTGCCTTACGTATTCGCTGACCGTAACTTTGAGCTGGCAAAGTTCAGTCAGCGAATACCAGGGTTCGGCCGCCTCTATAGGTATAGTCATAAGTAGCATATTTGAGGGTGTTTTTATTCCCTCTTCATTGATCATCAGTCTGGCCATATTTGAGTACAGTAAATTTTTCATCCTCAGGTCGAACTCTATCTCCTCCCTGTCCATATCAATCGGGATATATTTTTTTACTACTTTAATAAGTCGTTCCTCTTTTACTGAGAACGAGTAGAATTCGACCTGGTGATTTGCCAGTATATTAATAATTTTCCCATGTTCCGTCGGCCCAGTTGGGTAGCAGATCAGTGAGTTATTATTGAACTTAAACGAGGTATAGGTTTTATCTGGGTGTTTATCATTCTTATAGTCTCTGCGTGTTTCGCTGTGTATATGTGTATTGGTGGTAGTTTTCTGCTAGAGGGTTGATTATTGGGGTCGTTGGAGGGTGTTTTTTGTCTAGGGTCTGGTATATGTTATGTTTGTTGCGTCTGTTGTGTCTGGGGCGTGGTCGTTTTTAAAGGAGTCTTATTAGGGGGTGAAACTTTTTTAGGCACTTTTTCAGCTGATTCCCTAAGGGAAGAGGGAGAATGTTGACGTTTCTTACTTGGAAACCTTCTGGTTAGTGGCTCGTGTGTGATCTGAGATAGACTCTGGTTTTGTGGGTTTTCGGCACTATTACTATTTAGATTTTCGTTGCTGTTACTATTTAAGTTTTCAGAGTAGTTTCCAATTTCATTACTGTCTGTAAGTTGTTTTTGTTTTTGGCGTCTTTTTTTCTCCCTCTTCCTTTCGGCTTTGGAGAGGAGGTGTTCTTGGGGTGGAGTGAATTATGGCTATGGTATTAATAGTAGTGGTAGTCGTTGTTTGTGTAGTTGTGGTGGTCGTTGTCGGAAATTGAAAAGGGGTATTTGTAAAATTTAAATTTCTTATAGTGAATTTCAATGGTGTTAGAGTTAAGGGTGTGTTATAACTTGATGCATTTGAAGAATGCGAGATGTCTACCGCCACCTGGTTACTAGGGTTAATTGGGACTTGTGATGTTACATAAGAGGTATTTAGTGGGTTATTAGAACTCCCCGATGTGTTCATTTCATACCTCGTGGATGTGTCAGTTGTAGATCCATTCGATGTTTCGTTGTTGTCATGTCCTGTTTCCAACGTGGTTATCCTGCTACGACGGCGAGGAGATTTTTTTCTGTGGCGTTCTTATCATGGTGTGTTTTTTGTGGGGTGTTGTGTTTACATTTTTTATGTGTGTGATGTAGCGTTGGTTTGTGTGGCGCTTATGAGTACCGTCCCCTTTTTTAAAGAAGTGGACTCGACTGTAATCGCGTGAAATGTAGTTTGTGTGTGTGTGTGTGTGTGTGTGTGTGTGTGTGTGTGTGTGTGAGTGTGTATGTGTGTGTTTAGTAAGTAATAGGTGCGTGTGTCTCGATCAGAGGACGACGAAGGACTATAATATAAAATAACGTGATACCTTCAGTACCCGGAGTTGGCATCTCCTAGACACTGTTAAGTTCCACCGCAGTAGAGCGTAACTAGCGCCATCTCTCAATAGTCTCGAAACAATCCAAATCAAAAATAAAATTGATAATTATCACTGAATAAGCAATTTTATAGCAGTTTTTAACAGTGTCTATGAGTTGCGAACTCCGGGTATATAAAAAATATAAAAGAAAATTAATAACAGCGGTATTTCTGTCTTTGCATGTTAGTTACCAAAATGTCCTTAATCTGGCACACTCTGAAATTATATTTTTAAATGTAAAAATTTGTTCAAAATTTTCATCACTTCCAGATTTCACCTATACTGCTCAAGTGCTCAGGATTAATTCAAGTTTTGAGAATTACTGGATAATATCGGTAAATTTGGTAGAACGGTATTTTAATTAAAAAAAATTGTTTATTCAATAATTTAACCGGTATATGGTCGTTAGTCGTTTAAAATAAAAATAAAAAGTCAAAATTTCGATGTACGATATAAATTCCCCACATTCTTCTTTAACAGGGGTAGGTATAACAATATCAGTAATTATCTCTTTATAATTATTATATCTTCACAAATGTACAGTTATGCTTAATGACCTAGAACGATGCCATCCAACACCATATCAAAACCACTGCTAAAGGAGTACACTTGTTGCACAAAGTTTTTGATGACACGCATTTCGAATTCTATGTTCTAATCCGCCTGCAATTATTATGTAATGCATGTCTTAATCCTTATAAATACAGAATTGAGTTCTGTTTCACATTCTAGTTTTGTGATTCTCTAGCCCATCTTTATCTGTTTTGGCTGTGTCAATTAGTTAGTAGTAATTTTATTAATGGAGTCTAGACACAAGGTTAACTTCGTGAAACGATTTATAATAATGTAGTAAAAGACTTTTTCTGCCACTCAGATGAAATGTCAAAAATTCACTAAATTTGTCATTAAAATCATGTTGTTTTGACATTTCAAGAAAAACAGTTCTTAATATCACCATTGTGATGGATATAACTGACATAATATTCAGCTGGAAATATATTTCAAAAAGTGTATATATTGTCTATCACCGGAAGTGTGCAAAATTAATATAGGTGATCAACGCAAACCAATTGTACGGCATCCCTACCGATAGGATGTCGGAGAGGTTCATGTCAATAATTCAGGAGCGAGTAGATGGATCACTTATTGTTGTGGATATCTCGATACTTTCTTGTTGCTGTTATACTTTACTTTTATTTAGCTGCTGAATGAAATTCCACTTTGCTCAGAAAATATTTAATTTACTGATATTAGACAAGTACTCTTTTACTACTACTGCGTTTTAGAAAACGACTTAAATCCTTGTTTGAAATTGTCAACTCTCTCAAAATGTATATTGTGATATTTTGAGTCAATTATATTTCAAGTAAATAAAATGACGATTAACGCGATCTTCTAGAGTGATATTGATCATTTATAAAGTAAATAATATAAAAATTAAATTTCTTCACATATTAGATAAGGGTGATGAATTTTGAAGATTACAATTTTGCCTTATTTTAGGTGAGCAAATTTTGAAGGATCAAAACTTCCATAAAAACATTATTTTCTCAAATCAATCGCTTTTTACAAATATTAATGGTGTATCTTCATCACACAATTTTAGATATTGGTCTGAGGTCTGCAATTAGTTCTAGGTGGAAATATTTGAAAAGAGTTAGGCCTGTCTGGTGTGTCATTTCATATAATGCTGTCACTATTTTATTGCGGGAAGGTTCAACGTTCGAGATATTTCTGTTTCAATACGATGATTGAACTCCCTACTCGAATTTGCGAATATATGAATGGCTTAACGAGCGGTTTCGATAAAACTGATTAGCCAATGCAGATCTCCGAATCTGAACAATATTGGATTTTCAATTTTGAAGTCGGATAAAACAAATAATATGTTTGAATAGTATATTTAAAATAGCTTAAAAATTGTAAAAAGCATTGTAAAATCGCATTAGAGATGCTGTAAATTCCACTTCCATTGAAGGGATAATATAACGGAAACATATTGAAGAATGTGCGGATAAGAACAGTGGACTTATTGAATAAATGAATATTAAAAATAATATGAATATTGTTATTTTAGTTTAGAAATAAATTTAATCTTGATGTTTTGAACAATGTTAGTTATTTGTTCTATTATTTTTATATTTTAATTTTTTATAAGTAATTATACAAATATCTAGTAGATCTAGAGAAGTAAACCGATTGTTTTTGAAATGTTGCACAATTCCTTTTAACTTAATCAACAAGTTTTCTTTTCAATGAAACTTGCCGATATATTCATCATGGAATTTACCTACTTCATTACAAAAATTTAAGAAATAAGAGAAAATATTAAAGTGACCAGAGGTGGTCTTGTAAATTGTTTAATTTTACAGTCTGAGCAACTTTTCTTAAAACATTTTGTCATATCTCCTATAGAAAAAATACTTTACTAGTGGGCAAATCAACATTTCTGTAAATTTCTAAGGCGTATTTGTTTTTCAAAACTAAAATTATATCATCAATCAGTTTCTATCCAAGTAGGGCTGAATGCCAAAAAATGAAGTTTAACTGGTTTCACCTATTCATGAGCTGCTCTAAGGATAAACTGTATAATATTACATGATAAAGAAACAGTTACCCATGATTTTTAACAATAGTACATGTTACAAAATATTACATATATTTCCTTTTCTAAACGTTTATCTGTTCTTCCGACCTGCGAGCGACTACTTCCTGTGATGATACCTTAAGGTCATGGTCCCAAAAAGTAGGTCTTTAACTTTTAGTGAACAGAAGGCCGCCACGTGAATTAGAGGGATATGCCAGGCAGAACCAAGGACAGAAATATGCCTATAAAGTTTTTAAATATTTTTAACAATAACAGCGCCAGTTAAAAAAGAAAACGAGCTATTTCGAATTTTACCGCATATATTCGGAACCAATAAGAATATTTTCAATTTATATAAGCCATCTCATTGGCTTCCAAAATATGAAAGTTTCTTTTCGTTTAACTGATTCTGTAACTGTTGTAATTTGCGAGATAGCGATGCTGTTCAATATAAATAGTAGCCACCCTGTATTACGACTTTTTTCAAGTTCTGTGCAAATGTAAAATGTATGGAAGAATGCTATCTACTGAAATTGGATCATATCTGTTATACAGAGTGTCACGTCCCTGATGTTAAATTGTCGAATTTATAAACTGTTTTTGATTAAGCGCACAAAAACGAGGATATGCAATACAGCTCCTCAGTTTAGAATGAATTTCGAATAGACTCAAATATATCAATTTTACTTAAAAAATGTTAATAAAACGGTAATTATACTACGACTACTACGAAAACTACATTAGATCTTTCCGACTACGAGTCAGTGGTCATGTAAAGCTGTATCGTGTTTTTTCTAGCAAATATCAATCAGTTTAGTAAAACGGAATTCATATAACAGGTATCCAGGGCCAATCACACTTTCTACTCGTTATGTTTTTAAAATCGTCGATTGTATCAAAGAGAGAGAAAAAAACTTGACCTGAAGCTCATCACTATTTTAATATAAAGCAGGTATTCATTTAATATGTGAATGGTCTGTTTTATAATTTAAAGTCAAATATTATCTTGGGAAATACAGTTTTTTGGGTTGTTCATCAACCGCATGTGTTGCTAAAGGTATTTAAATTAAACCATTAATTGAAAATTTCCTACCTTTACTCTCTTTCAGTACCTTTTTCCATTTACTTGAGCGCTTATAATAACACAGACCCTTTTTGTTGGGGTAAAGAATGTGTTTATTGATAATATTGAGTTTAACCTAATCAATGTTATCCAACACGATTTTATTACAGAACATTATTTCTAAATTATGGTGAAAACATATTTTTCTCATTATATTCACGAAGTCTCTGTGGTGTGATATATTTGATGATTTGCTCAAGGGCATTATATCTATTTGCTTTTGAACTCACTTAAAAAAAATGAGGTTGCTTTGTATTCGACTCGTATGTTTGTATATTTGAAAATATTATTAGTGACTTAGCTTTTATTAATCAAGTGTTAAAGGAACATAACCTTAAACTTCATTCTACTAAATCTTTCATTATGCTATTTGGAAATAAAAACAATATTAACAATTTAAAACACAACTTAAATATTAATATTGATGGTGTATTTTTGCCTTTAGTTAATTCGATTTCCAACTTAGATATCATTTTAGATATTGATTTACGTTTTGATGGACACCAAGAAGTTAATGCAAAAGTAGTATTCGTTTTAAAACTCATTTATGCCAATCGTCGTATAATAAATTTTAATCTAAAAATACTGTTATGTGAGACATTGGTTTGATCTCATTATAGTTATGCTGACTTTAGATACGGACCTTGCCTAACTATATTAGATAAAAATCGGGTGCAAAAAGTTCAGAACTCTTGCTGTAAAGTAATTTTTGGACTACGAAGATTTGATTCGGTGTCTGAAAAAATTAATAATCTTAAATGGTTAAGAATGTCAAACAGAGTACTACATCACCTTGGTACGTTCATACAAAATTTGTTAAATACCCCCCCCCCCACTCCTCCTCTGCCCTTAAAAATAAATTTATAGCTATATCAGCTGTTCACTCCAGGGATATTCGATATAAATTAAAATTAACTATACCTCATCATGGTATAAGAGAGGCCATGTATAAGAGAGGATTCTTATTTAATTCTATAAAGCTCTACAACTTATTACCTGAAAGCTTAAAAAACATGGAATCAATAAAATTTACCTTATTTTTTTACCTCCTATTTACCTCTTATTTACCACCCCTGGAGAAGCCTTTACTACCCTTTATTACCCCTACCCTTTATTTACCTCTCATTTACCTATTTACCTCCTATTAACTATCGATATGTTGAGCTGCGGATCTTGTGGCAGGGTTACGTCAAAAAAGAAAACTGCCATCTCTTGTGATGGACTATGTAAAAAACAATACCATGTATCTTGTGTGGGCGTTTCGGCTGACATAATTAATATTATAAATGAGACCCCTGGTTTGAAGTGGATTTGTAAGGATTGTACTACACAATGTACTCTGTTTAGTCAACAAAAATTGGATGAATTTTTAAATAACATAAACTCTACCTTCGAGGCAATGAAGAATGATTTGATTAAGCTAGCATTCGAGAAATTCGCAGAACTAAACCCAGCCGACCAAAGCATACCCTCATATACGGAAGCCTTGAAAAATAAAACTAAACCTGCAATCATTGTGAAACCAAAGAATATCAACCAGCAAATATCTCAGACGAAATCAGATATACTGAAAAATATTAATCCACTTGATACAAATATTCAAATTAAAAAAGTTCAGAATATAAAAAACGGACAGTATGGAAGAAAACAAGAAGTTCAAAAAACTCGTTGAAGAAAAGTTATCAGACACTTATGAGGTGAAGGAGGTCAAAGGTCTTAACCCTAGAGTGAGAATTGCGGGAATCTCTGAAGAAATGTCTGAAGATACACTCTTAGGGTATGTAATGAAGATGAACAAGAGTATTTTCTCCCCTGACTCGGAAGTAAAACTACTCAAATTCGGTCCAACAAAGAAAAATAATCGAATTTATAATGCAGTTTTAGAAGTGGATAAGAGTTCATACGGTAAAATTATGAAATCAGGGTATGCATTAGTAGGTTATGATTACTGTACAGTATATGATCCTATAGAAATTCGTAGATGTTTCAATTGCAACGAGTTCCATCAAACTTCAAACAGATGCACTAAAGATAGCCCTGTGTGTCCCCGATGCAGTAAAAATCATAAATTGTCAGACTGTAAAGAAACAGTTTTAGTTTGTAGTAATTGTGTAAATTTAAGGAACGACCAAAATGCGGATATTAATATTAATCATGCTGTGTGGGACACAAAATGTCCTGCGTTCTTGGATGCACGTGAGAAACTGAAAAATAATATACTCGCCATACAATAGCCACTACCGCATCCCTCATTCACTTCTGCTTCTCAAATCCACGCGCCCAATGATCAACTTTCCATATACTATCAAAATACTCGTGGGTTAAATAGCAAAACGCAGGATCTCCTAAATGCTATCACCTCCTGCAATTATGAAATTATAGCATTCACAGAAACTTGGCTTAACTCCAGTGTTTTTAATGCTGAATTATTTACAAGTAGATATAATGTTATTAGAACTGATAGAGATTTTAATAACTTGAATTGTAGTAGAGGTGGGGGTGTTCTCATTGCTGTAGAAAATACTATTAACTCAGAAGCGATTCAGATTAACTTAAACGACTTAATTTCTATAGATCTAGTTGCCGTTAAACTTTATATCCGCGGCAAAATATTATATATATTTGTGATATACATTCCACCCAATACGTCAATTGCTCTATATCAAAATTTATTTGAACTCTTTTTTTCTCTTAAATATATTTATAACACCGACATCTTGATTCTTGGTGATTTTAATATTCCAATTTTTTCTTTAAATGTCATGGATCACCATAACATCTTACTGCAAAATTACTTAAACTTCTTTGACTTGAAGCAATTTAACTCGGTGAAAAATCAAAATAATCGAATCCTGGACCTGGTTATTGCAAAAAATGATTGTGAAGTAGGAAAGGCAATTGACGTTTTACTTAAAGAGGACTTACATCACCCTGCGTTAAGAATAGTTAAACAAAATATTAAAAACGTTGGTAATAAAAAACCATTAAATGCTGAGCCTAGATATAATTTTCGTAAAGCAAATTTTGCAACTCTCTATGAGCAGTTATCATTAAT
Organism: Leptura quadrifasciata; assembly: GCA_963675555.1. Lineage (NCBI taxonomy): Eukaryota > Metazoa > Arthropoda > Insecta > Coleoptera > Cerambycidae > Leptura > Leptura quadrifasciata. The sequence continues at coordinate 54,776,069 of OY776677.1, forward strand.
TAACTGGGATTTCTTAGGCGAATTGAAAGATGTAAACGAAGCGTGTGATGCATTTTATAATAAATTATGGCAAACTTTCAATTATTGCGTACCCAAAACGGTTAGCAGAAAGCATGATTATCCGTCTTGGTATACGACAGATATAATAAATAAAATTAAACATAAATCGAAATTATTAAAATTGTATGAAACAACAAAAAACACAGAGTATTTGACTGAATTTAAAATACTTAGGCAAAACATAAAAAACGATATAAAAAGATCACGTAGAGAATATATCAATGATGTTGAATCCAATATTTGCAGCGAACCGAATAAATTCTGGTCGTTTGTGAATTCATTTAAGAGTGATCGAGGTATGCCCAATTATGTTACATACAAAAATGAAAATTTTTATGAACCAACGGAAATATCAAATGCATTCGCTGATTACTTTCAAGAGTCTTATACCAAACCAACTAATCTTAATATCACTAATGACACTCCATACAATAACAATATCCTCACAATAAACGAATTCAATGAAAATGACGTTTTAAAGTTGCTCAATATACTTAAACCAAAAATGACAGCCGGCCCAGATTTAATACCAGCTTTTATTTTAAGCGACTGTTCACATATTTTCGTACTCCCACTTACTATTATATTTAATCTATCTGTCAGTACCAGTTGTTTTCCGAACGTTTGGAAGAACTCTAAAATATGTCCCGTTTTTAGAAAAAGAAGCAAATTTGATATTACCAACTACAGGCCCATTACAATAATATGCAACTTTGCAAAGGTATTCGAGTATTTATTACATGAGAGTATATATAATCATGTAAAACCAAACATAATAACACAGCTGCATGGCTTTATGAAAGGTAGATTTACCACAACAAATCTATTTTGCATAACCCAATTCTTATCACAATCATTAGATGAGGGAGTCCAAACGGACGTCATCTATACGGACTTTTCTAAAGTATTTGATCGATTGGATCACGAAATCTTACTGCACAAACTTAATCTAAATGGCCTCTCTAATGGACTTCAGCTATTCAAGTTATATCTAAGCGGAGAACCCAATTTGCACACTATAATGGCTATAAATCTCATGAAATAACAGTCGCATCTGGAGTTCCACAAGGATCAGTCCTGGGACCCCTGTTCTTCAATATATTTGTAAATGACATCAATAAAGACCTTAATTGTAATAACCTACTCTATGCCGATGACATGAAACTATTTACAAACATTCGAGACTCTAATGATTGTCTAAATTTGCAAAGTAACCTCAGCAGATTAAATACATGGTGTGTAAACAATGGCTTACACCTTAATGCGATAAAATGTAATGTTCTTACTTTCAGTAAAAGTTCGAAAAAAATTATATTCGATTATAAAATTGACAATATATCTCTCAACAGACCTGATACGTTTAAAGATCTAGGTGTTGTCTTTGATAGTGAATTATCTTTTGTTCCTCACATGAATCACATAATCCAGCAATCTTTCAAAACGTTGGGCTTCATATGCAGAACTGGTCGTAGTTTTACAAATATCGATACTATAAAAATGCTATTCAATACCTTCGTAAGATCGAAATTAGAATACGCCTGTATAATTTGGAGTCCAGGATATGAGACTCATGTGAAAAATTTAGAAAATATTCAAAGACGATTAATGAAATTTTTTAGTTTTAAAATTGATGGTTTTTACCCGGCTATCGGAACACCGCAGGACCAATTACTAGAAAGATGGTGATTTAAATCTCTGGAACATCGAAGAATTTATTACATGTGTATGTTTCTCTTTAACATTGTAAATAGCAAAATAGACTGTCCAGAAATTCTCGACCAAATTAATTTCAGAGTTCCATCTGTATCGACACGTAACCGCGCAACTTTTTATACACCAAATGCCCGTACTAATGCTATGAACTTTTCGCCATTATCTAAAATATGACATAATTTTGATAATTTTTGTTCGAATATTGATATTTTTCACACCAGCCCTAAAACATTAAAATCACTTCTATTAAAATAATGTATAAATTTTCTTCTTCTACCGATATGATTTATATTAAGTACTTACTATATTGTTATTATGTATGTTGTTATATATGTTATATAATAATAATAATAATAATAATAATAAACGTCTTTATTATATTCCTTGAGATATGTGGTATTTATGTATGTTTTTTATAATTTTGCGGGACTACTTCCTGCTCTGTAATTGGATTGTTGTAATCTGTTGCAACCACTTTTGTGCGCTTGTATTAAAAATGGTCCCTGTTGCATACGACAGCTGTTTTTTGGGGGAGAGCATAGGGTTGTAAGTCAGGAGTGTGGATATGAGAGGGCGCCACTTGGTTGTTAAAAGTCACTCCCAATTCTGCCCAACCAAGAAGCAAAATGGTTTCGACTATATTTTACTCTTAAATTGAAATTTATAGATTGATGAAATGATTAATGATTATTTATCTAAGAGAAAACTATGCTGGTACCATTATCAACTCATAAGATAAGTTTACCAGAGGCGATGCAAGTATTGAAAGTAAACGTTAGACAAAAAGACATTTATTATTTGCACAAGATATATATACAGGTTGGAGAGGTTCAGTAAGATGTTATATATTTAAAGTGATGAAGCTAAATTTAAAAAAAAAAATAAACAAAAAGTGAACAGCACATGTAGACTTGGAAGTGATGTGCATCCAACAGTATTGTCTGTCTACAATGTAAAATGATAACTAGCGCTGCATGATCATGCGCTGCCTTACAGGCTTATATAAGAAGTATATGAAAAATTTATGAAAGTTGTGTTAAACATGCATGATTAAATTTAGACGTTACACAGATTGAAGATCTTAAAAAATGAATTAGATAAAGTAAACCTGCTCCAACAAAACAGCTCCACCTGACTGGACAGCTCAATCACTGCATTCCAGAATATCTGACTTGGGACGTCTGAGTAAGGCTGCCATGACGATGGTCTCTAGACTTGTGGCTGGTACTCCACTGACACAACTTGATTTCATATCTGATAGCTGGTACGGGCATCTCAGCATAGGCAAATGCAGGTTTAGGTACATCGGCAGGCAAGGGTGCATTGCAGGTCACAAAAATTTTATAGCCAAAGAACAACCAATCCAAGATAATGGTCAGTCCCAAACACTCTGGAAGTTTCACAAGCATGAGAAAAATATGGCATAAAATAAAAGTAAAACTCACCCTTATAAGTCGAGTAACACGTGAATTTCATAAAAAATAACCCAAAAAACAGGAGGCTTCTCCCTGATGAAAACGAAAGTAATTCTTCGTGCAACAGCTGAGAAAGCTTCCACACAACGGCAATGTAAAATTTTTCAATCAAAATCTCTAAACTAAATTGGCTAAAGCCCATCAAAACGAGAAAATTGCTTCCTTCCACGTGCACAGGTAAGGAGAGAAGGACCGTCATTTTTACCTTCGAAATTTGACGACTCACTCAGTGCTGCCAACTTTGACTAAAAAAACTTCCCATTGCCAACCATGGAATTATAGGGAAATATATTTACATAAAATAGAAAACAACCTCTATTGTCCAAAAATTTAATGAAAGTTACAAAATAAATAATCTGAAAATGAAATAGTTCTTTGAGAATTCTCTGTGGATTAAATTTATGACTCCATGGGAAATGCAATATTAGTACACTTGTGTGTGCGCCTGGTTGCATACCCTTGGCACCACATGTAGTATTTAAAAATGCTACACCACCCCCTTCCAAAAATAAAAAGAGAAAATTTTAACTCTAAATTTTTTTTTAAATGACTAAATCTACAACTAAATTGCACGAAACACAACGGAATAATCAACAGACAAGAATTTCTTGGGCCTTTGGTAGCTGCGTGTACCACACGTCCATAGGGAGGTTAATTAGGTATCGATAAAATAGGGAGGTCAAAATTGGGAAGAGTCATAATCGAGAAAGTCTATCCAAGGCAAATTCAAAATCGAGAGAAACTGGACCGATCACATGCAACATCACATAAAATAACTACGAATGCACAATCCCTAAACTAGATAAATCTATATACAAAAGTCATCATAAATTCACTGAACGTGAATGCAAAAGAATGGAGTAAGATAAACTCTCATCCTACCGAGATTTCAGAGTTGGACCCAAAATAAGGCTTCAAGTCTTTTATATGCCATTCACCTGCGTCACTATTGTCCGCATTGTTGAGTGCATATATTATACGAGAAACTTTCTTACGCACTGTGCATAGCACGTACTTGGGAGCCAATTTCTTTGAAAATCTTTTCGCAGTGTCCGAAAGGACTTTGTTTCTGCGCCAAACACGGTCACCTTCCTCAAAGGAAACATCTCTCTTTCAGAGATTGTAAACCTTAGCATTACGCTGATAGGACTGATGAAGTTTCTTGCGAACTTCCTCAAAAACTTTTGAAAGACACTTCAATTCCGAATCATAAGAATGTCTATCACCAGGTGATATCTCAATATCGTCTGTGGAGACTACTTTACCATAATAATTTCCTGAAATGGGAACATGTCTGCCAAAATTCAAAAAGGACGGAGTGAATCCAGTCACTTCATGTTTCGCAGTATTGATAGCCTGCCTAATCTTGTGAAGTTCTTTATCCCAATCCTTGTGTTCCTTTATGTAACACCGAATGGCAATACCTACTGTCTTATTGTTGCGCTCAACAAAATTGCACTGTGGAGAATAACGTGCACTAAACCAAATTTTTTGTATCTGATATTCTTTCGCTAACTTCTTAAATATGGAGCCAGCAAACTGACTGCCATTATCACACAAAATGAATTGCGGTACACCAAAGATAAGAAAGACCTCATTCTCCATAAATTTTACTATATTTTCAGCGGTAGCTTTACGCATAGGACAAAGAAGAGTGTACTTGGTGAACCAATCACCTACAACAAGTAAATGGGTATTGCCCTTCGTAGATCGTGGGAATGGACCCATGACATCAACCGAGATTATCTGCCATGGATAACTCGCAGACTTTTCAGTATCCATAAGTCCCATCCTAGGTGGATTTGCAATCTTCTGAGAAGCGCAAATCTGACACTTACGTACATATTTCATGACATCTTGACGCATTTTTGGCCAGTAATAGTGTTCTTGCAGACGAGCAAACGTCTTAAAGAAATCAAATTGTGCACTAACTGCAGGATCATGGGACGAACTCATAACCTGCTGCCTTTGATTCCTAGGAATAAGTAATTTTCACTCGGTGAGGTTTGTTTGCACTGACACCCGGGAAGGAATAAACTTATAGACGAGACAATCTGATATTTTCCATTGAGGATAACATTCTGGAGGAGAAGTAATATTCTCACGCATAGACAAATACCAATCATCCAAATTTCTAACAGAAGTACTTCTGGTTCAGCTGACGGTATACCCGACAGTACATCAGGAACGACATTGCTAGAACTTTTACGATGAATCAAATCAAAAGTATGTTGGTGCAATCTAACTGCCCAACGTGCAAGTTTTCCTGTGGGATTTTTCAAGTTATTTAGCCAAAGAAGAGAATGATGATCTGTGATCACAGTAAATCGAGTTCCTTCGATATAGGGACGAAACTTCTCTGCACAAAACAGAACCCCCAAACATTCCCTCTGGGTAACAGAGTAATTCCTCTCTGCTCGAGATAAGGATCTGCTCGCGTAAGCAATTACCCTTTCTTCCCCATTCAGGAACTGAGTGAGTATACCGCCCAATCCAACATCAGACGCATCACTCTGAATGGTGAAAGGCTTCGAGAAATCAGGTTGCGACAAGATAGGAGCGGAGACCAAGGCTTCCTTGATTTTTAAAAAAGAAGCTTCTGCTTCTGGAGACCAGGAAATCGGCTGCTTCTTTCGTTTCCCCTTCGTGAGATCACTTAAGGGAGTTCCTAAGCTAGAAAAGTTGCTAATGAACCTTCTGTACCAGGAACAAAGACCAAGAAATCGCTTTTTCAGGATCCGTACTAAGACCATTAGAACCCACAATAAAACCCAGGAACTTTAGAGATGTTTTGAAGAACTCACACTTCTTCGGATTAATGGTAAGGTTTGCCTCTTTTAGAAGATCTTTTACTTCCGAAAGTAGCTGAACATGTTCCTCAAAAGTAGAACTAGTGATGATTACATCATCCAAATATGCGAAGATTTTAGGCTCGTACTTAGGACCAAATATTGCATCAACCAATCTCTGCTGCGTTTGGCTGGCATTACATAAACCAAATGGCATAACATTAAAATGAAATAGACCTCTGCCTACCACACTAAATGCTGTCTTCTCTTTGGATGACTCATCCAAAGGAATTTGCCAAAAAGCTTTTCTCAAGTCTATTGAGGAAACGTACTTAGCGTCACGCAACAAATTAAGAATCCTGTCAATATGCGGTAAGGGATAGGAATGGTGCTTGGTTATTTCATTTAAAGGACGACCATCAAAACAAAAACTATATTCCCCGCTACTCTTTTTTACTAGAAGTACAGGAGAATTCCAAAGACTATGAGAAGGTTCCACAAAACCCAACTTAAGCATATCATCCAATTCCGAATTTAAAATTTTCATCATATATGGAGATATGTGATATTGTTTCCTCTTAAATGGCTTAGCATCTCCCATGTCAATTGTTAAGGCAATTTTATCGGTACGACCCAAAGTAGTTTCACTACTAATCTCCTCAAAAGATCTAATAACCTCCGTAGCTTTCTGTCGCTGATAAAAGGAGAGATTCTCCAGCGTCATCAAGTTGTAAACCCTGTCAATATGTTGAAAATCTTGAGTTGATTCAACAGTAGCATGATCCAATGTGCGTTGCACAGCCCACTGGTCAGTCTTATAGTCACCTTCCTCAAAGGAAACATCTCTCTTTCAGAGATTGTAAACCTTAGCATTACGCTGATAGGACTGATGAAGTTTCTTGCGAACTTCCTCAAAAACTTTTGAAAGACACTTCAATTCCGAATCATAAGAATGTCTATCACCAGGTGATATCTCAATATCGTCTGTGGAGACTACTTTACCATAATAATTTCCTGAAATGGGAACATGTCTGCCAAAATTCAAAAAGGACGGAGTGAATCCAGTCACTTCATGTTTCGCAGTATTGATAGCCTGCCTAATCTTGTGAAGTTCTTTATCCCAATCCTTGTGTTCCTTTATGTAACACCGAATGGCAGTACCTACTGTCTTATTGTTGCGCTCAACAAAATTGCACTGTGGAGAATAACGTGCACTAAACCAAATTTTTTGTATCTGATATTCTTTCGCTAACTTCTTAAATATGGAGCCAGCAAACTGACTGCCATTATCACACAAAATGAATTGCGGTACACCAAAGATAAGAAAGACCTCATTCTCCATAAATTTTACTATATTTTCAGCGGTAGCTTTACGCATAGGACAAAGAAGAGTGTACTTGGTGAACCAATCACCTACAACAAGTAAATGGGTATTGCCCTTCGTAGATCGTGGGAATGGACATGATCCAATGTGCGTTGCACAGCCCACTGGTCAGTCTTATAGTCGATCAAGATCTCTAACTCTTTGCCAAAGTCACTACCAAAAATGAAAGCCTGCGGCAACGAAGGTACTACTAGCGCTTTTACAATTTGACAGACGTTAGCAATACATACGGGTAAATCAACCAAGCCTGTTACTGCTCGTTGACTTCCATCAGCAATAGAAACCTTTTGAGCACGGGACGGGTTAACATCTAACTTCAATTGTTTCAGTAACTCAAGGCCACCTGAACCAACAATAGAGGAGTTTGCTCCAGTATCAAGCAAAGCCACTATGTCTCTATCAAACAGCTTAACCCATACATAAAGTCTGTTATCAGAACCTTGCTTAACAAACACTGGCGCTATCTGCTCATCAAAAACTGTGTTGCCAGAAACCTTATAAAAACTTGAAACATATGAAAGCCAAGACTTCCACCCTTGCTTACTAATACGAGAAGACTTATGATTGGCCACGGTACTAGGACCAGTGTGGCGGCCAGAACACACTTTCCTTAATGGTTTTTTGAACACCTTTTACAATTAGAAATTGTAACATTAGAGGCACCACAACGAAAACAAAATATCTTCCTCTTAAGCTTACAAGAGGAGAAGGTGTGGTTTGGTTTCCACAATTCCAACAAGTTCTAACCTTTGTGACCTGTGCCGATGTAGCCACCCTGCCTGTATCTACGGAGGTGCTCGCAACTACTTGTTGTGTTTTAGGAACTGATTTAACGATACTATTGGCTTGATGATTACTCTCTACATATTGCTCACTATTACCTGAACAGCAACATCGACTTGTTGAAGGTGTCTCTTTAACAGACAAATCTGAAACTTGATGTACGGTACTATGTCTAGACTTTATATAGGCCGTTTCTTCTAATTTCTTACATAAACGAAGTAATTGCGGTATTGTTTCCGCATCCGATAAAGCTAATTGACCCAAATATTCCGGCAACAAATTATTTCTAATGTGCTTAACTTTCGTCACCTCGTGAGGAGCATGACTAAATCGACTATACAAATTTTCCATTTGTGCGAAAAATATGTTTACTTTCTCATGTCTCTTTTGTTTATGCTGTTTAATCTATTCCCAAATCTCATCTTCCGCATTAGGTGGTAAAAAGTCTTGATTAATTAACGAAACCAAAGCGCCCCAGCTGTTAATACTCGTTTTAATACTGCGATACCAGGCGAAAGCGTCAGAGACAAAACAAAATGCAATTTTTCAGTGCACACTGTAGGTATATTTGCTAAAAATTGTGTTTATCGGAATTTAATGTAAGGTTAACGATAAATGTGAAAAAAATTCAACCGGTATATTACTTAATGACACCCTGTAAATTCAAATAATATAATTTTAATTCACCAAAAATATTCTTCCAGAAAATGTGGCACTAATTTAAATGTGGCAACGTCGCAGTTTAACAAGTCTGAAGTATCCCACAAAATATCAGTGTTCTAGGAGGTTTTATAAAAAGCAATTTACCAAAAATATAAGATCTAAATATCACCTAATTTATAAATACTTGCATGCTTCTGATAATCTTATCAGTAACTTTATCATAAAAAGTAAGAAAATAAGAAAAGGCAATGATCTAAAAAATATCTATCTTTTTATCCACAGTCAGGCCCGACACGTTGGTACGCCAATCTGGTGCAACCACTTTTGTGCGCTTGTATTAAAAATGGTCCCTGTTGCATACGACAGCTGTTTTTTGGGAGAGAGCATAGGGTTGTAAGTCAGGAGTGTGGATATGAGAGGGCGCCACTTAGTTGTTAAAAGTCACTTCCAATTCTGTCCAACCAAGAAGCAAAATGGTTTCGACTATATTTTACTATTAAATTGAAATTTATAGATTGATTAAACGATTAATGATTATTTATCTAAGAGAAAACTATGCTGGTACCATTATCAACTCATAAGATAAGTTTACCAGAGGCGATGCAAGTATTGAAAGTAAACGTTAAACAAAAAGACATTTATTATTTGCACAAGATATATATACAGGTTGGAGAGGTTCAGTAAGATGTTATATATTTAAAGTGATGAAGCTAAGTTTTTTAAAAAAAATTAAACAAAAAGTGAACAGTACATGTAGACTTGGAAGTGATGTGCATCCAACAGTATTGTCTGTCTACAATGTAAAATGATAACTAGCGTTGCATGATCATGCGCTGCCTTACAGGCCTATATAAGAAATATATGAAAAATTTATGAAAGCTGTGTTAAACATGCATGATTAAATTTAGACGTTACACAGATTGGAGATCTTAAAAAATGAATTAGATAAAGTAAACCTGCTCCAACAAAACAGCTCCACCTGACTGGACAGCTCAATCACTGCATTCCAGAATATCTGACTTGGGACGTCTGAGTAAGGCTGCCATGACGATGGTCTCTAGACTTGTGGCTGGTACTCCACTGACACGACTTGATTTCATATCTGATAGCTGGTACGGGCATATCAGCATAGGCAAATGCAGGTTTAGGTACATCGGCAGGCAAGGGTGCATTGCAGGTCACAAAAATTTTATAGCCAAAAAACAACCAATCCAAGATAATGGTCAGTCCCAAACACTCTGGAAGTTTCACAAGCATGAGAAAAATCTGACATAAAATAAAAGTAAAACTCACCCTTATAAGTAGAGTAACACGTGAATTTCATAAAAAATAACCCAAAAAACAGGAGGCTTCTCCCTGACGAAAACGAAAGTAATTCTTCGTGCAACAGCTGAGAAAGCTTCCACACAACGGCAATGCAAAATTTTTCAATCAAAATCTCTAAACTAAACTGGCTAAAGCCCATCAAAACGAGAAAATTGCTTCCTTCCACGTGCACAGGTAAGGAGAGAAGGACCGTCATTTTTACCTTCGAAATTTGACGACTCACTCAGTGCTGCCAACTTTGACTAAAAAAACTTCCCATTGCCAACCATGGAATTACAGGGAAATATATTTACATAAAATAGAAAACAACCTCTATTGTCCAAAAATTTAATGAAAGTTACAAAATAAATAATCTGAAAATGAAATAGTTCTTTGAGAATTCTCTGTGGATTAAATTTATGACTCCATGGGAAATGCAATATTAAGTACACTTGTGTGTGCGCCTGGTTGCATAATCTTGGCACCACATGTAGTATTTAAAAATGCTACACTGTAGAGCAGTGTAAATAAATAAATAAATAAATAAAATTCAAATTTGAAAGTTATTTACTAAGTAAGCAGCTGCAATATATGTGTACCAAACAGGGAATTTTATTAACTATTTTTTTTTCTTTGTAGAGTGGTTTTCGGGTCCTCTTCCACGTTGACTGTCTCGGGTGCGTGGTGTTTTGATCGCCTTGTCGTGGTCTTCTTCAGAGGCAAAATAAAGCCTTTGAAGAGGGCCATGACTGGTGGTCGTAGCGTAGTCTATTCAGGGTAGTCGGCCGGGGGGAGGGCCTGAGAACTATCTTATCAACTCCTGAAAGCTTTATAACTTAAATATTTCAATAAATTAATTGAATGGTTTTTTTTTATATTATTATTGCATTGCACTTTATTCAATAGTTTAACGTTATGTTTAAAGGTTTAATTTTGTGGTTAAGTATGAGTAGCTTTAAGCTACACTTCGCCACAGATGGGCCTAATTGTAATTTTTTACGAAAATTATTGTATTTATATTTTTTATAAAATAATGCCGATTTATTATTATTTATAGTTTCATATATCCTTAAGTAAACGACTGCGAGAAAGAAAAACAACAAAAATTAGGAAATTAGGAACAGAAAGTCGGATATTCTACTCACAGCACTCTGCACACTTCATGAAATAATTTCCTAATTTAAATCTCACAGTCGTAAGTTCGGAATCATTAAAAGTAGACACATATATAGAAACACAAAGCAATGAAACAAATTCAAATCAAATTGAACAGAGTATTGCGAGAACAAAATATACGATACACATAAAAATAAATAAAATTCTCTATCAAGCTAAAATATAAATAAGATACTAAAAATAAAATAATTTGGATAATGATTGTTTTAAAATAAAATTTGTTGATAACAATAAAATTTATCATCGAAATTTTCAATTTACAATATATATATATATATATATATATATATATATATATATATATATATATATATATATATCCTATACTCTTCAAACGTCGAAATAAAGGACAAGGAAGATATAATAAGAAGAAAGCTCAACAAACGCAAAAATGGACGAACAAGAATATCAAGGGAAACAACATTAAATTCAACACAAAATTAAAGAGGAAAAGGAATGGAAGAGTAATTAAACAAAAGCAGCTACCCACGAAAGAAAACAGGAAAAGAAAAAAGAAGATTAGAAAGAAAATACTTTACAAGAAAGTCAAAATATTTGGAAAAAGAAAACACAAAAACTTCAAGACGAGGAAGAAATTTTGGACTGGAAATAATTGGAATAGGAGCAATAAGAAAAATACGGAAAGGGACATGAATAGGGAATTTTATACGGAATTATACATTATATACAAACACGGATTTATTAACAAAGATAATTTGGATTTGTGGGATATAATGAAAAATATACTAGTGATAAATAAGCGTGGATATAAATTTGAAATAATATGTAATGACGTACTAAAGGGTAATGTAAATAAAGATCGTTGTAATTTGATATTTGAGAGCAATGGCAATGAAGACGAGTTGGTCTTTATGCCTGCCCTCAGCATTTGATGTTATATTGTGCAGAGATATTTTGTTTGGACCAAGGGAAATGTAGTTTTAAGTGCGGAATAAATAAATAATGAATTATATAAAACGGTCAAGAGTTACCGGAACATATATGAAAATAAGTATGATTATAAATGATAAATGAAAATGTAATACGTGCGGGGACGCTACAGTTCTCCAAAGATATATGAATGGTGAAATTACCACATATGGTCAATTTTAATTTTAAAATATCCAAGGTCCAAACAAAATGTTTATTCTCATTATGATACTCGTGTGTGGGAGTTGACATGGGTTCATATTCGAACGGATTTCCCGAGTTTAATGATATAAAATTTAACAATATTATAATTAAAGTTATTAATTGCATTCCAGTTAAGTCAAATTATTGTTAAAAAACGCATTACAAAAAACTCACAAAGGTATATCCCACAAAAAGATGTAATACAAATACGGTCTGTAGAATACTTTCTAAATATTTTAAAACTGTAGGCACTCCTAGAAAAATTTTAACTGACAATGCGACATATTTTGACAACTACAGATTAAATAAATATTTGACAAATTAAAACACACAAAGAAAACACAACAAAACTGATGATAAATACAGTATTTTGCAAATACGGCATAACTGAATAAAATTAAACAGTTTTACATAAGTAAAAGCTTATAATTTGGGGAGGGAATGCTATGTATTTGCATATTGGACGATTACGAAGATTGCATGTTTGTGTTATTTGCTGAATCAGGGTTTGAATTTGTTGGTTTCCTTTAGATGGTTTTCAAAATTTATTTAAATTAGCTAAAGATCCGAAAGGTATGTATGTGTTTTAGAATGTTAATACTTGTTTAGAGTTGTTTTAATAGTTTTAAAATTTTTATTTGATGTCAACAGTAAGTTTGATACTGACATCTATGTTAGTAGTTATTAAGTTGTTGTTGAAATAATTTCTGACATTTAAGTCATTATGACATTTGTTTTAAGTAGGAAATTTTATTTTATAGTTGGTAAATGTTTTTCTCGAGAAAGACAAGGAGGTTTAAGTTAGGATATGTTTGGAATGAAATTAATCAAAATTCATATGGTGTTTTGTTTTGTTTATTTTGAGTACTTTGATATTTAGTGATATAGAACAACATTAAATAAATTTGACATCCTTTCGGATCAAAAGGTAAGAGATTTTAATTTGATCTTTTTGGTTTTAAAGTTTTTTTTTATTTGGGTTTATCTATTGGAAATAAACAAGTTAAAGTTTGATTAGTACTGCAAATTATTAAGTTCAATAAAAATAGAACAGCACAATATATATATATATATATATATTTAACTTGTTTATTTCCAATAGATAAACCCAAATAAAAAAAAAACTTTAAAACCAAAAAGATCAAATTAAAATCTCTTACCTTTTGATCCGAAAGGATGTCAAATTTATTTAATGGGCCGGCTAGCTTATCTTTTCCTTCAGGAGCAGGTTCAAATTCAATTCCTGTTTTAAAATGAAATTTTATTTAAGTAAAATTTTTAGTCTGATATAAGTAATTTATTTTCCTTGATATTTAGATAATTTAGCTTTATAACAGGTTCGAAAGTCTAATAAGTACACTATTTACATTTTAATATACAACCTTGTCCAAAATTAAACACATAAAAACCTTCCTTCTTATTTACAGTCTATTTTTACTCTTCTTCGCTGATCTCCACAATTTCTTACTTTTTAATTCGATTTCAAATTATTAATCCTTGTTTATTATTTTTCTTCTTCACTCCCTAATTTTCACTTGTTCTTTTTTTCTTAAATTTGTTTTTCCAATTTTACAACCTCTCTTTTATCTGTTGTTTGTTGTTCTATATCACTAAATATCAAAGTACTCAAAATAAACAAAACAAAACACCATATGAATTTTGATTAATTTCATTCCAAACATATCCTAACTTAAACCTCCTTGTCTTTCTCCAGAAAAACATTTACCAACTATAAAATAAAATTTTCTACTTAAAAGAAATGTCATAATGACTTAAATGTCAGAAATTATTTCAACTTAATAACTACTAACATAGATGTCAGTATCAAACTTACTGTTGACATCAAATAAAAATTTTAAAACTATTAAAACAACTCTAAACAAGTATTAACATTCTAAAACACATACATACCTTTCGGATCTTTAGCTAATTTAAATCAATTTTGAAAACCATCTAAAGGAAACCAACAAATTCAAACCCTGATTCAGCAAATAACACAAACATGCAATCTTCATAATCGTCCAATATGCAAATACATGGCAATATATATATATATATATATATATATAAAGTAAAATTTTTAATCTGATATAAATAATTTATTTTCTTTGATATTTAGATAATTTAGCTTTATAACAGGTTCGAAAGTCTAATAAGTACACTATTTAAATTTTAATATACGACCTTGTCCAAAATTAAACACACAAAAACCTTCCTTCTTCGTAGCTACACACTTCTCTTTCCAAATCCAAAAATTCTCCTTTCATTAATTCTTCACCTTATCTCGTCCTTATCTCCTCTGCAACTCCAAACCACAATAACACCTCTACCTTCTTATTTACAGTCTATTTTTCTCTTCTTCGCTGATCTCCGCAATTTCTGACTTTCAATTCAATTTCAAAATTCTTAATCCTTGTTTATTATTTTTCTTCTTCACTCCCTAATTTTCACTTGTTCTTTTTTTTTCTTAAATTTGTTTTTTCAATTTTACAACCTCTCTTTTATCTGTTGTTTATTGTTCTATCTCACTAAATATCAAAGTATCCAAAATAAACAAAACAAAACACCATATGAATTTTGATTAATTTCATTCCAAACATAACCTAACTTAAACCTCCTTGTCTTTCTCCAGGAAAAGATTTACCAACTATAAAATAAAATTTCCTACTTAAAAGAAATGTCATAATGACTTAAATGTCAGAAATTATTTCAACAACAACTTAATAACTCAGAAAAACATTTACCAACTATAGAAATAAAATTTACTACTTAAAAGAAATGTCATAATGACTTAAATGTTAGAAATTATTTCAGCAATAACTTAATAACTACTAACATAGATGTCAGTATCAAACTTACTGTTGACATCAAATGAAAACTTTAAAACTATTAAAACAACTCTAAATAAGTATGAACATCCTAAAACACATATCTCTCGGATCTTTAGCTAATTTAAATAAATTTTGAAAATCATCTAAAGGAAATAAACAAATTCGAAACCTGATTCAGTAAATAACACAAACATGCAATCTTTGTAATCGTCCAATATGCAAATACATAGCAATATATATATGTTCCTAGAAGCTTCCGCGGTCGTTGGTATGAAAAATACTGGGATCTCGGGTTGAACCGCGTCTGAGATTGTTAATGTCTCGACGTTTCGGCTCCCGTTTTGGAGCCATTTTCAAGAGAAAAGGGGGTCAAGAAAAAATTGTCAAAGAAAATAATGCTAGGAGTTCGTGGAACTGGTTCGATTCCGGGGTATCAATCTGCCTACTCCCCAGATCTCACCACGATCCGTCTCTAAGGTCTCAATCTGCCTACTCCTTAGAGCGAACTTGCTGGCAGCATCTGAGGAAGTGTTATTTATATGAAAGCTGTCTGTGGGTGGGAGAGTGGGAGGGGGTTGAGGGTCTGTTGATGGAGGCATCAGAGCAGAACGGCTGCTATCAGGATTATGAGGTGTGGATGAAGATTGTGGCGCTAGCCTTAGAGATCAATGATTTCCAATTGATTGCTTCGCGGATGATTCGCGGTGTCTGGAAAAATGAGGGTGCTATGGTTTTGGTGTTATCGAAGTCTATATTATGGCCTGTTAGGAGGCAGTGTTGGGCAAGTGATGATGTGGGATCGGATTTCCTAACTGCAACACGATGTTCATATATTCTATTGTTAATCCGTCTATTGGTTTGTCCAATGTAGGTTTTGGGACAGTTTGAGCAAGGTATTTCGTATAACCGTGGGAATCATTAGGTATTTGGTCTTTTGGGGTTCTGATTAAATTGGAAATTGTATGGTGTGTTGTGAATATGGTTTTTATGTTGTTGGATTTCAGGACTTTTGAAATTTTGTCTGTGACACGTTTTATGTAGGGTAGAAAGGCTTTTTACTGAGGAAGAGTTTCTGTCTGTTGAAATTGGGAAGGATTTTGTGCCTTGTGTATGGATCGCGTTATATGTCCTTTGTCGTAACAGTTTTGTAGAAGTGCTTCTTCTAATGTTTGTAGTTCGGATTGTCTGTTGTGATTGTCTGTTAGTCTGAGGGATCTGGTTACAAGAGTGTTGGCAACGGAATTTATTTGTGATGGATGGTGGTGTGATTTTGAATTAAAATAACGGTTGGTGTGGGTTGGTTTTCTATACACAGAGTAGGAGAATTGATTGTTTTTTTGTTTTGTAATAAGGACGTCTAGGAAAGGGAGGGAGCAATTGTTTTCGATTTCAATAGTGAACTGAATCTGCGGGTGTATATGAATAATGTGAGACAGGAAGTTGTTTAGAGAATCTCTACCATGTGGCCAGATAACGAAGATGTCATCTACATTTCTTAGCCAGCAGGTAGGCTTCAGTTCGGAAGAATTCAGGGCTTGGGTTCGCTCTAAGGAGTAGGCAGATTGCGAACTTAGAGACGGATCGTGGTGAGATCTGGGGAGTAGGCAGATTGAGACCCCGGAATCGAACCAGTTCCACGAACTCCTAGCATTATTTTCTTTGACAATTTTTTCTTGACCCCCTTTTCTCTTGAAAATAGCTCCAAAACGGGAGCCGAAACGTCGAGACATTAACAATTTCAGACGCGGTTCAACCCGAGAATCTAGTATTTTTCATACCAACGACCGCTGAAGCTTCTCGGAACATATATATATATATATATATATATATATATATATGGTGTAGTGGTGAGAGGTAAGTGAATCCTCTCATGTGGTCTAATGCTACTATACACCAGACATCATGGATGTCTCCATGGTGCATAGCGACTTGCCATTTTGCAAGTACCGAGAGCGGTGACCTTCAGCCCTTGGTGGACTTAACCCATATACTGTTATTATACATGATTTGCAGGAAACAACTACTCAGCGGGCAAATACCCCGACCTGCATTGAATTATACCTTACAAATCATGAAAAATTGGTAGCCAATGTCACTTGTCAACTCCCTGACCAGACATAGACCGGTTTCGAACTTATTAGTTCTCATCAGTATGCCATAGGTCATGGAGCAGACAAATGACAGTGGCCAACCTGCTAGTCTTATACAGACTAATGTAAATGGTGTAGTGGTGAGAGGTAAGTGAATCCTCTCATGTGGTCTAATGCTACTATACACCAGACATCATGGATGTCTCCATGGTGCATAGCGACTTGCCATTTTGCAAGTACCGAGAGCGGTGACCTTCAGCCCTTGGTGGACTTAACCCATATACTGTTATTATACATGATTTGCAGGAAACAACTACTCAGCGGGCAAATACCCCGACCTGCATTGAATTATACCTTACAAATCATGAAAAATTGGTAGCCAATGTCACTTGTCAACTCCCTGACCAGACATAGACCGGTTTCGAACTTATTAGTTCTCATCAGTATGCCATAGGTCATGGAGCAGACAAATGACAGTGGCCAACCTGCTAGTCTTATACAGACTAATGTAAATGGTGTAGTGGTGAGAGATAAGTGAATCCTCTCATGTGATCTAATGCTACTATACACCAGACATCATGGATGTCTCCATGGTGCATAGCGACTTGCCATTTTGCAAGTACCGAGAGCGGTGACCTTCAGCCCTTGGTGGACTTAACCCATATACTGTTATTATACATGATTTGCAGGAAACAACTACTCAGCGGGCAAATACCCCGACCTGCATTGAATTATACCTTACAAATCATGAAAAATTGGTAGCCAATGTCACTTGACCACATGAGAGGATGATGAAAATAAAATAAATGATGAAATAAATAAATGATGAATTAAACAGGAATGGTGTATAAATGAAATTCTGGTGACATCAGTGATCGAACCCGCGGCATTTCACATGCAAACCATTAAACCATTAACCATTAAAAATATTTTTATTTTGTTTAGCTATTGTTTACATTGCATTTTGTATACTTCATTTATCTCATTTAATTTCATGTGTTACATAGTATATTCTTCAATCCGACTCTATACAAATTTTGGAAAACAAAACGAATAAAGCCAGGCGGCGGATCTAATGCCGATGAGATGAGAAACAAAATTTTAGATTAATCTGATGCTGTTGCCATCCTATACAGATTTAACAAATGTTCAATTAATTATCCAGAGAGGTTAATAAACTAAAAGTGAATGCTTCTACGAATAAATAATATTTACAAATTAAAAGTATTTTTGCACAGGAAAATAGGCAAAACCTGTTTTAGAAAAATATGTACAGAAATTAAAAACGCACCGATCGTGTCAAAAGATAAAAATAAATGTATTTCTGAAAATTTGAGGCAAAATAAAAATGATTCTAAAGTGAAAAAAATAAAAATGACTCTGAAAAAAGAAAATAAAAATGACTGAAAAAAGAAAATAAAAATGACTCTGAAAAGTGAAAACTAAAAGGATTCTAATATTCTTAAAAAGAAAAATAAATAAATACAGTCTTCCAACATGGTCGTATGATTCAACCAAATTATCAGTATTTGTCTGAGGTTATCTATCATGATAGAGGGGTAACCCCTCATGAAGAAGTTTATGTGTATGAGGAGTTTCGTTGAAACTACTCATACTGGTCAAGTTGGCGGTAAGTGTGGAATTAGCAACTTTATATTTAAAAAACTTATCAGCCGTATCACATATATAATCTTTAAAGAGAGGGATATTGGTATCATTATGAAAATGTAAAATAGGTGTATACCTATTAGACTCTGTAAGTAGTCTAAGGATTTTATTCTGTGTCCTCTGTAGGCGGTTGCATTGCGCATCAGAAATAGTATTCCATGACGCACATGCATATGTGAGGATTGGTTTGAGAATTACCTTGTTATCCCTAGATAATTTGCTCCTTTTGTTGACTAATTGATATAGTCTATTTAAGGCAGTATAAGTACTATTTATTATGTTCGTTATATGGGGTCCGAAACGCAGTCTCGTGTCCAGGGTGACCCCCAGATACTTGACCGCGCTCTTCTCCCTTATAATATTGTCGTTAATTTTCAGTTTATCAAAAGTGCGAATATTTGTGAACTTATGTAAGATAATTAGTTCTGTTTTATCGTGATTTATCTTGATCTTCCATTTATTATAAAATTTTAAAAGTTCCAACAAATGATACTTTATTTTCTTGACTGCTGTTTCAGCGTAAAAAGATCTGGCGTAAATGGTTGTATCATCCGCATATAGCAATATGTTAGTGCTAACATGCGTTGGCGTATCAACGAGATAAAGGTTACACAAGGTGGGCGATAAAATCGCCCCCTGTGGAACCAGGTCCAGCTGACAGCCTCCTATAAGAGGAGACTGTCCCGTTGATGCATACCGCAGCATGCTGACCAACTAAATAATTTCTAATTAAAGCAACTAGATACATAGGAAATTCACAAATATTCGCCAGTTTATATGTTAAACCATTGATCCAGACCGAATCATAAGCCTTCTCAATGTCGATTAAGATCATAGCATTGCAATTCTTCTTGTTGTAGGCAATAATGGTGTCCTACGTGCAAAAGGAACGCTCTACCACTGAGCCATATTCCCGCTACGATGCAGTTTAAACAAATCTCGTAGTAAATACACACCATCATCCATACTATCTTTTTATAGTGTAGCTCAAAAACTGTCCATCTTCGGAGGTCGCCCATTGAGGCTCTTGTTTACAACGACAATAAGTACAACATATTCGAATTTCAGCTTATTTGACCGAAACTACTTTTACCTAAGAAATGTGAGTGGTCTTTTATGACTGCCAAAATTTGTCATTTATCAAAATAAATAATTGACTCATACAAAGATACAATAGTTATTTATGGTATAGTCTTAAATAATGATGTACTACTCGGAAAATTTTATCTTTATATGTTGGTATCATTGAAAATTGCGTAAGTTTGTAAATTTTTGTTTTATAATGTTTAAGTTCGCGATATGCGTGATTTTCGTCAATTTGTTAGATACACACACGCCTATACAGTATTGGTAGGTAAAAATATTGAATCGATAAGTATGTAAAATAGAAGAGGAGAGAAATGACCTAAAAATATGCTGTAAAAGGAACAGATATAACCTACCCTGTTCTCATTTGCAATTTATATGTCCTTCTATTTTATTATAGGTATCGATTCAAGTTCTGTACCTGCCCGTACTGTATACAGACTCATACATATTTTTTGAAACTTGAGTTTACCAAACCATGAAACGAATTTCTGTAAAAAAAATCTTCAAGATTTTCGTAGGGTTAAAATATACTTATTTGCTCAAATCAAACAAGTGTACTATTAAATCAAACAGGTAAAATTTATGTCGTTTCACCGGTAAATAAAGACACCGCATTACTATGAAATATATGCAATCCTCTCCTCCAAATATTATAAAAATGAAAATAGTCAATTTTACTGGCTCGCTATTCTATGTTTTAATATTCATTTTGGCTATCAATCATTTGGTTATGTAGCTATTATGTAGAACCCTTCTACAAATTTGTCAGCATAACAGCAGTATTAGGTAGCTTGATAGAGGACATGTATTCAATTTTCGTGATGGGATGCTCTAAATTCTCTTTTATTATTGATGGTCTATAATTTTTAATTTCTCCGCTCGTTCTCCTTCGAATAATAAATGCAATCAATATACAGTATCGCTTAGTTACATGGCCGCAATGTACGTTCTCGAAGTAATGGTAATTATTAAATTAATACTAATTAATCAGGAAATATTTCAAACAGTATATCAGTAACTGTGTATTATGTGTAAATACCTAATTTCTCATTGTGAACAGTAAGGACGTTGATTAAATCAAAGTCGCTACGATGCGTATGCACGGCATGTATTGTATGAACTCCATGTCGCAATAAATTGAATGACTTGTTTCATTCAGGTCTCTTCATTATCAAAGTTATTAAGACAGAATAACATTTCGGAAAGTTATAATCAAAAGTCAGTGCTTGAGTACCACTCTTTGGCCTCGTCTGCTCTTATGAGCACAGGTTACAGCTAAAGATGGTGGAAAAATAACATTAGACGATATATGTGTCTAGTGAATGTAAAAATATACCTACCACCTAACTAACATTGCGTTGTAGAAATTACACAAAGTAAAGAAATGCTGAAAACGCAACAACGCTTACGTACGTTATACGTATGTATAACTTGAATATGCTTATATGTAACTTGTCAGTAAACATTCGTTACAAATAGCAACTGCCATTTCATTTATTAGTCCGTTCATTTATCTACCGTTAAATTTTATGAAATTACAAGTGTATTGTAAGGCATTACATCGGTGTTTAAAGCTTTAGGTTGCTACTGATGTGCACCCTGCGGTGAAAAATAAAGCTTAACTTAGATAGAGTACCTTCGTGCTTTGTCTATACGCTATATCGATATACCATAAGCTCATCTATAAGAGATTATAATACTTGTCCAGATTAGACAGCTATTCCGGGAGGCAAGGGTCGTAAGTAAGGGTGGTTAAGCCATTAGTTAGAGTGCTATAGTGGGTAATTTAGAGGTGCTTAGGCGCCAGGGCTATAGTAGCCCAGAAAGATAAGAAAGAAAATAAAACACACGTGATAAAATACTAAATTTAATCTCATATGAAAAAATAAACAATACCAATATATACAACAACGAGCAATAAGGAAAAGCTTCAACAACAAGCAGAGATATGTAGCGTACGATACCTTGTATCACAGAATTTACAAAATTGACTCAACTACTGAGTGCCTGAGAGTCTCAAAACAAATATTTTAACAATTGCACTGTATTTACGCTTACCCACATTAAGGACTAAAAAAAATTAATTTTGGTACTCACTAGCTTCACAATATACTCTCTTACCAGGGACCAGTAATGTCGACACCAACTAAAAACTGTGACAAATACAAAACTAACAAAATGGTATCAACACCAGAGCTCCAAAAGCAAAAGAAATAGTCCTCGGAGACATCTATAGCCAAGCTATAGTCTTGTGTTAACTAGGCATGGTTTAACCCCACTTAAATGAAAATATTAAATCGTTACGACGAATAGAATTTCCAGAACAGAAATTAATTTACGTGGTTAACCCGCAGTACCAAAATTAATTTTGCTGAACTAGTAACATTAAAAATACAAAAACATAATATTTTTAGTCGCAAACTCCTCTATAAAATCCTTATTTGACTATAAGGAACGTAACCAGACTGCAACCAACAGCTACTCTCCGGGCTATGTGCCCCCGTAAAATAAGGATTTTATAGAGGAGTTTGCGACTAAAAATATTATGTTTTAATATTCAGCCCACTAAAAGCACATTTGAACTATGCCAAGCCCAGACAGGCTATTTATTTTTCGATTGCAACAGACACTGGACCGCCAGATGGCGCCTGCTAATTATTTTACATGTTGCTATCCGAAAGATACCGAAATGTACTAAATACTTAAGTGATCCTCGTGTCGGTCGTCACATGCCTACCTTGCACTGACGAGAGCCAACAGCTCGAAACTGCAGTCTGCAAGTGGTGTGTGACGACTGGCACGAGAGCTCCTTTAAGTAGGATCAGTCTTTTGGCTGGTGTTTGTTGTAATCGAAGCATTAGCGTTTTGAGGGTAATATGCAATTATTACACGTAACGCGCCAGGCTTGTAACTTGTAATTCAGCGCTCGGCGGGGCACATAGCCCGGAGAGTAGCTATTTGTTGCAGTGTGGTTACGTTCCTTATAGTAAAATAAGGATTTTATAGAGGAGTTTGCTACTAAAAATATTATGTTTTAATATTCCGCCCTCTAAAAGCACATTTGAACTACTAAAAATACAGTACATAATAAAGTGCAGGTATCGTATAGCCCCAATAATCAAAAGTTATATGAACGCTTTAGTAAACTGCCACAAAAAATATGTCTAACATACACAAAAAACAAACAGTATACACGTGACTATAATACAAGAATTTTCGTTGAGGACCTGATGTCCGGTGAGTTTTATCATTAACAAGCAAAGCGTTACAGCAGCTGATATGTTGCAATGTAGGTTAAGTGAAAGTTACGAATAGATGGTAGGTACTTATCTTATGACAAATTGGTGTGAGTGATATTTATCTTCCGGCCATGGAATATATAATAATAAATAAACACCACAGAAATTAGACAACCCTCAATTCCAGAAGCCAGAGGCTTGTGCGGATGGGGGGGTTACACACTGAAAAGACGCGGACATACAACTATTTCCTCCGACAGTGCCAGTGCCTGTGCCGGGAATCAAACCCTTGTGGCGGGCGCGATATCCGTGTGATTAATCGATTGCCACCTCCCGCCTTAACCCACGCGGCTATCGGCTAGACAATGTCTATAATTTAATAAATGGTCCAAATATTCAATCAACAAAAATGACAAAAATAGTAAAAATAAGAAATTCAATCAGAGTGTCTGAAACAGAAAAAAATACAATAAGAATAACAGCTATTATAAAGTTACTAATATTTATATTACCACGTGGACGATATCGAATGAAAGAATTGAATTAAAATTTCTATCGTGCACTCAGGCGGGTTGCAGCCGCTTCGCTCAAGATTCTCAACGAAAAAGAACGTTGAATCGCGGTTCAAATGTAAGACCGGTCACGGCACACATGAGTAATACAAATTGATCACTTAGATCATAAATACAAAAATTTATATGAACGATAATTCGGCGAGCTGTTATTCAAATGTATCTTGCATATGAAATGTTTACTCAAGTATCTCTAAATCAAATTAACAAATAAGAAATATACGGAAATTGTATTGACGGTAGCACCCCACATACATCCGTAATTGTGAAGAATTTGGATTGGTTGAGGCTTTAAGCCGTTAAGATTGCAAAATTTAAAACGCTGTAACCGAGATAACATTATCTCGTTACAGTATAAAGGTGGTGTATCCTGGTGTAGGGTGAGGAGTCCATTACGGCCGATATCGGAA